>CM053603.1:59286728-59366681 GCA_028646535.1 Procyon lotor
GCCTTTGTATGAAAAGGCATCAAATATTAATGAGTTAGCAAAAAAAAAAAAAAACAAACCACAAAGCTCCTTTAAATGCTTTTACCAAAACAAGCTCAGATGGGTTATATCTTCAAGTCCTGAAGGAACTTGCAGGCTTTACCTTACATTTTAAGATTATTGTTATAATCATTTTCTTCACTTTTGAAAATTTTTGGAGAATGGGAGAGGTACAAGAAGGGTAAAGCTGGGGAAAATATGACCTGGTTTTCAAAAGGGAAGTACAAGGAATTACATATTTAATGGTTGAAATAAAAAATCTAAAACAATTCTAGAGAAGAACCAAGGAGTGGCAGTTTCTGGGAACTTGGCAAAGAATTTGACAATTACTGGTATGAGTCCTGTCAAGCTAACTTGGTCACTGATAATCAATCATATCAATAACAGTAACTTTTAAAAAAGATATTATTTATTTGAGCAAGAGAGAGAGATAAATTTGCCAGTGGGGGAAGGGGAAGAGGGAGAAAATCATCAAGCAGAGTCTTTGCTGATGGGGAGCCTGATGTGAGGCTTGATCTCACAACCCATGAGATCATGATTTGAGCCTAAACCAAGAGTCAGTTGCTTAACCAATTGAGCCACCTGGGTGCCTCAATAACAATAACTCTTTAAATACATTGTTACTGTCCTTTTTTTCTAATTGAAGTGTAGGTGACATTATATTAGTTTCAGATGCACAACATAGTGATTTGACATTTATGTACATTACAGAGTGATTGTTATTGTTTGACTAGTTCAAAGGCAGTTATATTCTGTGATTTCAACAAAACTTTTGGCAGTCTCCTCTGATGGGCTTTTCAGTTAAGATGATCAAGTAAAGGATGTTAGATCAGATGGTTCAGTAGATTTATGGGTAGTTTTAAAACATATCAACCAATTCATGGGTAGTTTTAAAACATATCAATCAAAACATATTAATCATCAATCATATGACTGCGCACAAGGGTGTGTCTCAACTGCCCAGAAAAGCGTTCAATTATACACTTCAGCTGATGGCATACTATTCGCTTCAGTCTGTGTGAAGCTCTTCTTTTGTTTTATTTGATTTTATTGGTTATATCCTTTTCATGCTCACTCCCAGTGCCATTTCACCCCTTAGACACTCACCCTGGCATATGTAATAGATGAACTTCCTACCCTTCTTCATACGTTTATTTAGATATTGGTGTAGCATTGAAAATGTATGGTGCTGTGTGTATTTATTTAAACTTATAGGAGTGTAACAGAGATATAAATAAAATTCCTTCTTTTCTTTTCCCCCACTCAGTGTTGTGTTGTAAAGAACTATTTATGTGCTCTTGGTAGATCTAGCTTATTGCTCCTGACTATGAGAGTTTTTATAGCATTCTATCACACACACTTGTCGCCTTTTACTAACGTATTCTTCTAGAGATGAATCTTGGTTTCACAGATGATGCTGGAATAAACATCCCTGTGCATGTCTCCTCATGGATCTGTATGACAGGTTCTCTGGAGTACAGACCTAGAAATGAATAACACCAAATTGTTCATCACATTGTCTAAACGAGGTAATACTTCCAAGAGCCCTCCATGAAGATTCCTTTCTCTTATAACCTCTATGCATTTGATATTAGCCAGTTTTCTATTATTGTCAATGCTATTGGCATAAAATTGGATCTTCTTATCTTTTAGTATATCTCTGATTAATAGTAAGATCGAGTATCTCTGCATTTTTCTCTAAACCATTTGTGTATCCTACCTTCTAAAGTTCTGAATCATTGTTATGTGCCCCCAGAATTCATGTTGAAAGCTGATTGCCAATGTGATGGTATTTGGAGGTGGAGACTCTGGGAGATAATGAGGTCACCATGGTTCACAGCCCTCACAGTGGGATTAGTGGCCCTACAAGAGGTCAGCGAGCTAGCTTGTTCTCTTTCTACCATGTGAAGATACAACCCGGAGGAGGGTTCTCACCAAAACCTGACCATGCCGGCACCCCGATCCGGGACTTCTGGCCTCCAGAACTGAGAGAAATAAATTTCTGTTTTTTATGAGCTACCCCATCTATGGTACTTTGTTATAGCAGCCTGAACTAAGACATATATCCTTAGTCCATTTTTCTTTTCTTTCTTTTGCTGATTTTCAAAAATTCCTTACTAGTTCTAGATATTAATCTCCTGTGGGTTATGGATGACTCAAATATCCTCTCACTCTGTCACCTCTCTGACAATTTTGTGTCCTTTGTTAGAGAAATTTCTCTAATTTTGATGTGGCCAACTCAATCAATTTTCCCTCTTGCATTTTATACTTTTTGGATCATGTATAAGAAATCCTTTCCTACCCCAAGTTCTCAGAGACATTTTCATGTATTTTCTGGTCTTACATTTATGATTTTATCTTCTTTAATTTAGGTCTCTAATATACTTGGAGTTTTGTATATATTATACATGGGTTTCAGCTTCATTTTTCTCCACCTGATAAGCCTGACTATCAGCTTTATAATAATGAAAAATCAGCTTCATTTTTCTCCACCATGATAAGATTATTTGCAAAATAATCTAATCATTTTCTTCCTAATTTGGGATACCAGCTTTGTTGTATACACACACACACATCTGAAAATTTACATATACATCTTTGTAAATGGTCCCATTGTCTTTTGGTCCCACCTTTTGGACTCTGCTATATTTCATCGATCTGTTTTTCTCTTCTTGAGCTAGTAACACATCTTAATTACTAATAGTGTGGTTTTGTACTATATCTTGCTTGCTATTGGGATAAGTCAGCCATTTTTGTATTTATTTGTAAAGATTGTGTCAGAATTTTGTGGACATTTCTTTCATAAAATTTAAAATTCAGTTTGTCAAGCTTCTTTAAAAAGCTGAAATTAATTCAAAATAGACCATAAAAGTCAAATTAAAAGCTAAAATAAAAATAAAATCTTTTGCACATCAAAGATACCAATAAAAAAATTCATAGATAAGCCACAGACTGGGAGAAAATATTCGCAAAATAGATATCTGATAAAGGATTTGTATTTAGGATATATAATGAATGACTAAAATTTAATAATAAAAGGTAAACGATCTTAAAAATTGGCAAAAATTTAAATAGACACATCACAAAAGAAGATATTGAATTGCCAATAAGCACATGGAAAAATGTTCAACATAATTACTTACCAGAGAAATGCAAATAAAAACCACAATGAGATAGAATTACACACCCACCAGAGCAGCTAAAATTAAAATAACTGACCATAACAAATGTTGGCAAGAACATGGAACAACCACAAATTGTTGGTGAGAGTGTAAAATAACCACTTTGGAAAAGATCTGAGAATTTCTTACAAAACTAAACTCTTAGCTAAACATAACCTTATGGCACAAAAATTTCACTCCTTGGTATTTACCCAAGAGAAATGAAACATGTTCACATGAGATTTCTGTTAGAATGTTTGGTTTTGGACATGATAGCCGCATACTGGAAACAGCCCCATTAATAAGAGAATGGATAAGCAAACTGGTATAATCATACAATGGAACGCTATTCAACAATAAAAAGGAATAGATTACTGATGCAGGCAATAACATGATGATTCTGAGAACAAAGAGATATATGTTGCCTGGCTCTGTTTATATGAGTTCTACAACAGGCAAGTGTTTTGTTTTGTTTTGTCTTTTTGTGGGGAGAAATGAGGACGGTTGTTGACTGTGGTGGTGGGCAGGGGTCGACCAGGAAGTATGGTGTTCTGTATCTTCCTAATGATCTGGTTACAAATTTTTATGTATTTGTCAAAGTCAGTGCATGTGCATTTAAGATTTGTATATTCATTGCATGCATAAAGTGTGATCATATGCATTTTACCTTGAAAGGAAAAAAAAAAACTAGAAGGAAATATGGAACTTTAGTTAATGTGTGCCCTTGAACATATTAAGAGAGGAAGTGTGCTCTTCTTTGTAACATACTTGAACTGGATCCCACAACTAAGATGGGCTGATGGATAGAGAGAGATGGATAGATGTAGTTTAAAGCAATTCTAGTGGAATATTTGTAGTAGAATCTAGGTGGTGGGTATATGAGGGTTTGCTATAAATTTTTTTCAACTTGGCAGTTCTCATAACTTGGTCATTGTGTTAGGGTTCTTTAGACAAACAGCATCAATAGGAGATTAGAATATGTGGAATGAGATTAATTATAAGGAATTGGATGAGATAATTATAGAGGCTCTCTGTTGTCTGCAAGCTGGAGACTGCAGAAAGCCAATGGCACAGTACAAGTCCAAATCTGAAAGACTTAGAATAAGGAGTGCCAATGGTATAATTTCCATTCCAAGGGCAGGAGAAGACCAATGTCTCAGTGCTGCCAGGCAGAGAAAAAAAAAAGAGAGAAACCAACTTTTCCTCCATCTTTTTGTTCTATCTGGGCCCTCAATGAGTTGGATGATGTCCACCCACACAGAGGAGGTCAATTGGCTTTACTTAATCCACCAGCTAATTTTTTCCAGAGACATCCTTAAGGATATACCCAGAAATAATATGTAATTACATATCTGGGCATTCTGTGGCTCAATCAAGTGGACACATAAAATTAACCATCATAATTACTCTCTTGAGGTGTCTATGTCATTGATCATGTAATTTTCAAATAATGACTACTCGTTTTCTTCTTTCCCAATCTTATAGCACCTCTAATACTGTGTTGAACCGTAATGATGATAGCATATGTGGTGGATGCTGTGGATTAGCTTGCTAAACATCTTTTCAACCTCATTTTGTTGTGTTTAATTGAAGGAGGGTGCAAGGAACATAGCATTCATTTTTCTGGGGTGGACAGTAGAAGAGAAGGTATGGCCTGGAAAGAGCGTTGCTACAGAAGCTTCCTGGTTCAATAGGCAACTTGCAAATAATTTTTATCTCTCATTTTAAACAAAAATGATTATCTAACATTTGATATACACAAAATAATAAATTTATAACATATGTGGAAGTTATGATTCGTAACAATAAATTGAATGCCTGCAGTGTACCCACAACCCAACATGAGAATTAGAATATTGCCAACAGTATGGAGTCTGCCTGTTTGTACTTCCAAGTCTCCTCATTCTGCCACATAACCTACCCCAGAGGGAGCCACTGTCTTGATTTTTGTTTATAAAATGCTTTTTTCTTTAGATATTATTATTGCAGTTGGATATGAGTTGTTTCTAGTTCTTGCTTTTTTTCCTCAATACTGTTTCTAAGATTCATTCCTGTATTTATAGCTATAGTTCATTCAATTGGTAATGCTATAAAATATTCACTAGTGTGAATATTCCATAATTTATTTGCCCATTCTCCAATGGGCAGCCATTTTCAACAATTCCCTTATTTGCTACAGTCTCGTTATGAACATTTTAGTAATTGTATCCTGGTACATTTTTGCAAGAGTTTCCCTAGAGTGTACTGAAGCAAAGAATAACTGTCTTCGGATATGTGAATGCTCAGATTTATAAGAGAGGGCCAAGTTGCTTGCCATAGTTGCTTTAACAATTTACCCTCCCATCAGAAGTACAGAAGAGTTTTCATCGACTCATATCCTTTGGGGTACAGTAGTATCAAAGTTCTTAATTTTTGCTTATCTGATCTGTTTGATATATCTTCCTATGATCTTAATTTGTATTTCCTTTATTAATAAACAGTGTTTATTTGCTGTTTGTAATTATTTTCTGTGTGAAACACCAGTTCATGTCTCTTGCCCATTTTTAATTTTTTCATCTGTTTTTGAATTTGATTTGAAGAATTCTTCTATATTCTAGATACAAATACATTGTCATTTGCATTTTGAAATATTGAAATATTGAAATATCAAGTTTTATGTCTTTATATACTTTATTGTGTTTTTCAGTGAATATTCATTTTAATGTAGAATTTATCAATCTGATTATGTTCAGTGATTTTTCTCATTTGTTGAAGAAATTCTTTTGTACACTTGGGTTATAAAGATACTCTATGAATAAAATGGGAAGGACATCTTGATGTTTTTTTCTAGTTTGGGATCAGAGTTATTCCCTCTAAATACAATAGGCTGGGAATAATATTTTATATTTCATTCTCTGGAAGAATTTGTGTAGTTTGAAATGATATATATTTTTTGAAAATTTGATAGAATCCTCCTAAAAAAAGATCTTGCCTATGGGAAGATCTTTAATTACTGATTCTATCTCCTTAATAGTTTGGGACTGGGTAGGCTCTTCTTCTTCTTGAATCAATACTGAAAAATGATACTTTTCTAGGAAGTTGTCCATTTTCTTTTGTCAAGTTCACTAGCATAAAAATTGCTCATAATGTTTTTTATTCTTTTTAATCTGTTGTATCTACTTATATGTCCATCTTTTAATTCCTATTATTATTTATTTTTGCCCCTCCCCCTTTTTCTCCTTGCTTAATATCACTAGGGTTTTTTTATTCACCTAAACAGACTTTTCAAGGAGCCAAGCTTTGGCTTTTTTTTTTTTTTTTTTTAAAGATTTTATTTATTTATTTGACAGAGAGAGAGATCACAAGTAGGCAGAGAGGCAGGCAGAGAGAGAGGGGGAAACAGGCTCCCTGCTGAGCAGAGAGCCCGATGTGGGGCTCGATCCCAGGACCCTGAGATCATGACCTGAGCCAAAGGCAGAGGCTTTAACTCACTGAGCCACCCAGGCGCCCCCCAAGCTTTGGCTTTTGATCTTGTTCTTTGGTCTGCTCTTGTTTTATCTTCATCTTCCTTTTATTTTTTTGGATTTATTTTGTTCTTTTCCAAATTCTTAAATTAGATATCCAGGATGTCCCCTCAATGCAAGCACTTAGAATTATAGATTTCCTTCTAAGTATCAGTCCTGTTTTGATTCACAAGTGTTGAAAGATAGTTTTTTCCGTATAATTTAGCTATAGTATTTTTAAAATTTCTGTTAAAAAATAAAATAAAATTTCCATTATGATTTTTTATCCTCTGCCTTTATCTTTGATTTCTGTTGCATGAACTTCTGCTCTTTTCTTCAGCCTTTTCTTCCTTTATTTGGAGTTATTTTTCATTTTCTTTCCAAGTTCTTACACTGATAATTAGCTCTATAAATTTTAGTCTCTACTTCTATTATAAGCAGTCAAGGCTGTATATTTCTCTCTAAATACCACTTGTGTGATTTCCCACAAATTCAGTCCAGGATTTCTTCACATCCCAAATTCTCAATGTATGAATTCTTGCTATGTGAATATAACTAGCAAACACATTACACACACACACACACACACACACACACACACACACACACGATAGATCTGGTGATTTTCACGTTTTCTCATCTGTAAAATAAGGTTTATGCCAGTTAAGTTTCTTTCAGTTCCAAAAAACAAGAAACTCAACCCCAATCTACTAATGAAAAAGAAGTATGATTGCTAATGAAATTTAAAAGGTGAGGGATGTGTATATTTTAGGAGTGTCTTCAGGATTGGCTTAACCAAGATGAAGAAAGTCTCCAGGCTCTACTTTATGTTCTTCATTTTTTGGCTGTGATTCCTTTTCATTGTCCGTGACCTCCAACAGACTTGCCGTAGGAAGATCACCCTAGTAGCTTCAATCCCGAAGTAAAAGAGCCAAGTTGCAACATCACAGTGACAAACAGGAAGATGAAAACCACAAAATAAGAACATCCAAAAAGAAAGCAGCATGGATACCTAATTGTATCATTACAAGACTGCTAGATCACTGTGTTGCTTGGTGCATTAAAAAAAAAAAAACTGCTCACTTTTTAAAAGCTACTACATGTAAGTTTTTCTGTTACGTGTTGCCAAATACTGAAATTTGCCAAATAACTGAAAACATTTGCAAAGCACGGAATACAGAAACGAACTCAGTCATGGCTCAATCGTGGCTCAATGGATCATAGCTATTACCACTCCAGTGCTCCCCAGGAGGTGGTATTTTCTTGGAGCACATGAAAACAGTTGCCAAACTTTACTGAATGGGTGCTATAGATATTTGATTTTTAAGACTTCCAGGAGGTCAGATCTTTTTCCTGAAATCAGGTTGCTGCCTGGGAAAGGAAAACAGGGATTTGGGAATGTAACTGATGAATGCAGTTTAGAACTTCCTCTTTGATGGAGTGGCTTTGTCCCATGGAGCCTTTTGTGGGTGAGCATAAATGGGATTGGGGAAAATCAATGGGTCATTCTGTTTGGCTGGCCTCTAGGTCATTTCAGTTGTGGTCCATAAGGCACAGAGAAGACAGCCTAAAAAAAATTCAGGGTGGCCACGGCTTACAGAGTTTCCCACTCCACATCTAATTATTGATTCTGCAGTTCATGTGAATGAGAGATTCTACACTGATCACAGAGCTGTAATTGAGTACTTCACTGTCTTTTCTGTGCAAAAAACGGCTATGTTCATCTCGTCAAGTGGAATAAGATGATTACCTGCACTGTTGTTGCATAATAGTTATTCCATCAATAAAACATGATTTCACATCTTTCAAGGGGAGCTAAAGCACTAACATTTATTTCAAAATGAATGGGAGGCACTTTAAAGCCTTTCTATATAAAATCCTCGAAGCCATTTAAACGATAAGAGTGGCATTTCTAAATTTACCTTTTGATAAATTATAGCTAACGTAAGGCTGAGACAAATAATAGCTTAGTTAAAAGGAGCAGAAAAAAATATTGAACCAGAGATCTTTCCCCTTCCTTTCTTAACATTGATTGTGAAATGGCTGCAACTTTTTACCTCTTTCAGTATCCCTGCCTTTTGTCTTCTACAAGGTGACATTATCACCTCTCTCATCAGGGGTGGAGTCTGGAGCCTGCCTGTGGCCGTTTTAAATATAGGGAAGAAATCAGAGGGAGACAAACCATGAGAGACTCATAACTATGGGAAACAAACCAAGGGTTGTGGAAGGGGAGGTGGGTGGGGGAATGGGGTAACTGGGTGATGAGCACTGGGTGTTATATGCAACTGATGCATTGTTGAGTACCACATCTGAAACTAATGGTGTACTACTTGTTGGCTGATTGAATTTAAATTTAAGAAAAGAGAAATATATAGCCCCCAAATTCTTTGACGCTCCTTTCACTGAGAGACTGACCTATGCTCCCTCCCCTTGAAGCTGGCTGGTAACCATTTGACAAAAGGAATATAGTAGAAGTGGTGTCCTACCAGTTTCTGGGCTGTTTCCTATCTCTCGGGATGCTTGCTTTGGGGACCCAGCCACCATCTTGTAAGGGAGCTAATCTGCCCTCCAAGAGTCTCCCAGGGAGAGGAATTGTGAGACATGTGACAGAGCCATCTTGGAAGTGGATCCTCCAGCCCTAGTCGAGCTGCCCAGCTGACATCTGGTAGAGCAGACAGGAATTGTCCCCACTGAGCCCTGACTGAATGGCAAATTTGTGAGCAGAAGAAATGGTTGTTGTTTTAAGCTACTGAGTTTTGAGGTGGTTCATTATGTAGAAATAGGGATGTTATGTAGAAAAAAGGGATATTGCCCTTGAAGGTGAGCTGGCTATGTGCTTTGCTTTGGCCAATAAAATACGGAGGAAGCAATGTGGCAGTTCAGACCACAAACCTATACTTAAAAAGGCATTAAAAAGGAGCTTCTGTTCCATCTTGGTGCTCTGGCTTTGGAGCCTATTGGAGGAGAGACATGGTCAGCTGCCCTGTTGCCCCAGGCATCCTACCTCCAGAAATATCAATGAGACCATCCTCGACCAGTCAGCCTCTCATTAACTGACCACAGATGCATAAGCAAGCTAGTCAAGATCCACCAAGCCTGGCCCAGACCTGTACATCTCGACTATTTCTCTTTCTACAATAATCTTGGCCTTTATCATGAACGGGACATTATGGAGAAACAGCAGGTCACTCCAGTGCGTCCTTCTCTATTTAAGAATTTGGGAAGAAACTCCAACCATCATACATGTCTCTTAGGGGGTGTTACCAGGATACATTTAGGACTAGATGACAAGGTAGGGAAAAAGGAAATTTGTGGATGGCAAGCTGAAGTAATAACTGAAAATAACTATTAATACAATGATTTTTAAAAATGGAGTACACAGGCAATGGAATGCAATATAGCACCAGAAAGGAATGAACTAAAACCACATGCATTAATGGAGAATCTCACAAACAGTATGTCAGCTGAAAAAAGCAGCTTGAAAAAAGAATACCAAAGTATTCTTCTTTTTAAAAAGATTTTTATTTGTCAGAGAGAGAGAGGGAGAGGGAAAGCAAGGGGAGCAGTGGGCCGAGGGAGAGGGAGAGGGAGAAGCAGTCTCCCTGCTGAGCAAGGAGTCCCATGAGCGCCTTGATCCCAGGACCCCCGGATCATGACCTGAACTGAAGGCAGATACTTAACCCACTGAGCCACCAAGGCATCCTCCAAAGTATCTTTCTGTTAGGCATCTGAAGTTTTATAGCAGTTGGCCATGTACTTGGACACCGATAACGATATACGATAGTGGAAATATGGATCTCATCAGTCATACTGATGAGTCATACTGATGAGAAATCAAACTTTCCAAAGTTTGATTAAATTGGTTCATATAAAAATAAAATCTATTCATATAAAAATAAAACAAAATCTAATAAAGTCTAATAATCTATATTCTAAAATATTAATATTTTAGAAGACAGTCATTCTTGACAACTATGGCATGCAGATACAGAAACATATCCATGTTGTGAGACTTCAGTTTAATTTCATCAGTTTTATGAACGTTACTCAGAATTTGGTCACATAGTAAGATTTTCCGAAATTTTATTTAGTGTTATGTATTTAATATATTCAGAATATACTTGTCTCTTCCTCCCAAGGACTCAGGCTTTGCTTGACAGCAATGGTTTACTTGGAACTCAGTCAATGCCTCTGGGAATAGGAGCACAACAGGGCAAATGCCTAATTATTCTGACACCGTCTGAAATTTGCATTACAGAGGCTGACACAAAGCTTGAAGTTTGATTCATACTTACCCGCAAATTGCTTCTGAAATTGTGACTTTTTCTCCACTGGAAAGCTCCAAAAATCTGCAAGATTATATCAGCATAGAGCCCATCACTGTGGGAAAAGAGTCCTATCCCCGCTTGCCGTCTTCCACATCTGGTCCGTGACGGGATGCCAGCCCTTCTGTGAACTGATCAACAATGCTCTTTCCTCCTCTGCAGTTTTGCATTTGCTGTCAGTTCAACTCAATTCCTGCCTCCCTGTTAGAGATGTATACTTGCACGGTCTTTGACATGTGACTTTGGAGTGCTTTCCCTGGAGAAGGACTACGGGACTGTGGAAATAGATGAAAACCAAGCAAGCAAGCAGAGGTTATTGGAAATAGATGAAAACCAAGCAAGCAGAGCTTGTTGGAGCGAGGGAGTTGGCCACCATCACTTGAATTTTGGAAGAGACTTGCAGCAGATGAAAGAGTAGGAAAGCTTAGTAGGGAGGCTTCTGGTCTACTCTGATTGGAGACAGTTGGCATGAGGAAGCAGGGTATTGCATTTGATTGGCTGGGGAAATAGATCTGGCTTGCTCTGATTGGTCCCAAGTTGGAAGCAAGCATAGTAATTCTGAAGTTGGTAAATATTGATCCCGTCTTAGCCATTTCAGGCTGATGATTTACAGAAGTTTTTTGGCTTCCTGGATTAATACCAGAGATGGTGGTCAGACTTCCTACGAGTCTGACTTATAAACTAAACAGCTTCCCTGGGCTGGTTTCTGTAGACAATGTGTTTGTTTCCAGGACTGGTTCCTGTGAGTCATGGAGCAGAGTTATTTTTATTTATGGACTGGCCACTGTCCATTTGCATATTTAGTTTCTCAGTACAGAACTATACAAATTAACATGTACTTCACAGAGGTTGAGCTCTACTCAAATAATAAGTTATAAGTCAAATGAAAGTACATTCTCTTAGAAAATTAAATAATCCTTTGTGTAGGCCTATTAAAATGAACAGACATTCCGTTTCCCCTTTACTATATTTCTAAGTTTGGGATAATTTTTTCTTACCATTGTATATTAGGGAAGGACACATACAGGAAGTTGTGAGTAATCCATACAGTTTTGGAAAAGACATACAGATTGTCTGTCTCAGAATTGTCTAGGAACTATACAAGAACTGTACCAGAGCTTGGTAATTACATCAATATAAATTTAATCCAGGAGAGAAAGACAATAATAGAAAGATATATGCCACCCATGGTTGAGCAGCATTCTCCAGTCTGCTTGACCAAGTACAAAACTTATATTTAAAAACCTTTTTCTGGTTTATTCCTTTAGTCTACTTCTCATTTGGTCCACATTTCAGGAGTCAAAGAGATAGATGTTGTCTACTTTTCTCTTTGCATCTCAATACTAATTATGTTCTAAAACAAATCAGTCAATAAACTAGATAGATAATATCTATTTCATGGACTCTCTTGATCAATGATGTGAGAGAAACCGGACATACAAATCTCTCTGGACTTGAAATGCCTCCTTTCTCCCTACCAGAGGGGCCTCTGGGACAACTACACTCTGCAGTTTTTTAAATCGAACTTTTAGAATTCTCAGATTCCTCACTGGCAGGTGTCTAGAAAGTAATTCATGTATGTTTGATAATTAGATAAATTTCTTTTCCCCCAGAACATATAAAATGGACAGCATTCTATGCCATCTTTTAGATGTCTCTGGTGTTCTGTTACCTGTCTTTACCCCTATATAAACTCATTCATTCTGGTAAGCATGCAAACATGCAGCAGTATTTCACAAGACAGTGGGGTGGTGTTGCTAATAAGAGAAAGTATTCCAAGTATAATATTAACTCAAGTATGTATTCAATTAACCGGCTTCAACCATGAGGAAACAAAGAAAATCTATCTCTATATTTTAAATTTTATTGGAACCGAGTTTTCTCAAATATTTTAAATGGCTATGTAGTTTACTAATTCCTACAGTGTAATTTGTGGCCAAAAATTGTGGCCAAATATTGGTCACGTGGTTGTCCACTAGATGTCAGTGCATCCCTGTACTGAAATTATTGGAAGAGTATCCATCTGGTGACAAAAAAAAAAAAAAAAATCTGTTCGCATGAGAGATCATCACATCCTGTCTCTCTTACTGGTCCAAGAGAGATGCCATAACCAGGTCAAGTTTCCTTTCTTTTACATAGAGGACAGGCTCAAATCACTTTCATCATTGACTGATTGACGTCTGCAAACTCTGGTTTCAATCATCACTTTCTTTTCCCCTTGTTAAACGTGACTGTCTCTAACTGGAGAGAGTAATCGATGCTTTACTTTGCTGTGTTAAGTTAATGACGCAGAATGGAACTGAATGCCAGGATCAGATGATACACAAATAAATGTTTCTCTCCATCATTTGACTCATTTGTCATGACCTCCAGAGTGGACAGTTACACACCCAGTTATTACGGCCACACTGCCTACCGTCGCTTTATCCGTAAGCCACTGAGACTCAATGGCGTCCTCCCAACACAGGCTCAGAGTGTGTTTAAAATGCACAATATGTATAGTATAAGAGAATCCTATGCCCTTGGCTTCACACAAGCAAGTATTTTAATCAGGATGCTCTTGGTGCAGTCTCAGAGGCATTCATGTAGTTGATAACTATAGCTTCAGAAGCTCTTTGCACGGCAAAAATTCAGATTGTCTGTCTCAGAATCATATCCAGTTGAGTTAAAATGCATTTACCCAAGAATGCTCGAAGCATACTGGTCCTGTGGAATGTGAATAGATGGTATAAAAGATCTAATAGAGTATACTAAAAAGATGCCATGAAATACTCTGGGAACACTGAAATCAAACACTTTTCTCAGGTGCAGGATTTCCCAGCACCATTAGTATTCTTGGGTACATTTTGACTATCCAAAGAAAAGGCTGTAGCACCCAGGGTTTGACAAGTTTTTTTAACCTTAGAATAATTATGTTACAGATTATTTTGCTAAACAAGCCGATTTTCAAACATGAAAAAAGACTAAAATCCTTTTGAATGACAATTACACAACTTGTCTTAGATTGTCTTCCATTGTCTTCCATTCTTTGTTTCACGTTCCTTTCTTTTGCGTTCCTTTCTCATCATATATTGAGAACATATACTATGTCAGACGCTACGTGAAAACAATGTAATAATGCAGGTGCCATACAAAAAGCAAAGGAGTTATTAGGGTTTAATCTTTACAGCAACGTGTATAACCTTTGCATTTCCATACATTTTACATTGAGCATGGGTCAAAGTCAGCAACCCTCCTGAACAAGGCAGTGGGCGTTGCCTTTGGACCCATGCTTCATTAGGGAAGGACATATTTTTCTATGCATTCAAAAGAATCCTTTCAATGTGTTTTGAAATCTTTCAGTGAAGGATTGACAATAAATTCCTGTTTAGCCAACAGGAATTTATTAAGCAGATTTGAAGTCGTTGGAATGGCAGACAGAAGCAAGGGTTTGGAACAGAATTCGGGATCTAAAAAGAATACCTAAAAACACCACAAGGGGGAGCATCAGAGGCAGGGGCGCAAATGCAGAGAAAACCAAAAGCCTGCAGTGGGAGCGCAGTATCCAATGAAAAGCGGGGCCTGAACGCCAAGAAGGGGGTCTCAGTTTGATACTTCGCTTGCGTGAATAGCGAGAGACTTCTTAAAACGCTCCCTGAGATTTGAACGAGGCAAACCTCAGGCTGCCAAATATAGATGAAACAATGCCAACGCTGGGCTCCGTCTCCCCTGGGAAATGCTTGAATGTTGGGCACTATCTGCTCTCTGATCTGTCAATTTGCGTTCCAAGTCATGGCCTGGGGATGGAGAACTCCTTCCTTGACAGACGCCCTTGCTCACCTCTTCTAACAGATTTCTAGTATTTTCTCATAAAACTGCAGAGAAGGCTGAAGGAGGGGTGTGAAGGAGAAAGACACAATACTGTCTTTAAAAGAATTTTCAAATCAAGAGGGTGAATCATATCAGAGAGAGGAATGAAAGGGTATTCATGATACTCAACCAGTGGTCATGGGCTGGGATTGATAAATTTAAGGCTTTGAGAGTCATTTATGTGCAGCTTCACTTAAGAACCTTGACATACAAAGTAAAATCATATTTTAAAAATCTCTTGAAGTTATCATATACATACATACAGAAAATGGAACGTAAGTATAAATCTTGATGAACTTTCACAAAGTGAATGGTCCCCTCTTCCCCAGCACCCAAACCAAGAAACAAAACATTACTAGACTCCCACAGGTGTTTCTGGGTTCCCTGCCACTGGTTAGCCCACGCCAAGAGCAACCACCATCCCATCCATAATAGCGTAGAGACTTCTTGAAACCTGACAATGAAACCTTACAATACCTGCTCCTTTCTCTTTCACTCGACACTGTATTTGTAAGGTTCATCTACGTTGTTCATACGTTCCTTTGCCATCTTGCAAAGGAAAAGCAGAGAGCGCAGCATGTCTGTATGTAATCCTGCTCTCCGCTGCTTTTTGAGATGCTGTCTGTTGCAGGATGTCACACATGGGCATCTGGCCACAGGACACAAGATCTTTACATTCTAGAGGCACTGAGATATTGGGTGATCACAGGAGCAGTTCTCGCCATATGCATACAACAGCCCCCAGCCCCTCACCCCACCTCCACATCCTGCCCACAACCCCGGTCACCTACACTGGGGGAAGTCTGGGCTTCACATCCTCACTACAGTGTCCCTAATCAGCTGTTCTCTACACCAAAAACAAAACAAAACAAACAAAAATGGGTCGCTTTGGAATCCCAATCTGAATTTAGCTTCCCCACTTTTACGGTGACTCCTTTCAGAGTTCTCTGATTTTCCCTGCCACCTGGTCTCTGCTGGGGCCACCGAGGTCCAGTAAATGTATCTGTGTAACTTGGAACTTAAGAGGAAGGGGGTCTTGAGCTTGCTTGTATTTCTCCCAGAGGATTTCTCAAGTCCCCTGTCAATTAATGGATTCAAATAGACACAGGGTAGGAAGAGGCCACGTGACTCCATCTGCCATCATCTCTGAGCTCTGGGACTTGGCAAAGCTAAGAGGTTTTCTGACAAAACAATGGGTACCTACTTTCCATTTGGGGAACTACATGGAAAAACAATGTCTTTTATGCCTTATATTGGAGTGATAAAACAAGTTGCACAAGGATATAAAATATAATATCGTTTGCGTAAAATTTAAAACCCTAAGAAACATTGGTGTATTTTATTGGAAAAAGTTAAAAATAGGCCTGAGAATGAAGCACACCAGTCCCAGATGGTGACCTCTGGATTGCGGTGGTTGTAGTGGGGCTTGGGGAAGTGGGAAGGGGACCTTACCTGCATTTGTGACTTTTTTTTCCAAAGCAAATAGAGCAAAATATTCATGTCTCTTAAATCCTGACAGTAGGTTCATGAATGGTTGTTATATTATTTTCTGAATTACCATTTATGTTTGAAAAAAATTCATAATTTTTAGGGGCGCCTGGGTGGCACAGTTGGTTCAGTGTCTGACTCTTGATTCCAGCTCGGGTCTGATCTCAGGGTCATGAAATTGAGCCCCACATTGGGCTCTGGGTTCGGTGTGGAGTCAGCTTGAGTTTCTCTCTCCGTCTTCCACTGCCCCTCCCTGCTGTGCTCTCTTTCTTTCTCACTGAAATAAGTAAATACATCTTTAAAAAGAGAGAGAAAAATTTCATAATTTTTAAATTAAATTTAAAAACTTTTACTCACCTACACTTCTCAAATGCTAAGCCGAAAATGTGAAGGTGAAAAGCAAGAAGCAAAACTGTATAATATAGTTTGAGCTCAGTCGTGTGCCCCAAAATGAAAGGAAAGGTGATTGAAAAAAAAATCACAATAAAATGTTAACAGTTGTTTCCAGTTGGCGTGAATAGTGGATGGTGTGTGTGCATGTTAGAGTGTGTGTGTGTGTGTGTGTGTGTGTGTGTGTGTGTGTGTTAGAGATAGTACGTGTGTTCTTTGTATGCCCTCTCATTTTCCCAGTTATTGGAGGGACTCAGAATACCCCATTGTGGTGTAAAAATTATTTTGAGCTGAAGACATTTGAGAATCAACAGATACAGAAGAGAAGGTCCAGGCCCCTCTTATCTGCCTAAAAGCAGAACCTTCCAAAAGAATTCAACTGCCATAAATCCCCCTGCAGAGGAGTTTTCCCACACTGTGGGGAGATGAAAAGTTGGAAGTGGGATGAGAAATTGCAAAAGGAAACATTGTCACAGAACTATCATACCTCCCATCTACTTTCCTAGAGGCCCATTTATCTTTCTGAAAGTCATTCATTTTTCCATAAGTGCCCTCGCTCCCCCTCTTCTTCTCCTACTGAGATGGTAGATAAGACCCACATTCTAACAGCTTCTTTGTGCCACGTTTCTGTAGGCTCCCATGTACTTACATGAATACACTTTGTCTTTCCTCCTATTGATTTGTCTTTTGTCAGCTTAATTTGCAAGCCCCCAATTACTGAATCGGAGTGGGTAAAGGAAATGTTTTTCCTCCTGACATTATCTAATTATTAACCTAATAATTCAACTTGTATAAATGAAGGGTGGGGGAAGAGTGGACTACATTAAAGAGAGACCAAAAACCAGTGAGTGCTTGGGCTGGATACTTATTCCTTGCAGCCCTTCACCTTGCTGTGGAAATTGCAAGTCGACCTTTGTCTCCTTCTACCTGGCTCAGAGGGGCGCCATCTCCTGCTCCTCAGGCCCTGGATGCTAACAGTTCTCTTGCATGAAAGCTAGGTTTCAGCTCTGGGTGTAAGAAACCAAAACCTATAACACAATTTATCTATTCTTTTTATATTATATATTATAAATTAAATATATTTTTATTTAGTATATAAAATTTATATATAAGTTCACACGAAATCTCATGACATATTTTCCAAAGACATTTTAAAATTCTAGAAATTATATCTAGTACATTGACATGGCTGCTTAAAGCGGAGAAGGGGTTGGTGATGGCAGTGGGAATGAAAGGGAGTCACTGAATAAAACAGGAAAGTGGCTCTACATGGAGTAATAATGTTAGTGTGCTGAACTTAGGAGTATGATTACCTTCATTTTTAAAAATTTTTTATTTTTACTTTTTAAAGATTTTATTTATTTACTTGATAGAGAGAGCACACGTAGGCAGAGAGGCAGGCAGAGGAAGAGGAGGAAGCAGGTTCTGCACTGAGCAGAGAGCCCAATGCGAGGCTTGATCCCAGGACCCTGAGATCATGACCTGAGCCGAAGGCAGAGGCTTTAACCCACTGAGCCACCCAGGCGCCTCTACCTTCACTTTTCAAGCTTGAGGTCCAAAAGACACAAAAATGTCCCACATGGGACCTCCTGAATCAAATGGGAAATAGGAAGGGTAGGGATCTCCATATTTTTTTCTAAGTCCTCTCAAGTGATTTTTTTTTTTATTAGTTTAAGAGGTAGAATTTAGTGATTCCTCCGTTGCATAGAATACCCAACGCTCATTGTGTCAAGTGCCCTCCTTAATGCCCATCACCCAGTTACCCCATCCCCCTCCCCTCTTCCCCTCCAACAACCCCCAGTTTGTTTTCTAGAATTCAGCATGTCTTATGGTTTGCCTCCCTCTCAATTTTCATCTTATTTTATTTTTCCTTCCCTTTCCCTATGTTCATGTGTTTTCTTTCTTAAATTCCACCTATAAGTGAAATCATATGGTATTTGTCTTTCTCTGACTGACTTATTTCACTTAGCATAATACCCTCTAGTTCCATCCACTGCCTTGCAAATGTCAAGATTTCCTTCTTTTTGATGGCTGAGCAATATTCCATTGTATGTATATATCACTTCCTTATCCATTCATCTGTTGATGGATACCTGGGCTCTTTCTACAGTTTGGCTATTGTGGACATTGTTGCTATAAACATTGGGTACACATGCCCCTTCAAATCACTGTATTTTTAGCATTTGGATAAATAGAAGTAGTGCAATTCTGGGTCATAGGACAGTTCTATTTTTAACTTTTTGAGCAACCTCCATACTGTTTTCCAGGGTGGCTATACCAGTTTGCATTTCCACCAACAGGGTAAGAGGGTTCCCCTTTCCCCACATCCTTGCCAACATCTGTTGTTTCCTGACTTGTTAATTTTAGCCATTCTGACCAGTGTAAGGTGGTGTCTCATTGTGGTTTTGATTTGGATTTCCCTGATGCCGAGTGATATTGAGCATTTTTTTTCATGTGTCTGTTGGCCATATGTCTTCTTTGGAGAAATGTCTGTTCATGTCTTCTGCCTATTTCTTGACTGGATTTTTTGGGGTTTTCTTGGGTGTTGAGTTTGGTAAGTTCTTTTTAGCTTTTGGATACTAGCCCTTGATCAGATAAGACATTTGCAAATATTGTCTCCCATTCTGTGGGTTGCCTTTTAGTTTTGTTGACTGTTTCCTTTGTTGTGCAAAAGCTTTTTATTTTGATGAGGTCCCAAGAGTTCAGTTTTGCTTTTGTTTTCATTGTCTCTGGAGGTATGTCTAGCAAGAAGTTGTTGCAGCTGAGGTCAAAGAGGTTTCTGCCTGTGTTCTCCTCTAGGAATTTGATGGATTCTTGTCTCACATTTAGGTCTTTCTTCCATTTTGAGTTTATCAAGTGCTCCTTAAACACCAAAAATCTAATCTATCTTAAGGGAGACCACCTGAGTCTAGGTCACCAGGCGAGGCCATGAACAGCAGAACACAAGCTCCCAGGAAGGGCAAGCAAAATTCTTCCCAAAGTCAAATTCTGTGTGTATGTAAATGCTAATTAGCTCCGAGAAAGAGGTGCTATATAAATGCTGATTACTCCCTGGCAAACTTAATTTCCTACTTACCTTTTAGGAAATTTCCTTTTCAATACACCTGCAAAGGGAAGGAAAGAATCTGTTGTTCTTCTCACTGTTGTTAATTATAATAAGAGTTAGGCTATCACCAAGGTGAAAGAAGGAAAGACAATATCCCCTAGGTAAGGCAAAGAGGAACAGGCAGCTTCAAACACTGTGGGTGGGAATGTGACCTGAGATAGCTAGTAAATCCTATCTTAAAATTTCCCCTTAGGAATTTTTCCTCCAGAAGGAATCTTATGAATGTGCAAGAAGCATGTTTAAAAATGGCCAGTTCCACATAGATTGTCATTGAAAACATAAAGACAGCAACCCAAACATCCTTGAATGTGGGATTAATTGATTTTATTATGGTGTATCAATAACCATTGGAAAGAATGAGAACCTATGCATACTAATGTAGAAACATCTAAAATGTAATATTTCCAAGAGATATTGCAGGAAGAAAAAGAACTGAGGAGACTAGTATGTCTAACGTGAGCACAAGCTTTGTTTTCTAAAGAAAGAAATGAAAATAAACATTTTGGCATATGTATAGACAAAGTTGAATGCATATGCTCTGAATTGTTTACAGTGATAATTTCTGTGGCATGAGATGGGGGAAGTTCCATTTTATATATTATGTATTTATGAAATAGTTGTATGGCAACCAAGGCTGTATTACATTTCTAATTAGAAAGAAAACAACAAAGCTTTGTTGATCCCCAGCAAATGAAGATAAAAGTCTAATATCTAAAGTGGTCTCCATTCTCCTGTCCTACATACTGTAGGACTTGAGACTACATGCTGTGAGAACATATTTTGATTAACTAGACATTTTGTGGTCAGGGTCAGTTCTTACTAATAAGAACTAACTGGCTTATCATACAAGCAAAATGAAATTGTTTTCCCTAAAGCAAACAAAAACTATACCAGCAAGATAATATATTATACAAAGTATACCAGCCAAAACTATACCAGCAAAACCAACTATACCAGCGAAAACCAACTATACCAGCCAGACCAAGTGTTTACACATACAAGGGCTTCAAGAGACTATAAGTAGCTCTGAAAACCAAAAGCAACTGGTTGTCATAAGAACTATATTCTTTTGAGCTATTATCTTCAATATATCCTCCACTGAAGAGCAGTATAGATTTCTTGAAAAAAACTATGAAATTGCTCTTAAAACAATACGCCATCTCCCTCCCCCAGCAGAACAATGATAGACCAGGAGGGAAATCATCACAACAATGGGGAAGGAATTGTGGACACTTGAACTGCAGTGACCCCGGGGGTATATCAACACACAGACCTGTGACTGGTTGGGTGCCCTCACCTCTCTATGGGAGGCTGCAGCCCTTAAAGGAAGCTACCCTTATAGGAAGCTACAGAGCATGTGTCATCCAGGTCAGGAGGTAGAGCGGTGGATGGGAAAGGTGCGTTCACAGCCAATACCATTAGGAAGTCTTGGTAAGCTAAGCCAGAGAGACCTAAGATGATATCAGCAGAGGGAACCTAAACCTGGGACTCTGGACAGGTAGGGTGAGTGTTGACAGAATTGCCAACTAGTTGGTCAACTGAGCAAGTCAATTGCCTTTTTAGGTCTCAGTTTCCTTGTTTGAAAAAGAAGATGAATAATCATATAAACCCAATTCCATCATTTATCAGATAAGGTGGTTACAAGGATTAAATAAGATACTTCTTGCAAAGTGGTCAGCATGATACTCAGTAGGTAGTTAGGAATTGAAGTGTAGTGCAAATGATTATTAACCATTGTTGTTGATGAAATGATATATATTTCGAGACCAGTATACTTTTAGATGGTATATATTACTTCCCCATTTCTGTGTAACAAATTATAATTGACCCTTGAACAATGGGGAGTTAAGGACACTGACCCTCCTGCACAGTTGATAATTCACATACAACTTTTGACTCTCCAAAATCTTAACTACTAATCGCCTACTGTTGACCAGAAGAATTGCTGGTAACATAAGCACTCAATTAACCATATTTTGTGTATGTATCATATACTGCATTCTTACAATAAAGTAAGCTAGAGAAAAAATGTTATCAAGAAAATCATAAGAGAAAATACATTTATAGGACTGTACTGTTTTTATTGAAAAACATCCACATGTAAGTGGACCCATGCAATTCAAACCCATATTGTTCAAGGGTCAATTGTAACCAACATCATAATATTAACCAACAACTTACTGAGTGTTGTCTGTGTGCTGGGATTGTACTAAATCTTTTGTAGTAGCTTCCCTAATCCAGCTCTGCAAAAGGGACAGTGCTATTACCATCTCATTTTCCAAATAAGGCAACTGAGACACAGAGAAGCTAGGTAATAGTTCAAAGATCAGAGAATAACATTAGAGATTGGATTTCTGCCCGAACATGCTGACCACAAAGGGAGCTGATGTAGAAGCTCATGGAAGCTGTTGGCTCTCCATGACCAGCATCTTGAGCCTGCTCCCTCCCTGTTGCCCATCAGCACCAGCAGTAGGAAAGGAAGGCTGGATGTGTAGCAAAGAAATTCAAGGACAAATTGGAACCCAAGAGGACCTTACTATCATCTTCTCAACACCTGCTATAGCATTGAACTTCAGATGGCTGCTTCTTCACTTTCATGTCCATTTCTCAGGCAACTTCACTTTTGTCAACTTTAACCCAGACCATACAAGAAAAGAGGTTTGGGGAAATGTAGTTCCGAACATAACTAAGTTGCTGAAAGAACAATAGAGCACATTATATAGCACTGTATCCCTGGTTATTAAGTTGCCTCTGGAATAAGAACAACTTAATAATCAGGGATACAGTGCTCTGGAATAAGAGAACCTCTAAAATCACTTTTGTTTTGAAATACTCGTATTTGACTTTCCACTGATCAACATCTTAAACACTACTATAGCCAAATAAGCCCTTGGCAATCAGAACTGGAAAGAATGATCAATTCATGTTTGCATAGAGTAAGGGGAGATAATTTGTATTAAGTGTTTATTGTATGTCAGGCACAGTGCTTAGATCTTTTTAGGTATTGTGCCATTTAATTTAATTACTCTCTTGAACAGTGTTATTGGCATGCCTGATTTGCAGCTAAGAGAACACAGACCTGGAGAGACAAAGCCTTTTTCTCACAATCGTATAGTTAGTAATAATTAAAATAATAACTGGCTTTGGCTGAAGGCTTACTATGTGCCTGGCACTGTAACTTAAAAGCATAACATCATTTTATATGACCACAATGCTTGGATTAGAGGCCATTGTTATTCCTGCTTTACCTTGGAAGATAATGAGGCACGGAATATTTCAATACCTTGTTCAAGATCAGATAGCTACTCACTGGTAAGACCACGCGTGGCAGAGATAACAGTGCTCATCAAACATTGCATCTGTTCTCCAATTTCTCCCAGAGTTGGTTGGTCAGTTGTGGGCATGAGACTATTTATAGGCTACACGTGACGATGGATGATAAGCAGAAGTAATGTGTGTCACTGCTGGGTCAAAGCAGAGTGTATGAGAAGTTTTCATGTTCTCTCTTCTCTTACTGCAGGACCCGGGGATAGTCCATATGGTGGAGGCTCCCTCAGCATGGGTCCCTGAGTAACTGTGTGGAGCAGAGCCACCTACCCTAATATATAATATAAGGAAGAAGTGAATCTTTTTTTACATTGAAATGCAGGGGTTCATTTGTTACTGTAGCAAAACTGGTTTATCCTGACTAATGCACCTATGCTAGTCTAATTCTGGAGCCTCTCATCTTTTTTTTAGCTGCTAAGCTGTGCTGTCTTTGCCAAGTGGTAGGGCTAGGAATGAGGACTTAAGTATAAAATAATATATGAGATTGCCCTTCAGAAATAAGGAAGCAAACATGGGCATAAGATATCTAGATATCATGGTAAGTCTCATCTGACCACTGGTATTTGACTTACAAAAGTCAATCGTGGAAATCAATGAGAATTCCCCTTGGCAGAATTCCAAGGGCTATTTGTAATATTTCACCTGAGAAGCAGAGCTATCTTCTCTAAAAGGAGGGGAAAGAGGAAAGGAGAGCAAATTAAAATATAGCAGGGAACAGCAGAGTCCAGACTGCGGCCTGTTTTTGTAAATAAGATTTTATTGGAACACAGATACACACTCCTTCACTCATTCTCGCATCCAGTTGCATTTTGTCAATGGCTGCTTTTGCCCTACAGCAGCGGAGCTGAGTATTTGCAGCAGAGACCCCATGGCCCACAATGCCTAAAATCTTTGCTCTCTGGACCTTTATGGAAAAAGTGTGTGAATCCTTGACCTAGGTATTAAAAAATGACCAGGAGGTACAGGGCTTCCCTTTAAGGACCCTGGAAGGCCTTCCAGATTTTTCCAAGGGTCCTGATTATACAGTAGTCCTCTCTTATCCTTGGTTTGGTTTTCCCTGCTTTTGGTTATCCAGAGTAAACCAAGGTCGAGAAGCATATGATCCTCCTTTTGACATGTGGTTAGAAAGTCAGTAATAGTCTAGTGCAATGTCACAGTGCCCATGTTATGCACCTCGCTTCATCTCATCACGTAGGTATTTTATCATCTCGCATCAGCACAAGAAGGGTGGGTACAGCACAATAAGATATTTGGAGAGGGAGAGAGACAGAGAAAGAGAGACAATATTCACATTAAATTTTTTTACAGTATATTTTATAATTGTTCCATTTTCTTATTGTTAATCACTTGCTGTGTCTAATTTATAAATTAAACTTTATCATAGGTATGTATGCATAGGATAATACATAGTATATATAGGTACAGGGTTCAGTACTAACCATGGTTTCAGGCATCCACTGGGGGTCTTGGAACATAACCCCTGCAGATAAGGGGGCACTGCTCTATTCTGAAAATTCCCTCCTTAATCCCACTTTTGAGTTAAATTAAGGCCTCCAAGGGACCCATAAAGATGCAAATAGATTATCTGTTAACTCATTACCCCAGTTAACACCTTGGGACTAATACCTTTTGCAGTCTTGTCTGTCTCTAGTACATCTCTGAATGAGAGTAGTCAACTGTGGAGGAGGGAACAGGGAAGAGGAAAGAGATTGAGATGAGTTAGGGGCAAGATTGAAAGGCTTCTGTTAAATGGGTAGTCAGCGTGGCAGACAGAGTCAACGTCACTTGCATCAGAATTTGGGGTCCATTTAGAGAACTTGTAATCACTCTCCTGTGAGTGCATCCAGCTAAATTGCCAATCTCTTCTTAAGGTTTGGGGTGAGGGGCGACAGCATCTGATCAGGGGAAACACAAAGGCTCAGACCCTCATAAACAATTGTAACATCAGCTCTTGTGAGTAATTCTCAGCTCTCAAGGTCCTGTCAAACACTGTTGCTTCACCTGGAGTCCCCTACCCTTTGTTCCGATCTGCTAAACTTTATGCATATGTCAAGACTCAGGTTAGGCTCCTCTCCTCCAGGAAGCCTTCCTTTATTGGCCAAGAGTGGGTGAGGTCTTCCCTTAGCCCCATATACTATTCCCATTACCAATACTTTAGAGTCCTGGCTCTGTTTCTAGATGGTTCTCTGAATAGCCAGGTCCTTGACATTTCTATCCCAATGGCCTTAGTCTATTACCAAGTGCCTGCAGAAGTTCTCTCCTAGATTCTTCTTAGAGAAGTTAGGTCACTTAGCATCCCTGGTTCTAAAAAATGGCCAAAGGGCAGCTGCTGAGGTAAGAAGAGAAGGGAGGTAGGTTTCATGGTCTCTGCAAATGCTAATAGAGGGCCTGGCCATCACCACCCTTACTCTCTCATATTGCTCTGATTCTTAAGCCGTTAGACTGTGAAAAAAATTGGGGGCAGACATTCTCCTCAATTCTCAGTTGGGTGGATTGCCAGGTGCCTTGTTAATTGTTGCAGTTTTGAGAAGCACCTGGAAATGGGGCTCTGCACAGCTCTTGTGCCTTTCCATCTGGAGAAATATTTTTGTAAAGGCTGCAAATTCATCCAGATTCTCTCCCTCTGTGTACCATCTGCAGAATTCCGTGGCTTGGAGGTGCCTGGGCTTGAAACGAATAAGGAACCCTTTCTGGCCGGTTTTGCTTTTACCACCTGACCTATTTCTAAAGAGTGAAGCTTCATTTAGAGAATTGGTGAAGTAAATTGACCTTGCAAAACTGTAATGAGACCACACCAGCCTAAGAAGACTTGAACTGTGAATTCTCAGTGGTGAGTTGAGGAGAGACATGAATATACTATGAATGAACCAGGCTGAGACCTGCCCCAGCCGGTGGGGATATTTCCATTCCACACGCAGAATTCTGACTTACCTTGTTTATTTATTCAGAACCTTGGCAGTTCAGTTCTGTTCAGTGCCTTATTTTAAAAATTGATTTATTAAATACCCATTATGTTAAATATTCAGGAATTTTGTGAGCCACTTGAAATTAAACATCGTGGGAATAGCTATACAATGGAAATTGACAAACGCTACAAATCAGGGCTCTCTTCCTCACTCTCCCCACCCCAGCCTCCGAACCAACTAATTCACCAGCATACCACTGCATATCCTGCAGAAAACCTCTTCTGCAAGAGTCAGATACAAAAACATCATTCTTTTTTTTTTTTTTTTTTTTAAAAACATCATTCTTTACATTGCTGTTTTTTTTTTTAATTTATTTATTTACTTTAGAGAGAGAGAGAGCGAGCATGTGAGTGAGAGCAGGGGGAAAGGCAGAGGGAGAAGGAGAGAGAGAGAAACTCAAGCAGACTCCCTGCTGATTGCAGAGCCTGAGGCAAGGCTCAGTCTCAGGACCTTGAGATCCCAACTGGAGCTGAAACCAAGAGTCAGACACTTAACTGACTGCACCAACTAGACATCCCCAAATATTTATTTTTTAATCATAAAAGTATATATGCTTGTCAAAACAAATTCAAAAGAACTGAGTGTATGAAATATAAAATAACAGTTCCTTCTCTCTGAATCCAAAATCCACTCTCCTGTAGAAGTAACTTTGGAGTATAGCCTTCTGGAAGTTTTCTACAGCTACATAAATACATAGAAACAAATTTTCTTTTTTGTATAAATGGATTGAAGCCATGTTTTTTAATGCCTTTTCTCCCCTACAGGAATATATTGTGGGTATTTGTTCAAGTTAGATCATATAGATCTACACCACTCATTTTAGTAACTAAGGGTATTCCATAGTACTGTGTTATTAATGGTCAATTAGCTTATTTCCATTTGTTTTTTATTTTTATTTGTGCTTCTACAAATAATGTTCTAATAATCATTCTGTGTGTGTGTGTGTGTGGGTGTATTTCCATACACATGCAGGAGTATTTCTTTAGGGTGGATTCTCAGGACAAAAATTGTTAGGTAATATCTTAGAAGATAGTGCAAAATTGTCCTGTAAGAGAAAATTGTCCTAATACCCCATATTTCCAGCAAGTATGAATGTGTTTATTTTTCCAAATTCTCACCACCAACAAAGTTATTAATATTTTCAAGTTTTGAAAAGTTGTTAAAAGTTATATTTTATTGTTAACTCACATTTCCTTATTCCCTAGGAAGACCAAGTGTCTTGTTTTACATTTGTATTTCCTCTTTTGTGAATGACCAATTCATCTTCTTTGCTTATTTTTCTATTGAATTATTCATTTTAGAAATCAATATGTAGGAGCTTTCTAAATAAAATGTATTTTGGCCATTACTCTGTAATGTGCACTGCAAACATTAGCTTCAAGTCTGTCTTTTGACTTTGTTTTATGTTTATCTACACAAAAGGTCTATAAATTAAATTATCCAGGGGATGGTTTGTGTTATACTTATAAAGGCTATTCATACCCCCAAAGTATAAAAGCATTATCTTATGTTTTTCTAATACTTTTTATTTTTCCTTTACATTTAAGTTTATTGATTGTTTTTACCTATCCAGAATTTATTTTTGTGTAAGAGATAAGAATGAGAAGATATATGGAGAAGAATGTTTCTTGTAATAGTGTTTGAGTGGCAAAAATTGGAAATAACTCTGTCTATTACTAGACATGTAATTAAATATATTATAAATCTACTCTATAAGGCATTAGATAACTCATAAAAAGAAATAGTTAGTCTGTACCTATTGTCTTGGAGCAATGTCTTTGTGTGTTAGGAGAGGATACATTTCAGACAACTGTACTTGGTATGCACTGTGAGGGGTAATGTTTAAGGCCATGTAAATCTTGTACTGCTAATTCCATGGACTGTGGCATGATTGGCATCTTTGCAATGGTGCAGTGTAGCACTGCTGTTAATCTCATTGCATCTTTATGGGGTGCCTGGGGGCTCAGTGGGTTAAGCCTCTGCCTTCGGCTCAGGTCATGATCTCAGGGTCCTGGGATCGAGCCCCACATCGGGCTCTCTGCTCAGTGGGGAGCCTGCTTCCTCCTCTCCCTCTGCCTGCCTCTCTGCCTCCTTGTGATCTCTTTCTCTCTGTCAAATACATAAATAAATTCTTAAAACAAAAACAAAAAAAATCTCACTGCACCTTTAGCTGATATAAGTGATGCATATTCTCCTGATCTCTGATGAGGCCCCCTTATCTCCTTTCCTCTTTTGATGCACCCCTGAGCCTTCTCTTTCTTGGTGGGCCCTTAATTGGATTTTCAAGGCAGCTTTAGACAGACCATCTAGTAGGACTATGGGAAACAGGGAGCCTTCCCCACTAAACTCCAGTAGGGCAGACCACTTCCACTGTAGTCTCTTTTCCCACTTTGGGAGCTTGGGATCCCACAGTCAGGTTTCTGTGTCTGACGTCTTCTGGCAGAATTAGGTACAATTCTGGAAAACTCGATTCCTTTAAGATCCAAAGGTAAGAAAGAAATGCTTGTTGGTAGTCTTTGAGTTTTGGGTTATTTTGTTGTGCAAATGTTGTGCAGCATTGTTGTGAAAATAGCTGATTGTTTTTCTCCTTATTCTATGAAAACAAAATCCTAATTTTATTGGGGCAGCAATGAGCTCAACTAAAAAGGATACATTTTTAAGCTTTCTTAATTGCTTCATGTTTCCCTGTAACTGAGTTTTGGCCAATGAGATGAAGTGCTGGGTCAGACTTCCAGGAAATTTAACTGAAAGGAAATGACTCCACTGAGAGGGGTCCCCCTTTACCCTTCCTTCCTTTCTTCTTCCTGCTTCCAGCTTCACAGAGGACAACTGGAGAATCAGGGGCCGCCTTTGGATCATGAGATGCCTTTGGGTTAGAAGCCAAGTTCTAGGATAGCGAAGGGGAAGGGGCAAGAGCCTGGGTCCCTGATGCCTATGGAACCACCCTAACAGTCCAGTGTGCCTGCTTGCAGATTTCTCTTACTTGAGAGAAAAAGAAGCTTCTATCTTGTTTAAGTCACTTCTAATCCTAAGAGATTATATCGTAATGTGTTGAATGAGATGCCAGTTATAACAGTCTACGCTCTCATTGTAAAGATATTAACATAGAATATATGTAAGAACAAAGACTAGAAGGCGCCAGAGCTAAATAGTAAGTTTGACTTGACTACGTGAAAGGAAATATTTGCTGAGTGATGAATGTTTAAAGTCAGCCTGGATGAAAAGGCAGTGTGCCAGGCAGGAAAATAGCACTGGCTTCTAGTTCTAGCTGGGAGCAAATACTAGAGACGTCACCTTGGGCGCACCATTTAATTCCTCTGAGCCTCAGTTTTCTGTTTTACAAAATGGAAACAACCCAGAAAATCCTATTTAAAAGTTAATTGTGATCATGAGAAATCAGCTAAAGCTCAGGTGACCATGAAATTTGTCATCCTTACAGAGACATTTTTGGAGGACAAAGGATGTTACTGGGATTTTCTGGGCTACAAGGTGTATAATGGGTTTGGGACTGATCTAATGGGTTTGGGACTGGGTCTTCCACCCAGCAGAGGGACATTTGAGTCTAGTGTTTGGTGCACTTGCCAGTTGTGATAATCAGCCAAGTTCCCATACATCTAATACATGAGGACATCTTTTCTGTTGCTGGCTTTTTTCCCTACAAGGTAACTGGAAGAACAACTGAAAAATTATATATTCGTTACCTTCACAACAATGCAATTCTGTGTTTTATGTAATTGAATTATTTGGCCCCATTCATCCCACACTATAGAATTATACTGGGACAATACCTACAGATGAACATCTTCCATGGTGGTCACAAGAATCACCTGAGCATCTATGAATACATTGAAAACTGTAAAAGCTTCTGGGAATTCTAGGCACTTTCACTGATGGAGAAAACATGTGAAATGACAGCCTTCGGTGGGGACAGTAATCACCTTGGAACACAGAAGTCAGTGGCCAAGAGATGATACCAGTAGGCCTAAATGACATGAAAATAAGACCACAGAGGTCCTCTTTAGACCTTATCTCCTGAATACGGTTTTTGGGAAAACCATGATGGAGACATCTCCAGTCAAAAACAAAGAGATGAAATAACATAAAGAAAAAAAAAAAACCACACACACACACACACACACACACACACACACACACACACACAGAGGTATGTACTACAGTACATACTACTACTACAGTAGTACCCAAGTTAAATTCCTTTGCCAGCTAAGGCCATTAAAGTGTAATTGTTATTGTCACTGGCTCCAATGTATTATTAACTACAAAGAATAATTATGATGATTGTTACTGTTGCAATTATATAGTAAATTGGCTCTTTTAAAGCAATTTGAAAACATTAAATAATTTTCCTATAGGAACACCCCACAAGGAGGGGTGAAGTTATGTTGCTGTGCCTGACCAGACATACATGCGTGAGATTCTGCCTCAGATATATTCTCTACTTGCCTCGTCTCCTGTCTGAAACCAGGCTGTGAGTACCTCATTCCCATTCACTGATTCACGTTTATTAATTTGCTTATGTATACTTAATCTAGGGCTTACTGTCCACTAGGTGCTTGCTACAGCCATGAACAAGAATACAAATGCTGTTGGCGTCTTGCCCACTTCCCCTGAAACTACAGCCTGCTTGTGAGCCTTCCAACTGCTAGTACCTGTATCTCTTTTCCTGAGAGTATTCTCCAAGGTGACAAGAAGTCATTTACCACCACACTCAACCACCCTTAAACAATGACTGATAGGAGTTAGTATAAATACCCCGACTCTCTCACCCTTCGGAAGGGAAAACTCTGTAGCATATATTTTACAGTCTCCCAGAGTTACCCCTTGGGTTTAAAATTCATTTACCCAGAATGGCAGTGGCTTGATAAAAGCAACCTTTACTTATTGATTTCCCTTCTCCGTCTCATTGCTCTCCTGAGACTATCTGGGATCTCTTCCCAAAATGAAATACTCACATCTATGGATGCCTAGGTGGTTCAGTCAGTTTAGCATCAGCTTTCAGCTCAGGTCATGATCCTGGTGTCCTGCGATCAAGTCCTGCATCAGGTTCCTTGCTCGGCAGGAAGCCTGCTTCTCCCTTTGCCTGCCACTCCCCCTGCTTGCGTTCTCTCTCTCTTTCTCTGATAAATAAATAAAATCTTAAAAAAAAAAAAAAACCGAAAGAAAGAAATACTCACATCTAGTCCTTGTCTTAGAGTCTGCTTTTAGAGGGAATGCCGGAAGACATAACCCTTGACTTCAAAGGGGTGTGGAAGAAGGATTACAGACTCAGTTGCCTACAGGGACCAATGGTGGTAAATGAATGAAGCAAATTGACATTCCTCCCGTGAGCATACCCAACTACCAATATATTTAGTATTCAAGTCTTTACCTTGCCTGAGGACTTTAGCTTACTAGCTATTCTTTCTTCCCCAAAATAGTTCTTGCTTCCCAGGGGGTCTAAGGATGAGTGATTGCCACCAGGTAGTGACTGAATGACTGATAGTACATCCAATAACCCATTCACTCTTTCATTTACTACCTATCAGCTTAGGCATCCATCAGCCCATTTAGGCATCCATCAACCCATTTACTTACCACACATCCACATACTCCTAATACACTTACTATCTTCTCACTTATCAATCCATACATATATTAAATGATTAACTCACCACCCACCCAACCATTGTCTTACTGCTCACTCCCTCAATACCCATCCTCAAACACTTTTAAAGTCTTCATTCTGGGTATAAGATCATGCTAATCAAAGTAGGGTAAAATAAGGAATTTATAAAGGTCAGTTGGGACCTTTATATGCTGACCTCAACATATCTCATCTCTAGCTACTGCCTTTCCATGAATACTTTGGTCCGTTAGAAATTTTCTGAATTCCTCAGGCTGTTTCACCTCGAGATGCATTTACTTTGACTATTTTACCTTTTACATCTCCTTCCCCCTCTTTATTATGTGGATAATTTGTATTTATCCTTCAAAGCCATCTTGACAGTTGATATCTCAAATGGATGCTGTGGTTTGCCACAGAGAGCCCCGCTCCAGGACTGAGGAGTCCATCACTCATTTGCTATACTGCAGGGGAACGGGGGGTTGTTGGTGGCTAATGGCTCATAGCACCTACTCTTCAGGGGCCTGACTGGTCCACCTGAAGGTATAAAGCCCTGATCCAGTTACCGCAAATTGGATCTCTTTTAAGGTCCATCCCAGCTCAAGAGATTCCTGTGGGGTGGGTTGAAATCTCAGTTGCAGTTACAATGCAGTTGATATTCTCCCTGGTCCAATTTTGATCTTCTCACTCTCTGACAGAACACTCCTCAAGCAGCCGTCAGCATTCAAATCTCAGAGACTCAGAGTCAATTTCTAAGATAACTGGACATACCTTTGCAAAGTCTTCTCAACTTCTCCCAGCCCCTGCCCCAACAAGTAAGAAAGAAACAAAGATTCAATCAGTTGATCACCTCCTCCTCTGTGCTCTCAAAGTACTTTATTTATATGACACATCTGTCAGGTTCAGTTAGGAAAACAGAGCTACTATTAATGTTATAGAATATTCTAGTCTGTTGGGGCTACTATAACCAAATACCGCATACTGGCTGGCTTACAAACAATAGAAGTCTATTTCTCACCCTTTTGGAGGGTAGGAAGTCCAAGATCAAGGCGCCAGCATAGTTGGATGAGGGCCTTCTTCCAGGTCACAGAATTCTTGCTGTATCTTCACATGGGGAAGGAGGTAGGGAGCTATGTGGCAGCTCTTTTGTAAGAGTACTAATCCCACTCATGAGGGCTCTGCTCTAATGACCTAATCACCTCCCAAAGACCTCACCTTCTAACACCATCATTTTGGTATAAGGATTCCAACATAAGAATTTGGTGGGGGGGAAGCGGAAGAGGGGGACAGACATTCAGACCATAGCAAATCTGGAATTTAATGCAAGACTTTTTCTTACATAAAAATGGAAGGCAGTGAGGAAATGAAGGTCTGGAAGTGAGGAGTTAGAACATCAGACAGACAGTAACTCATTGTTTAAAATGATACTCATTGATAAAAGCAACCTTTACTTATTGATTTCCCTTCTCCGTCTCATTGCTCTCCTGAGACTATCTGGGATCTCTTCCCAAAATGAAATACTCACATCTATGGATGCCTAGGTGGTTCAGTCAGTTTGCCAGTCATGTTTGGCAAACTGACTGTCATGTTTGCCAGAAGCACAGACATGAGTAGACAGTTGAAGCTTGCAGGGAAATCTGAGATGCTATGTATGTGTCTGACCACTGACATGTAATTCCAAAGGAGGTACTCATGGAGAGTGGTACAGAAATTGCTGCCTCTGTGGAAGCTATGGTCCTTGTGGAATCTGTCATTTTGACTGGGTGCAGTCAAATGCCTTGTGGTCAAATTGGGGTCACTGTTGGTCATTAGGGCTGGCAGTTGGGAATATGGGGTGAGTGCAGACAGGAGGAGAGGAAGGATATCCTAGGGCCCTCTAGGCATATCTCTGTTTGTTTCTCTTCATGTTTGACCATCACAACCTCCTAAAGGCATGACCTCTGCTTTTCTCTTGTTTTCCAAGTCTCATATGAGTTCCTTCTAGTCACTTTGACATAGAGTCATAAGGAAAGGTGATCCTAGGGGATGTGGTTCCCAACCACAGATAGGAGTGAGTGGTTGTGCTGCGTTGTCAACATGCACTCCAAGCACGTTGTACATTAGGATGTTTAACATAGTGCTTTGCTGTTGGATTTTTCTGCCTTGAGTTTCCATCTGGATCAAGAATTAGACCAACTACAGACTGCGAGCCAAATCTTTCCCACTGCCTGTTTTTGTAAATAAAGTTTTATTGGAACATGGACACATCTATTCATTGTTTATGGCTGCTTTCTCTCTCCTGTGGCAGAGTTGAGTAGTAGTGACAAAGATGGTATGGCCACCAAGTCTAAAGCATTAAGTCTGGCCCTTTACACACAACGTTTGCCAATCCCTGCTCTGGACTGTGTGATCTGTGAAGGCAGGAGCTGTCCTACTTATTTTTGTGCCTGCATTGTTGATGTCTCACACACTGCATTGGAGAGTTGAATAAATATTTATGAAGTGATTGAATGAATCTGGGAGCTAGAACAGAAATCCATACAATTATTGACGTAGGAGTTGCTATATTAAGCAATGCAAGTAGGTATAGCTGTTGGAGAAGCCAAAAATTGTTCTTTGGGACAGAATATGTGAGCTATTATCAGATCGTGTAGACACTCTCAGGAAATTGTGGGTTGATTTGATGAAGGAACTCAGTTCCAGAAGAGTCAGAGTCAGGAAAGAAATTAGAAATTAGAAACCTCAGGTTTTAGACCTGGCTCTGTTATTTCCCAACCTCGTGATCTAGAACAAGTTACTGAGGGCTTTCTGATCCCCCTTCTCAGCTATGGGGTGAGGATAATAATATAGGCTTGGCCAGACTCAGAGGATTTGTTTTTTTTTTTTTTAAGATTTTATTTATTTATTTGACAGAGAGAGAGATCACAAGTAAGCAGAGAGGCAGGCAGAGAGGGGGGAAGCAGGCTCCCTGCTGAGCAGAGAGCACGATGCAGGGCTCGATCCCAGGACCCTGAGATCATGACCTGAGCTGAATTCAGAGGCTTTAACCCACTGAGCCACCCAGGAGCCCCACTCACAGGGTTTTTGTGGCAAGCTAACGAAATGATGGCATAGAATGCTCTGGAAACTGTAAAGCAATACTCAAATAAAAGGGATTACTTTGTGGTCAGAGATAATTTTCACAATTAACATGGAACACTGTGTTTGTGAAGCCCAGGTTCTATCTGTGTTTTCCCAGGGGTCTTAAACCTTGACACCTTGGTGGAGTCAACAAGACCTAGGACTGTGATGATGCCTCAGAGGTCAGAATACAGGGTGGGATATTGGTGAAAAATTGCCTTTTCCTTCTAAAAATTCTTCAGGTCTTCAATTTCTCTCTAGCAATGGGGTTCATCTTTTTATAGAACAGCATCTGATTTGTCAGCAACCTCTAGGTAGTTTATTGATTTAACATTTCTTCAGAGATGCTGAGAAATATGTGGTCTGCTGACAGCAACAGGGAGCCGTGCCTTAGAAGGGGAATCTGATGGCTTGCTCCCAGCTGTCCTGGCTCAGAGCCTCTGCAATCACCGATTCTCAGAAAATTCTTTTAAATAGAGTTTATGTTCCATTTTGAGCAGCCTCTTTTTGCTTCCTCATTTCCCGACAATCAATGGGGATGGCGGTGTCTTTGTGTGGCATCTCACACACTGTCGCTGAATGGAGTCATTTCACGGGGAAATAACCTAAATGGAAGAGAAATCTGCTTTGGTCAAATGCTGAGGTTCACTGTGTCAAAACAATCAGGTTCCAGAAATGATTTGCAAAAATCCATTTCTTTATTAGTTTGGAGCACAGAGACGTTGGAATCTGTGGAGCAGGGGTCCTTGAACAAGCATCTGAAAGGCTGGGCAGGCAGGGATCCTAGAAAGTAAAAGGAAGGAACTCAGCCTAGAATGAACTCCCCTGGGGGGAGGGCCCCCTGGCACTCTCCTGCCGCCCTCCTTATCCCTTTCATAGCTCTCCACTCCCGAGGGAGGGCACTTTAGGGATCTGATTGGGCTGGATCGAGTTTGTGGATGGGACCTTTTGTGCCTTAAAGGTCAAAGGCTTTGGATTCCTTTCTTTCCTTTGATCTTGGGTCTCCAACAGCATGGGTATGGTCAAGGTGGTCATTCTCTCGAATTCCCCATTTCCCCCCCATTTCCTCCCTCTTGTCTTCTCATAAATATTAGGGGAGAAGCTGGAGGCTAGGATGACCAACTGGTTTGCCCTGGCCATCCTGGTTTTAGCTCCCCAAGTCTTGAGAACCCCCTCAGTCTCTAGCAAATAGACAGTTGTTCACTCAGGGCCCCATTTTATCCTCCAAAGTAAGCTGCATGTTCCAACTCAACTGTTAATGGGATGCCTTGAGTTGGGGATTTTGGAGGCTGCCTCAGGTATTAATAGCTAATTAAAGAAAAAAATATTTTTTGAAATTCTCATTTGGATTTTTTCCTTGTACCTGTTCTCTTTTTCTGGAATCTGCTGAAGAAAAGAGGTGAAGGGCAGGATAGGTCTCCTGCTCTAATGGCTCTAAAGGTGACTTTCGACACCTACAATGGCGGTGTTTTGTAGACACAGACATGCGAGAAGTCTGTAGTAAGTGGCCCGGGGAGCAGGAAAAGCAGAGAGGTTTGTGGAGACCAAAGAAGAGGGAAAAGGAAGTAAAGATTTTTATGAAAATATGTCAGTTCTTCAAAGGGGTCTCGTCTTGAAGGCCTTATATTTAGGCCAACACTATTGAGCTCCCACATTGGGTGAGGCCCCAAGATGAGTGACACAGTACTGTCCCCAAGAGCACTTTCTCCTGCTTTCCTGGCCTCTTGGCACTGTCTGTGGTGTGAGCTCCACCCCCTCCTTGGGCAATAGGGAGGGAAGCCTTGGGGTAGCTCCAACTGGAAATCCACACTGAGGCCTCTTTCCCCATCTGTGACTGTGTCAGGAGAGACCCACCTGGCTTCTAGAGTTCTAGTGAAGTAAGAATGCCACACAGTTTCTTGGCCTGGATAAACAGTGTTCGTCATCCAGCGCAAATGGGCATTGATCTCTTTAGAAGCCAGATTTCAGGGAGGCACAATGTCCTTGGCAGGCTACTAAATCTGAGATGATCTGCTCGCCTTCTGGTCCTTTAAGAAATACAAGTCATTGTTACACCGGAGAATTCTGGAAAATTGCTTAATCCTGGTCTCTTCCAGGGTCACCTCAGGTAGGGAATGGAGTGTTTTCTTTTTCATTGTGAGTTTGGTTATCATTACCTCATAGATATGCCTTACGAAAATCTAAACAGTTTGTTCTTTTGAAAGATGAGTGACTTTGGCAAACTGTGGGTCCCATTCTTTGAAAAACAACAAGCGGCTGGAGTGGAATAGGGATTGTTTCCTTTAGAGAGGGCATGGAGTTCCAAGCCCTTAAAGCCACCGGACCCTCTACTGTCTCACTTATATTGTACAATGGCTATTTCTCATTTATATGGTTCCCTGGGGCCCATGGATCATTGATTCTGTGAGCCCTGAGTTGGAGTCTATAACCACCACACCCTCTTCCATAGGGACCATACCCTTCCCCCTCTTTGCCTCTCCTTCCTCCCCCTCTTCCTCCTTTCATTTCTACTCCAGCCCCTCTCCTCCCTCAGCAGCTCCCTGCTGCCTGGCAATAGGACTTTACACAGAAGCAGGCCTCTCCTGCCCGGCATAGACCAAGCACTTAAACACAAGGTCCAGTCCACGTATCCGTCCAAATCAGCAGATCTTGAAGTGTGGTCCCCCGAGCAGCGGTGGCAGCAGCATCTCCTGGGAATTCCTTACAGATTCCAATTCTGAGGCTCTTCCTTGATCTCCTAAATCAAAAACTCTGGCGATGAGGCCCAGGAGACTGTGTCTTCTGGGCAATTCTGTCTCGCCTCAGTCTGAGAATCACGGGTCTACACTTTGAGGCACCCATTTGCTGAAAATAAAATCTGAGCCCATGGAAGGCAATTTCCTTCTCTGGCTCTCATTTGAGCATAATGTAAAACCCCTCATTTTTTTCTCCATATGCAGTCTGTGGAAGTGAAAGAAATGTCTGTTTGCAGTCCAGAAATCACCATTTTGTGAGGTGTCTGAAGGCCTTTTAGCTGCAGTCTTGTTCACTTCCAGTTTCATGAGGGGCTTAGTATTGTCCAGGACACTCCTTCCCCTGTCACTGGCAAAAGGAAGGAAAGAGGAAACAACCCTCCCTCATGGTCTATTGGCCTCAATCAGCTACTGTTGATTCTGCTTCTTCCTTGTTCCTGAGGCATAAATGTCTCACCAAACTCCAGCAAGTTCCTCCCAGGCAGGGGTTTCCAGCAAAGCCGGGCTGATGGATTCGAAGGAAACAACTTCATTTGTTCCCTTTGCCAGAGGTGGCGACGGGAGCTGGAAACCCCTCGTAATCTCAAACCAGCTGAGGACGGTTTTCTGAGCCCGAGCCTCAAGTTAGCTCCTAATCCTGTTATCTTGGCTGCAGGTGCCTCTAGTGAGTGGCCCGAGAGCCCTCCAGACTGAGGTTCCCACTCACGGAGGGCTCTGCAGGTGCCCTTCTGAGAACAAAGCCCGGGAATCAGTTTCTCCCCAGTGCACTGACAACGGCACCAGGAAAAAGCAAGACTTTGATTCTGGGATAGCTGGGAAGGGGCAGTGGGTCATGGGTGATGATCGGATCATGCAGTTGGTGGCAAGACCTTGACTGCACTTGATACGATTGGACTGGGCCATCAATTAAACACCTGGCTGGCATCAGCTCAAATGCATTGACTCCTTCACACTCCCTTGGAAATTGAGGGAAGGTAAGGGATGTGTTCTATAGCCACTAGGGGACCATCCATTCATTCACTGACTTCATCATTTCATATACCCTATTAGGCAACATCCATGTGCCTGACAATGAAAGGTGTGTGTTATGAGTTTCTTTTCTGTCATGCTCCAAATAATAGCTCTGATACTTCTGCAATTGATTTCATTAATTAAGTTAATTTTATTCATAATGTTGGAGACGTAAGAAATGGATGCAAATGAATGCTAATTTCCAAATTAATATTTTGAGCTAAGTCTTTGCCGTCTTTTAAGGGAGGATTGCTGCCATGGTTTTGGAATTCAGAAATAGAAGCTTTGGTTTTTTTCCTTTTCATTTAAGCTGGGTAGGCTCCCACCCTGAGAATGAAGTTTCTGAAGTTTTTTTTTTTTTTTTAAGATTTGATTTATTTGTTTGAGAGAGAGAGAGAATGAGAGAGATTGAGAGCATGAGAAGGGGAGGGTCAGAGGGAGGAGCAGATTCCCCATGAAGCAGGGAGCCCGATTTGAGACTCGATCCTCGGACTCTGGGATTATGACCGGAGCTGAATGCAGTCGCCCAACCCACTGAGCCACTCGGGCATCCAAAGTTTCTGAAGTCTTGATGACTTCTGTCCAAGTTTTATTCTAGCTCTTGAGAGGTATTCATTAGATGCTGGGAATGTAGCTTTTTGTTTTCTTCCTTCATGACTCTTTTTGGTTCTGGATCTGAGAATTGATGATAATGGGCCCTCCTCCATCTCTTCCAGTTCAACTTTTCATTCTTTGTTCTTTTGCTTTGAGCACATACCTGGTAACACAGGACAGCACTCAGAGAGAGGAAAAAGTACCTGGGGGAAGGTGTGTGTTTCAGACCTCTCCTGCTGCTGACTTCATCCATCACATATGTCTCTCTGTTAGTTTCAGGCCCAAGGGGAGGAATTCTTATGCAGAACGGCAGAGTGGAAAATGTTACTTACCTACAGACAGCAATGACCTCACAGAATGTGCTCTTTGGGGATTTGGCACTGAGGTGTTTGTTTCAGTGGAGGAGTTTCACTCCAGATGAAAGTCCACCTGCTCCTTCTGAATGTCCCCACAGGACAATAGCCCTCTACCTTCATCTGGGTGGGTGGGGTTGGGGTGGGGATGTGTTCTGCTTTCTGCTGGGAAGAAGAAGCTTCTGATTCCATATCTTTGATGATTTTGGAGCTTCCTTGTGAGATGGGAGGGATGGTGAAACAGGCTGCTCGTGCCTATGTCCAAGAATTTATATTCTAGACCAGGCTCCTTGGCCCAACGCATAGGACATTTGAGGATGTAGCCCTTACAGCCCTGTCTCTGACGGTGCCTGTCTGTCCTTCCTACTTCCCCATGACCCAGCCATATGGAAACTCCTTTCCATTCCCCAGACATTCCACACTGGTTGGTCCCTTTGGGCCTTTGCACGCTTGCTCCTGGATCAGTTCACCTGGGGGGACACATGATTGTCTTTCAATGCCCTGGTCAAGCATCTCCCCCTATATTGAGCCCAACAGAACCTCGTCTCTCCCACCTCACCCCATCCCTGGGTAGAGTTGCTATTATTTCCTTAAGTTCTATTTGTATCTACTCTTGACTGTTTATAATACCATTTTGCAATTGTTTTCCTATAATAAGATACTACCAATGTTTAAGATTCTGAAGCAAGACTACCTAGGCTCAGTCCCAGTTCTGCCACTTACTAGCTGTGTAGTCTTGGGCAAGTTACTTGGTCTCTATATGTTATTTTCCCCATCTGTGAAATGAAGGTAATAATAATCATACTTATTTCAGAAGTTTGCTTTAAGGAGCAAATGAATTGTTATTCCTCTTTCTCCTCGTCCCTTCATGCACCTCATTTCTTATGCCTAGTACTTTTCCCTGTATACAAATTACCCTCAGGAATGGTGGCTACAGTCTTGGATAATTGCTTTTTTAGTTTTAAATTTCTTAAATAAGCTTTTGCAGATTTGTAGCAGAAGCAGAAGTAATAGTGTTGAATGTTGATGTCTCAAATACTACCCAAAGTAACCTGTTGATAAAGCAAGTCTGAGTTTATTGCTTACTACAATAAGGGAGATTATTACGTTGACAGAGTCTTAATGCCATCTCAGAAAGAGAAGGGCAAAATTGGAATATTTATGAGTCTGTTAGAAGTGGGCAGGGGCGCCTGGGTGTCTCTGTCCATCAAGCGTCTGACTCTTGGTTTTGACTCAGGTCATGATCTCAGGATCATGAGAGCGAGTCCCTTGTTGGGCTCTATGGTCAGTGCAGAGTCTGCCTGGGATTCTTTCTCCCTTCCCCTCTGGTCTCCCTCCACTGGTGCATGTGTTCTCTTGCGCGCGCTCTCTCTCTCTCTAAAATAAGTAAGTAAAGAAAATCTTTAAAAAAAAAAAGTAGGCAAAGTTCATGATGAAATAGTTTGGGGCTGGTTGACACAGCAAAGGGAGGATTTCAAGACAAGGTGTTCAAAGCGGGTCTTGATTGCTGATGAACCTGGTTGATTTATCTATTGCTGTTTGTTGAGAACTTTCAGGAAATCTCTGAAACGAACAATAAAGGGTAAACAGAATTTCAGCTTCCTGGACAAGAATATCCTGGTGTGGTCATGTTTACATAGACAGTAAGTTGGGTGGGCATAGGTGGCTCTGGTTCTCAATACTTTGAAAAATAAGTAGTTTTTATATTCAACAGACAGGCTTTGTTGGGGTATAGTTTGTCATGAAATCGCACACGGCTCCGCTGTGAGCATAAACCACAATGTTTGGAGGATTTTGAGAATATAGTACATACACAACAGAGGGGAAAATACGGGATGACATAGGAGTCTTGGAATGCCACTCAAGAGGAGAAGCCATCGAACGGGAAGAAATTAGGAAGGAATGACACTGGAGCTTATCTGCTGTTGCCTCTCGGAGAAGTGCCTGGTGCATCTTCTTTACGAAGCGGGAAGGAGGGAGACTCTCGAGGATTTAGCAGTCTGAGGGTTGTGGGGACTGGAATTCCATTTCTCATCTGGAACTAGTCAGTCAGCCTTTTGTGTCATGCCAACAAGAGGCCCCTGAAGTAGGTGAGGCAGAGGCTGCAGGCCTTGTCTGGAGAAAGGTTGGGGGGTCGCAACCCTACCTCCCATGTTGGATTGGGACCAGGAGGCTGGAGGAGAGCTGAGAGCTGGCAGGATTGCCCAGGCATCATGGTGGCACTTGGTGAGGGGCCTTCATAGGGGAAGCTGTAGATTGCTCATGCCAGGCCAGATACTGAATGGGGAGCCCAGCCGAGTGTCAGACGTTACCGTGGAGAGAAGACATGGGGCTCCTGGATGGATTACTGAGCGTCGCTTCTGCTGGGAGAGTAAGTGGTGAAGTGCAGCAAACGATGTATTTCAGTTATCTGTTACCATAAAATAATCTGCCTCAAAATGCTGGCTTAACTGCAAACCCGTAACAACCATTAGTTTTGCTCATGGATCTGGGCGAGGGGGTGACTGGGCTCAGCTCACCCATTCTTGCTCAGCATCTCTGGCGGGCTGCAGATGGTAGCCGGGGCCGGGGTTGCTGTAAATATTTATTGGTTTTTTTCCTCCTGGGCTGCGAAGACAGACAGCTGAGAGCAGGCCCAGCGGGGACCACCGCCCAAGCTTCTCTCTCTCCTCTCTCTCTCTCTCTCTCTCTCCAGGCAGTCTCTCTCTCCACGGAGCAGCCTCCAGTCCCAGACTTGTTACATGGAGGCAGCTCCTTAGAGAAAAGAAGGTGCTAGAAAACACCTTCACAAACTCAAGTGAAAATGTAGTAGGAACATGGGAGGCAATTTGACCACAGCACAAAGAAAATTCTCTGGAATAAAAACCATGATCTTTGAATCTCCAAGTGTTGTAGACGAAGGGAAGAGGATGGTGACTACTGAGACAGGCACCCAACGCTCAGGAGGAAAAATATGAAACAAAATTGCAGAGGGAAGGAAATCCTGAGAGAGGACTGGGATCAAGTTTGTACACAGATCCATGAAGCCTAGTACATGAATAAGAGCAGTCTGGAAAGGCACAAGGAACAGAGGAAGGAGAGCTTATTTATAAACAAATATAAAAAGAATTTTATCTGAGCGGATGAGAGAATTGTAGTGTAAGAAAACCATTAGTCTGCAGAGTAAAAACATTCCAAGTAACAAGCAGTCTTAAGGAGAAAAGCCATATAATTCAATATATCCCGGAACAATTTCACTTTTTTTAAGATTTTATTTATTTATTTATTTGAGAGATAGAGAGAGCACAGGTGGTGGAGGGGGCAGAGAGAGAAGCAGACTGTGGCCCCTGATCAGGGAGCCCGGCACGGGACTTGATCCCAGGATCCCGGGATCATGGTCCGAGCTGAAGGCAGATGCTTAACTGACTGAGCCACCCGGGCGCCCCTATGCTGGTATAAATTCTGAATTTAAAAGGTAGAGAGAAAAACCCCATATGCTGCAAGAGAGAAAAAAGTCTAGCGGAAAGAAGAATCACTCTCATCTGACTGTATTTTGGCAACCCCGCGTATTAGAAGTGGCATCGTGTCTGTATACATTTCTTTTTTCTTTTTTTTGGTATACATTTCTAAGAGGGAAGCTCCGTGCTTGCAGAAGCTCATATGCAGCCGAGATAGTATTCACCTGCCAAGGGGAAAGATCGAAATCTCCGGATTCGCAATAAGTCAGAGAAAGTACCTCTGAGTAAAATAACTGAGCAAGAACTCTAAACAAACAGACCCCAGAGTGATGAGCAATGGACAGTGATGGAATGAACGGAAATATGTGACGAGAGTCCTCCGTGAAGGTTCTGAGGTCGAGGCAGCCTCCTAGCTGGATGATCTGTAAGTAAAAATGTCCGAATGTCCTCATAAACCGAGGAAGAGGGAAAGTAGATCCATTTGGGAGGTCTTATCTTAGGGGGCATAAGGAGGAAAAGAGAGAGAAGGGTCAGGACCTGTGATCTGTATGGGGTCCCCTGCTCAGAGGGGCTTCGTGCTCCATTTAACCCTCTGCTGTCGCTGTCTTGAAATTATTAAGTAACTTGGAACAAGGGGTGCCGCGTTATCATTTCACAGTGGGGCCCGAAAATGACAACGCTGGTCCTGAATAGAGATCATTAGCAGACTATATTTAAATTCTAGATTGACCCAGTTGAAGTCTAAGAGGTGCTGAGTTACTCTGAGGGGAAAAAATAAGATGTTCTCCCTGGTCAGCAGTGGTGGCGTGGAAACGTGGCTAAATTGAGAAATAGAGCAAAAATGATAGAAGTTTATACGCCGGCCCCAATGTGTTTATAGCTGATCACGTGGGAGCTCTTTGCGGGCAGAGACACTGATGTCCACATCTGTGTGTCCTCATGGGCCTTCTCACGGAGAAGCCGCCTGCCATCTTGCACCCACCACACATGCTGCATGTCCCGAGAGATCGATTTCGAGAAACGGAAGCCTTCTTAAGTTAAAGCGTTCTCGGTATTGAGGGCCAGTAGTTCCTGATGTTTTATTTTCAGTGACGAGGTTTCAGAAACTGTCAGGCACCATGCTGAAGGTTGCCAGGAGACACAGGAGAAATAAACCAGGGCTACCGTTCCCAAGCGAGTAAGAACTAGCTACCTCTCTCAGGGGCTCTCTTCCCATCTCTTGGGCTGACTTGGTCCTGCAGGCTCTCCCTCTCTAGCTCTCTAAGTTTTGCCTTGCTGTAAATGCTCCTTGCCCAACTTGAGGAATCCATTCATCACACTTGCCAAAGTGGGCACCTCTGGGTTTTACCAGCCAGCATCCATGTTCTTCTCTGGTACCGAACCTGATTCTGTTCTAGGAATCCTTCCCTAGCCGGGACCAGGATGGACGTCGGTGAATCTGCTCTCTGCTTCCCCAGCTTGGTGACTAGGTGGCCCCCCACTCTGTCATCCAAGCTGGAAGGCTTCTGAGAGTGAAAGGGGGTTACTGTTGATGACTGTGCTGGGACAACAGGGAGACGGGGACTCTTCCAGACAGACCTGGATGTGCGGTCACCCTAGTTCGGAGGGGCCACCTGACCCAAGGCAGTCCGAGCAGAATGAGCATCTGGGAATGCCAGCAAATGAGGCTCTCTCCCTGGAGACTGTTCAGAGAGATGAGCTCTTTCTCTGACTGATGCCATGGGAGGGTGTCGGGCTGGGAGTTGCTACAGTCTGTGTGGTCCTGTAGCTCCCTGAGGGTGACAAAGTCAACACCCAGAGGGAGGCAGCAGAGGGTGGGGGGTGTGAAATCTCAGGGAACCAGAGCCGGAGCTGCCATAACACAGGTCCCTGCTTTCTTCCACAGCCTGTCTGAAGGAGAACCCATTTATGTTCTACCTTTACCTCTACACTCAGCCTTCCTGTAGCCCTGCCCCATGCTGACCCCCGAGCTGAGCTCTTATCTGTATGGGGTCCCCTGCTCAGAGCTCTTAGGTGATACAGTGATTTTCCTATGGAATATCTCCTTTGGGAAGTCCCAGCGTGATCTTAGAATAGATCACAAAGCTGTCCAGACAGCAGCTCGGCGTCCTAAAATTCCATTTTTATCTTTTGGTCGTTTGTTGAGTACTCATTTTGTCCCATTTGTTCAATTTTCAAATCTTGGCTTCCTCGTTCTCTTAGATCTTCCTTTGTTGTGTGAGTTGCACGAATGCATTTTCTTCTCTAGATCCAGCTAAAATTTCCCCGAAACTTCTTTGAGATATGTTTTCCCTTCCATGCTTCGTCTTGACTGACTTGAAGATTCGGATTCTTATGTCGGTTCATGTTAGACCCTCCTCACTAGCCTTCTGACTTCCAGACTCTCTTCCTTCTCTAATTTTTGTGGCATTTCCTTTTGATGCCACTGGCACAACTTAAGGGCTCTGTCAAATCATTATTTTTGGATGCATGAAGTAAAATACGTAGGATTACAAAGTAAACCAATTATATTAAAATACAGTTATTGAAATAACTCCCCCATGCAAACATCTGCTATAGTAATATATATGCTTCTCTATTAATGCCTCGGATGGTAGGGGGGCCCCTGGGTGGCTCAGTGGGTTAAAGCCTCTGCCTTTGCCTCAAGTCATGATCTCAGGGTCCTGGGATCTAGCTCCACAGCAGGCTCTCTGCTCAGCAGGAAACCTGCTTCCCCCTCTCTCTCTGCCTGCCTCTCTGCCTACTTGTGATCTCTCTCTGTCAAATAAATAAATAAATAAAATCTTTAAAAAAAAAGATCCAAGGTAGGTTCAGTAACAACTATAATTTAAATCTGTAAGGAGTGTAAATGATATTTTTATATATCTGCAACATCTGTACTGGGATATGAAGATATCCAAAACTTTTATGCTGACGAATATACAGAAGAAGGTACTTCTGATACAAAGGCAATCTGGTGCCTTCAGTCAAGGTAGAAGAAAATGCTGCATTGCCATCACAGATTAGTGTAAGTAAAATGCTTTTTTTTTTTTTTCTACCTAAGTATGTCGATCCTAGGTTAACAGCCCTTGCCTTCCTCAGTACTGCATGTAACCGTCAGGTCAATTTCCGCCACACAGTCATTTCACTGTGTCACTTCTTTCTTCAGCCTGCTCTGGCTGTCTATGATTCATGGGTCTAAAATCTGATTACTGGACTTGGCATTCCCAAGCCATCGTGATACTCACTCCCCTGCCTGTCCAGACTTTTCTGACACCGTCATTCACCTTAGATTCTGCTCCCTAGCCTAGATGACTTCTTTATCTTGAGAACACAGGAAGTGTGCACCTCTGTGTTTTACCCAGGCTTCTGTATTTTCTAGCGAAAGAAATATCATTTGCTTAAGCAAAAAAGGATCTGAGCATGAATAGATCCAGGTGCACAAATAATGCATCCTGGTCTCTTTCTCTCTAAATCTCTCGATGATTCTCCTCCTCTTTCTCCTCCTTCTTCTTTTAATAACTGGCTTTAATTTCAGGTAAGATCCCTCACATTATGGAAAGATAGGAGTGGAAATCCAGGCATCTGTACATTTTTTTTTCAGCTTACCAATCCTAACCAAAAGAGATCTCATTCTAATATTTTGAAAAAAGATTTTATTTGCTTATTTGACAGAGAGAGACAGAGAGGGACACAAGCATGGGGGCGCTGGAGAGGCAGAAGTAGGCTTCCAGCTGAGCAGAGTCGCTGACTCGGGTCTCCATCCCAGGACACTAGGATCATGACTTGAGCTGAAGGCAGAAGGGTAACGACTGAGCCACCCAGGTGCCCCACGAGAATCTAATTCTAAATAGTATCAAGAAAAGCCCTTGGAGCTCTAGCTGGGATGAAACAGGGGTCCCTTCACTTTCCTTGAATTGATAACTGTGATCCCAGAGCTAGAATATTCTGACTGAACAGTCCCAGGGCTGGCGATCAAACCACAGGGACAGAACAAGGAAGGGGTGCACCCCAAAGAAAATTCAGGCTGCCATTACCAGTAGAACGGTTCCTAAGATGAGCAGGCAAAAACAATAGACGATCTGCTGCTTTCTTGAAGACTGGGTTCCAATTCTTTCCATAAAATATGTTCTTCCCTTTCATTTCTCCCTAGGCACACCCTTCCTTCATTCACAGAAGGGTAGGTAGGTTGGATAATTAATATCACTGAGCATCTGCTGTGTGCCAAGTGCTTTATCTCCATGTCCCAGGCTTCAAATTTAGCAGCCCCGCTCGTCAGAACAGCGGTGGGATTAAATTTATTTCTCCACAATCAAACTCAACTTGTTCTTGGTGGTTGGGGGATTTTTTTTGTCACATCGAGATCACTCAGATTCTTCTGGCTTAAAATTTAATTTCTTTTTGAGGTGCTACTCAATCAATTCAGGCTCTAAACTTCGTTAATTCAGAGTCGAAACTCTCTTTCAAGGTTGACCTCCCTTCTTAGGGGTTCTCCCTTCCCCCTCGGTCTCCAGGATGCTGCCGGAGGGAAAGCAGGCTGAGCGACATCACAGCGGCAAGGCAAGGGTGCCACCCAATGGCTGCCCCCTCGGGCCTCAGCTGGGTTCACTCCTGCTCCCTCATGGGAAGTGAGGCTTCACTCCTGCAGCGTGCTTGCTGTGTTGATTGCCGTCCGTGGACCAAGCCATGGGCTGGCCGTCATGATGTCTGTGTACTTGATACCCCCTTTCTCCTGACCTCGGGCCCCTCTCAGTGTGGGTCCTTCAGCCTTCTGCTGGGTCCCTTGGCCAGGACCCGAGGAATTACGGATCTCTGTGGAAACCACAAATACTATCTCAGGGGCTCTTCCTGCCTCCATTTCCCTTCCTAATTTACTGTGGGGTGCACTCTGAGGGGCTTCTAGGGGGGTTTACTCCCAGGATGACTGAAGTGACTTGAAGTGGAAGCCCCTTCACATTCAGCATGTCCTGAATTCACCTTACCTGTTTTTTTTTGTTTTTTTTTTTTTTTAAGATTTTATTTATTTATTTGACAGAGAGAGAGATCACAAGTAGGCAGAGAGGCAGGCAGAGAGAGAGGGGAAAGCAGGCTCCCTGCTGAGCAGAGAGCCCGATGTGGGGCTCGAACCCAGGACCCTGAGATCATGACCTGAGCCGAAGGCAGAGGCTTTAACCCACTGAGCCACCCAGGCGCCGCCATCATATCTGGTTTTTCTAGTATCGCACACACATCTCTAAACCACCTTCCCCCTGGGACAGAAGGACCACACCTTCCGTGTCATCTTGTCCTCTTCCACATACTGCTAGGCTTTTATCTCCTCCCCGGTGGCCGAGCTTCTCTCAGGACACACCCTCTTCCTCCATCCTCGAATCCTCTGAGTTTACAAGCTCTTAACTTTCAGAAGCAGCAATCCTTTTTTTTTTTCTTTCACTCTCAAAAAGCCACAGATTCTACAAAATGAAAGGCCTAGCTCTCACAGCTGCTATTGCCAGATAGGCTCTGGGAGTCTCTCTCGAACGTCCCAAGCTGACCGTCCAGTGCTCTGCTCCTGTGTGAGTTTTTTTGTCCCCCAAAGGGATGGCCGCTCACCGTCCTGGCTGGGGAGCAACAGCTCAGCAGAACGACTGTGTTAGTCTTCTGTTGCTGCTGTAACAAATTGCCACAAGCTTAGGGACTTAAAAAAATGCATCTTCAGACCTGTAAGACAAGGAGGCCGAAATGGCTTTTAGTAGACTACATAGAAGCTACACATCTGCAGGGCTGCATTCCTCCTAGAGGCTCTGGGGAGAATCTGTTTCCTGCCTTCCTCAGCTTCTAGAAGCTGTCTGTACTCCTTGGCTCATGATGCTGCATCCCTCCCACCTCTGTTTCCATCTTCACATCTCCTTCTCGGACTCTGTCCTTCTGCTTCTCCCTTACAGGGCCCTCTTTGAGAACATCAGGCTTACCTGAGACACCCAGGATAATTTCCCCGTGTCAAGACCCTTCTTGACATCCTCAAAGCCCTTTTTACCATATAAGGTAACATTGTTACAGATTCCAGGGATTCTGATGTGGGCAGCTTTAGGAGCCATTATTCAGCCTTCACACTACCCAAAATGAATATATATATACATACATATATATACATACAAATATTGCAAGATATTACAGTGCTCTATGTTCTAATTCCTTATATCCTCCTAATGACCCTATGGGTCAAGTGTTATTATTCTCATTTGACAGAAGAGGATATTAAAGTGAAGTTTGGGCCAGTAATTGTCTGACTCCAAAGCCGGGATTCTCTCCACTGCCTCATGAAGAGTCCTTTTTCCCTCGAAAGGCTACCCCAGCCCACATCGAATTTTCCTTTAACCCAAATCATCAATCCATGTCTTCACGTGGCAACTTTCCATTTGATTGTATACTATTAGGAGTATATTCGGAGTATAATTGCATGTGTGTGTGTGTGTGTGTGTGTGTGTGTGTGTGTGTGTATAAGCCTTTCTTACCAGCCAGAATCATAAATGCCTAAGCCAGGATGAGATGTATTGCCTCTTTTGAACCACTACTCCAACAGAGTCATGATGGGTTGGCCGCACAGTAAATATGTCATAAAAACTTGCTGATTTGATAGTTGGTACTAGAGTCTGCATCATCCAGTCAGCTAGATAAAATTTACTGAGTTGTAGGCCCTGGGCCTACTTGAAAGATGGAAGTAAAAGACACACTCCCTTTGCTGAAGATATCCACAGTCTGGTTCTATTCATAGTACTTATTGTTCCTCTCCCAGGGAGCACCAGACCGTGGGCCATGCCCTGTTGGACATTATATGTCAGTTATTAAATCCTCACCAAATTCTGAAACTTAAAGGTGAGCTTTTTTGATGTTTTGGTCCCTTTGCTTTTCTTCTGTGACTCTCTCTTTGTTTCTCAGACCATTGTCATCAGTTGTATACCCATTTCGGATTAACCAAATAAGAGGGCCATTTGGTGGTTCCATTCTCAAAAAGATAGACACATGAAGCTTGCTAAAATACTAGGAGAGGAAACTGTCCAACCTGATCATTAAGGAGCTTTGGGTTCTAGGTAATTCAATATTTAGGTTTTCCCAGTACCCTAAAAATTCTGGTCAAGGAACTACTGGTCATGACTGCAGGTTTTTTGTAATCGGTATGGTAAAGGTACTGGTGGAACTAGAGATGACTTTGGGGCCAATAGGATGACTACTTACCAAGCTCAAGTGTATGGCTGCTTGGCAAGTCCTGCCAGTGAGTCTTAGAAGCCTCCACACTTGGTTCATCCTTGGTCACATTAATATTTTCTCTACTTCCTGGCCTCCATCTTGTCTTTGATGAACTGGGGTGGATATGTGTAGAAAAATAGAAGTTGAAAAGAAAATAGAAACGCTATTAACTATTGTTGGAGCCCACTGAGGGTGAGGCACTCAGTGGGGGGCTTTATGCACAGTATCTCATTCTTTCTTTCTAAGCATCTCTAAAAATGTAAGTATAATTTTCCCCATGTCCCACAGATGGGAAAAGGGGTCTCATAGAGGTTAGGTAACTTGACTGAGGTAAAACAGCATATCCTAGTCTCTTCGTTTCTCTAAAGCCTACATTGCTCTGGTTCAGGAATATACCATGGAGGCACTGATGGATGGCCCCACCAGTGTTTCCTTTGGTTCCCTCAACTACATTCCTTGGACCAAAGGTCTGTGAAATATAAGTAACATCCATACCCCTTTTACTCTCCCCAAATAACAGTTTCTGTACTCAGATAACTTTTGGATATACCTCTTTCCCTGGTCTTGGAGAATTATCATAAGTGAGCATACTGAAGACCTAAAAAGCCCATCAGTGGAGACAACTTAGGTCAAGCCCACTTTTCCCACATGTATTTCACAATTGCAATGCTGTATTTACAAGAAACATCACTTCAACTTCTGTGGGAATGTATGTGTTCGGGAAACATCCACTTAGCACATAGGCAGTGCCCAGCTTCAAAAGGAATGCAAGACAAGTAGACAGAGGAGGAGACAAAGCCAAAGGAAAGAACCATTTGTTGTTTCCTTCTTTGAAAACAGGCAGATTTCACCAAGGATGCCCAAAGGCTGTGAAAACATCCCACTCTCTCCTGCACAATCCTTCAGGAGGGAACATGTGGGTCACAGACTGCTTAAGGAATCGTTATTACAATTATAAGCATTAAGGAATGCTCTCTCAGTTGATTAGCTGATGCTGCAGAGAATACCCTGCAATAATATCGCTAGCCTGATTTTCTGGGTTGAGGAAAGGCAAGAAATGGGAAAGAGCCTCTCCCTCTACTTCCTGGATCCTGTGTGTTCGCCTTCAGCGAATACACCTCAAGATACAATTTCAAATTAAAAAACAAGAAAGTATATTGGATTAATTCATCATGGCTGGTTTTTACCTGGAGCAAAACTGACTTTCTATGCTACCCATCCAAGCTTGCATGGGAAATGGCACAAAACCTGGGCTGGAGTTTTCACAACATGCTGGCTCCCTGGCCAGTCAAAAATCAAAAGGGCTGAGCAGTTGGAAGAAGTGTGAGGCAGAGGCCAGGCTTCTCAAAGACACCTGCCGCCCATCTCCCGGGTTAACAGGGCAGCCCTGTTCTTGCTGCACTATTTTAACTGCTGATTTCATTGTGCGTTGCTGGCGGATTTTGAGTGGAAAATGCTATGTGGTTAATTATACAGCTAATGAGCTCTGGGGAGTTTGCTTTCAGATTCCCTCACTCTAGGTGACAAGTGGAGAAAGTACCACATAACATCTTCTGCCCTCAGGGAGTGAGTTAAACAGAGTGAAAGTCAGATTTTGAAATCAGCACATTCATAAGAGAAGCATTTGGAGTTCTTGGATTTCTTGCACCAGGTGTATCTGTAATGCCTTTCTCTCTTGCTGCAAAGGCCTTTTGTGGAGAGTGGGTGTCCCGCTTTGGCTATATTCTTTTCCGTGCTTCTGCACGGCGGCATAGCTGTACCTGACAGGGAGAAAAGAGGTGATATTTTACTAGCATCATTTCTTCCTGGTCCTCTGATGGGTCCTACAAGACTGCAGAAATTCCAGGCCCATCCATGAGTCTGTGTCCCACCAAACAGATGTTAAATGTAATCGACTTTTAAGCACCCTTTCTTAGGAAGCTTCCAGAAGCAATTTTCCACGATAAATGAGAAACAAAAAAAAGTGGAAGGTTTGGCAGTAAGGCAAACTGACAATCCCACACAGGAGTGCTGTGCGGAAAACCCCTGAATGAACATAAGGGAAAGCCCAGGGATGATAGCTGTGTGGTGGACCCAGAGGACAAGACAAAAGGTTCTAGCAGGGAGAGTTTAAAAAATAAAAGTAGAACTGATAGATCTCTGGATACATTTCCCTGTGGAAAAATGAATGGGAAGGCTATAGGATGGTATAGAACAGCTAGCAATAGCTATAGAGAAAATGAAGTAAATGAAAAAAGTAAGACAAGTATGAAATCCAGAGAAAATTAAAAGTTATACAAGAAGGGCAACATTCATGGTACACTACTTATACTACTTATAATAGAAGTATAATGAGATGATGGATCTGTAAGTGGAGGGATAGAGGTTATAAGAAAGCTAAATATTTACTTGCTATTATAAGTCATCAGGAGATAATTTCTAAAACTGGCAAATGAAGAACTAGCAATAAAATATATGCTTTGGGTAGCTGTGAAAAACAGAAACATGAAATGATAATGAATTAAACTAGACCAAAGTTTTTATTTCTCTCTCACTCAATATAGCTAAACAGTCTGCAGTGGTGGTGATAGTTTTACTCCACAAAATCCTCAGTATAACCCACTCTCCTGTATTGTTGCTCTGATGGGATAGGATTCCATTCCCAAGTTAACCTCATAGTTCAATGTGGCTGCTTAGGTTCCAGTCATTAAGTCTGAATTCCATCCATCAAGGAGGAAGAACGAATGAAGAAGAAAGCAGTTAGAGGATATGTTTCAGCTGTCTTTTAAGGAAGTCTCCTGAAAGTTACATATACTACTTGTATATCCCTTTGACCTGGATTTAGGTGCATACTACATATAATTAAAAGGGGGACTTGAACAAATATTTTTTTATTCTGGAAATCATGAACTCAGCTAAAATTTGGGGTATATATATCTATGGGAGAATGGGAAAACATATATAGAAGAAATGGCCATTTTTTCTATATGTATTATTTAGAAATGTGGAAGTAAATTCCAGAAATATCTAAATTTATTGGAATTAATTACTGATTGGAGAATGAGGCTTTTGGATGGGGAGAGGTGGTGCATATTATTGCTGTATTTTGTTACAAAATTTTGGACCTTTATCTCTTAACTTTTAAAGAAATTATATGCAGTGTATTATACTGATAAATAAGTTAAAAGAAATGGTAGTGGTCTCTGGCATATGGGTGTGATAGTAGGCTCTGCGGGTTGGGAAGATGTTTCTCTCCATTTTTGACTTGTCTTTATCCCCTGCTCATTTCTAAACCATAAGTGAATCTGGTATGCTTAAGTTTCATTACAAATTGAAAAATTATGATTCCAAATCACAGAGAGATAATAATTGGGCTTATATGGTTTTCCCTCTACTCTACTTTTCTTGCTTTCTTACAAATATAAAGAAAATCTTTTTGGGGCACTTGGATGGCTCAGTCAGTTAAGTGTCTGCTTTCAGCTCAGGTCATGATCCCTGGGTCCTGGGATCAAGCTCTGTATTGGGCTCCTTGCTCAGCAGGGAGCCTGCTTCTCCCTCTGCCTACCACTCCCCCAGCTTTCTCTCTCTCTCTCTGTCAAATAGGTAAAATAAAATCTTTTTTTTTTTAAAAGAAAATCTTCCCAATAGACATCAGAAACAATTATGGATGGCCATAAACAAGTGACACATCTGAAAGGCTTAAATAAGATCTGTTTGCTTCCAAGGTGTTAGACACCTCGTTTTGGTAAGCTAGGCATCTTTCTACTGTGGCTTTCCCCTTAATTCATAGCCTTTTAAACTGTAAAAAACGATGGAGTTTTAATCTGGAGATTCTGATTTCTCCAGTCCAGATAATAGCTCATGCCAGATTTATCTTCCCAGCTTCTTTGCTGGTAAATATTTCCGTCTTTCCAAATTCATATCTACCCCTGACTTAGAGAAGGTCCCATTGATTCCAGCTTTCTTGTCTCAGTGAATGGAAGTCCAGTTCGTGAATCCTCAATCCATCTGCTATGTGAAAATGATCCACAGTCATAGAGAAGAAAATAGAATATTAGATGAGAGAAACACTGTGCAAGTTCCAAGTAAGTCCCTGGGGGATAGTGATCAAAATGATATCACTAAAATTGTTATTGGCTGTGTAATCATTATTCAATTGAAGTTCAATTTACTGTAGTTGGATTTACTAAATAGTAGGTTGGATTTTTTATAGGTCATCTCTGACCCTGGACAACCGTGCAAGGCAAGTATTACCATCTTCCTGACTTTAGAGAAAAAGAAGTAGTTCAGACATGTGTCATAGCTACACCAAGGTGTAACAATGAATCAGTGGGGTTTGGATTTTAACTCGGGACTGTCTGTCTTCAAAATCCATGCTCTCTTTCTAAGTTTTATTTATTTATTCTGGGGGGAGAGGGACAGAGAGAGAGGGGGAGAGAAACTCTAAGCAGACTCCTCGCTGAGCTCCATCTCACAACCCTGAGATCACCATCAAAGCAGAAACCCAAGAGTCCCAGAGCAGGAACTGGATCCCATGCTAAACAGATTGGGCCACCCAGGCGCTCACAAGTCCTTGCTCTTTGGATGGCATGACTTTGAATTTCTGCCAGCTACCCCATCGTAGGTCCAGGTGTCCAGTATGTTCTGAACATGTCTTAGGTGCCGTGCTACCTTCAATGAAGAGAATATAACCCGACCACACAGAATTCATAGTACTCACTCTCCCTGTTCAAAGTGCCCTGGTTCTGTCGGTCAGCTGTTCTGTTGTTGAAGTGGATGCTGGCAGTGCCCTGTGCACATCCTCTCGCCCTTACCAGCTCAGTGTGCACCATCTGATTTCAAATTCCAGCCTGCATTTCCTTCATCTAGAGCTTTCTGTTGTCACTGGCTTTGCTAACAGGTCAGAAAAACTGGGGGAGCTGCTCTCTGTTTTTTGTTTTTAAAGATTTTATTTATTTATTTGACAGAGAGAGAGAGAGAGAGGATGAGGACACAGGAGGGGGAGCGACAGGCAGAGGGAAAGGGAGAAGCAGGCTCAACCTGAGCAGGGAGCCCACTGCGGGACTCGATCCCAGGACCATATTATCCTGACCTGAGCTGCAGGCAGATGCTTAATGACTGAGCTACCCAGGCGCCCCAAGGAGGCTCTCTAGCAATGATGGCTGACACCTGGTGTATCAATACACCAACTCCCTCGCCCCTTGTGTGGGATAATTGTGGGATATCCTGGTCCTGCCACTCCCCACAGGATTAGGCTACAGTTGTCCACAGTGGTAACTGCTGGATAATGAGCCTTTTATTGGCTGCTTTTCCTCCCCTCTCCCTGTTTTCCACACCCCTTTAGTGTTTCCCATAGCTTCCAAATAATGTCTTTGCATTCAGATTCTTGTCTCAGCGCTTCCTTGTGGCGGTAATTCTAACTGAAACAGCCTCCTTATCTGTAGAAAAGTTGAGGACTAGGTGGTTTGGCTTAAAGCACAAACTTTATGGGTGAAGTCAGACTTGAACTTGACTTTGACATGTGGATAGCATTTGGGTAACAGGTGGGGAGGAGAGGACAGCACAGGTGAAGGTGACCAGATGTTCAGGGCTGCAGATGAGGAAATGGAGTACAGACTGGAGGTGGATTTTGGTTCTGGATGATGAGATCAGACTGTAAAGGAGGAAAAGGAGCACAGTCAGCGGGGAACAGAGCACGATCCCAGGTGTTTGAGCAGGGGCCAGGAACTGTCAGACCCACTGCTTTTGGAGGCCGTGTCTGGCCGGGAGCAAGCAGATAGGAAGAGGAAGGAGAGTGCTGAGTCAGAGAAGCCAGTGGGAAAATATCATGTGATGGAAATAGGAAGAAGGCTGCACTTAAGTGGAGGCAAAAATACAAGGAGGAAAGGTGGTTGTGAGTCATTTCAAAGGAGAATCCATTGTGTTTAGTGGCTGACTAGCTACAAAGGATGCGTGGGATGAGTCAGTGGTGACTGGTCTCCTCAACCCACAAACCCTATGCCTCAAGCTGTGAGCAGCACTAATGACAGGCTGATGCCGCTGACAGGAACCAATTCCCTCCTATGCTAAAGTGCACTCTGTCCCTGGCTCTCTCTGCTTCTCCTTCTCAAGGCCATGCTGAGCAACTGTTGAATGGCGGCTACTCTCTAGAAGACACTTTTCTTTAATTAACTGAAACCGGCTTAGGTTGGGATCAGACAGAGCAGAGCTCAAATCTTACTACTGTTTCCCAGGTGTGTGACCCTGAGCAAGCTTAGCAATGTCCTGAGCCTCGGTTTCCTTCACATTTCAATGCGGATAATAGGAGTTTTTCCTTTATGGTGGCGCTTTGAGGATTTAACGAGATAAAATGTGGAAATGGTCATTTCAGTGTGTGGCACCCCAGTAAGTGCTCAGGAAATGATGTCAATTATTCTTATCAAGGTAGGAGGACCTGTTTCACTCTTGCAATGGCCATAAAAAGACTAAAAATAATCTATATCAATATCTGTATCTAAATAGCTATCTCTGTTGTGAAAAATAATTTTCCCTCTACTCCTCTAGGTTCTTGACTAAGAACCCCATGTAATAAAAGGCAGATTAACAGGAGGAAAACAGAATTTTAGTAACATGTATACTTTCTGTATATATGGGAGATACTCAGGAGAACTCAGTAGCTCCCTAACATGGCCCAAACCACCACCTTAAATACCATCTCCAGCTAAAGGCAGAAGAAGATATTGAGGGCTTGGGGAGGCCAGTCACGGGAGGTGACAAGGAAAAACACAGTAAAGTAGGGTAAGTTTGTTATGCAGATTTAAGTCCTCGCTTCTCTGTCGGTAAGAGTTTCTAGAGATTTAGAGTCATCCTCCTCTTTCTGGTACAGAGAGGGAGACACTCTTACACATGAAGATTTCCCTTATAAGCATGAATGTCCCCCACAAAAGAATAATTTATACTCAGTTTTCAGAGCTTCACCTGTGTCTGCTGTTTCTTAAAAATAATAGGCCTAAAATAATTATTATACCAAAGGAGCATATTTAGGATGGTATATTCTGCTCCCCTTTCACTGTCTATCCATCTGAGGCCTAGAAACAGATAATACTGTTCAGGATTCTGCAGGAAGCTCAGCATTAGGATTGTGGATGAAGAAATAATCTTCTCAGACAATTTTTTCATCTCTAGATAGCTACAATATTGGGGGAGTTTCTATTCTACTCTTTGCGCCAGAGATCATATCCCATTTCATGGATGGTTTTAGGTCAATAAGTAGGTCTATTTTTTGCTCTTCAAAAGGCTCCCAAACACAATTCATTTCAAACAAAAGTCACCACCCACCTCGCCTCCCTTTCATGCTCCTGACTATGAAAACGGTCCCGCACACACAGAACTCCAGCCCTGCTCAGCCGCTCAGTGGGGAGGGATGGCGATGTGAATTCTTAAACACAGACCTGAGCTAAATAGGCACAGTTGTCTTGTAGAGCAGGGATGACAAAGGCAATGCACCCTCTTTCATTCTGTTCTCAAGTCTGTGCTGGCTGATTCTTAAGCCGGCCAATTCAAAACGCAGCATTTCAGAGAGTGGTGATTTAGTCTGAAAAAAAAAAGCCTCTGAATTGACTAGAGTGTCTTCATGTGGCATTTTTCTTGGGCTTTCTTGATGTGCCCGAGGCTTCTTGTTCATCTGGGACTGATTCCTAGGTAAGCCATTAATTGGGCCTTCTCTCCCAGCCTCACGCCTACCTCCTGGCACCAGTTCCCACGGTTGCCCTGTTTACATGCTGCTGGGCTGCTAGTGAGGCTGGACGTGTGCTTGCACACAGGTCCTCGGTTCTCCTCTGCTCATCAGAGGAGGCCACAGCACCTCAGCTCTCAAACTGACCTCCTGGGACTAACGTCTCCCATTGGGTCAAACTGCATGATTTCTGATACTTAGCAGAAATCTCTAAGTGCTGGAAAGGCCTTTCCTAAATCTCCTCAGTATCAAAATGGCAAAAGCCTAAACAGACTGCTCATCTCTGTTTTCCGGGGCTTAGGCCCATGGCTGAACTGGGGAAGAGCAGATTTCATTAGTCCTCCCCGTCTGGCTTCTTCAGAGCAGGATTCCGTCCACTAAGAACAACACCTTGTGTGTCGAGCTGCCTGGGTGAGTCTTCTGGGGGGCGGGGGGCTGCAGAGATGGGGAGTTTGGAGAGGTGGAGACACACATCTTTTAATAAAGTCTGAAATGTTCGATTGCAAAAGAGGAGAAAAAAAATCACTTGGTTTCAGTCGGGTGCCAGCATCGGGTAATTATAGAATGGAATGATTTGAGGATTCGGTTTCCTTCTCTAGAAAAGAGCTGGAAAACTACTGAAGCCACGGTAGCATAGGGAGTCACTACTGTCCAGTGGTACTTCCTCTGGGACATCAAGGCTTTGAGGTAACCTGGTATAGTAGAAATTCCTGGTCTCCCCCAGCCCATTCCTTTAGGAGGCCAGCATGCCACCCCCAGCTGCTGTGGGTGTGGGTTACTAATGGCTCACAGCTGTCCCCTTCTCCATAGAAGGTCTCTCTTTGGTCTATGCTGTTGTGCCCAGCAATGGCAGGTGATCACACCTCCTACTCTGCCCCATCCCCACCAGGCAGCCCACAGCAATGAGTGACTATCACTGAGGGTAAAAATCCCAGCCAAGCATGGTACAGTCTACTTCACAGAGCTCACTGTGGGATTGGTTGAGACTCTATTTCATCTAAAAGCCCACTATTGCTTAGACTTTTTGTCTGCCTTATCCTGCATCTCTCATTTCCCTCTGAGTTTCCCCTGAGAGTGCTCCCTCACTGAATCACAGGCCTAAGAATCCCTGCCTCAGGCTCTGCATCTGTAGAACCCAACCCAGGACACCTGGCTTACCCAGGGAGTCAGGCGGAGAGCTGGTTGTCTCCTCTGTCGGAGGTAGTGTGACGTAGTGCTCTCCCTTCTCTCTCCCACAATGCCCTCTGAGTAGATTCCAACTTAATTGCGGGCACACAGAGGCTTCTCGTAGGATATGACTTGCCTGACTATGATCCTCCTAAATTAAAAACATGTTTTTTAAAGATTTATTTATTTATTTCAGAGAGAGATGCAGGGGGAGAGAGAGAGAGAGAGCATGCATGAGTGGGAGGGACAGAGGAGGGGAAGGAGAATCCCAACCAGTCTCAGAGCTGAGCATGGAGCCCACGCTGGGATTGGTCTCATGACCCTGAGCTCATGACCTGAGCTGAGACCAAGAGTGGGAGGCTTAACTGACTGAGCCATCCAGGCGCCCCTTAAACAAAAAATTGAAAGGAAAGAAATCTTCACTGCCAATGTGCTAGATTTCAGTTGTTCAGTTGGACTTTTCCATAAGAATGCTTTGTCAGCGGGCATGGGATTCTTAGAAGTTTTCTTCTAATTAGAAAGTGTCTCTCCTCCCCCAACATACTTCCACAATTATCCAAGTACTACAGAAAATTACACTTTTGATGTTCATTCCATGTGTTTCACTTCTTTCTGCCAAAATCATGACTTTGAAACTCTTGAGTTTCCTCTTAGAACTAATTACGTAGTTTCTCTAAGTGTATTAGAGTGCCCTTTCCTTTCCAAAAATTCTATCCACATAAACATTCCAAAAAACGAATGCTTTTTATTTCATTTTTCTCAGGCTTTTATTCCATGTGGTTTAATTTAACACTAGTGAGAGGGAACTTGAGCACATGAATGAAAGATCCTGGTAGAAAAATGTAAGAATTCCATGGCTTTCTCTAGCATTATCTGCTCTCTATTATTCTGTCTCTTGGTCCAAAGGAAATGTTTTAGATGGGGCTCCTTCTGCAGAAGCACATCCTGAGATGAGAATTTACGTGCAAATGACTTACTAAGGAAGTGCCATGATGAGGAGTAGTAAGGCAGTGGGAGCACAGACAGGGGTGGGGTGGAACTGGCATTTCTGCTTTTTTTCTATGTGCACAAAACAGCTCCAACAGCCTGAAGAGGTGTCCAAAATCAGTCACAGGTGCCGTGTGTCCAAAGCCAACTGAATGAGAACCTGGGAGAGGGGCACACAGAAACAGTAAAAGGACCCCCCAAGAGGGGAACTGGGTGGAGCCCTGACAGAATCCACTTCAGGGAGGAAACTATACAGAGAGGTAGGATATCTGGTCCAAGCAGATCTGAATTTGAAGCATTTAGACCCAAGAATATGCTCTAGGCTATGTTCCAGCCGCCATCTTGCTGTACACCAGCTGCCAATGTCCCAGCCCCCCCACTGGCTCCGTGGTGACAGTGGCCAAACTCCTTTAGGGCCTCTTGTCAGATGGTTCTGAGTTAATCAGGTTTTTATATAGTCAACTGGGGTTGGAAAAATCAAATCGTGGCCATGTATTCTGATAACTGTGGATGTCAATGTCTGTGTGAGCAGCTGAAGATTCATGGAGCTGTGAACTGAAGAGAATCAGGTCATGTCATCCCCAAACACACGGCTTTGGCATATTGATTATTTTGAGTTGAAGGCAGTTGAGAAATGGCAGATACGGGAAGGGCGATCTGCCCTCACCCTTTCTACCTAAAAGCAGACATAGAATTTCCTATAAGAAAAGTGCCCTCCCTGTACCAGGGAGATAACACTCTTATCACCAGAGACTAGGAGTCAATGCCCAAATGGACCTGTACAAACAAACCTCCTAAACGAATCCTTCCCTTCCCTTGGTTTGCCTCCTGTACTTCCTAGTCACTACTCCACTATTTCCTCCCTCCAGCCCAAGTCCCACTGTCTTGTGACGTCCCTTCAATTTATTGTTCTTTATGTGAAAAGAGCTATAAGCTTTTGAAGCTAATGGCTTCCGCAGGTCTTCATTTTCCTTCTGAAAACTCCCACGTACACCTAAAAATTTTAAATCAATGGGTATGCTATGTGCTTTTCTCCTGCTAATCTCTCTTATGTCATTTTAATTCTTAGGCCAACTGCGGAAGCTAAGAGGGTAGAAGGACGTTGTTCTTCCCCGACAAAACTCAAGCAGCAAAGCCAGCAGATCATCAGCTCCTAGAAGTGCTCAAGGGTTGGTTTACAAATCTCCACGGACACAGCAAGCAGAGCAGGTGAGTGATTCCTGGAGAGGATGGCGGGCTTGTGGCCGCCCCCTCTCAAGCAGCCCTTCTGGGATTGGAAGCAGGTAAGCACAGACAAGAGAGGACAGAGTGGCCCTGTGGCTGTGAAGATGGGAAACCGGAAATAAATCCACGTGTGAGAGGTTGCTGATGGGGATATTTCCTTTGTCCCAGAATGTCACCTGCGGACCTAATCTGAAAACAATAGTACCCCACCTTCTGAAGAGGCGGAAGAGTAACGTAGGGGTCCCAGCTAGGTTTGCCAGAACCTGCAAATGAAAATACAGGATACCCACTTGAGTTTAAATTCTAGATAAACACTAAATTACTTTTAGTATCACTAACTATTGCAGCACGCTGAAAAATTATTTATTAAGTCAGTGTGTCCCATGCAATGCTGAGGACATAATCTTACAGAAACAATTTGTTTTCTTACCTGAAATGTAAATTTAGCTGGCAGTCCTGTAGTTTATCTGGCAACCTCAGGTCTAACACTTGCAATCTAGGGCTTAGCAAAATGTGAAAGGAGCATCTCAGCTCTCACCTGTTGGCAGCCCAGGCCCACTGCCCCGCCTGTCTACATGCCGAGAAGAGTGGGGGAGGAGAGGGGCATTGGGGGCAGTGTGGTGGAGAAATCATGCTGGGGAGTGAGGTTGTCCCCTGCCTTCCCCACAGAAGAGAGAGCTAGAGTTGTGTTTTTCTATCTAAAGCAAGAAAGATGCAAAATCCTTGAGGGCACTTGTAAAGATTAGGGGTGTATGCCCTGTGAGGAGAGGAGATTTTGATTTTCTGGTTGGATGGAATCTTTCTGATTAGACCCTGTGCCTGTGGAGCAGGGGAAACTGAGTGAGGAGGCAGAGGTGAGGCGGCAGGGGAGGGGACTGTGCTTCCGAAGGTGATTTGCCTTGGCAAAGATGAGCCCAAGCATCGGAGGGAAGCTGCCCAAGGTAGCTGGGCTTGAGCTGGTGTTCTGATAACCCACCTCGTGGGATGCTTGCTGGTCAAGGGGAGCCATGGGGAATGCCTCTGGGCAGAGGCTGGGGGGCTGGGGGGCTGTGGAAGGGTGAAGATGGAAGTGGACTCCCACTTCAGAGGACTGGGGGATAGGGAAAAATCTCAAAGCTCTGTGATAACTCACCCCGTGCTTACCAGCCCTTGGAGGCCTAACCCAAGGTCCGGAGGTCCTGAGGGCTAGAAGGTGAAGGCCAAAGAGAGAAGCAACACACCCAGCCAGAAGAGGCAGGTCTCCACGGCCAAGGAAATAATGATGTTTCTGCTCTCCCTGCCTCCCCCTGCTCCCATCTGTTCCTCAGCCTCGGAGGAGGTGGAGCCTAGGACTGAGGGAGAGTGGTGTGGATAAGCCCCCCCACCCAACACACACACTGTGTCTTCAGCCGCAAGTTAACTGGAGGGAGGAGGGTGGAGAATATTCGAGTGCCCATAAGATTAAAATTTAAAACTGGTTCAAACCAATTTTAATAATGAAAATTGATGAAATGCTTTGGAATCTCCCCAGATGTTGTAAAAAGAAAATGTGGATTTGATAAAGTGGGGATAAAAGCAGAGATGGGAAGGAAAAGAACTCTTTTATGTCTAACTCCGAGGGACATAAAAATGCTCATAAAACCAATGCCATCTAGCAAAACGGAATCCAAGAAGGGCAGATTCCCCTGGTGATGTGACGGCTGGGGCTCTGGGACGGGCTACCCACGGAGGGGATGTGGTCTGGTCGCCCTTGCCTATAGCACTGCTGGATGGGCGGGAAAGGGAGAGGCACCCAGGCCAGGCTGGAGACACCTGGACATAAGTCTCCCTCCCAAAGACAGACACGGGCCCAGCCCAATGCTGGAACCCGGGAGAGGAGGAGCCCTCTGAGACCACGCCCCCAGACTGAGCTGCAGGGGGTTGGGGTTTCGTATTCGAACATGTGCCTAAAGAACTGAACGAACATGGGTGGCTTTTAAATGAGGATTATGACCAATAAAACTTTAAGTTGGTAAACTGCACCAGTTATCGTTTAAGTCATCTCTTTTTGATACTGGAATAATTTCTGCATATATGCAACACCACTGAGTATATGCATATGAAAATACATTCACGTAAAAATGCCTTCGGTATGATGGATTCTGCGATTCTCCTCCAGTTCTGATTGCATTCTTATGAATAAAAGTTCCTCGGTGAAAACGCAGCCGACAGCTGTGCGGATGATGTACGAGGCAGGGTTGGACCCGGTTCACATTTCCAGGCTAGTGACTGCCCTGCAGGGCTTAGCGAGGGAAGAACTTGCATATGTCCGTGAAATGGGAAGCCCTGACACATGGGTTGCTGCTTGGAAGCGGATCTGATGAAGAAGGCAGGTCCCATTTTTCCACAGTCAATTCCATCTGACAATCTTTGCTCTAAGCTCTACTTTCTTTGGTCCCTTTCACCGTGTCAGACACAATGCCTTGCTTCTTTGGCTGCAGAAGCTGACACAAGTATTTTTCCAGCTTGCTAATCCACGATTTTTAAAATGATGGGTAATAATATTCACACTGATCTTGCAAATCAGAGTTTGCCATAACTGGCCCTTTCCCATATACCGTAATCGCTCAAGTCAAAATGGGTGATCACAAGTGCGCAAAGTTGGATGGGAAAGAGGCAGTATTTAAAAATCAGAGTTGTATTGAGTATTGAGGTGGAGAGGTTAGCAAAATTCTCTTATCTTTTTTTTCCTGGCTGGCTTGTTAGGTCGGGCGATTTTTCAGAGAGGATTATCATTAAATAACGTCTATTTTCTGTAGTGTGGTGTCCTTGAGAAAATTATTTAACCTCTTTGCACTTTAGTTGTATCCTGTTTAACGAGGGTAATAATAGCATTTACCTCTTAGAGTTGTTGAGGTTAAATAGCCTTTTATAAATCTCTATCGGTATAAATCTGTATGAGTATAGGTCTAGATATAGATACAGATACACAGATATAGAGAGCATCTTTAATCTGTTCCCAGAACATAGAAAATTCATAATAAATATTATTTTGGGTAGTACTGCTACAACAATTATTGTAATTATTATTGTTATCAGTTTCAAGGTAGTAAGAGGGCAGTACCGCACAGTAGTAAGAGCAGGTATACATTCTAGAGAAAATAAATTCTCAAGACATGGTTGTGCCACTTACTGTGAGATCTTGGGTCAAGTTAATGAGCCCAGGAGCTACTCACCAAATGGACAAAACAATACTCCTGGTACAGGATATTCCGTAAGGAAAGTGAGGACTGTAAAGGTAACGTATGTAAGTGCCTGGCACCTTGCAGTTCTCACTACATATTAGCTTCTTCCTCCGTTTTTTGGAGGGCCCGTAAGAGACCCTGGGTTTTGCATCTTTACATCGATTTCTTCGTCCTGATACATTTCACTCTTCTCCTCTCTCATTTTGATAAAATGAGGTAAAATACATTGGAAATAAATGCACGATTTCCCCGGACCCCAACCTACCTAATCCTTCTTTGGAAGGGTTAACATATCACTAGCGCTCTAATAATGGAGATGAAATGACTCATCTTTCTTCTCCAGGACTCACTGGGTCTAGCTAATGAATTTAGTGAACATGATGTGAACAGGTGAGAGGGATTTGTTTTCTTCTTGGAACCTTCTACTGGATAGGATAGTCCCTGTCACTGCCTCATTTGACCCCCCATGGTCTGAACTAGGGGCCTCCCTGACCTTAGGAAGCACTTGGGACCCCTGCTCGCCTAGCTCAAGCACAGAACCACATTCTCTGCTGGGGGAACCGTGGGCCGAGGAAGGGGCATCCGATGACCCAGAGGGTCTTTCACATTGTGTCACATTGGAATCACCTTGGAAGCTTTGAAAAATTCCTGTGCCCCGGCTGTGCCCCAGGACCACGAAATCAGAATTTAAAAAACTACCCAGGTGGTTTTGATGTGCAGTTAAGACTGAGAACAACCATCTCAGGCAACTCCACTCAGACCTTTGCATGACAGGGAAATACTTATATAAATAAAATGACCATTATTTTTCAAATGGAATGGAACCTCATAATTCTTTTTATTTTTAAAATTTTTAAGATTTTTAATTTTTCTTAAAGGTAGTATTTATTTATTTGAGAGGGACAGAGATAGCCAGAGAGAGCGGGAGCACTGAGCAGGGAGCCCCAGGCAAGGCTTGATCCCAGGACCCTAGGATCATGACCTGAGCTGAAGGAAGACGCTTAACTGACTGAGCCACCCAGGTGCCTCATAATGTTTTTAACATGTGCTAACTATTCAGGCTTTTTGTGCTACTAAACTATTTTTTAAATTCTAACAAATTTTATTGTGGTATTAGTTTACATAGAATAAAAATGCACCTATTTTAAATGCGTAATTCAATGGCTTTTGATAAATATATATACACACTGAAGAATGGCAAAATATGCCATCTGGAAACGTGCCACTTTGGTATAAGTGTTATTTTGAGTTAGAGGCACTTGAAAATAGCAAATACAAGAAAAACACCCTGATCTTTCTTTTGCGTAAAAGCAGGAGATGAAATTCCCACATGAAAGATGTTCTCCCAGCTCTAGACGCAAAGTAAATTCTTATTACCAAGGATGAGAAAGTTGAGACCTAGAGAATTCTATACAAACAGACCTTGTTAAAATTACTGTTATCTTTCTTTGGCCTTCCCACATAGTTTAGTTACTTTTCCATAATTGCTTCTCTTTGTCCGACCTACTCTAAAAGCCACTTCTTTGGGTCTTCATTCCTTAGAAGGGTTTCCATGTCAGGTAAAGATTATACAAATGTGTGTGCTTTTCTCCTGCCCATCTGTCTTATGTCAACTTAATTCTCATGTCCCACTGAAAAACCCTAAGATGGTAGTGGTAGTGATTTGCTTCCTTTACAATGCTGATGTAACCACCACCACCATGAAGGCATAGGACATTTCCAGAAGGTTCTTTTGTGCCCCTTTGGAGTCACACCCCTACCCACCCCCCCTCCAACCCCTGTCTCAGGAAGCGAATGATTTCTTCCTGTCATCATAGATGATTTTTGGGATTATACTCTATGTACTCTTTTGTTTCTGGCTTCTTCTGGATAGAATAATGTGTTTGAGATTCATCCATGTTGTATCAACAGTTCATTCTTTTTATTGATAAGCAGTCATCCAGTCTCTGAATATATTACTACTTGTTTATCCATTTGCCTCTTGGTGGACATTTCCCAACTAATTCGGGTACCATTTTTTTTAATACTTCTCCCCGTATTTTTTTCTCACAGCTAGTTTATAATGAAAACAGGGAAGGTGATAGATCACCAGAGCCCCAATTTTTCTATGAATTCCAGGGTTGGGTTCAAGTAACATACTCAGTAGTAACTGGGCACCTGGTTAACTTGTTCTCTGTGACATATAATGGGCTCAGCCAGCCATACCCTCTGTTTTCCTAAGCTCTCAGAGCCATTGGTTTATGTGAACTCATAGACACTGCTCATCCGAGGCAGTTTCATTGATTCTGGGTTGCAGTTTATTCCATTATAGTCAAGCTCAGGTAGTCACTAAAAGCTTAAGTGACTCATTTAATAATATTTCTTTGGCTACCTACATTTAGCTTTTGTGTTTTATGATATCATAACAGTGTGGATATGTTCAGCTCTGTAGCTGATTCATAAAGGCCTTAAAATATCTCCAAGTTGCCTGTTATTCCCCAGAGTTAGTTTGTAAAGCAAGCTTGTCACACACACACACACACACACACACACACACACACACACACACATTATAGATGTACATATAGGAAATATATCTTACATGTTTACATGTATATATGTGTCCTTTTCATCTTATATTAGAAAATAGAGACTAGGCTGAAAAAGCCTCTTCTAAACACTTTTTACTGGCTGCATACTAATCTTTTTTGTGGATATGCCATAATTAACTTATTTCCCTATAATGGAATTTTTAGGTTATTTCCACTTTCCTCTCTAATATAAAAATATTCCAAAGATCATACATGGGCACATACAATTCTCTCTATCTCTTTGTCTTCTTAACTACTGTTTTTTTCATTTTTTTTAAAAAAGCACTTCATGCCATGACCTTGAATTTTCTTCTTTTCCCTCTATAGCGAATAGATGTCCATGCTAGGTCACTGAAACAAATATTCATTCCTAGGAAGGTTTCTGATGTCTAGGAACTCTGAAGAAAGTCCAGAGGCCTTTCAGTGCTTTTGGATTCAGTGTTACAAAGACCATTACTTTTCAAATTTCTTAGCAAGCCCTCTGCTGTTAACTCGAAGCTCATCAATATTAAGGGTAATTTCCCATATCGCAAATATCAGTGTTGTCTAAGGGAGTTCTAGCTCAGGTCACAGTACAGTAGGCTGTAGAATTGGGTGCTGCAGGGAAAAAGTCAACATTCTAGAAAAATCCACAATGTTATTCAATAAAAAGTCATATTCAGTCTATAAATTTTCAAAGATCTGGCCATTTTATTTGTAGTAGGTGAATTTATTTTATCCATATTATTTACAAATTTAGAAGTCCAATATTTGTTTTATCATATTAAACAAACAAGAGATTGAAAACAATATATAAGATACTTATGCTTCTGGTTTTAGCTGGTCATGAGCAGACTTCTCCAGTGATAATTCAAATTTATTCACAAATCTTGTCCAGTTGGCTCTAGTAGAATGAGGTCTGACGGCCTCAGATAGGTGGAGATGATCACTGTGTTACAAATGCTTTTGCATACAAATGTTTATGGTCTAGGAAATATTCTCTGGCATTGGTCAAGGTAAAACTTAGACCAAAAAAAAAATTTTTTTTTCTGGTCTAGGAATTATCATTTATCCTTATATCCTCCCCTTCTTGTCACATTCTGTTAGGATGGTCAGTATTGTGGAGATGAAGAGAAATGTGGGGCTAGGGGCCAGGAAACCACTAGAAATATTTACTCTTTTGGTATGTAATTATTCATACATTAAAAAATGTAGGCAGTGGGCACCTGGGTGGTTCAGTCCAGTAAGCATCTGCCTTTAGCTCAGGTCATGATCCCAAGACCCTGGGATTGAGCCCCACATCGGGCTCCCTGCTCAGTGGGGAGCCTGCTTCTCCCCCTGCCTCTGCCTGCCACTTCCCCTGTTTGTGTGCTCGCTCACTCTCTCTCTCTAATAAATAAATAAAATCTTAAAAAATTAAAAAAAATGTAGGTTGATTAAACATGTTTCCCAGGCCCAAAGGATGCCCCTTGAGACAAAGAATGTGGGAAATTCCTGATAGGAGGCTGCTAGAGAAGGCAATACCTTAATTCTCTGTATAAACTGACTCAATTCCTAGGTTCTGCCTCAGGAAGTAATTACATGGTCAGAATGGACCCAAAGAAACAAAAAGACTCTGAGACCTAAACAGGTCAATCCCTGACTGATACATGAGTAAGTCTGGCCGTAATAGTACAACGAAGGCTGTGAAAACTCAAATGACATTGAAACCACCATACGCAGAAGGTGAGGAAGAGCCCATAGTCTGAATCTGAGTTGACTGCTTGCTGTAACATAAGCAATACACCCCTTCCAATCTCTCCTGAAAATATGAATAGGGCCCATAGTCTTAAAAGTAGCATTCACAATGTCCAGATACAATCTAATCCAAAACTACTCAACAAAAATGAGCCAGAAAGATTTGCCAAATTGTAAAGAAAAAAGACAATCAGATGTCAAACATAAAGTTACCTAGAATTAAAATTATCAGTTAGACTTTAAAACTGTTATTATAACCATACTCAATGAGGTAAAGTCAGGCACTCTTGAAAGGAATGGAAAGAAAAAGATCTCAGCACAAAATTAGAAACTATCAAAAAGAGCAAACATAAAGTTGAGAAATGAAAAATACAGTATATGAAATGTAACTGGGTGAGATCCATACCAGAGTGGAGATGACAGGTGAAGAAGTCAGTGAGCTTAAAGGTCTATCAATAGAAATTATCACCTTTGGATAATAGAGAAAAGATTTTAAGAGATCAACAGAGCCTCAGGCTCCTGTGGGACAACATCAAATGGTCTACTGTTCATATTACTGAAGTACCAGGAAAATAGAAGAATGAGACATGCAGAAAAAATATTTGAAGAAATATTGTCTGAAAGTTCCCAAATTAGATGAAAGACATGAACTTACAGTGTCAAGAAGATCAGTTAGCCCTAAACAGCCCTAAAAACTCAAAGACAATGATCCATAGTATTTGAATAATTATGGATCAATAGCATATCAATAACCATAGCATTACATTAACTATAAATGGTCTAGCACATTAATAATTGTCAGATTGGAGAAGCAAAATGCCAACAAAAATTAAAGATCCAGCTTTTAGCTATCCATTACTATCCTACTTTAAATATAATGATAAACCATGAGAGACTCTGGACTCCAGGAAATAAACTGAGGGCTTCAGAGCGGAGGGGGGGAGGGGGAGGGGGTAGCCAGTGATGGTTATTGAGGAGGGCATACGTTGTGATGAGCACTGGGTGTTATATGAAACTGATGAGTCATTGAACACTACATCAGAAACTAATGATGTGCAGTGGCTTAACTGAACATAATAAAAAAATAAATATAATCATGTAAGTAAGTTAGGAGTAAATCGTGGAGAAAGTATACATGCAAACACTAATGAAAAGAAATCGAGAGTGAGTGTCTATATTAATATCAAACATCGTAGACTTCACAATCAGAAAAATTACTAGGGATAAAGAAGGACATTATATGATGATAAAATGGTAAGTTCACTAAAAAGAAGCAATCCTAAATACGTACTAACTTAAAATCAGAGCTTGAAAATACAAACCCATTCAAAAACTAATGGAAGTGAGATGAAGAATAGACAAATCCACACAAATCACTGAGAAGTTACATGGTAGGACTTCAACTTGACTGTATCCTCAATTATATGTGAGACCACAGCACACACGAAAAGATCTTAACATCACTAGTAATTAAAGAAATGAAAATTAGGGCACCTGGGTGGCTCAGTGGGTTAAAGCCTCTGCCTTCAGCTCAAGTCATGATCTCAGGGTCCTGGGATGGAGCCCTGCATTGGGCTCTCTGCTCAGTGGGGAGCCTGCTTCCCCCTGTCTCTCTGCCTGCCTCTCTGCCTACTTGTGAACTCTCTCTCTCTGTGTCAAATAAATAAATAAAATCTTTTTTTTTTTAAAGATTTTTTATTTATTTGACAGAGAGAAACACAGCGAGAGAGGGAACACAAGCAGAGGGAATGGTAGCGGGAGAAGCAGGCTTCCTGCCGAGCAAGGAGCCCGATGCGGGGCTCGATCCCAGAACTCTGGGATCATGACCTGAGCCGAAGGCAGACGCTTAACGACTGAGCCACCCAGGCGCCCCTAAATAAATAAAATCTTAAAAAAAATAAAGAAATGAAAATTAAAATCATGAGATACCACTAGACACCTACCCAAATTTCTAAAATTAAAAGAGAAATAGAAGACTGACAATATGATCAAGTATCAAGTGCTGGTAAGGATGCAGAAAAACCTGAAATTCTTACACCTTGCTGGTAGGAATGAAAAGTGGTGCGGCCACCATAGGGAGTAGTTTGGTTGGCAGTTTTTTGTAAGTCAAGCTTATACTTTACATTTGACCTAGGTATCGCCTCCCCCTAAATATGTAAATGAATGATCCCAGCAGTTGTATTCATAATTTACAGATATTCGAAAAGATGAGCTTCAGCCGATGCCTGGGTAAACAAATGTGGTATAATCGTGTAATGGAGTACTACCCAGAAGTAAAAAGGAGCAAAATACTGAAACAAACACCAGCGTGGGTGAATCTCGGATGTATCACGCTAAGCATAAGAAGGCCGACAGAAGGCTATATCTTATTTATATGATATTCTAGTATAAAACTATAGGACCAGAGAGCAAATCAGTAGTTGCTTTTTGTTTTTGTTGTTGTTTTGTTTTGTTTTCCATATCAGATTGGGGGAAGGTATAAGATGCAGGGTAGGCTCCAAGGCTACAAATCTGATGAGAAGGCAACTCATAAACGTTTGAAGTAGAGTGATCACAAAGAGGAGAGCCCACTTCCCACCCCCCACACTCTGTCCTTAAGCCAGGGCTTAAGGGAGGGGAGGGTGTGCATAGAGAGGAAGCGTGGAACAATATTTGCAGGTGAGGAAGCTATGTTGTACTTGAGTGTCATGATGGTTATGCGACTCTAGGTATTTGTCAAAATTCATAGCACTGTATGTTCCCCCTCCAAAGCTGTATTTAACTGTATGCAAATTTTAAAAAGGAACCTGAAATTGTTCTGCTGCCCTCAACCCTATGCCCAGCCATCCTCTCCACCCAAGTTTTCTTGCACATTCTATGTAAGCAGGAAACTGAGACGGAGAGAGAGAGAGAGAGAGAGAGAGAGAGAGAGAGAGAGAGTTGTTGAAGTCATGAGTCACTGGCCTCACTGCTGTTGTGTGTTCTCATGCCCACAGGGCACTTTAGGAGGATGCTATGCATTTGGAAGTCTGTCTGTAGCACATTTGCTGATTTTGCCTTCCTGAGTCTTTTTGAGGAGGTGGCAAAGAGAACTAGAGGTTGTAGGGTGAAGAGAGAGCCACGGAATGTCCTGCACCTCCACTTTTGATGTGACAAGGAGAACTGAGCTGGCCATGAGCATGGCTGAATTGTTTTTTTGCAACTCGTGCACAAGGAATATTAGCTTGGCAAGACTACCCCGGTAGGAAGAGGCTATGTGTACCGGCTGTAGAAAAGGGACTTTGAACAAGTTGGAAGAAGTAAATAATGATCCAGTGCTTTCTAGCTCCTATAACTTGGCAATGCAATGGCAGGGTGACCAAAATGGATTGATCGGAATGAGGTGTGTAGATAAAGGAAAGCCCAGGGCTTATTCTGCTGTGTGTCTAGGTGCCTAGAAAGTACCCAAGTGGAGAGGCTCTGGAGAAGATTGCAACTGAGATTTTGGATTTTGAGAAGAAGGATTGGGCAAGAGCAGAGCTGAAGGAGGGTTGAACTTTCAGCACCATGCCATTATGGCAGCCTTCAGACAGGAGTGAGCCTCCCTCGTCTCAGCCACACTGATCCTAATCTCTTCCCTGTCCCTCTCCTCCACCCGGGTCCCTCTTGGTACTGGACAAGAGAACTCAGAAGGCTGGTAAGGGGGCTGGGCCACGAGATAATTCTACTGCAACTGCCCTTCCTGCACAGTTCAATCTACTCCCACTTTTTTTTCCCTTCTAAATTGAACACATGCTTGGAGTTCTAAAGAAGATTGGCCTTTTTAAGTTGCCAAACAGTGGAAAAGTATAGGATCTGCCCAGGATAAGCAATAGGAAGATTCAACAGAGAATGGCCAAAGAGAATGGCTGAAAAAAAAAATCAGTTTCACACTCGTATGCGGCCAAGTTCAGACCGTTTAATAGATCTGCTTTATACAGATAGTTTCACATCAAGTGCCTGTAGAATATGCTAGTCATGATGGATGAGAACGCAGCCCCCTTTTCAGCTGCTCCCTGGCTTCAAGAAGCCTCGTACTCCAGGATCCAGTCCCAGATGTAGGAAGTGTTTTTTAGGGCAAAGGTAGTTTCAGGATTGATTTGACCTTGGGAACATTTTGGAGGCAGCATGTCAGGTATCTAAACCAGCTTTGCTTTGACTTTTAGGATATAAGACAACACATTGATGGTGTTCGTTTATCCAGCAAATCCCAATTTTGAAAGCAAAAGTTTAAATGCGTCGCGTGCCCGCAATGTGCCAGAACCGTGTTAGTTTTGGACATACTTTGGCTCATAGAAATTGCACAAGGGCAAAAGGAAGGATTATGAAAGTGAAAACTTAAAATAAGAAAGTAAAGTAACTGTCCAATGTTACATATGTTATATAACTAGTAATATTAATTCTGGGATTCTTTCTTTAAAAACTATACTCTTTTTGTTGCCCTACACAGTTGAAGCCTCACATCTCCTTTATCGGTCTGCTTAAAATGATTTCCTTTTGGGGTGCCTGGGTGGCTCAGTGGGTTAAAGCTTTTGCTTTTGGCTCAGGTCATGATCTCAGGGTCCTGGGATTGAGCCCCACATCAGGCTCTCTGCTCAGCGGGGAGCCTGCTTCCCCCTCTCTCTCTGCCTGCCTCTCTGCCTACTTGTGAGCTCTCTCCTGTCAAATCAATAAATAAAATCTTAAAAAAAAATAAAATGATTTCCTTTCATCTACTAACTACTTCCTATATGGTTCTCTTCTTCCTTTCACCAGATTTCTTGGCAGAGGAAAGTTGAGGCTTTCTTTTTCTTTTCTTTTTTTTTTTTTAAGATCTATTTATTTATTTGAGAGGGGGAGAGATGTGCACCTACATGTGCAGAGGGAGAGAATTTCAAGCTGACTCCCTGTGGGCTTGATCACCCGACCCATAAGATCATAACCCGATCTGGAATCACAAGTTGGATGCTCAACTGACTGAGCCACCCAGGTGACTCTGCTGCTGAGGCTGCCTTAAAGGTTTGGGTCTGAAAGTTCTCACCAAATGCCAAGACAGTTTGTGTTGTTCAGTTGAGATAAAGTAGATGTTTTGCATTTATGGGGAATATATACCTTAAGCATACGTACACGACTTTCTCTAAGAACAGAGGCTGAGAAAATAGCCAATTCTCATCTCCCATCTCTCACTAACTTTCGGGCAGCCACTGTCTGCGTACTCCCAAGTCACTAGTCCGGCACTTGCAATTTCTGTGCCGAAGGATCACTTTTTTCTGCAGACGCCTGAGACTCCCACCAGAGGGCTTTCTCTGGTGGCAGGACCACGCTCAGCCTGTGAGGGAGGAGGCTGGAAATTTTGAGGATTTCATGCACTCCTAGCAAACCCCTATCAATTATGGACCAAGGTTGGAGGATAAATATCCCAATTGCTTCTTCCCTTGGATGAGACACTCTGAAATGCCTGTACCCAGTCTCCCAGGGGAACCCCAGGGGATTGAGTCCCATTAGTTCATAGCAAGATTCTGCTGAGTAATGCATCTTACGTTAGTTTCCTTTTCTTGCCTTTCTTACTTCCCCACTCCACAAGCAATGCTTTCTGGGATCACCTCCTAAGTAAATTAGATGTATCCAGTCTCTGTCTCAAGGTCTGCTTATGGGAATCCATCCAAAGACACATTTCAAAGAATGGTGGCATTTCTCACACTTTTACATTCTCTGTTGTAATCATCTATGCTAAATATGCATATAATCAGACTACTGTCTCAACAGAATCTTATTTTATTAGTTGCAAGTCAGGTTTCTCTCCTGAAAATGTCATCTTCCTTACTTTTTAGACACACAAAGGCATGTACATGGCCCTACACATATTGCACAATTTCCCCTCTGCTTTTGCTCTTTAATGCTTTTTGGGTTAATAACCTCTTTTGGTTCACCTGATTCCAGGGAACTATTTCACATTGTTTGAAATGGTTGAAATGGGGAACTGTGTGCTCTCTCCTCCCTCTCATTATGCTGTGGCTAAATGGAACTAACAGAGCAAGAGACTCTGGCGGATTGTCCCCGACCATTTATAATTGAAGCAGATGGGCAGTGGCGGCTATCAGTGAGAAGTGACATATCTCTCTTAGGGGAAAAAAAAATGACTTGATGTAGTTGAGTCTACCTTTTCTGTGGGCGTGGCAGGCAAGAGCTGTGCCTCCTCAAATAAAAAGGGAAGCAGAGTGCCTCTTCAGAATTACTGTAAATGTGTTGTTCAGGTGTGTGAGCATGTGTATACACACATTTCCAACAGTTACTCTACCAGAGAGAGAAGTAAACTCTTTATTTTCTTTGGAGCAAAATATCTCAACACCAGCTATGGTTACTAATTGTTCAGAACTTGTGTATTTTTTCATTCTGTGATTTTTTTCTTCTCCCCGATTCCCTACTTCTTCTTTCTCTTTCTCAATAAGTGACGAGTGTGTGAAACCCTGTGAGGTTTGGGAAGAGGAAGACTACAGTTACTCAGCATTCTTATATGTTTAAGGAGTGGGTTTATTATTACTCTAGCTTGTATGTGAAGTGAGCCTTAATAATGCCCTTCCTCCCCCAACCAAGATGTCCACATCCCCGGAACCTGTGAATGAACCCTTCTATGATAAAGGGGGCTTTGCTGACATGATTAAGTGAAAGACCTTGAAGTGAGAGATTATCCTGGATTAGCCAGATGGGCCCAAAAGGTCTTCAGAATGTCCCTATAAGGGTTCCTGGCGGCTCCATTGGAAGAGCTTGCTATTCTTGATCTCCCGGTCATGGGTTCGCACCCAGCGTTGGGGGCAGACATGATCAAAATCAATAAATTAATTAAAAAACGTGTCCCTATAAGAAGGATGCAGATGGAGATGTCAGCATGGAAGAGGAAAAGGCAATGTGGTGGCAGAAGCAGAGATAGGAGTGATGGGGCCACACACCCCCAACCACCAGAAGCTGCAAGAGGCAGGGCATGGATCCTCCTCCAGACTCTCTGGAGGGAAACCAGTCCTTTTAACACCTTGATTTTACCCTTGTAAGACTCATTTTGCACCTCTGAACTCAAGAATGGTAAGAGAATAAATTTGTGTCATCTAAAGCCATCAAACGTGCGGTAATTTGTTATAACGCAACAAAAAATGAATACAAGGCCCCAAAACTGCTGAAGCTGCTTGAAAAGTTGTACCAGATGGTTGATGACCTGTCATGTGAATCGTTCAGGGAAGTTTTTTTGCTCTTGCTCCCAGTTTCGACTTGTGCATTCCTGTCACTGGCAGAAGCTTATGGTGGGTAATCCCAGATACAGCGAACACAACGAAGGCTGGAGTGATGGCTTGGCTAAGGGACAGGAGGTGGTGAGGATCATGCCTGAAAATGAAAGAGGTCCCACTTCTGGTCCATGCAAAACAGTGATGGACCATGGAGCGGACTGTCTGGTCATGGCCGAGGGATCCCAAGTAATGATATGCGGGAGCGGATGATCCAACTCAGGGGCATTAGTTTTAAGAACCTGGTTGAAGATGTTTGGTATGATTCACAGCTCCTCTGAAGCCGTCCTTTGCTTGCCACTTTTAGATGTCTGTGTGTAAATGAGTTCTTTTGAAAGCTAGATTTTGTTGGGCGGGCATCGGGGATACGGGGGTGGAGCCAGTTTGGCTGACTCTCTCCCACCTCTTTTAGACTCCATTATTTCTCTGAACTCCTCTTCAATGCATGGGTGGAGGCCACTGCATTGCCAGAGAGTTTGCTTTGTGCCAGGAACCTTATATATTATCTAAATTAATGCAATACTTCAGCGAGGGGAATCTTATAGAGCCCCGTTTATAGATAAATAAGGCTCAAATAGGTTAAGCACGGTGCCTGGGTTACAGAGCTAGAGAGTAGTAGAGCTGAGATTCAAACCTGGATCTAGAGGACACATGAGTCTGACCTTGGCTGACAGGCCACACTGCCTCTCCTAGCTCAAGTCCCATAAAATGGCCGGTGTGCTCTTCCTCCTCTAGTCCTTTTCCTTCCGCCCCCACATCTTACTTTTCCATCAGCACTGGAGGCCAACTCAGGTGGAGGGATCAGGGTGCACAGTTTGCACTCCCCCAAATCATCTCCTTTCTTCCTCCTTCTTCATGCATAAACCATCTATGAGAGAGTTCCACGCAAGAACAATGAGATATTTTATTTCAAATCGTCCTCTGTCACAGCGGTGAACAAGCAGCAATAATGCATGTGAATCACGGTGTATACAATTTTGCAAAACTTATTCATACACTGTCTTGTTGTTGTCACCGGGCTCTTAGGGCAGGTAATGTTATCCCACTTTATAGAGAAGAAACTCAAGGCTCAATGGGGTCAAACAAATAGAAAGTCTCCTATTCATTTCATTCCAAATCCACTTTCCAGCTAATCAGCAAGAATCTACTGAGCACCGCAAAGCATCCCAGGGATCTTTGAAGGCTTGGTCGCCACTGCCTGGGTCAGATTTTGGTGCTGTTAGGGCTGTTTTGTACACATTCACTTGGCTCCTTTTAGCAAGAAATTGTCACTTTTATGTGGTGACAGTTCACAGTCACCTCTGCCTTCGCAGAAAATCAATGTCCTTTCAAAATTCTTCTTCCATCCAAAGAACAGAATGGCGTCTTCTATAGCTTACTGCCCGTTTGCATTAGGGCATGAGGCTGCGTCAAATACAGGTTATCCATTCATTCAATAAATATTTATCAGGGATCGACAGTGTGCTGGGCACTTTATTAGGTGATGAGAATATAAAGGTGAGCAAAACCGATGTGGAATGAACAGCGAGCATAGTGGGAGAGAAAGACAAGTAAATCATTAAAAGTCCATCAGCGATTAGGCCTGCTTTCCAGCCACCCGGCTGAGCATGGCTATTTTAAAATTTCCTGGGATTTAATTTGCAGGTATGACTGAGTGACAACACGGAGAGGTCCATGCCATTAGACGAAGACTTTATTGGGGCGTTGGGCTTGCTCAGTTGATTGGGCATGGAACTCTTGATCTTAGGGTTGTGCACTTTAAAAACCTAAAAGATAAGTGAAGGCGAGCTGTGAAAGGAGCAAGGTCTAGGCAAACAATGCGGCAGGCGCTAAGGTCCTTGGGTGGGAGGCAGCAGGCTGACTTGGGGGAAGGCGCTGGGGTGACAGGAAGGCAGAGAACAGGGAAACTAGTCAGTAACAAGAGTGGAGGGGAAGACAAGGTTTCCTTGTACCTCTTTATGGGCCATGTGAATTATTTTGCCCAGTATCGTAAAAGGGTTTTCAGCAACAGTAATGGGTGACGTCATTGTATCTATGTTTTTTAAACAAGACAATACGGTTGCTGGACAGGAGAGAGGGAAGCAAATAGGAGGAGAGGAGGCCGGCCAGGAGGCCATTCGAGTGTAGATCTTTAAATACTGGGGTGTAGCTGTCGAATCAGCCAAGCAACTACATCAACTACCTGTGGCCCGAACGGCTTGCAAGTGTCAGCGAGGGGCCGTGGACAAGGCCAGGACATGGCTGACCGGACCGGTCTCAGATGGGAGGGTGGAAATCAGTTGGCCCCTGTGGCCTGGAGGAGGAAACATTCTTCTCCAGCTGGAGAGCCCTGAGTCAAGGTTTTTCCGTGTTACATAGTAGCACAGAAAGTCCCCAAGTAACTGGGAGGAATGTTCAGCTTCTGGGGAATGCGCCTGTCCCCAGGCACCCCCCAGCGAGGAGCCGGCCTCCTTCCTGGGCTTGTTGGAAGGATGTTTATCATTGGCTCTTGCTCTTCGGTTCTCAAGGAGGAACCAGAGCAGAGGGAAGTTTCCTGGAGCCTCAAGTTAAACTAGACAGGTCACATTACTTCACCTCACCCCCATCCCGGGTTGCAGCTGCTGTCTCATTGCTCCCTGATGGGAGGTCAGGGGGAAAACTTGCCATTGCCCTTGGGGCCTCCATGTGGTCAACCTAGACCTCTGGGAATTGACCTCAGGGAGGTACAGCAGCCCCGGAGAAACCAGGACATCAGACTCTTCACTTCCTCACTCTCCTCTCCTGGCTCCTTTTGTGCACTTGGCTAGCTCTCTTTTTCTTCCCTGCTCTGTTTGCCTCCAAAGTAATAAGCCCTTTCTCTCCGATTTCCTGACTGCAATAATCATTTCTGTCAGGCCCGAGAGACGAGCAAATTAATGAAATTCCTTGTCAATAAAGAAAGGACATTTATTAAATGGAAATTGTGCTTAAAGACGACAGAGAGCATCGCTCAAGGCTAAGGGTTCAGAAGCATAAAGGAATTATTTGGAGGAATGTTTCGTTTGGGGGGATTCGTATTAAGCATCAATATGTTCCGTCTGTAGAGACGCCCTGCTTCGTGGAACAGATGGAAGAGGGGGCAGAATTTGGAGGCAAAGCACCTGGAATCTGGCCCCAAGTCCATCTCCTGGACCAGAGACTGTGTGGCCTTGGGAAGGTTCCTTAATCTCTCGGCCTCCATTTCCTCATCCACAAAATGGGCAAATTTATAAAATCCTGCCTCTGTCACTTTGTCATAGCAAGTGACTGAATTGATATCGTGTGTTCAAAATAATGCCAGGCATGTAGCAAGCATTTGTGTTTGTTGCTCTCATCAGCCTAAAATGAGTTCAGTAACATGCATTTGTGCGCAGCCAAGTGTTAATCTCATTTTATGAATGATAAGACTAAGGAGGTTCCTTCCAGAAAGAAAACGGCCCTAAGGTGTATGGAAATACAACTTGCGAATTCCACTGCTATTTTTTATTTTATTTTATTTTATTTTATTTTATTTTATTTTATTTTATTTATTTTATTTTATTATTTTATTTTATTTTATTTTTTCCACTGCTTTTTTAGACCAAACATTCAAAAAAAAATTTACAGCTGGGGTAAAACAGAAGCCACAGATAGAACGGAAATCCTGCCGTATAGAAGTCAGAAGGCTGGAAATGAAGTAGAAATAATAGTGACAATAATGGTAATTTGGCCAAACAGAACAAACAGCCCTCCGTGCCATCACTGAACATTTTGTCTTTCTGGTTGCCTCCTGAAATGGTCTCTGGAATCGTAAAATGTGTTTCTTCTCGGCTACTCCAGCTTCATTTGCCATCTCTGAGCAGAGATGTTATTGCCTTTCCAGTGATTTGGTTACCCGGAGAGGAGCTGAAGTAGGGCACAGGTGACAGGAATCTTTCAGGGCCCAGTGTTCTGTCTTCGGATATGCAGACACGGGCGGGGG
>CM053603.1:59366781-59380737 GCA_028646535.1 Procyon lotor
CTACCCATTCTTGCTTATTGAGACTGAAGCTGGCAATGTCCTTCATCAACTCTATAAATTAGGCTTCTCTCCTCTCTGGAGAAAGCAACACGTGTTGATTTTAGTGGGCCTGCCAGACAGAAGAAGGCAAGTTGGGGGTAAAATATAAGGAATGGGCCCAAAGGTAGAAAATGATAGTGCTGTCGAAAATCCATGGGATGCTTGCAGACCATATCAGGTCCTTGCTGTGACTCAAGAGGAAATGAGGACCACCTTTTTTAGGTCTATCCTCGGTGAGAGTTACACAAAAGTAACTGGAGAACGTGAGGCAGAAATACCTTAAATGACAAAGGAGCAATAAGGCATTCCAGGAAAAGCCCTGGATTTGGGGTCTGGGGAGCTGGGTTACATTTCTGATGGGCCACACTGGTTGTACAGCTCTGAGGAAGTTTCAGAGTTTCCTCTGGTTCTTCATCTGTGAGTGGAAGTGTTGGACCAAATAAGTGGCTGGCTGCCTTCTATGCATTAATGAGCCAAAGAAGCCCTTAGATGATCCCCATGACTTCTACTGTTCTTCATGCTTCCATATTTCTCTATCTTCTGTTTGCAATTGTGTGCTTTAGAGTTTGGGGGAGGGGCAGATGTGCCCAAATTAGATAGTCAAGTACTGGATTCTCTTGCTGGAAAAGCTGCTATATAACTTCGGTTAGTACAATTTACCTTGTTTGCGTCTCAGTTTCTCCTCCCTCTTTTCCTGATCCAAAGAGGTATAGATATGTTCATGTGTGAACTCCACTGTGCTCCTTGCAATAAGTCAACTTTTCAAAACAAGGAATTGTGCTAATTTTGTCTTCCTGGCATCAGAAGGAACAAAATGAGGGTGAGGGAAGAAGAAGATGGTAATATGGTGTTAGGGGTGGAAAGGGGTTGAGCTGCATGTTGGAGGGGAAATGGAGGAAAATAAATCCTTGCAAAACCAACAGTGCTCTGATTCACAGGGAAAACTTGTTTCTGAAGTGGAGCATAGAGAGTGGTGTGCATGGGACAGTGTGTCTCCCAGCTGGGATTGGTTGTTTTTTTGTGGTTTTTTTGAGAGTTTTTAAGATCGGGAAATGAATATATATCCCTGCTATAAATTAGGAATTGAGAGCTATAGAATCCAGGATCAGGGGCGCCTGGGTGGCTCAGTGGGTTAAAGCCTCTGCCTTCTGCTCAGGTCATGATCTCAGGGTCCTGGGATCGAGCCCCGCGTCGGGCTCTCTGCTCGATGGGGAGCCTGCTTCCCCCTCTCTCTCTGCCTGCCTCTCTGCCTACTTGTGCTCTCTCTCTCTCTGTCAAATAAATAAATAAAAATCTTAAAAAAAAAAAAAAGAATCCAGGATCACCTAATTAACAGGAGTTAATTAGCTCTGAAGGACTACCATAGCATATGAATAAAATGAACAATGTTGATTGCGCATTATTCAACGAACAGAACTATTTCCAAATAGCCCGGGGAAATGCCCTGCCTTACCTGGGCAATGAGCCATCTGGGAGCAGGACCTCCTTTCTCCTCATGGAAGAAGCTACTTCTAAGATCAGAGTCTCCTATAATCTGAGGGGCCAAATTTCCCACAGAGTCAGAGCAGCTGGCTTTCTCAGACAATTCCTATAAACAGTGGGCATCCCAAATCCAGACTGCTGGGCACTAAGCATTCTTTATCCTCCCTCCCCCCCGCCCCTCCCAGCTCTAGCAATGTGAAAGTGGAGAGCCAACAAGACCGAAGGACTATTTCCTCTGGAACAAAGCCCACAGTGTGTCTAGAAGATGCCACAGCTGTATTTGTTTAGGTCATCCCGAAAGTACACACTGAGACCCAGTGACGAGGGCAAGCCATTTATTGGGAATAATGTCCACAAAAGATAAGTGTGTGGGGGGGAGAAAGCAGCAAGGAAAGTTCAGACCACACTGTGGGCCTGACACCTGTGGCAAGAGAGGGGGAAGGTGGGCAGGTGCGGGAGGAGGAACCTCAGACAGGTGCATTGTACTCACGAGTAGAATAAAGAGCTTAACAGGATGCAAAAAGGAAGCCCTGGTTTGGTTCCCACCCGGATTCAATGGGATTAGTTTTCTAGTTCTTATAATCTTCTTGACAAAACAATGCAATTTTAATTTCATTGCCAATTCTAGCTGCTTTCAGAGTCCTGTCTTCTTTTAGATGGAATCTGTCCTCATCTCCCACACTCAACACAAGTTCACTTGTCTTTGGTATTTATACGCTCGGTGAATAATCTTTTGTTTACTATATTTGTAATTTCTGATTGGTGCTGAGAGAGGCTTGTCCTTAAGGGCTCATCTTGCTTCAGAAATACTATCAATTCCTATGTACAGTTTGGTCCAAATGAACTCTGTGATATATTACAGGTTTGAAATCGTAATGCTCAAGTGAACAAATGAGGCGACCTGTCTTTGAGGACTTGTCTTTGGAAGCCATGTAAAGAAATTCCTTTCAATTCAGCAATTTCATTCATAGGCAGGTCCCCTAGGGAATCCCACATCCCTTGATGCCCCTGTGAGAGTTCTGGCCAGCCCAATGGAGAAGGCAGCACAGCTGGCCCCTAGGGAAGTTTCACCCTGGGCACACATGACAGGCCCTCCTACCCGTACGATGCTCAGCCATTGGCTGGAGGCCGCTTGAAGACAGCATGGCCTTACCGTTGATCCCAGAGCCCCTGAAAAAGGAGGCTGGTGGCTAGTTCATGGCAATCCTCTCTTGAATGAGGGGTAAGAAGGGGACACTCTCTGGCTGCCTCCCTGGCTCTGGCACGCCTTTCCATGGGATCATGAAAGATGGAGTACACTGTGAATTTCTGTCTTGCTGACCCCGCCCTTGTGAGTTTTTCCTTTCTTCAATCCAATCTATGCCTTACTCTTCATGACGTGACCTTGTAGAATTAGTCCTGAAGTTTGGTGCATAAATGGGAGAGCCATCCGAATATCATGATGTGATTAACCCGGGTCAGCAGGCAGCTAGTCCTCATCTCCTTGCTCTCCGGAGGACACCAGGGGGATTCTCTCGCCGTGCATGGAGGTGCCTACGACCCCAGTGGTGAGCAGGGGTCTTGGGCTTGCAAACTACTCTGACAGCTCATGCAAGGTGCTCCTCAATACATGCTAATTGAATTAAATAACAGGTTTATTTTTCATCAGTCACAAAGATGGTCACCTTCAGTGACATGACATCTTTTTAAAGTACAATTTGCATGAAATCTACAAGATCGATAGAGTGATTGGGGGTTTTCCATCACATTTAGAAAGGCGGTGTTGCTCATGCTCTTCAGAGACAGAGAAGACTTTTAAAAATAATTTCAGAAAAAGAAAAGGCTATATACAGAGTACTGTGTATAGGGCATAGTATACACAGGGCACACAGCGTCAAGTACAACCGTCCGTCTGTCCCCAAACTGATGCTGGAACCCTGGCACCGGATCTTGCCCTATCCTTCTGACTCTCCTCTGTACTTCAGGGGCTACACGTCCATGAGCTGTCTTGCTCAGAACCCCGTGTTTCCAGACCCATGGATGTCATTTACATTCTGTCAATGACAGGCACTTACACAAAGGTGGCATAGAGGTGGATGCCATTTCTTCCTCCTTTAGTGGGGACAGCAGATGTACAAAGGCTTTGCAGATATGCAACTTAATTTTCCCAGTGACTTCTGAGTTCTCCTGGTCTTCGCCTGCCCCAGGGCTACAGAGGAGCTGGGAAGTTAGCAGTGACGTTTGACATGTTACTGACCCCTGGGTGAGAGCGGTGTTGCTTCATCTTAGGGGACCATGACTGCAGCAGCAGGGCGGAAAGCTTAACACCTCCTTCCTGCCTTGAACTTCTCCAGCCGTTCCAACAGTTTGTGATCACCAAATTGTCTGTATTAAGGCCCCATTTGCTTTGAAATACCTCAACTGGTTCTCCATCTTCATGGTGACCATCTTCAGAAATTCCATGGAACACTAAATCCTAAGCAGCCATTTAATTTGGGGGCAGCCATGACCATGAAGATATTTCTTCCTTATATCGAGCCCAATTCTTCTTACTTGTCATTCTCCTTTGAAGTAGTTCTATCATTTGTGATCATTCAGAATTAATGGGATCTTTTTCCAGGTGGCAATCATTCAAATATTTGAAATAACTTTTTATTTCCTTCTACCCACCAACCACCTGCCCAATATTTTCTTCTCCAGCCAATGTGACCTTGATTTCCCTGTGATTTTCTTATCTGCAGCCTTCTAAGAGTGAGTTGTCTACTAATACATTTAACTCTGATTTCTTTAGTTAAAATAGTCCTTATATGTTTTAGCCAATGTTTGAGGCTTTCAGGTGGAAACAAAGTCAATAATAAGTGGTCCATAAAAAATAAATTAAAAGGATAGTTTTTTGGGGAAAAACAAACTGTAATGAAGACAACAAAGGGTTGTATCTATGATATACAAAGAGTTCTCACAAACTGACGATAAAAAACAATTTGAACAAAATCTCAAATATGTGCAATGGCTGACAAATGTATAATATATTCTCAAATTCATCTAAAGGGAAATAAAAATACAACACAGAGATCTTCTTTCCTACTCATTGGACTGAGAAAATGATTAAAAGAGTAATAGTAGTGATTTCTAGTGGTAATATGGCTAACATTTTCCACCCATGTTTTTATGATGCCAAAATAGAGTATTAATACATTTTCTGAATGCGTTCTGACAATACCTATGAAAGTGAAATTTACATAGCCTTTTGACCCTGAGGTTTCAGTCCTGGGAACTTATCCCTAGAAATATAATACATATTGGTATTACAGAACTTACACCTTTCACAAAAGTTAACTCAAAATGTGTCATTTTTCTAAATGTAAAACTATATCACTTTTAGAAGAAAATATGGGGGGGGGGCGCCTGGGTGGCTCAGTGGGTTAAAGCCTCTGCCTTCAGCTCAGGTCATGATCTCAGGGTCCTGGGATCAAGCCCCGCATCAGGCTCTCTGCTCAGCAGGGAGCCTGCTTCCTCCTCTCTCTCTCTGCCTACTTGTGATCTCTCTCCTCTCTGTCAAATAAATAAATAAAATCTTTAAAAAAAAAAAAAAAGAAGAAAATATAGGAGAAAATCTAGAAGATCCTGGGTTTGGTCATACAAAAAGTGTAATCCATTAAAGAAAAAATTGATAAGGTGGACTTTAGTTAAACTATTAAAAAATTTCTGTTCTCTGAAAGACACTATTAAGAGAGTGAAGAGACAAGCCATAGACTGGGAAAAACTATTTTTTTCAATTCCAATTTCCAAATATATAATTTGCCCAATTATATATTGAGCAAAATATATACCCAATGAAGGGCCTGTAACCACATATATATACATGATGAAGGAGATACAAGATCCCTTAAGGCAAGAAACAAACTACCCATTCAAGAAATAGGCGAAAAGAGCCAATCACCTTACCAAAGAAGATTTACAAGTGGAAATAAGCATATGGAAAGGTGCTCAGAATCATGTATCATTATGGAATTGTAAATTAAAGCAACAATGAGATATCACTACACAACTATTGAAATGGCAAAAATCCAAGACACTGACAACGCCAAACTGTGGAGCTACAGGAACTCTAGTTCATTGCTAGAGGGAATGCAAGTAGGACAGCCACACTGGAAGATAGGTTGGCAGTTTCTTACAAACTTAAACATAGACTCACCCTACATTTCAGCAATTGTGCTCCTTGGTATTCACCCAAGAGAGCTGAAAACATGTCCACACAAAAGGATGCACACAAATGTGTATAATAGCTTTATTAATAATCACCCCAAACTGGAAGCAATTAAGACATCCCTCAATATGTGAATAGATAAAGTGCTGCATCCATACAATGGAATATTAGTCAATGATAAAAACAAAGGAGTTACTAAGCCATGAGAAGACATGGAGGAACCATGCAAAAAAGAAAATCATTCTGAAAAAAGCTAGACTGCATAATTTCAACTCTATGATATTCTGGACAAAACAGAACTAGAGAGACCATAAAAAGGTCAGTGGTCCTCAAGGGTTTGAGGGAAAAGGGGGAAGAGATTAACAGGTGGAGCACATGGGTTTTAGGACAGTGAAATTGTTCTGTACAATACTATAATGGTGGGTACAGGTCATTATATGTTTGTCAGAACCTATAGAATTGAAAACACGAGTGAAATCTAACCTATGCTTTGGGCTTTACTTAATAATAATGGATCAGAATTGGTTCATGAATTGTAACGAATGTCCTACACACTAGTGCAAGATGTTAATAATGGGAAAACTGCAAGCAGGAGGTGTGTAGGAACTCTGTATTACCTACTCAATTTTTCTAAAAACCTTTTTTTAAAGCCCATGTGTAATTTTATTCATTTTTTCACATTCAATTGTGTGCATATGTGACTGTATATATGACATGTACGTCACATATGACGTATATGATATGTAATATATCATACATGTATATTACATACATTAAAAATTAAATGAAAAAGGAAACATACTAATAAGCTAGGAAGTATTTTTGACTCCGATCTCTGGGTGGGTGAATTGAATTTCTCTCAGTTCAAGGTGAAGTCTGTTTCTGTTCCAAGCTAACTCCACAGCTCATCTTCCCTCAGGTGTGCTGGTGGTATCTTAGCCTTTGCTGTACTTTAATGATTGTTATTTCAGTTATACTTTTAGCATTTAACATAATCTTCCCTACTTTATTCTTTGACCTTTCATGAGCTTACTTTTCTCTTACTGAATGGATTGGTGGCGATGAGTTCTTACTGTGTGCCTAGCACTCTGCTATGCTTGTTAGCGATGCTGGTTCATTTCAACCTCACAGGGATCCTACAGGGTAGACAACATTTCAGCTCCATCTTCCGGAGGAGGACACTGAAACCCAGAGAGGTCGCTCAAGACTATTCAACCTGTAAACTGCCACACTGAGATGAGTACCAGGAAGCGTGGTTTTCCAGGATACTGCCTCTGATCAGCGGTTCTCAGTCTTTACAATGACCTGGGGTACTTGTTCCTACTTTAGATAAGATTCAGTGAGGTCGTGGTAGGTCTAGAAATCTGACATTTTGACAGCGATCCTAGGTGATACAAATGTATGATTTGGGGAGCATTCTCTGAGAAACTCAGAACCTTAATAAAAAGGAAGAAATAGTCACTAAAGAAAAAAAAACAAGGTGAAGAGGATTGTGGCTATATTCTCAGCCCCAGAAGCATCAATATCAGAAAACAGAAATTGGATTTCCAGAAGTCAGTGGAACATGGCATTTAAATAGTACGACAATTAAATCCTCCCCATGGCTGAGTGCTGTGATCCTGGTAATGAGGCTGCTTAAGCCAAGGAGGCACCATTAGTGCCAAAGACCCTGGATTTACAGCTGGGAAAGGCCTCTTCCTACCCAACCAGGAGAGGATGGGGAGGGGGACTGAGCAACTCAGCCATGAATCAGAGGGCGGCAGAGTGTGGTGAGAGCCTGCAGCAATGCTCAGGAATACCCCCTCCCCCTCTCCCCCTGGGCCTCCAGTAACCCCAGACAGGCAGCAACCATTTGTTTGCCCGCCACCCCTTCAACTTGGATGTAATGAGGTTTCCATTTTGTGGCTGGGCACCGGAGAGCAGGGGAAGAGGTGTGAGGTCTCTGTAAGGAGCAGCTCCGGGCAGGAAGCTGGCAACCAGCTGGGCGCTGACAAGCAGCGGGCCAGAGAGTGTCCCGAGGATGCCCTTTAGAGGAAGGAAAGTGGTGGCAGAGCAAATTTGGGGCCAACATCAGCAGGCCAGCAGCCTGGGAGTTCATCTGATGCCATCTGTTCTTGTTTTCTCTGCACGACAACCTCTGGTTGGCTAGAATTCCTCAACCTCTTCCTAGGAGCTTGGACCTTCTAGAAATCTCAAGAGCGGTGGAACTTATAAAAATCCAGATGCCCAGGCCGTAACCCGGGGTCTCCTGGAGATACCGACGGGCATCCAAATTTGGGAGCAAGTCAGCTGTAGAGCAATCTTACACAAGACAGTTCTAGCTAGTAATTTTTAAAACAATTAGGAAACTGTTCCCTAATAGTCAGTGGAAGAAACAGTGTTGGTATTGAAATCCTATCTGTCCTGAAAGGAGAAAGCATCCTCTCTAAACAAAAGGTTGCAAGATACCTAGCTGTTCACTCTAATTTGCCAAATGAAAAAAGAAAATGCACAGACACACCCCCAAAACAATGAAATCAGAATTTCAAAGTGTGGAGCTTAGATGCGCTAGATTTTCTAAAGTACCCCAGGAGGTTTCCCAGGTGACACAGAGGCTGGGACCCACCACGCCGGTCAGGAGTTGTTCCTCCTGGGAGTCCTACGAGGCTTTAGTGCTGCTGAAGGAGTGAGTGGCCCTGTGGGCCAGGTGACTGTCCTAGGGGGCTTAGCAAATGTAAAAGAAAGCTCAGCCAGGGCTTGACGTCCCTGGGCTGGAGGACACAGTAAAGGTACCACCTGCTACTGCCTGAGTGATGTCTTGGAACAAAGCTGGATACAAAATTGTAAGATAGTTTCTTTTTCCTTTTGCTACTTTAAAGTTGCCAGTCTTTTGTCCTCTTGGCTTTGGTTTTTCTGATAGGAAGTCTCCCCTTTCCCCCTTGATGTCATCTGTCTTTTGTTCCCAACTGCTTGTTAGATCGTCTCTGTCTGGTTTCTAGCAGTTTGATTCTGAAGTCTCAGGTGGTGTTTTCTTTGCCTTTCTTTTCCGAGGGTTCTCTGAGCTTTCTGGAGGTGGTTTGGTGTCGTCTTGGAAAATTGTCTCAACCTTTATCTCTTCAAGTAGGTCTTTGGCTCCATTCACTCCTCACTTTCTGAGCCTCCAGCTACATGTGTGGTAGAACATTTGATACTGGTTTATAGATCTTCCATAGTCTTTCTATTTTTTCAAAATCTTTTCTCCCTGGGATTCCGTTCTGGTCATTTCTCTTGGTCTATCACAGTGGTAGCAAGGATCTCTTGTGACTTTCCATATTCTAACTAGGGGTAGAAATATTTTCCCTGAGTGAAGTTCCTAGCCCCATTAAAACAAACAAACAGAAGACCCGAGTCACAAGAAGGCTGAGTAACTTTCCTGAATTCACATAGTGTGTGGCCATCAGATGTGGAATACAATGGATACAGACAGCTTTAAAAACCTATTATAGGGGGCGCCTGGGTGGCTCAGTCGTTAAGCGCCTGCCTTCGGCTCAGGTCACGATCCCGGCGTCCTGGGATCGAGCCCCGCATCGGGCTCCCTGCACGGCGGGAAGCCTGCTTCTCCCGCTACCATCCCCTCTGCTTGTGTTCCCTCTCTCACTGTGTTTCTCTCTGTCAAAATAAAATCTTAAAAAAAAAAAAAAAAAACTATTATAGGGGCACCTGCGTGGCTCAGTTGTTAAGAGTCTGTCTTTGGCTCAGGTCATGATCCCAGGGTCCTGGGATTGAGCCCCACATTGGGCTCCCTGCTCAGCGGGAAGCCTACTTCTCCCTCTCCCACTCCGCCTGCTTGTGTTCCCTCTCTCACTGTGTCTCTCCTTTTGTCAAATAAATAAAACATTAAAAAAAAAAACCCTCTATTATAAGTAATAGTTTAAATGATCTTAGGAATCTCACCAACTTTCAGATATTCCATAGTGGTTGTTATTTGGGGAGAATTAGAAGATACCTTGCCTCCCAACCCAGAAGTATCTCTTTCATCCATGGTTCCAGTACTAAAACCCCTCCGCTGGGGAGATCTTCCTTTGATGTAAGCATTCCTTCAGGTCTGTAAACTATTTGCCACAGAACCAAGGCTAGAACCAAAGTCAGTGCTCCCTCTCAGACTATACCCTGCGTCCCCATCTCTGTGGTTCTTTTTAAAAGATGATTTTATGTTCAACTGATAGTTCATTTGGTGCCCCTGGAAACTTAAGCATGAGAGATGCCACCAAAAGGGGTTAATTAGAAAGAAGTGCCAGGCGCCTGGGGGCCTCAGTGTCTGCCCCGAACCATCAAACCATCGGGCTTCCCGTCCAGGGGAGTGTCTGCTTCTCCCCCAGCCTTTTGCCCTGCTCATGCTCTCTCTCTCTCTTTCTCTCAAATGAATAAATAAATAAAATCTTAAAAAAAAAAAAAAAGACAGAAGTGCCAACTTTCTTGTATGTGAAAAGGGCAGGGCATCACTTCTGATATCCCACCCAGAGGAGCCTGGCCAGAAGCCCTGACCTCAGCAAGAATCTGTGAGCAGCCATCGTAAGGAGCACATGCTGACCAGGCTCTGCCTGAGGATAACGCCTTTCTTCGAAAAGCATCACCTATGTTTTCTCCCTTAAACCCCGAAGCCGAACTCTCACAAATACACGCTGAGCAGAAAAGAATTGGAAGATGCCTATCATTCTGTTAAACCAATTTGTCTTCTGACATCCGCTTTTTCCCATTATCTCCTTATATCCCTTTTTAATTTGAGTGTTCAGTCATGAGAGATTCATGTGCTCCAAGGCTCTGCCCTCACTAATGCTCTGAGTTTCTGCTCTGTACCTTAGTGTTCTGCGGACCCCGCAGCATCGGGGTGTGCTCTGCTTCTGGAAAGCTCTCAGGGAGGTGGCAAGACTCCAGTGGGGAAGGTTGACGATGTCTCCAACGGGCCTGGATCCCAGGCACGGGAGCTCCCTGCTTCTCCAAGGATTTCTAAACTGCAAATGTGTCAGGGAAGTGATGGAACAATTGGATCTCACGGGGACGGGCCCCAGGACAACGGCCATAATAATACAGATGCGTGAACAGTAACAAAAACTAACTCTTCGAGTTCGTTATACGCCAGGCACTGCGGTTTGCATTTTATGTATTTCAAGTCATTTCATCATCTCAACGTCGCCACAAGGCAGATACTATTATTTCCACTCCAGAAATGAGGAAAGAGACAGAGGGAGGGTGGGTAGCCTCCATGAATTCTCCCAGCCGGTAAGTAGCAGGGGCAGGACTTGACCTCAAGGGATCTTACTCCAGGATTTAACTTTATACCTTGGCATTGCATAGGACTTTTGCATAAACCCTGGGGAGGGGGGAGAGTCTAGCTTGGCTGAGATTGATATTTCTTCCAGCTCAGCAGGGTGAGGGCTTAGAGGCCGTGTAAGGATGGTCAATTCTACCAGAAGAACACTAAAAATCACCACAACCATCAGGGGAGATGAGAAAAACTCTGGTCTCCTGGAGGGGACTTGGAAGTGTTGATAGTTCGCTTCTCTGGTCTGAGGCAAGCTCCAACCGAGGCTCAGCCAAGGCAAGGTCTTAGGCTCGGAATGGAAGCTCCCATCCCAGCCAATGAGAGGCACAAGTGAGAGGACCGTAAGAAATGTCAGCCTATGTGGGTGCAAGTTGCTGGCAGTGATTCCAAAGATAGATGTGATTCCAGCAAGACAGAGTGACAGATGTGGGGAGAGGCAGGGGTGGAGGGAACCTGGAGAAAATTCTTAGAGACCTTGGAGTGGGGGAGGGGAGACTTGTATATGACATGCTTATAAGGCCAGAGGAAGGAAGAGGGCTCTTTCGGGTGCGGAGGTGTCTCAAATAGACAAGCATGAGATAGCCTCTTCTTCTAGGAGAGGTCTGGGGGAGGGAGTGGGGTTTTGAGAACAAGAGCCAGAAAACAAACCCAGAACAGAAGCTCAGGTAGAAGGAGGTATCTGGAAGGAGATGGGCCGGGACCGGGTTGTCTTAGGCCAGGATCCCCGCCCCCCACGTCCAGGGAGCTAAGAGGATGCTGACCTTGCCCGCAATGAAAGAGGCTTGTGGGCGAATGAATCAGTTCAGCTTGACCCACTTGATTGGTATTTAATGTAAATCTGCTTTATAGAATTGTAAAATAAGGTTTCTGTCTTAAAAGGAAAAAAAAAACTTCAGATCTGAAGTCAAGTTTAACTACTTTGCAGCATGTGAACCTGAAGCCTAAGTCCATGGAGAATCAGCCAAATTAAAAAATACTCCTTAGCTTGGCCACAAATCTTAAATCTGGGGATATACGCAGCAGTCCCACTGTGATACTAAAGCTAAATTATACATTGAGTCCTAAGCCTGGAATGCTATGATTTTTCTGTCTCAGACAGGTGTTCATTAAAGGTCACTTGGCAACCCCTGAAACACAGTCTTTCACACCATAATAGCTGAGAGCTTGAACCCATTTCCTCTGTCATTGCTCTAGATCTCGGCTTCTGACTCAAAGTTGAAGAGGTAGAAAAAAATGACTTTCTGTTTTTTTGCCCCCCATGATGCTTGGTAGTTGTGGGTTTTTTTTTTTTTTTTTCATTATAAAAGTGATAGATGGTTATTAAAAATTTGAAGAAAATACAGAAAAAAATGGAAGCATAAAAGCATTCCCAGTCCAGCACACCCACCAAATTTAGATAGTAATGTTTCAATATTTTCCTACCAGTCTGTCTTCTGTATGGAAGGAGTTTTCTAACTTAATTAAGATGACACCGGATACATGATTATCTAGCTTGAATTTTTTATTTAGCATGATGTCATAGCATTTTCCAGATAAGCAAACTTTTTTAAATTTCTAATTGAAAAATTTTTAAACCACAGAAAAATTTCAAGAAATTTGAAATTTAAAAAACAGGACAATGAACACCAATTCATCATTCACTCAGATTTACCAACTGTTAGTATTTTGCCACATTTATATTATTGCTTTACTACATATGCCATATTAATAGTACTATTTTTGGGGCACCTGGGTGGCTCAGTGGGTTGAAGCCTCTGCCTTTGGCTCAGATCATGATCTCAGGGTCCTGGGATTGAGCCCCGAATTGGACTTTCTGCTCACTAGGGAGACTGATTCCCCCTCTCTCTCTGCCTGTCTCTCTGCCTACTTGAGATCTCTCTCTCTTTGTCAAATAAACAAATAAATCTTTAAAAAAATAGTACTATTTTTCCTGAATGATTGGGGATTAAGTCAAAGACTTTATAATCCTTTATTCCTCAGTATTTCAGTAGTATCTCCTAAGAACAAGGACACTGTTACATAATCACAACAAAATGATCAAATTTAGGGTTTATCTAATAGTGATACAAAAGATTTGTTTAATAAAAGTTCTTATTCAAATTTGGCCAATTGCTTCAAACGATGTCTTATCTAGCAATATTTTTCCAAACTAGATTCTATCACAGAGAATACATTACATTTAGCAGACCTGTCTCCTGAGTGTCCTTTAATCTAAAGGGCTCCTGTTGGTTGGCACCCTAGAGGGCATTCTGGGTGTAATCTGAAACCTAAAACCAGGGGGTACTCAGAGAGCAAGGAGAGGAAGAAAGGGGATGCAGGCCACTCCAAGGAGGTAGATACAGATTTGATGAACAAAGGAACTTATATCCACGGCTTGCCTTGGGCAGCTGAAAGACAGTGGGTCCCCACACCCACCTGCCAAACCTTAGAAGTTTATGAAGAGGCCTTAACTGGGTTCAACCACATATACTGTGCAGGTGTTCTCAACACCACATCACCATCTCAAGGAGCATTACTTTGGAGCAGCCTCTGGGAGCAGGAAAGGCAGGCAGAACCCACATTCCAAGGACAGGGGAGGAGGCGAGGAACTCTGAATGCCCAGGTCCAGCTCACAGGTCAGTTGGTGGTCATGTCTTCTCGATGACCTTCTGCAACAGCTTCTCAGTTGACTTTTGATTTGTATGCCTTAACATTTTGCAGAGTACAGGCTTGTGGTTAATAGCATGACTCTCAGCTGGTACTTGTATTTATGCACGAGAGCCCACTAGGTGAACGCAGTATAGTTTGCCTAAAGATTTCAACATAAACTTTCCAGTGGCTTCCAGTGGTTTTTCATTATAAATAAAGTCATGATGAGCTGTCACATAAAGCACCGTAGGGAAGGTGTCTTTAACAAAGGGTCTCCAGGGTGAAATGACAAGGTCAAGGTGTGCAGACATTTGGAAAGTCCTCAGTACCTTGCGAAATT
>CM053603.1:59381237-59397834 GCA_028646535.1 Procyon lotor
AATTTCTTTTTCTTTTGCTTCATTATTAGTGTATAGAAATGCAATGGATTTCTCTACGTTGATTTTGTATTATGTGACCTTACCTAAGTAATTTATCAGATCTAGTAGTTTTTGGTGGAGTCTTTAAAGTTTTCTGTATATAGTATCATGTCACCTACAAATAGTGAGTTTTTCTTTCTTACTGATATGGATACATTTTATTCCTTTTCTTATCTGATTGCTGTGGCTAAGACTTCCAGTATTAAGTTGAATAAAAGTGATGAGAGTGGACATTCTTTTGTTCCTGATCTTTGGGGAAAAGCTGTGGGTTTTTCCATATATTGCCTTTATTATGTTGAGATATGTTCCTTCTAAATATAGGGTTTTAAACAAAGGATTTTATCATGTATGGATATTACACTTTGTCAAATGTTTTTTCTGTATCTATTGAACATATCATATTGATTTTATTCTTTCTTTTGTTCATGTGATATATCAGATTTACTTGCAAATGTCGAATGCACCCTGAGAACAAATTCAAATATTGAATTTGCACTCTGAGAACAAATCCCACTTGACCATGGTGAATGATTTTTTTTATAAATACATTGTTGGATTCAGTTTGCTATACTTTGTTGAGGATTTTTCATCTATGTTCATCAGAGATATTGGCCTATAGTTCTCTTTTCTTATGGTGTCTTCATCTGGTTTTTGTATCAGAGTAATGCAGCCCTCACAGAATGAATTTGGAAGTTTTCCTTCCTCTTCTACATTTTGAAATAGTTTGAGAAGAATAGGTATGAACTCTTTTTTAAATGCTTGGCAAAATTCACCTGTGAAGCCATCTGGTCCTGAACTTTTGTTTTTTGGGAAGTTTTTTATTACCGATTCAATTTCATTGCTGGTAATCAGTCTGTTCAAATTTTTTATTTCTTCTTGGTTCAGTTTTAGGAGGTTATATTCTTCTAGGAGTTTATCTATTTCTTCTAGGTTATCCAATTTGTTGGCATATAATTTTTCATAATATTCTCTTATAATCCTTTGTATTTCTGTGTTGTTGGTTGTTATTTCTCTTTCATTTCTAATTTTGTTTATTTGAATTTTCTCTCCTTTTTTGATGAGTCTTGCTAAAAGTTTATCAATTTTGTTGATCTTTCAGAGAACCAGCTCCTGATTTCATTGATCTGCTCTATTTTTTTCTTTTTAACCTTTCCTTCCTTCCTTCCTTCCTTCCTTCCTTCCTTCCTTCCTTCCTTCCTTCCTTCCTTCCTTCTTTCCTGCTAAATCTTTACTCTTTCCTTTTTTCTATTGGTTTGGGGTTTTGTTTGTTCTTTTTCTAGCTTCTTTAGGTGTAAGTTTAGAATGTTTATTTGATATTTTTCTTGCCTCTTAAGGTAGGCTTGTGTTGCTGTAAATTTCTCTCTTAGAATAGCTTTTACTGCATCCCAAAGATCTTGGACTGTTATGGTTTATTTTCATTTTTCTCCATTTATTTTCATTTTTTCTCCATTTTTCTGTTTTTTTTTTTTCATTTATTCTTTGATTTCTTGATTGACCCATCTTTGTTTAGCTATTTGACTTCCATGTACTTGTGCTCTTTCTAATTTTTTTCTTGTGGTTCATCTCTAGTTTCAAGCACTGTGGTCAGAAAAAGATGCATGGAATGACTTTGATCTTTTTAAATATGTTGTGACAAGTTTTGTGGCCTAAAACGTTATTTATTCTGTAGAATGTTCCATGTGCCCTTGAAAAGAATGTGTATTCTGCTGTTTTAGGATGGAATGTTCTGAATATATCTGTTAAATCCACCTGGTCCAATATGTCATTCAAAGCCACTGTTTACTTGTTAATTTTCTGTTTGGATGATCTATCCACTGATGTAAGTGGGATTTTAAAGTCCCCTACTATTATTGTATTACTATCAATTACTTCTTTTATGTTTGTTATTAATTCCTTTAAGTGTTTGGATGCTCCCATGTTGGGTGCATAGGTATTTACAATTGTTGTGTCTTCTTGTTAGATTGTCCCCTTAATGATTATATAGTGTCCTTCTTTGTCTCTTGTTATAGTCTTTGTTTTAAAGTCTATTTGTCCAAGATAAGTATTGCTACCCGGCTTTATTTTTACTTCCATTTGCATAAATGCCCTTCCATCCCTTCACTTTCAATCTGCATGCATCTTTAGATCAGAAAGGAGTCTTGTGGGTAGCATGTAAATGGGTCTTGTCTTTTTAATCCATTCTGTCACCTATGTCTTTTGATTGGAGCATTTAGTCCATTTACATTCAAAGTAATTACTGATAGATATGTATTCATTTCCATTCTGTTATTTGTTTTATGGTTTGTTTGTTTTGTTATTTGTTTTAGGTTGTTTTTATAGTTTTTCTCTGTTCTTCTCTTGCTCTCTTCTCTCATGATTAGTTGGCTTCCTTTAGTGATATAATTGGATTCCTTTCTCTTTATTTTTTTGCATATCTATTACTAATTTTTGATTTGTGGTTACATTAGGTTTGTATATAACATCTTCTGTATATAGCAGTCTATGTTAAATTGATGGTTGCTTAAGTTTGAACTCATTCTTTACTCCTCTCCACTTCATATATTAGGTATATAGTGTCATATTTTCCATCCTTTTAGTGAGTCCCTTGATTGACTTCTGCAGATATATTTATTTTTACTGCTTTAGTGCTTCTACTTTCCTTACTCCTGCTTATGGTCTTTCCTTTCCACTCAGAGTCCCCTTTAACATTTCTTGAAAGGCTGGTCTAGTGGTCACGAATTCTGTTAACTTTCGTTTGTCTGGGAAAGTCTTTATCTCTCCTTCTGTTCTCAATGATAGCCTTGCTGGATAGAGTATTCTTGGCTGTGGATTTTTTTCCTTTCAGCACTTTGAATATATCATGGCACCCCCTTCTGGCCTGCTAAGTTTCTGCTAAAAAAAAAATCAGCTTATAGCCTAATGGAGTTTTCCTTGTATGTAATTGCTTTCTTTTCTCTTTTAAAATGCTTTTAAATGCTGCTTTTAAAATGCTCCTTTACCACTACTTTTGCCACCTTAATTACTGTGGATCTTGGTGTAGACCTCCTTGGATGATTTTATTGGGGAATCTCTGTGCCTCTTAGATCTGGATTTTTGTTTTCTTCCCCAGATTCAGGAAGATTTCAGCTATTATTTCTTCAGATAAATCTTCTGCCCCCTTTTCTTTCTCTTTTCCTTCTGGGATCCCTATAATGTGCATGTTACTATGCCTAATGGTGTCACTAATTTCACTAAGTCTCATTTTGCATAATTTCTTTTTCTCTTGCCGGCTCAGCTTGGTTACTTTTCATAACTTTGTCCTCCATGTCGCTGGTTCATTCTTCTGCTTCATCTAGTCGACTATTTATTCTATCTAGTGCATTTTTAATTTCATTTATTGTGTTTTTCATCTCTGATTTTTTTTATCTCTTTGTTAAGGATCTCATTGATGTCCTCCACTCTTTTCTCAAGTCCAGTGAGTATCTTTATGATCATTACTTTAAATTTTCTTTCAGGTTTATTACTTATCTCCATTTCACTTAAGTCTCTTGCTGTGGTTTTGCCCTGTTCTTTCACTTGGGACATATTCCTTTGTGTCCTAATTTTGTCTAACTCTCTGTGTCTATTTATGTGTGTTAGGAAAGATAGCTACATCTCCTGCACCTGAAAGTAATGGTCTTAGAAGAGGAGGTCCTGTAACGCCCTGCAGTGCAATGAGACACTTTGGTGATTCAGGGGTGTCTCTTGTGCTTGATATGAGTACACTGCTGTTGTGGCTGAGCTGCTTTTTCCTTCAGTCCTATCGTCTGCAAAGGCTTTTTTTTTTTTTTTGCCCCCTGTAGTGAACAGTGCTTGGTTCCTGTGTTCTCTGTGAGCCAGTGTGTGGACATTTGGGACTTGAGTTGACTCACACCAGGCATTTGCCCAAGATGCTGTAGCATGGAACTGCAGGGCACTTTCCCTTGTTGTCCCATCCATAGCTTTCCTTGGTGGGCGGGGCCTACAATCAGACCAGCTGTCTGCCCTCAGTCCACTGTTGGATCCTCCATCTGACTGGTGTATGTGGTTATCTTCCCCTCTTTCTGGGGCAGCTGCCTACTGTGGGGGCTGCTTACACGTGGCCAGGCCTATGGCACCACCCTGTATGAGCTCTGGCCAAGATCCTATTGGAAGGGTCAGATCCCAGGAAGCACAACGGCCAAGGGGGGTACGGTATGGAGGTAGCAAGGTTTGTGGACTGCCATTTCTGGTTCCTTTGCTGGAGGGCCCCTGCTCTGCCTGCACTGAAACACCATCTAAAGGGGTGCATCCAAGGAAGCACAGCACAGGGCAGGGTGCAGTGGGATGGTGGTACTAGCAAGCCTTGGGTGCACTGCTTCCTCTGTGGGAGGAGCCCTGCAACACTCAGACTGATATCCAAAGGGGTGGATTGGCAGAATTACAGCAGGGAGTTGGGGGGGTGGGTAAGGCAGAAGTGCTTGCAACTTAGGTAGTGAGTTCCTGCAGGTGGCCATGCGTTTACGCTGGGGGTGGGGAAGGCAAATGGTGCCTACCAGTTCCTTTATTGATGGAGGAGTTCTCCAGTGATTTCTGCCCTTCCAGGACATTGAGCTCAGTAAGTAACTGTCTTTCATATGTCACAGGCACCTTTCAGCACCTTTCAAACTGCTGCTTCTATGCTGTATCTCATGGGCTATTTATTGTGCCATCCCTTTAAGAGCAGAGACTCACTTTCCTCTCCTCCTCTCAGCTCTGGAAGAATTGAACCCATTGAATTTTTTAAATTCCGGGTTTTAAGTCCTGCTGGTTGTAAGAACTCATGAAATTCAGCCCCTCTGGTTTTCAAAGCAAAATGTTATGGAGATTTGTTTTCCCTGAGCAGACTCCCGAGTGTGAGAGTCTGTTTCTCTCCCCTCTCCATGCCCACAGGATGCAACCCCAGCTCCCATGGGCAGTCCTGTGATTCCATTTAGTTCCTGATCACATCTCTGTACCTCCTGCCCTCTTCAATGTGGCCACTTCTCTACATTTAGTTGTGAAATTTATTCCGCCAGTATTCAGGTCATTTCCTGGGTTATTTACACTGATGAGAGTGACATCTAGTTGTATCCATGGGAAGAGGTGACCCTAGCACCCTCCTACTCCACCAAATTTACAAAATTTGTTGTTGACGATATTTATTTGGATTTGTATGAAGTTAAGAGTTTAGACTATTTTAATTTTGTATGCAGGGGAAAGATTGGCTTATCAGGTGACCAAATATTAATGTGGGTCAGATCAATACATTGACCACGTTAATATGATCGAAGAGAATGAGACACTAGTTAGGATTGGTTTCTTCTAATTAAATCTAATATGTAAATAAGTGACAGTCCTTTGATTGGCTACTGATGATCCTTAGAGGCAATGATTAATGTTTTGCTTTTCTGGTTTCCTCTATACCCAGAGAACGTTAATACAAATGGAAATTTGGCCATATATTTAAGCAACCTGTCACAGCAAAGAGATTTCCAGAGCTTTCTGGTTAAAGGGGTTTTTGAATGTATGTATGAGCAATATATGGGCTGACTTTTTATTTCAGCAAATATAAAGATGTATTATCCCTTGAGGTTTGTTATTAACCTCAGTTTCACCTCCGTTAATATTTACTCCACAGGTCAATAAATCTTGATATTCACTTCAACAGAAGCCAATATCTTCAGATTATGAGTTATTAATCTTAGCCAAACTGAAAAATTGTGTGAATATTTTTCTTTTACTAGAGAAAAATGAGAGGTTTTTTGGTCTCCTTTTTCCTCACGCTTTCTTAAGAAGGAAGGTTAGTTTTTATTGGAAAGTCCAAACTGTCTTTTGAGATTTAGTGTTCAGAGTTGAGGGTATGAACTGGTTAAAAAGCAAATTCAACTGAGTGAAATGTAAAGATATTATTGGTTTTATTCAACAACTCATGAATTGGCTAGCATCCCATCTAACAGATGGAAAGGAACTCTGAGGAGGTATAGAAAATGGAGAGCTTTTATGGGTGGAAAGGGGGTGAGACAAAGAGTGGGTCATTTGTGCCAAGCTCATTTTCCTTTGAGAACTGGGGCCGGGGCGGGTGTCCATCAGGCAGATTATCTCACTAGGGCTGACCAGGTAGTTCCAGATTGACTGGTTGAAGGTCACATTCCCGAGAGAGGCCAAAATTGCAATTAAGTTAGATATTAAGTCTTAGTTTGCTGATGTGGGTCTTAGCGCAAGTAACTCCATTTGGGGTTTATATATGTAAATATTACATATATATATATACACACACACACACATGTAAATATCTGTATCTATCTATTTACCTATCTACTTAGCAAGTCTTAATAAAAGTTTTAGAAACTCTCTGTCCTATTGAAAGGATTGCAGGGAGGCAGGGATTAAACAAATCTTATTTTAAATCCACCTGTGAAATATTCTGATTTTAAGGGGAAGTAAGAAAGGACTGTAGCTAAATTACCAGTGCCCATCTTTGTGTTATTTACTGACATTGCTTGATGTGAGTCATGATGAATGTGATGCACTTCTAGGTCCTGGCAGCAAAATGCTGTATAGCAGAGAAAAACAGCTGCAACTGGACCATCACGGGATAAAAAACAGCAAATGTGAAGACACAGCTTTCCAACAGTGTAAATGGGATTGACGTGTGCAATAGAAGCAATTAGTTTGCTGTTTCAAAGGAATGTTTCTAGTCCTGTAATCTGTAGAATCATGCCTATAATCATAAGGAGATTCAAGATAAAAGGGGATGAAAAAATAATGGAGGAAGTTAGAGCCAACTTACCTGATGGCTGGTGGATGCTACTCAGGGGGATGGAGAGATGTAGGATTTGGAAATAACTGTGTAGGGGAGAGAAAGTGTGTTTCCAAATGTTGATAAAGGGAAATTTTAAAAAAGATTTTATAACATGTTTAGTAGAGTGGGGAAGGGCAAGGGAACAGGGAGAAATTGAAGGGGAATTGCTAAATGTGGTGGGGACTCTGGTCAGACAGACAAAACCTCCAGAAACCTCTTTCTCAAAGTGTGGTCCTGGAGCAGCATCAGCATCACCCAGGAACTGATTAGAAATGCAAATTATCAACCCCTTCCCAGAGCTATTGGATCAGAAATTCTGGAGGTGGGCTCCGCAGTTTGTAGTTTAAGGAACTCCCTAGTTGATTGTGAAACATCTCAAGTTTGGGAACCACTGTGCTAGGGTGCAGAGTTTTCAATCTGTATTTGTACATTGCATTTCTTTGGAGAGTTTCAAAAATGAGATATGCCTGGGTTTTTTTCCTCTGACGTTCTGATTTAATTGCTCTGGGGTATGGCCTGGACATCGGGATGTTTTTCAGCTTCTTAGATGATTTCTAGATGGGTAGCCAGGCTTGAGAATTACTCTAGGGCAAGTTCTCATCCTAAATTACTTTTTCAAATCTAATTCTCTCCTTTCATATAAAATATAATGCTTCCTTTACTATCCTGAAATAAAAATTTATACGAATATTATTACTCATGCACATATTTTTAACTGAAATATAAAGTAGAAAGAACAAAAAAAGTAACTTCTGTTAATATGCATTTCAAACATTTTAATTTGTGGGTCTGGCCACACTTACAGTGGAGCAGGCAGATGCTTGCATTGAGTTATAATCAACATGACAGTTGCAAATGCAGATTTGGTCCTGGTGTGATGAATCGGTATGGATGACATTCCTGTGAGTGACATAATTTTCCGAAGAGAATAGATCTTGGTAAAATTTCTAACAAAACAGTGAACAATTTTCCGTTTTGCCGAGCCCTGGTTCAAAGCATGTAGTTAAAGGGGCAGTGACTTATTGTCATGGCTCCCCGTGAAGATGCCGCTCTAGGACTGAGGCACTTACATCTCCAGCTGCTGGGACCGCTGATTGCTGATGGCCCTCAGCTGATAGGTCTCTTTGGGGCTTGCCCTCTGGTGAAGAGAATTGCATTACGCCAGATCTCCTAACATCATGCTCCTTCTCAGGCAATGGCCAATGCTGACCAATGGCTGGTCAATGCTGGATTATGGTTGAGGTAGTTCTCCTGCCTGAATTCAGGACAACTCTGAAGGGCCATCCCAGTTCTGGATCTCCATGTTGGGTTGGCTGAGACCTTTGCTATAACTGCATTGCAGTTCAACTTCCCTCTCTGCCCAACCCTGCTCCCCTCTGCCTCCCAGGGGTGATGATTCTGAGAATAGTCTCTGATTAAACTCCCGCCAAGGGTATTTGTCTCAGAGCCCTATTGCAAGTGCAACCAACCTGTAGAATGTCGTAGTGAAAACCTGAGTCCTTTTCTAGTCAGCTGGGTTATAGTTACCTAAAAAGACTCTTGTTAAGTATTTTATCCCATCCACAAAGGAGCTTTATTGAGATAAATGGGGACAAAGCCAGAATTGCATTTGGCCGAGTGACTTCTCGGAGCATAAACCAAGCTGATAGAGGAGAAGGGGGAAGTTCAGGTAGCAAATCCCAGAAATGGAACTGGCATTGGAGTTGCAAGTGTTCGGAACAAATCCCTGGAAATTGATCTGGTAGAGACTCCACTAAATTCAGAGGCAGGGCAGCCTCAAGGAAAAATGTAAATTAGGCAACATTTGTTTTGCTTTTCCCCAGTGCCTTTTTCTCTCCATGGAGTCTATAGCTATGAGAATCTACTCTCTGGAAAAGATCTGATAAGCTATTTACCCCTTAGTGTGAATTTAAGTCAACAGTTTTGTTTCTTCTCTTCTAGAGATATTTGCATTTTAAGTATTTTTATGGAATAAAAATTGTGGTCCTTTGTTAAAAGGAATTTCAAGAACTCTTCCTCAGTACGGAAATTGGGGACAGGGAAGATGAGTCTTTCCTCTTCGCACCCACTCAAAATCAATTCTCATTGGGGAGTCTTTTAGGATCACAGAAGGGTGAGAATGGGGTACCCCAGCAGGACTGTCTATGAGCTCTTTGGGGATGGGTCACCCATGAATTGTATTGCCCATCCCTTTGGAATTTGAATAGAGTTACAAAGCAAAGCCTCCTAGTTTTGGTATTAAAGATAGAGTAAATTTGGAAATCTTCCCTAGCCTAGACACATTCTTAGAATAATGAGTTTGGTTTTTGAAAAGATACTGCAAAGAACATGAGAAAACATCTGTAAATTTTATTTATTCGCAAAGTCTTTACCAATCGCTACACAGTCTTGGCCCAGTAGTTTTGTATCTGTGGACTTTACTTTCTTTTCCATGAAACCGATGATTATCTGGATTGCTCTCTTGAGATTCTTTCTCACCCTCTTCTTCAATCACCTTAATGAAATAGAAGGAGAAATGAAAAAGTGAAAGGAATGAGAACAACTTTAAGAAATCTCTGAAATCCTCTTTAGCAGCGCTGGTATTCATTCATTCACTCCAAAAACATTGACTGTCCCTCCTTTCCCAGGGTTTGGCCTAAGTTCAGAAGCAGAACAAATAAAGAGGTGCAAACGTATGTCCTTGAGCATATCTAGTGTAGCAACATCTTCCTTGATCTGCTGACCCTCAGGGCAAGCCTTTATTTACTGCTCAGGTAAGTTGTATCCTTGGCCATGAATTAACCATGACTTTGTGTCTTAAGTGCAGTGCATGTGAAAGCCTTCTGTTGTTGGCCGGGTGTTGTTTGCATAATGTATTGACCGTGCATGTTTAAACAACACCTAGGTGGATCATTAATTCCTGGTACAGTTACTGAAATGAAACTCCTGAGAATTTCTTCCTTTGTAATCTGAATTCTTGCCAATTTTTGAGCCTTTCCTGAAAGCAAATGCCTGGTGTTCATTTTACCTCTCTCTTTGAGTTCTTTCAACCATCCAACTAGCTAGAAGTAATTCAGCTGGGCTTTCTGAGCCATGAATGTAATATTTTCTAATGAAATGATATAAAATCTGAGAAAAGTACCATCGATAGGAAACTACAACTTACTGAGACATTCTGAGACAGAATAGTCTTTATTAAGAAAACAATGTAATATGGTTACTATGAAATGTAATAGTTCTGTGATAAATGCAGGGTGATATGGTTAGTAGGGATACCTTGTAGTTATACACAACAAAATTTCCTTGTTGGGTCATAGGGAATGTCACCTCTCTGGGTCTTAGCTACCTCATCTGTAAAATGCTTCTGTTTAGATTTAAAACAAAATGAAACAGAAATTGGGACTCGATTTCTCCTGCTGCTCTGTATAGAGCAACTTGTACTTCTTGGGAGAGTGGATCTGGATTTGCAGTTTTTTCTCAAGTCTAGAACAAAGGTCAGCAAACTATGGCCCTTGAGTCAAATCTGGTTTGCTACGTCTTTTTATAAAGATTTTTGAAAAACAGTCATACCCATCTGGTAATATATTCTTATGTCTACTTTCATATACAAAGAAAGAGCTGAGTAGTTGCAACAGAGACTGAATGTTGGAAATATTTACTATGCAGACCTTTCCAGAAAACGTTGGCTGCCTCAGGTATAAAGTAGTGATTTCTGAAGTGGGAATGTAGGCACCGTAAGGGAACAAGAGGAAAATATTGAACTAGAACTTTCATGAACATTTACTTTTTATCTCAATCTTTCTAATTTTTATTTATGTATGTATGTATTTATTTATTTACTTATTTTTATTTTTAAAGATTTTATTTATTTATATGACACAGAGAGAGAGAGAGAGATCACAAGCAGGCAGAGAGGCAGGCAGAGAGAGGGGGGAAAGCAGGCTCCCTGCTCAGCAGAGAGCCCGATGTGGGGCTCAGTCAGACCCTGAGATCATGATCTGGGCTGAAAGCAGAGGCTTTAACCCACTGAGCCACCCAGGCACCCCTCTAATTTTTATTTTTAATGTGTGTTTTATACCTCCTATTTAAGCACAATAAATACGTACGTGACTTATGTCAATAAATACATACATGGAAGCGCATTCTCAAAAGAATTTACTAGTACAGGGGCTACGATCACACAGATCTGGAGGTCAATAGGCAAGAGACATGGATGTTACAATAAAACACATGCATATAGGCTACAAAGTGATAGCAAATATACACTGTGACTTCAGCCAGGGCCAGGCTACATGAGACACTTCCAGCCACAACAGCAATCAGAGAGCATTAGGAAGAAATCTGTGCTTTTGATAACTTGAAAACAAACATCTTCCACTTATATTTCAGAAGAGCACTTCTCAAACTGTGTTTGTGAAGGATCAGGTTTTTTGTTAATTTCCCAACTGCCATGACCCATGTTTTTGTAAACACAATAAAAATGAATTACCAAAAAAAAGTACTTACTGGCAAATTATTTAAAAAAAAAGAATTACCAGACAAATGAAATGAAAATTTAAAAATACAATCTACATTTTTTATCGTTAGATTTAATAGACATACAATTACTATGTCAACTTGTATGGAAGTCTCTAAATGTTTACCCTCAATGATCTCTTTGTAGACCAGTGACAAAAATGTTTGCACCCTGATTGGTTCGCCACCACATTTAGAGCAGCGGTGGTATACAGGACTCAAGGATTTCCAGTAACAGGCCGGTATGTGGGATTGCCTCTACATCATCACTTTTGGGATAGTAGCTGCATTTAAATGGGTGTTTATGTCAGCCATATATTATTATATAAATATTTTTTAATGAAAAGAATGTTCTGAAGTTCAGAGGATCAATTCAATTCAAATCATATTCTAAGGCTACTTACAAGGCAGTATGTTGGCCCAATAAAGAATAGAAAGATGAGGGAGAGCTTTTTTTGCCTTCATGGACCTGAAAATCAAATAAGAGAGTGTCTTTCAAACTTTTTTTGACAGAAATCCAATGTCACAAATACTATTTATATCAAAGGTCAATACATGGATATACATGTAGCATTAAATAAATATTTGTCCTTATTATATATAATTGACTGGGTATTTTTTATTTTATTCTGTTTATGTTTCACTTCTGTTATATTCAATTTCTAATCTTTTTCTCTTCCATATTTTAAAAATTCTGATCATGAAACACTAATGATTTCATGACCGACTAATGGGGTGCTATCCAGAGTTCAAAACTCTAAAGTGGGGGCAGGTGACTAGTATAAAGATACCCCTAGTTCAAGTAAGGCACCATCAACAGATATTTAAACTGAAATCCTACAAAATGTCAAAGGAACTATTATGCTGTTGAGAACTTAAGGAGAAGGAGAGCTTAATTGGTGGGAGAGCCAGCAGAATTAGGGACATAAGATCATGTTCATGGTTGAACATTCAAGTAATTCAGCAATGTACCACTTGAATGGTGGATATGGTGAGCCGTTGTCAGATTACCAATATATCCTAAAGATGGAACCCAAAGGGTTTTCTGACAGATTGAATGTGGGCAAGTAATTCGGCAGAAATACTTGGCATTATTATGCTTCTGTTCTCAAAGCCAAGAGGGTCTGCAGGGGAAATGTTTCACTCTGGGTAAAATGGTTGGCTTGACGAGCTACCTTTACTTACTTTACTCAAAATTCTTTGGCCAGCAAATACATGTTGAAGGTCTGCTGTGTGCCTATCACTGTGCTGGGCTAGGGCACACAGCCGTGAACAAGGCAGATCCCTGTCCACATGCAGCTGGCATTCCAAGTGGGTAGAGAGAAGAAAGCTACTGAACACCGTGAAAAAGAAAAGAAAAGAAAAAAAACTGGAATAGAAGAAACGAGAATCTAGACTATCAAAGTGGGGAGGTGAGATATTAAATAAGGGGAAGTCAGCCTCTCTGAGGAGGTGAGGTTAGAACAAAGATTTAAAGGAGGTGAGGGAGTGAGTCAAGGGGATCAGGAGGGAAGGGCATTTTAGGAAGGACCTTTTCAGGCAGAAATGTCCCAGGAAGAGCAGGCAGGCCCCGTGTGGCTCAGCCAAGAGACAAGGGAGAGAGTGGTAGGAGATGAGGTCCCCAGAGCCGTGGGGACCACTGTGAAGGTTTCGGAGGTTACCGTCAGGTAAATGCGAAGCTACTGGCAGCTTCGGAGCAGAGGAAGATGATCTGAGTCATGTTTTGTTTCGCTGAGCGTAGACTGTAGGGAGGTGGAGGGGGGCGGGATGTGTTCCAATAGCCCAGGAGAAAGAAGTTGGTGGTTGGTGCTGTGACAGGAATGGTGGATATGGTGAGCCGTTGTCAGATTACGAATATATCCTAAAGATGGAACCCAAAGGGTTTTCTGACAGATTGGATGTGGGCAAGAGAGAATGAGAAAAGTCCACAGTTGTGGTCCTGTGGAAGGATTGGAAAACTGGAAGGATGCACTTGCCATCAACGGAGAAGGGACGTACACGATGTAAATATTTTAAGGATTCAGTTTGGGGCATTTTTGAGATTCCAGTACCTCTTAGACTTCCAAGTGGAGGTGGTTTTATATATATATGTATTCATATATTCATATATATATGAATTTGGAGTTCAGTTTGGGCTGGACGTCTAAGCTAGAAAGGTAAATTTGGGATTTACATTTTCACAATTTTTCGTTCATTCCTCATGATCACCACTCTCATGGTTATTCTACTTCGTATTAGAAGTGAAGAGAAGTAGAGGAGGAATCTTGTTTTCTTTGACCCCCAGCTTCTTCGACCTGGCAGTTTGATGGGAGAGGTAACAGCTATTTTGACAAGAGTTTCTTTGCTATGAAACAACTGTCTTGATACTGGTTCATGGAAAGGGAGATGAGAATTGTTTTACGGCCACGCTGCATGTGCCAGATGCATTGCTGAAAGCATCTGATAATTCAAAATTGATGTCATTGAAGACATCCTGGCCAAGAATGACAGGGATGTGGGTTTACCAGCTGCAGGGGCATCTCTGTGCGGTGATAGTGTGAGTACACATTACACCTCACCTGGTCCCCACCCGTACAGAAGAATGTCTCCTATGTGTGTCCTTTACTCGCACATTGCGACAATATCTTCAGCACTTCTGACCCCAGCTGGGCAGGTTTTCCCGACACTGAGCCCATGTCCTACCAGTCAGTGTAATTCTGACCCCCGCTGGAGCTAATGCGGACCCCACAGATTAAGGACTCCGTCCCACAAGTTTGAGTTCCCCTGCCCAGCTTGTCACCTGTGCTTCTGACCCACAGGCTATATATCAGAGAGGTTCCTGAAACTCCCTCTTGAGTTTCTGTCGTTTGTTAGAACAGGTCACAGAATTCAAGAGACACGTACTCGCGTTTACTGGCTTATTATATAATGAAGGAAATGATGAAGGATACAAATGAACAACCACATGAAGAGATACGTAAGGTGGTGAGGTCTGGAAGGATCCCGAACACAGGAGTTTCTGTCCCTGTGGGGTTGGGGTGCATCAGCCTCTTGGCACGTGGATGGGTTCCACCTGACGTAGAAACTCTCCAAACCTCATATTTTGGAATTTTTATGGAGGCTTCCATTGGGTAGGCATGATTGGTCATTAACTCAATCTCTAGTCCCTCTTCCCAGCTGCAGCTGGGGCTGAAAGTTCCAAGCTTCCAATCGTGGCTTAGTCTTTCTGGGGAGCAGCCCCCTATCCAGGAGCCTGCCAAGAGTTGCCTGCTTAGAACAAAAGACCTTGCTATCACCCAGTAAATTGTAATGAATTTAGTAGCTCTGTGTCAGGAACCAGGGGCAGAGACCAATGTATATATTTCTATTATTTCACACCATCCTTTGAAATATCACATTTCTTTGCATTTTATATGAAGAGATGGGCACTTTAAAAAAGTCACAAATAGGGGCGCCTGGGTGGCTCAGAGGATTGAAGCCTCTGCCTTCGGCTCGGGTCATGATCCCAGGGTCCTGGGATCGAGCCCCGCATCGGGCTCTCTGCTCAGCAGGGAGCCTGCTTCCTCCTCTCTCTCTGCCTGCCTCTCTGCCTACTTGTGATCTCCCTCTCTCTGTGAAATAAATAAATAAAATCTTTAAAAAAAAAAAGTCACAAATACATTAAGATTTTAATAATATTTTTAAATCCAAACTTGTGAATTTAAGTCCACAAACAAGTGGACTTGTTTCATGAGCTTTCAAGAAGAGACTTAGCCCAACTTGTGATAATGCTAGCTGTCCTCTGATCTCTATTCTCCTTCTCTCTCTCTAAGTACTAGAAGCTCTGGGTTTTTTTTGCCTCGGCATTTGATTGTCCAAAATAAAGATAATATTTCCCAGCCTGCCTTGCAGCTAGAAATGGCCACATGATAAAAAGTTTCGGCCAGTGGCCTGTCAATACAAGTGATGTATACAAATTTCATAGTAAGTCTGTCTTTCTCTCTTCCTCTATCCTGTTGTTTGGATTATGGTCATAGAAGTCAGCTATGTTGATCCACTGGGAAAAGGGAAATCTCATGGGGATGGTGGAGACAGAAGATGGAAGGAGCTCGGTCCCACGGCGATGCTCTCTAGCAGAGCTGCAGCCCTGCGTGGCCTGCTTCCAGTGTGGTACACAGAAAGATAACTGGCATCAATGGTTTTGTTTAAAGCACTGGGGTCTTTAGGAAAGACCAAACCTTTTGGAGTCTTTAGAACATGCAACCTCTATTCTAATTAATGAAAGTACATAAAATATTCACTTCTCCATATTGTGAAAGGAAACAGCATTTGCATGGGCAGCATGGCTTAGTGAAAAATGCACAGACTTTGGTTGCGCATCAGACAACCTGGATTTGAATTCCAGCCTCTCTTCCTACCAGCGGCATGACCTTGATAGAGTTACTCAAATTCTTTGACTCAATATTTACCATAAATATATATAATATATAATATTGTATATTTTGCATATAATGTATAAATATAAATAAATACTATTTTCTTATATTATAATATTATATATAATAATTATATTTTATAATATAAAACAGAGGTACAATATCTTACACATAGGTCTCCATAGAATTAAATGAGGTAATGCCTATAAAGTCCTGCAACCAAGTAGACATGCAAGATATATTGGGTCTTCCCCTCTTTCTTCATATAATCAACTATCTATTCTAGACCTGCAGGTCTAGTGAGGGATTCACACTCAACATGTCCTAACTGAGCCTCCCTCTCCCCACAGATTTGCTCCACCCATCATCTTACTTTATGTTGACTCCGTCTTCTAGTGCCTTGAAGTCAGAAATCCTGAGAGTCATCCTACAAGCTTTTCCTTCTCACACGAATTTATCAGAAAATCTGGTGGGTTCTATCTTCAACGCAGATCCGGGATCTGACTTTGTCACTCTATCCCCCTGCACACACCCTGGCCTGAGCCACCTCCTACTAACTACGGCCCAGCTACCAAGACTTTTAGAGATACAAGCCTAGTTGTATGGTCTATGGAGATGTTTACCGATCAGATATTGAGGAATTTGTTACATTAAGAATGATTTTAGTTCAGTTGTCTCTACATATGTATTTGAGCATCTGAGAACTGTGCAGCCGAGTTTTGCCTTATAATTTAATTTACAGCACTTTGCAAATGCTCTGTTTTGCTGAAACACGAGTGGACACTAAGTGGGATGGATTTTTATTGCACTCTTGGCACACTCTGCACTTGGTAAATTAATTAGCCTTTTTCAGTTTTGTTTTTAAGAAGTAATTGTTTGCAGCTGTCCGCAG
>CM053603.1:59398334-59516837 GCA_028646535.1 Procyon lotor
ATCCCAGGACCCTGAGATCATGGCCCAAGCTGAAGGCAGATGCTTAAGTGACTGAGCCACCCAGGTGCCCCCATTCAGTGTTACTTTCAATATTGAGATGATGATGTATATAAAGTAGCTACAGCATAGTAGGGTTTCAGCAAATGTTAATGACCTCCGTGGATGGGGGAATTTTTTTAGATAGAAGTATTATCTTCCAGAAATAATTGCAAGAGTGAACCTCCAGAATTTTTCAAGTCAGGAAATATGCTGTACTATAAGAATATATGAATCACATACATATAGTTTTAAAAAAAGTGGCAAAATGAATCAATACTGTACGTACTCTTGGGTCTGGCTTCTTTCACTCAGCATAATGTTTTTTGAGATTGATCCATATTGTTGCGTGTATTGAGGGTAGCACTCAATTCACCAGTTGAGTGCTTTGTGATGATATATTTCAAGTATTTTTCAAGCTGTTGCTGGCATCCCATCTGCCAATTTCCCGGCCCCAAAGCATGTTACACGGTCATGTGGAAAATCAAAGTGCCTCGAAGTACAACCTAGCTGCTGAAATGGGGAGGGAGGACAAAAGGAGTAGTTTTTAATCTACCTATGCGGAGAAAAACAACTTTCTAAAATCACAAAACTTGCCATTCAATGGCTTGCCTGAGTTCAACAGCAGGTAAGAGGCAGAGCTTGTGTATCAGTCTGAATGAATACTTCCTTCAGCAACCTGTGCTCTCTCCACCACACCACTGATGGTAACTCGTCTTGAGATTGTAGAAGCAAAATAATGTGCAAGAAAAGACAGCTTAATAAGCCTTAGCAAAAAAATTTAACAGCTTTGTCTGAAATCCCTAACCTCATTACTGGTGGGTGATGGTGATAAGAAAGTTAAAAAGTGACAGAAGAAAAAGAAATGTTCTTTCCCATTCCTCCATCTCCTTCACCAATGCAAAACAATCTACAGAGAAAGCATTTGCTAAAATTTTGTTTAATTACCCAGGAATCTGATGAGAGAGAGTGTTTCATAATTTATAAGCAATTCTTATTTAGCCAAATTAGGTCTTTAATTCTTGCATATTATAGCAACTATAAAATACAATTACATGTTACATAGGAAACAAAGCCATAAAACAAAATGAACCAATCAATATAGCTCATTCCCCCATGGAATTCTGTTTGGTATTTTAATGGGCCAAACTCCAAAACTAAAAATCAATGTCCATTATGATCCTTTTAGAAAGGAATAGTGGTCATATCTTGTTGCAATGAGTATTAGCCACAGAAAGTTCCCTCCAGCCTGTTTCTCCAAGGCCTAGAAGCCGCCCATGGCAGTAGCTTGGTTGATCTCATTGCAGCGACATTTGCTACTACAAATAATTTAGCAGGTGCACATTTATCTATGACAAAATCTTTCACTTTGATAGGAAGGATGAAGTCAGCGGAAAGACAAGCTCAGTTCTCTGACTCACAAAATTGAGGCCTCTCCAGAGGGTGGTATGAGGGTAACATGAACCCTTAGGGTCACATGTGACAGTGACTCTGGAAGGGTGAACTTGGAGAGCCAGGGTATTTTACTAGGAAAACACAACAGTAAAAATTCAGGTATCAAATATAAGGGGCAAGAACTTTGCTGGTCATCTTTCTATTTGGGGAAAAGACAAGCAGGAAGAAAGAGAAAGAAGGGAAGGAAAAAGAGGAAGGAGGGTAGGAAGGTAGGAAAGAATGAAGGGAGGGAGGAAGGGAGGCAGGAAGAAAGGGATGTAGGAAAGGAGGAAGGGAAGGAAGGAGGAAGGAAGGGAGGGAAGAAGGAAGGGAGGATAAAAAAAAAGACGAGAAGGAGAAGAGGGAACCTACAATTCATATTTGTCTCCTAGAGGAGATCTGACTGAAGGGTTAAAGATCTGCTCAGTGCACCTGAATTTATTTAGGCCTTGGAAAATAAAATACAGCTCCTATTCATCACTTGCTAAGTGCTCAGGCTCTAGAACTTTCTGCAGCAATGGAAATATTTCTTTTGTACTGACCAGTATGGTAGCCACCAATCACCCATGGCTGTCAAGCATTTGAAATGTGACTGAATTTTAATATTACTTAATTTCAATTCATTTCAGTAGAAATAGCCACATGTGGCTAGTGGCTACATTACTAGACAGCACAACTCTATTTAAGGCTTTATGTGTGTTAATGTCTTTAATCCTTACACTATTGCCATTTCCATTTTGTGGATGGGGATGTGAGGCACAGAGAGGCTGGCAACTTGTTTGAAGTCACACAGCTAATAAGCATCAGAACTAGGAATCATAGCCATTATGCTTTATGTTGATCTTCAGTCCCAAATGAAGCAGATTTTATAGGACAAGACAGAACCTTCTTTTATGATGACAAAAGTAGAGCCAATGGATATGTTCAAGATCTTTGGAATTCAAATACAAAGAGTCAGGGAGGTCCTATGTTACCATCCGTGGAAAACTCCTCAAAAGCCCTGCCTGCCACTGGCTTCTTTATGATCACAACTGGCCACTTTGAATAGACTGGGCACAGGGTTTCCCCAGTGTGTTTCTTTGAATGCTCATCTTGCAAGAATAAAAATAAGGTAGTGGGGGATTGGGAAATACGGGATCAAAAACAGAAAAGCTGTGTATTACATTGTTCTCTTAGGGGCATGAAATGCATGCAAGGCTCTGATTCCAAACTTTTTTTTTTCTTTTTTGCCTTTATCTAGTGTTTTCCTTACTTATTTGACCACTAAAATATTTTAGAGATGGGCAGGTAATACAGTGATGTACTGAATAAACATTGGAAAAGGCTGAAATATACTAACTCTGAATTCTGCCTTGGACCTGACAGGATGAATGAACAGCCTCCTTTCCAAGTAGGTGATGGAAGGCCACTGGTGTAAAAATCTACCTCACCCCAGGCAGAGTAATTATGTACAGTATATAATACACACACATGCACACACACACTTTTACACACACATATATATTCCTATATATAGGGATAGAAATCTATTATAAGTAATTGGCTCGCATGGTTATGTAGGCTGAGAAGTCCCAAGATCTGTAGTCAGCAAGCTGAAGACCAAGGAGAGCCAGGGGTGCAGGGCTAATCTGAGTACAAAGGCTTAAAGACAAGGAGAGTTGATGCTGCAAGTTCTAGTTCAAAGGCAAGAGAAGTCTGATGTTGCAGCTTAAACAGGCAGGAGGAGTTCCTTCTTATGCAACCTTTTTGTTTTATGTGGGGTCTTCAACTGATTAGATGTGGCCCACCCACACTAGATAGAAGAGCTTGCTTTACTCGATTTACTGACTTGAATGTTAATCTCATTCAGGAACCCCTCACAGACACACCCAGAAGAATATTTGACCAAATATATAGGTACCACTGTATCACTCAAGTTGACACCTAAGATTAACCATCGCATATAGGATAAACTTATTTTTAAGCAGTACATAAGTTACGTTATCTTCAACCCTCAGACATATATGCGGATTAAAAAACCTATAAATATAAAGCAATGAGCCAAAATGTTCATCCGAAAAGGGTATAACAAATAGATAATTTTCTTTTTGTTTCCAGACTTTTTGGATAATCTATAGGACATTTATAATTAGACATATTGTTTTAAATTTAGGAACACTTTCTTTGAAAAGGTATCTAGAGGTTGAAGGAAAATATGTTGAGCATATTATCTGAAGAGGAAGCTAATGCATTTAAAGATAAGTTAATTTTTGGTGTCCTGACTCTACAGATACCCGATAGGCTTTTTCTTTCCTGAGCTCCCTCTCAGGCTTGATGTCATTAATTCTCTGCCCACTGGTGTTCTTGTTCTTTCTTCCCCATTTGTCAAAACCTCCTCTAGGGGCAATAATCTGATAACTACATTAGTGTGTTCATTGAGATCCTCGGCAGGCATCTGTTAAAATTTCACCTGGTACCTTATTCTGTTACCTGCTTGAATCCAGAGAAGAGTCAGACCTCACCAGCCAATATAGTCAGGGAGAAAGGGATTCAGGCGGGGCTTCCCCAGTGGCCAGGAGGATGAGAAATAGAAAAGAGTCAAGGCTCTCAGTAGAGCACAGATCACAACTGCTTAAAGGTTTCCAATAAGAATTTTCAGAGAATGCCAGCTTGGGCCTGCCTGTGTAAATCCCTTGGGTACATCTGGAATCCTGCATGCCCGTACTGGCCTGGGGTTGCCCGCCCAGGGAGTCCAGAGTAGAGAAGGGAGAGAGTGGGGCTCAGGGCACTGGGCATTCCAGGGGAAGACCCAGACTTGTTCAGCTTCCCGAGAGGCTCAGGAGAGCTGCCCTGTGGGGGACAGAACCTCTGATGCTCTCACAGGGAAACCCAGTCCAGTTTTCTTCCTAACACAGGGTGATCCTATAATTTATCATACAAGCCACAACACTTCTGAGAACTGAAGGAGAAGCTCTTAGTGATCTACCATGATGATTGTTCATAAACCAGGGCCATCCTGGGGAAATTGGATATATGGTCCCTCTGCCCTGGGGTGAGTTAAATGTTTATGCCAATTGGCCTTCCATCACCTACTTGGAAAGGAAGCGGTGTCTGAAAATAGTAGGGTTCAATTTGTTCTCAAATAAGGCATGTCTAATTCTACTAAAATACAGGTTCCCAAGTCCTAGCACCAGAGGCTCACATTCAATATGTCTGGTACGATACCTAGAAATAGACATTTTAACACACTTGCCATGTGATGGTCTGAGGTTCACATCTTGACAGACACCAGGTGTTGGAGTCAGGGCTGGGTGTGAATCTTTTTCATCGCTGGCTGTGTAACCTTGGAAACATAACCTTTCTAGACCTTAATTTCTTCAAGTATAAAATGGACTTAACATCCATCTCACGAAATACTTTATGGGCTAGAAAAAACATAGCCAAAGTACTTAACCCAAAGCCTGGTGCCTTACGCGCACTCCCTAAATAGTAGCTATTCTCTTATGCTGAGGGAAATGAAATGGCAATTTCTGTAACTTGAAAAGATCCAGTAGCGGTAATTTCATATGGTCTAATCTCATAATGCAAGGAAATAATTCTAAAGGCTTCTCTGTGTTGTCCTGGGTATTTGTCCTTGAGTGGTTTGTAGGTGACGCACCTGGCAGGTTCTTTGAGAGAGGTAGAGGGATCTCTAACCCGTGGAGTGGAATGATGCTTCCTTCTTGCCGAAGATCTCAGCCTGCTGGACTGATCTATGGTGGCATTTCTTGAACTTCAGCACACTCATAAATCACCTGGGCCCCTCCTTAAATGCAGATTCAAACTCAGGTTTAGCCAGCACTTCTGCAATTTTAATAAGCTCTCAGGTAATATTGATGTTGATGCTGATGGTCCAGAGACCCCACTCTGAGAAGCAAGAGTCTGAAAAGCTTAAAGGGAGATCAATTTTTAAAGCTGTCCCCAGGGGTCTTGACTCTCCAGTGAATAAAATGAAGTGCTCATCTTCCTAAAATGAATGAGATGAAGGAACATCTCTGGGGCATCAGTGTGCCCTAAAGTTAATTGCTTTTTTGATAGCATTTTAAGCAAAATTACTGTGCATTTATCTTCTCACAAATCCAGGAATTTGAATATATCCATTTTTCTGATAGATGAAGCAACTTCCCTTCTTATTTTATTTTTTATTACTATGCAGAGAAGCATGGATTTTTAGAGCTTAAGTGCATTTATTCATTCATCAACTTTATCTCTAGCATCAACCATGTGCTCTGCCCTCTGCTAGGTTCTGGGTTAGAACAAGAGAGAGACAAGCAGAAAGGGACCTGAAAGAAGGTTCCAGAGCCAATTAAGATGCAACGGGGACCAGATCACACAATTTCTGAGCCAGCGTTTCTTCCTTCCTACCAGGTCACGCCATAAGGGTGGCAAAGTGACAGACACAGTGCTCATTCGAGATGACAGGACTTGGAAAATAAAATTCTGCAAACCCAAATTCCATTTTCCATTATTTTTCTTTGGGCACATTGGAGACATAGTCTCCATCAAAAGAAATGGCCATGGGATAGGTACATTTTCCTCTATGGCATCAGTTTTCCCAACTAAGATGAGAAATTGGTTTAGATAAATTTCTAAGGCCACTTTTAGCCACAAAGTTTTATAATTCAAAGCAGGGATGGGACTTTTGGTTTCCATCTACATCTCTTCTTTGATCCTTTGGGCCACCGTTTCAAGCTGAGACTTCATTCAGTTTCTCCCCCAACAGCATAACAGCAGCATCTCCTCTCCGGGAGAGTGAGCATCAAAGAGTAAAGGAAAATGGCTTCCATGGTCTAGCTCCTCACTTGCTCCAGAAAGGTCTCAAGCTCAAGCCATGAATCATGCTCCCCACCTACTGAACTGTGTCTAAATATAGACTTAAATTCATGGATCTGCTTCTAGATAGATGTGCTCTGTAACTTGAGAGGTCCTGCACAGCGGCCCACTCCATAAACCATGGGAAAGGACCAGAGCCTAATTAATTGCTTATGGTGGGTGTCCCAGGCCTGAGGATGTGGTGTGGCCTGTTTCTTCATGTGCGATATGGAGCCGCTGGCTTATGAGCCCAACTGTGTGTCATTCTGGGTCTCTGGAAGATCACCGTAGTTCCGTCTGTTCTATCCATTTTTTTCTTCACCCCACGAGGCCAGTTGCTTGACTTGACTCATTGGCCTGTGACAAAAGCAGCCAGTGCCCTTGTCTTTTTGGTGCTCCAGAAGGAGGTGTCCTTTACTGATTCAGATCTGCATTGGCTCATCACCAATTTTATCTCAACACCTTATCTCTTGTGCTATTTTATCTAAAGGTACCTAACTTTCCCAGAAGCCTAGATAGATAGATGATAGATAGATAGATAGATAGATAGATAGATAGATAGATAGATGGATGAATGTAATAAAATTGTCATTTCTCCTTTATGTACCAACCCTAGTTTGAGAAAAGACCATTACCACGACTGCAGGAGACACAATGTGCTGGGGTGTTCATCAGACATGGATTTTGACTGTGAAATGAACCTTCTCTGCACTGTAGTGAGTCGATGTGTAAGGCCATAGATTCCCTGCAAGGGCTCTTTTCCAGCCCGAACTGGTATGCAGGGACTTTGTTCATTAGATGTTATCAGCAGGCAGAAAAGACTTACTCTGTCAAAATTCCTCTGGCACCCAGAGGAGCCTGGGTAGCACTATTGATTTATAAATGCCTGGACACTGCTGATCACTTACTTCGTCACTCCGGTATCATGAGCGTCGAATAGTTTTAGTTTCAGAAGGCACCTCACTCTCCATCCTGTTCCAAATCCTCCATGGATGCTGAAGTCTTCCTGTCTCTGTCACATTGCAGACCAGGCTGAGCTCTTTCTAGCGCCCCCCCACCCCCCGCCGCAATGCCCACCCCCAGCTTGTGTTGGAAACATGCTGTAATCGCTCCAGGTGTTTCCACTGCTCTGTCGCTTCTTCTATCCTTTGCCCCCTCCTTCAAACCTTTGCATCCAGATCAACATCTCTTCTATTTCTAGGCTCCCCTCTGGTCTCCAGTTCCTGTTTCCAGCTCCCAATGTGAATGTCCATTTCCAGCCTCTTCTGGACTCAGTAAACCTACTGACCCCACTCCCGGCATCCGGGGCCTCATGCTCTTAAACATTTTTTTTCCTACTTTCACCTTTTAGCTTTGCCCCATCCTCTGGCTTTTCTGGTTCTCATGAATACTTCTCGCTCTAGCCACTGGTCCCTAATTGGCACCTTTAGCAGATTTCTGGATGCGCTAAGAGGGATCAGATACCTTACGATATCAACGCCCTAAAATCACCCTGGCAGTCCATGCTTAATACTTCAGTGGTAGAAGATTTATTCCACTTAAGACCATCTGACACTTTCACAGTATCTTCCTTCACTGGACCAAAATCTGTCTCCATTTTATTTTTTTGACCTAGCTTTAGCCTCTCTGTCCACATAGAAAAATTCTAGCCCCTCACCCCTACCCCCGAATATTCTTCAGGGGATGTGGCAGTCTGTATTTTGTAATAATGGCTGCAACAACCTTTCCAGTCCCATGAGCTCTCCCACAATCTTTCCCCTCCCACTTCAAGAGATAGAGTCTGTGTACCCTTGAAAATGGGTAGGTCTTTGTGACCGACTTGACAGCATGAATGTAAGGGAAATCACACTGTGACTTGCTGGAAAAAGCATTATCACAAGACTCTCTTGTGGGGTCTTCACCTTTGAAGCCCTGAACTACCACCTAAGTGGTCCATCTGCCCAGAAGCCACCCTCCTGGAGCGATCACATAGAGAAAGCACCTAGTAAGAGAGAAAGATGCTTGAGGAGCCCCAGCTGCTGGTGTGTCTCAGATCAGGCACCAGACATGTGATCAAAGGAGCTTTTGAGATGAGTCCAGCTTCCGCCACCTTCTGATTGCAACCACTTGAGGAAACTTTGAGTTGGGATCACTCAGAGAAGCCTAGTCAGCTCCCACAGCTCCCAGGACCCTGAGAGAGAACAGTAATAAGTGACTATTATTGTTTCAGGTCAGTGGTGGTAGAGTGGTTTGTGATGCAGCAAGAGATGACCAAAAGAGTTGATACCACGAAACTCTTTTTTCAAGCTAAAGTCAGTCTTCCAGCAAAGCACCTACTGTGACAGGCTAAATTGTCTTTTTCTTTCTTTCCTTCTTTCTTTCTTTCTTTCTTTCTTTCTTTCTTTCTTTCTTTCTTTCTTTCTTTCTTTCTTTCTTTCTTTTTCTTTCTCTCTCTCTCTCTCTCTCTTTCTCTTTCTTTCTTTCTAACTCTACTCCCAACATAGGGCTTGAACTCATGACCCTGAGATTAAGAGTTGCATGCTCTATTGACGGAGACAGCCAGCTGCCCCAAGTTACCTTTTCTTAATTGGGCCTCATGTGATGAGCTGGATGTTGTTCTCTCATCGTCCTGATCAATGACATTCACTAAATTTTTGGACACAGGAGAAATTTTTGCTGAACTAAACCCTACGCTTAGCACTTGGTTGGACCAGCCCAGATAGTCGGAGATGGGTCCAACTACACCGGCATGGTGGGCAGGGTTCCTGGGCTACACCAGCACAGTGGGGGGTGGGGGGGTCCACTGGCATCCCAGTTCTGATGTCACCAGCTGTGTGACTTCAGCCTAGTCCCTGAACTACTCTGGACCCCAGTTTCCTCATGGAGGAAATGAGGTTATTAGCATTCACAGAGAAAGGATAATGTGGTGATTAAATGAGCTAATGTATGTACACTACCTGGCCCGATGCCTCCCCACAGTAAATGCTTACTACATGGTAGATGCGGTTATTGTTTGCATTCCTCCTTCTCTTTTGAAAAAGTAATTGTTTTAATGTACCCTAAAATCAAATTAGCAGATCGAATTAGCTTTGGCAGCCACTTACGTTATTGATTCATATGGAATTTACAGTAAAGGGAAATCTTTAAGGCTCTGCTTCTCCAACCAAGAGAGGACGATGGCAGAACTCAGAGGCAAGGGTCCCAGCCGTCTGTATCTTAAAGTGCGCATGTGCCCTTGGTGCCCGGACATGTCTTTTCCTTACACGCTTTTTCATCAGCCACAGGTTTTAGACTTTTCCTCCTCTTGGCTCTCCTGTTTGACTAATCAACACTGTTAAATTTCAGCCTCCGAGCACTGGTTTTGCTGTAGCACGTTGAGGTCTCTTTAGACCATAATTCTGTCGTCAAGAGTATTCAAAGATACTCCTTTGGACTTTATGTCTTCTTCAACATGACTGACACATCTTGTATATCTTCGTGTGTCATCGATGAAAAACAACAGCATGCTGAATGGGAGTTCTTCAGCCTTCTGCTAAAGAGCGGCCTGCAGCCTGACGTGGACTCCTAATCCAACCCTCTGGGGGCACACGTTCAACCAGTCATAAATCCACCTCACTGTGCTATCACCTGAGCCACAATTTCCCCCTTTTTCAAAAGATCACGAGAGACTTTGACAAATGTTCTGCTGAATCTGGGGGCCTTATATCTACCGTATCCCTATGACAGCCCTGTCAAGAAGCCATAATAAAAAGTAAGAGTCTTGGAACAACCCATCCTTAGCGGAGCCTGGTGATCTCAGCTTTCTTTGCCATCATCTTCTTTTTTTTAATTTAACTTTCGCCATTTCAATAATATGTCCTAGACTCTTAACCTGGTATTACAGTTGGAATCATCAGTTTGCCAAATCTACTCATTTTGAAGAGAATTTCAAGGAGAAGTTCTCTGAACATTTCTTTTTCTCTCTTTTTCTTTTTGAACATTTCTTTTTCCTTCCTTCCTTACATCTTTCCTCTTTTACTTTCTCTTTTTCTCTTTCTCTTTCTTCCTCCTTCCCTCTCTCCTCTCTTTCTCTCTTTGCTTGTATATTTATTCACAAGGATTTGGACATTTTTAAACATAAAGAAAAGCCAAGAAGCTCACATAATAACCCCCCACATTCTGATCAGCTTCAAGGCTTATTCCTGTGGCCAAGCTACTTTTTTCTGTGACTCATCCTCTCCTTTTCCAGTCATCACTGGATTACTCTGAATGATATCAGATCGTGTCATTGTAAATATTTCAGTACCTATACCCCCAAACAGGGTTGTTTGCTTTAAAAAAAAAACATAACCACGCTACCATTTGAAATTGAAAAATTCCTTAATATCATCAAATGTCCAGTCAATAGTAAAAATTTCTAGGCTGTCCCAAAAACTTTTTTTCCTTCCTTCCTTCCTTCCTTCCTTCCTTCCTTCCTTCCTTCCTTCCTTCCTTCCTTCCTTCCTTCCTTTTTGGTTTGTTTGAATCAAGATCCTAATGACGTCCTCATGTTACATTTTGGCCAGTAAGTCTCATAAGTCTCTTAAGAGATTTCTAGGTCTCTCCTCCTATTTTTCCCTTTGGGTAAATTTTGTTGAAGAAATCAGTTCACTTGTCCTGTAGAATTTCTCACGTTCTGGATTTTTTTGCACCCCATTGGTGTTTAACATGTTCCTCTTTCCTCCCATATTTCTGCTAAATGGCTAGTTCAATTTAGAGGTCTGCCCTGAGTCAAGCACCATCTCCAGCAAGAATATTCCAGAGACGGTGCTAGGTGCTTCTTCCTGTATCCTCTCACCAGATATATCCTGCCTGGTGTCTTGCTTTATATCATATCAGAATTTTCCAGGATATTTTCTCCCTTCTGAAAACCTGCACTCTATTTTATATTCATATTTACATTTATATTTGTGTATCTATGCACTAGGTCTCTGAATGACCTCTGACCACACTTCAGGGTTTTACTTTCGGGTTGTCTCAGGTCTTTGAGTGGAATTGTCTGTATTAGGATTTTTGATCGTATTTGAAGAACCCAGCTTAGTGCTCTAGATCCTTGCTACTCAAAGTGTGGTCCACAGAGGAGTTGTGTCGGCATCCCCTGGGAATGTGCTAGCATGCCGAACCTCCTGCCCTACCCAGAACTGCTGAACCACAGTCTGCATCTTCGTACGATCCTTCGGGGATTCATAGACACGCTAACATTTTAGAAGTTCTACACCAATACACCAGACCACTCCACATACATACTAAACAAAACTCTCGAGTCCTTGAGGCTTTAGGCATCCCTAATAGATTTCAATCTGTGAGCGGGACCTGCTTTCTACTGTGACATAGCCTGACCATCTTATGGACTGGAAGGTCTATCATTTGTCCCATTCATTGTTCCTTTCTCCTCCCTACAGTTCATCCTATTAGTGGATACTCCTTCTTGGTTTTGAAAGTCAGAGTTCATGGGTCTCAACATTCTGAGCCTCTTTGGAAATAAAGATGTCCATGAAATAGCTTTTCACATCATCAGTGTGGTAGAAAGGAGAAAATACAGCACTATGTGTCAAGACACTGCCATTAATTGTGTGATTTTGAGAAAGTGATGTACATTTCTTGGGCCCAAACATCCTCACGTATAGAAAGAAGGGGATGACTTAAGCACTCTCCAAGGCCTGTATGTTAGTTGTGATGATTTCAAGAGAGGTAGCAGAAGGAGATGTTAGCTCATAAGCTCAAGAGCCAGACTGCTATTTCTGCCATTTTCCAGCCTCATACCCCAGGGCAAACTCTCGAATACTCCCTGCCTTAGTTCTTCATGGAAAGGGAAGGGATAAGGTTTATGCTAACCTCATATGCCCATTAAGACAATTTCGTACTAACCCATAGAAGTGCTAGATAAATAGTTCTTAATTTCTTTTTTTTTTTTTTTAAGTAGTGGATTCGATGATCATTTGGACATATTCCCTCTAGGAAGGAAGCTCCACGCTTCCTATCTACTTGGCACCAGATTCAGAAAGGCAAGTCACAACCATGAGATGTCAGGCTATGCATTCACTCTACAAATGTTTCTTGAGCTCCTTCTGTGTGGTAGATCCTGCTGAGAAAGGCAAGCATCGTCTCTTCTCGTAGAGTGGAGCACACAGCCAGCCCAGGAGGCAGCCACTGAAGGGTTTGCCTTTCCTGGTCTTCCCCTTCACACCCGATTCCCACTCATGATCCCTACCTGCTCTCTGGAATCGTCATTGCTCTCTGGTGTTCAGATACCAGGCTTATGACTTGTGTTATGCAGCTGGGTGTGATCTTGTTTGCAGAGCATTCCGAGCCCCCTCTTGGAGGGGCTCCAATTTTAGCTCCAGAGCCGCAGATTTGAGCCCATGATAATTCAGACCCTCAGCTCTCAATGTTGGGGGAGAGGTAGTTATCAGACCTGCCCACCAATAACAGAATTAATTCTGAGATGGTATATTGGTTCCCTATTGCTCATGAGAAAAACATCGCCCCCACCTTGGAGATTTAAAACAGCAATCGTGTCTTTGACTTATTGATTCTATGGGTCAATACTTGGCTGAGGCGTAGCTGGGTAGCTCTGGTCTTGGCAGGGTTCCTTTGTGCAGCTGTGTTAGCTGCAGTCCAGGTGGAGAGGTTTGCTGATGTTGGCCGGGCTTTCCTGTATCTTTCAGGCTTAATTTCTACAACTGGGCTCACTTAGCTCTGGTCCACATAGTCTTCCATCCTCCAGTGGGTCAGCCTGGTCTTGCTCTCTCAGATGCCAAGAAAGTGCACGGAAGAAGACGAGGTTCTTGATACCCGGGCTCAGAACCAGCGTATTGTTGCTTCTATCACATTTTATTTGTCAAAGTCAAACACAAAACTCAACGAGAGGTGAAATCAACTTTACCTCTTGACAGGAGCTGCTACAAAGCCACAAGGCCAAGAGCATGCACCTAGGGAGGGCCAAAGGATTGTGGCCATACTGGCAAAAGATGTACCGTGAATGGTTTATATGTGGTCCTATCTGAGAAGGGAGGGCTAGAAGTAAATCCTCCCTCTGGTATTTTACTGCCTTCCGTCTGCATCTCCATAAATGAATGACCTGTCAGCCAACACATGACCAATCACTCTGAGAATGAAGTACTTGCGAATGGACCATTCTGAAATTTAATATGAATAGAACCGTGGTGGAGAGTTTCTGAAGCTGAGGACTCAAAGCTGAAAATTCTTGTCCTGGCCTCTCTAGGAGATCCCAGACAATGGTTAGGGGAGAGATGCAAGACACGTCTTTTTGCATTGATCTTGGAATAATTTGAAGGAAGTCATAGGGACTCCCGTATGATAGGTCCCCAGGCAGCCCACCTCCCTTTGTGTTATTTCCCTCTAACATAACATGCTTGTCAAAGCTGTGCAGTATTACAGAGAAATGGGCTGTTGAAATGCATGCAAAGCAGCATTTTATATTTTGATGCACCAGGAGTCAAAGTGAACATCATATAAGCCATTTCATTTTGAAATCAATGCTTGTGAAGCTTGTTTCCTTGCTGTTCAAAATTCAATTGCCCTCCTTTTGAAAGTACTTTCTCCATGGAATTTTTTTTTTTTTTTTTTTGTCCCACTTAATGTACGGGGGACTTGTTTACCAGAGGAATGCATTATGTCCGGAGACAAAATCCCTCCAGGCTTTTGGGGAATTGATTCTGCCCAAGATTCTTCCCTATTGCAATATTTTCTTTATGATTATCTATTTGATGTTTCCCAATTGAGTGCAATGACCGTTTTATTATTTTGTACTTCAGTTTAGTGGGAAACTGTGCAAATTATGTCATTCACTTCTTCTTTTCCTGTTCCACCTCCCACCACTCCCCCACCCAAGAATCAAGGGGATTTCATCCTGGGGGTGACTTTTACTTTACTTCTAAAAGAACATGTGATTACATATTGACTTGCTTTTGGTTTTGTGGATTTTTAAATACCTTTTATTGATCAAGGTTGACAGGTGTCCACTTTAGGATCTATCCTACTATCTTGTGTGCCTTCTGGGCATGAAAAGGTACAGAACTTCTATAGGACACAGCATAGTATGATAGTTCAGAGCTTTGCTTGGGTGTCCAAAGGTCTGATTTAGTATCCTGGCACTGCTATTTATGGGCAGTGTGACCTTGGCAAGTCCCTTCATGTCCCTGAGCTTCAGTGTCCTTATATGGAAACAGGGACAGTGTCTACTCATTGGATAGTTGCAGTGATTTATGAGATTATGCACAGAAGATGCTGAGCATATAATGGGAGCGCTCTAAATGTTGGCCATGGTTCGACGTCATTTCTGCTGTGGTGGTGGTGACCGTGGTGGAGTTCTTCCTTGTGTCTTTGAGTGAGGTCACCAGCTGGGACAGAGGCTCAGCCAGGAGCACCTAGAACTGTGGTTTTGGAGGTATCCTAAATATCAGATGATAAACTTAATTTAATTCCAATGATAAAATGCCATGCAAGTGGCTAAAAGACAGAGATAGTTCTTTCCTTTCCCTTTCCTATTTTCATCCTTCCTGCTTCCCTCCCTTCCTGTCTTTTTTCCTTTTTTCTTCCCTCTCTATCTGCTCATATCCTGAAGTATTTACTAAGTGCCTACCATGCAGCACAGCATTAGACCCTGGGATACATACTAATAAAACACAGTCCCTGCACTCCGGATGCTCCAATTCCTATGAAGAGATGCAAAGAATCAGCCATTACAGTCCAGTGCCCCAGGGGAGCACAGTGAAAGCCCATGTCCTTGAGCTTGACAGAGAGAAGGTATGGGGAGAAGTTAATGCTAAAATTGAAGATGGCAGGTGAGTAGAATCTGTCCAGGTAGCTGGCGCCAATGGTGGCTTAATGGGGAATAGAAGAAGACTCAAGACAGGAAAGGAAGGACATTTGGGAAAGACATGCAGCATGTCCTGTTTGAGGCCATATGAGGAGACCAGAGAGCTGTCTCTGCAAAGGTGCTGGCTTTCTTGTGCCAATTATGATCACAGCTACCCCCAAACCTGAGTCCTGGTGACACAGACATTCCCCACCCAGAAGAATCTCAAACCCTCGACTGGTTGAAAAGTGCTGGTGATGCAGAGGAAAGAGCAGGCCCCAAATGCACCAGCATTCAAGACAGGAGGCTGAGGCTGAGTTCTGAGGCACAGAGACGTGAAAGGCAGCAGGAAAAGTAGGCCAATCAAATACAGAGTGTTAGCACGCAAGCCGGAGGTGGCCCACAGCAACTTTGAGAAAGTGCCCCTCCTGCCATTGGCTTGGTTGGGAACTTATGGTGAAGACCATATGGATGGGAAGAGTGCTTTTTTAGAGTTTTTTTTTTTATTTTTAAAAAATATTTTATTTACTTATTTTCAGAGAGAAAGAATGTGCGTGAAGGAGAAAGAGAGAGAGCATCTCAAGCAGACTCCACACTCAGCTCAGAGCGCGATGTGGGGCTCGATCTCAAGACCCCGAGATCATGACCTGAGCTGAAATCAAGGGTCGGCCGCTCACCAACAGAGCCACCCAGGCGCCCCGCGGGAAAAGTGCTTTTAGAATGAAAGCACTTGAGGTAAGTGCTCAGGGTCTTTAACATTTTTATTTACCTAGCATGAGGTATAGAACCTAAAGCACTGCATGAACTCAACTAATGCTGGTGAAAGGATGAAAAAACTAATTAGTGATGATCTGGAAAGTTTTGTTTTGTGCCTACATGAGAAGCCATGGAAGATATGGGAAAGGCTTTGGATCCCTACGTAGGGGTTGAAGTCTCAAGTGGGACACCCACCAGCCATGTGACCCCAGGCAAATTATCTCACATCTCTGGGCTTTAGTTTCCTTAGTTCTAAGACAGGAAGGATGCTGCTGACCTTTCAGAGCTTTCCCGAGAATTAAACACGGCATTTGTAAAGAGCCCAGCACTAGGTAGGGACTCCTGGAGTAACAGGTTGGGTTTTTTGTATTAGCTGTAGAGCCAAATGGTTAATAGAAAACATCCGAGGTGTCAGTTTTAGGACTGGCAACTTCTTTTGCCTCAAATTGCAAACCTTTTAACAAGCGCAAGAGCAACTTTAACAAAAGAGATTTCAAGGGCATGACCTATTTAAATATCTCTTTAAAAAGTCTTCCTCAAAGAACTCACACATGTAAAGAACTTTCAACTTGTAAGATTTAGGGATTTTGGATTCCTTATCTACTCTGTTAGTCAAGGTCCTATCAGAAGACAGAACAAGAGAGGTCTACTAGGAAAAATCTACTAATAATAGGGGAATGGAGTGATAGGAAATTGGCTAAGAGGAGAGAAAAAACAATTATAAGGATAATCTAGGACTGAGGGATGGTACCCAGGGAAGGAACAAACTTGGGAGGGGGGTGTCCTTCTCAAGGCTGGGGTTCAGGCCTTGTTGGCAAGGCTGTGGTGGAGAAGTTGGCTGTGCTATGGTGTCCAAAGTCAGTGGGATGATGCAGAGGCTGGCAGGTAGAGGGCCACCTGCTGGGATGCGAAGGGACCTCACCAGGAAACTTCCAAGGGCAATAGGGGTGGGTGCTATTGGCTTTCTAAAAAGCCAACTGGGAGCTCTAGTGGATTTGCTAGAAAGTGCCCATGACTCTTGTGGCAGGCTATTGGGGTACTGCCACCAAAAGACATCCAGTTTGCAGGAACAGGACTAGGCCAGCTAGAGGGACACACTAGAACCTCTTTCTTCTCTAGCATTGCTTCAGTGCCCTCTACTGACCAGGCTTAACATTATCCCGGCCATTGTTGGAGAAATATTCCTAAGTTCCACTTCCCTTATCACAGAGCAGGCAAAATGGGTGACCTTGGAGCTAAAAGAAAATATACGGATGACTGGCACAGCCACACCGGAGGCAGAAGAGATATTTGAGAATTCAGCCCCGTAGCCCCATTTACTTTGTCTTCTCTAGGAAAGAAAGGATGGGGTTGTACGAAGATAATGTATCTCCATCTTCCTGTATCTCCAAAGAGAATTCCCAGAAACTGCTTATAAAATTTCTATAACTTGAATGAATAATTCTCATGAGATGATAAGTATGCTTATCATCTTAACGATGCTTAACAATGGTAGCATAGAGCACAATTTTTGTATTAAAATTATTTACACGGTTTTATCTACGGTTTATGGATAATGTCAGAAAAACTATGCATTTAAGCAAATGATTGCAGTTGGAATTTTTAGCCCTAATGAACTGTAGCAAAAAATTACTTCCCAGAAACAACATTTTAATTTTTAAAAGGGTAATAGAAAAACCTCAAAAGCTATCTTAATGCAGTAACACATCTGGAAAAACTTGTTTGGTCTTGTTCAGTTCCTCCTGACCAACCAATATTCGTTGCCCAATTGCCTTAACATTGATCCCCCAGAAGTGTGCAAGTGATTTAATAAAGAAGTGCTCTTGGTGAGAGCACATAAGAGAGCCAAGACACAGGAGAGAGAAGGGAAGGAAGCCAAGCAGAGGTATGATCCCAGGCAAAGTCCCACACAATGTAGCTTTAGCCTGATCCCCTGGGTTATGTTGCATTTCAGAGTTGTCACTTTCTGAGGCAAGGAAGCTGGGGCATTTGTTCTCCTGCACCTATAGGAGGAGACATGTTCGCCTACCACTTCTAATTCCCTGTTTGCAGCCAAGTGACTTCCAGTAGGTTGAGAGGAGTCCTCAGAAATAAAATTATTGGACTTGAAAGCACACCAGTGTCCAGGAGTGGGGGCAGGCACGTGTGCACACATACAAAATAAACAAATAAATACTCCGAGAAACAAATGTTCATATTTCCGGACTTGAGGGAATCTAGGCAGAATGTGACGTCAGCCTCTCCGCCATTTTCTCTTTGCTCTCCATGCTTTCTTGACCAACTGTAGCATAAAACTATCAACCTTGGAAAGATGAAAGGTTTGATAAGGACTTTTCAATTCAACTCAATAAAGGAAAATGTGTACAGATGTAATAAATAAAATAGGGATGGTCAATGAGAAATCAGAGAAGTCAATAAGAAATGGACTGGAAGCTGTCGGTTGTGTACAAGAGGTAGGCAGTCACTGTTAGCTTAGAGTTTTTCTATAGAGTGGGAGAAGCCAGAGGACAGGAGTTGAGAAGTTGCTACTGGTTCTATGGACTCTTACAGCAGAGATAGCTGTCTGTCTCCCCAGTATCCGTTCTTCCTTTCCATAAGAGAACCCCAATGTGGTTAGAGGAAATAAAAAGTCCAGGTTCAAAATCAAAACCAAAAAACTCTTTCAGTCTCCCTTGAATTTAAGGGTGGTCTAAGTTCTGGTCATATCTGACCAGATATGATCAGATATTGTAGATATTGACCATATCTACATCTGGTCAATAAGATTTAAGCAATTATTGAATGGTCTTTGAGGAACCTCCTCAATACAAGGACTGACTCAGCTAGCATGAACCTTTTGCCTCTTGCTTCCCCATCTCTGTCTTCCTTCCTCAAGCCTGGAATGGAAAGACAGAAGGTGCCCAGGTCCCCGGTGACATGGTGAAGTTGCCATATCAGCCCAGAAATTCACAGCTTCAAATTCATCATTCCATGAGAATGGGAAAATCCTTATTTGTTTAAGCCATTTTGGGTTCTCTGTACTTGTAGCAAAACACAATTTCTTCATAGTATTATTTTTCGAGAACTTTGCATGGAAAGAATAGAAAGGTATGTGGTAACTAGATGTAGACAGAGGATCAAAGGAGGGTGTCTCCTTTCGGATTTTCCCAAAAGCTGACTTTGAAACATGGATTCAAGTGCAAGACCTTTATTTGGGAGGGAATCTTGGAAAATATTTCTAGAGAGGTATTAAAGTGAGATAAGGGAAAAAGGAAGCAGTGAAAAAGAAAGTATTTTCAAGTAAATTACTGCTGGGGGCAACTGGAGTTTAATCCTATCTGAGAAGTCTGAGTAATAATATAGAACATGTGCCTTAGTGTTTTCCTTCCTAATGGCTTAGGAAGCTGGGCCTTTTATACACCAATTAGTACCAAACACTGGTGGAAGGCTGCTTTGGAGGTAGGGAGCAGTTCATTAATTCTATGGAACTTTTCAGCTTGCTGAATGAACGGGCCAAAGTGGCCCTCAGACAGAAAGATGCAGAAGTCATGCTAGTGTGCCCCGAAGTGGAAGAAGTTAAGGACATATGGCCTGCATGCTCCCACTATCTGTGACACAAGGGTGTGTTCTGTTTTGTTTTGGGGCATGGCAAACTTGAACGTGTTTATAAGTCAAGGAGAAGGAGTCAATAAAGAGCGAGAGGTGTAAGATTCAGGAAAGAGAGAAACTGATTCATGGGGCAGGGGATCAAAGGGAAGTGACAGGGACACCTGGGTGGCTCAGTCATTAAGCATCTGCCTTCGGCTCAGGTCACGATCTTGGGGTCCTTGGATCAAGTTCTGCATCGGGCTCCCTGCTCCGTGGGGAGTCTGCTTCTCCCTCTCCCACTCTCCCCACTTGTGTTCCTTCTCTGGCTGTATCTCTCTCTGTCAAATAAATAAATAAAATCTTACAAAAAAGAAAAAGCAAAAGGGAAGTGACTTCTTGAGCTTTGATGAGAAGACAGAACAGCTATAGAATAGATAGCCCATGTTTAGAAGCAGGACGGAAGGAAAGTAGGATGAAGGTGGATGTAGACACTTCTTTAGGTTGGGGGTTGAGACACTGAGGTCTACTCTACGCCATGATTTCAAATGATTAATTACTCTGCAGCCATCTTTTCAATGAGAGAGGGAATTGCGTATTTGTTAGGTAAGTTGAGGCAAGTTCTGAAGGTTTGAAGTAATGAGTCAGGAGAATGGGGAGGGAAGCTGACCAAGAGTCCTGCTGCATTGCACAACCCAAGGGGCACTGTTCTCAAAATTCCCTGCAGCATCACACTCTGCCAGTCAATGTGGAAATGGCTTGAGGAACGACACAAGTAGGCCAGCTGAACCTGAACGCCCAAAAATTTTAATGGCACTAAGATTTACTTCTGTGACATTTACTTCTGTGGGGCTCACACTTAAAAGTAGGCTGGTTGGATGGATTCACAGTAAGAGATTGGCCAATAGCATTAGTAAGAAGACAGAGGAGCAAGAGAGTTTAGCATCTCAGAAGACGGATTGAATTCGTGGATCCTGGTGTCAGGCAGCTTGGTAAGGAAGTCGTCAAGGAGTTGGGAGTGTTTGCAAAGTGAATGAACGAAGACGGGGAGCAAAAATGGAGGAACATGGAAGAAGAGGAGGTTGTAGACAAAGGCTAAAAAAACCAAACCCAAAGAAACCAGGTGATGTTAAATAGGGTGCAGTCTTGAGAAGTATGGTCCAGAAAGTGACCCTGTTATTGGGTTGATGGAATTGGGTGCAAGTGACAATCATGGTCGAAATGGGGAATAAGAACCCTGGGGCCTGCAGGCTGGGAAATACAGAGCCCGTTTATGAACACATCCTTCTCCCCACCTATGACAGACGTGACCGATCTGTGACGGCACTGACGGCTTCATGATCCTTTTCAAACAGCACTGCTCATTGGTGCGTCATTATCCCAGAACTTGGGTATTTTGCACAGAAGGTGATAAACACTGATTTGGCCTGTATGTTGCTGTTTGTGCAAAGTGTGTTATAAGGGAAAGTGGCTGGAATGGCATCTGGAGGCATAGATCCTTGTATGTCTGTTCCTAGCTAAGTGACCCTGTGTAGGTGACTTAATTGATCTGTACGCTTTGCAGATTGGGGGGTGGTTGTCCTACTTCGCTAACCACAAAGTTGTAAAAAGACTGCTTTTAGAGAAAATTCAGGGGCGCCTGTGTGGCTCAGTGGGTTAAAGCCTCTGCCTTTGGCTCAGGTCATGATCTCAGGGTCCTGCGATGGAGCCCTGCACCGGGCTCCCTGCTCAGTGGGGAGTCTGCTTCTCCCTCTCCCTCTGTGCTCTCTCTCTCTCTCTCTCTCAAATAAATAAATAGATCTTTAAAAAAAAGTCAAAGATGTTATACAAATATCTGTCATTGATGTCTTTAGTGGGTAGAAAGCTTTAAGTGGTGGCATAAAATGGGGCAAATATGGGACCAATTGAAGATAATCTACAGAATCAAAGCACAAGGATAGATTCTGTGGTTTTTTTTTTTTTTTCCCTCATCTCCACTCTCTGGGTGTTTTTAAATTCAAACTAAAGCGTTCGTTCCAGTGATTATCATTGTTACTAAAGGAAAAAAAAAAAGCCCCAAAGCTCAGTTATCAAGGAGTGTTTAAAAGAAGCCTGGCAGTTAGAGGCATTATACAATATTAAACAATACTGCCCCGTCAGTGCAGAACTCTGAGATTTCTGATATTTCCTGCTTTTTATTTTCCAACAAGCTTCTTGTTTGCTCCTGAGACCAGGCAACTCCTATCCCATTGTTCACAGTCAAGGGTAAATTAGACCTGTTGCATTTTCTGGCTTGGCCCCATTTGACCATTCCCATGGCAGCCTGACCACTCTCCAGTCTCTTCTTCCAAGGAGAAAGTGCAATGTTATTACTCACGCCTTTCCTGCCAGAGCCCACCAACAGGCCCAACTTCTTTCCCGTGCGCTATAAAAGCATTCAAACGCCATGCTGATTGTTCCCCCTGTGGTCAAAACAGAAACTTATTTGTTTTCTCTCAGATTTATTTGGAAAGGATGTTGTTACAGCAATGCTGTTTGAATTATTATAGCTAACCTTTTCCAGTGTACATGTCCAGAGGCATAATTGGATTCCCAAAATGAACTCCATTGACAACAGCTACAGAAGGATGCTTTGGCTTGTTTATTCTTAAAATTAATGTTGCTTTCATCCCTTCTCTGTGTGTGTTTCTCTCTCTCTCTCTCTCCCGCTCTCGGTCTTGCTCGCTGTCTCAAAAATCCACTTAAGTAAGGAAGACTTAGTGAATGGCAGATTTGTTAATTATTTACAAAAAAATCATAACTACGCGAGTAGAGATGTGATAACAAAAGTGACTCGAGTCCCTGCCTCTCTCCCCACCTTCCGTTTTCACAGTGTGTTTATTTGGGCAGTGTGTTTTGTCCGCTGGAAGAGTCCCTATATCTCTCACTACAGTACGGTCACCATCTCTTGTGACCTCTCTGATTAAAATTTAGTGGCATCAAGCTCTAGTAGCCACTTCTGCTCCTGGAGTAGCATTATTCTTACAAATTGTACATCATTATATTTTTATGGGAGGGCTATTATACCTTGTAAATAGTACAAGACCAGCAGCTTCGGCCCAGCAGGCTGTATGGGGGGCATTGCCAGCTGACCCGGACGGGAGCCTCAAGCTCTTTGCCTTGAAATGCACATACCTGGTTGCTGAAGGAGAGGGGTGGGTCTTTTCCGGAGGCAGAGTCTTTGGGCTGGCAAAAGCCCCGGGTTTGGGAACAGATCGATCTTGTTGGGCCTCCCAGCTCTGCCACTGATGAGCTTGAGCACATTCCTGACCTCTACTTCTTAGCTTCTTGAGCTTTAAAAGGGATTTGAGATTCCAGCCTCCTGGGGATGTGAAGTGTTAGAGCCATTTGGAAAACCAGTCTGGCAGCGTCTGTGGAAATTAAAAATATGTGCGTTCTTCAAACCTCACTTTGTGAGGCTCACCAGAAGCCTCACTTCTGGAATCTATCCCATAGAAATAAAAGCTCCGGTGCACAAGGCTCTGTGCACTCGGGTGTTTGTACAGATGAATGAATTGGAACATTGACACCCTGGAGCATTATGCGGCCCTCAGGATGAATGAGTTTTCACTCATTCATGAGGTATTTTTCATAAGGTTTGCTTGAAGAAGAAAAATAAAATGCAGAAGGAAGTAAATCATATATGTGATTTAAAAAAGCCCTTCTATACGTTTATGTGTGGATTTTTGTCCATGCGTGTGTATGGATTAATGTGTATGTGTGTTTATATTTGATATGAATATGGAAAGATATAGAGATGGAAATATGCATGCATGGATTACCTTCAGGGAGGGGAGTGCTCTGTGAGGATGTAGGAATGAAAAACAGAGTAGGGAATTAAGAAAAAAGAGGAAAGATTGTTTCCTTTGCTGTGCAGAAGCTTTTTATCTTGATGAACCCCCAATAGTTCATTTTTGCTTTTATTTTACTTGCCTGCGGTGACGTGTCTAGTAAGAAGTTGCTACAGTCAAGGTCAAAGAGATTGCTGCCTGTGTTCTCCTCTAGGATTTTGATGGTTTCCTGCTTCACATTAAGGTCTTTCATCTATTTTGAGTTTATTTTTGTGCATGGTGTAAGAAAGTGGTCCGGTGTTATTTTCTACATGTTGCTATCCAGTTTTCCCAACACAATTTGTTGAAGAGACTATCTTTTTTCCATTGGATATTTTTTCCTGCTTTGTAAGGAAAAAAATCAACAAAACTAAAAGCCAGCCTATGGAATGGGAGAAGATATTTGCAAATGACATATCTGGTAAAGAGTATCCAAAACCTACAAAGAACTTTTCAAACTCAACACCCAAGAGACAAATAACCCAGTTCAGAAATCGGCAGAAGACATGAATAGACACTTTTCCAAAAAAGACATCCAGATGGCTAACAGACACATGAAAAGATGCTCAACATCATTCATCATCAGGGAAATACAAATCAAAGCCACAATGAGATAGTACCTCACACCCGTCAGAATGGCTAAACTTAACACAAAAATTAATAGATGTTGGTGAAGATGCAGAGAAAGGCAGACGCACTTGCAGTGTTGGTGGGAATGAAAACTGGTACAGCCACCCTGGAAAACAGTATGAAGTCTCCTCAAAATGTTAAAAATAGAGCTTCCCTATGATCCAGCAATTGAAATACTAGGTATTTACCCAAAAGATACCAATGTTTATAGCAGCATTATTAACAACAACCAAACTATGGGGAATGTTTGAAATGTTTGAAAGCCCAAATGTCCATTGACAGATGAATGGATAAAGAAAAAGATATAGGGGCACCTGGGTGGCTCCGTGGGTTAAAGCCTCTGCCTTCGGCTCAGGTCATGATCTCAGGGTCCTGGGATCGAGCCCCACATTGGGCTCTCTGCTCGGCGGGGAGCCTGCTTCCCCCTCCCTCTCTGCCTTCCTCTCTGCCTACTTGTGATCTCTCTGTCAAATAAATAAAATAAATATTTTTTAAAAAAGATATATACACTATGGGATATTATTCAGCTATCAAAAAGAATGAAATCTTGCCATTTTCAGGGACATGGATGGAGCTAGAGTGTATTCTGTTAAGTGACACACACAGAAGGAAGACCAGGTGAAGACATTGGAAGGAGGTGGCCATCTTTACAAGCCAAGGAGAGAGGCATCAGAAGAGGTCAATCCTGCTAACACCTTTATCTTGGACTCCAGCCTCCAGAACAGGGAGGAAATAAATTTTTGTTGTTTCAGCCACCCACTCTGTGCTACTTTGTTATGGAAGCCCTACCCCACCAATACATTGTCACACCTGAACATTTTTATATAGTTATTTTTATGTGTAGGTATGTGTATAACTAAATATATGGAATAATGTCTGCTTCCCTTATGAAGTATCAAGTGCTCAGTAAATACCAACTATTATCATTGTTGTTATTATTACTATAATTATCAATTTCACCCCACAATATGGAGCTAGTATTTTATAGTACCACTGTTTTGTTTAGAAATCCTTAATTTTGATTGTATGATAAGAGTTGCTTACAGAGATATTTCATTTTTAGATTGAAGTATCTGCTTTGTTTTACTTTTTTATTCTTATAATTTATTTGCAGTTTTATTTCAGTGGAATCATAGAATGTTGTTCATATTCTTTTACTTTATAAAATCTGTTGTGGCTAATGTGTAAACTAACATGCCAGTTTTTCTCCCTATGTCTGAGGTGTATTTTCAATGGCAAGGATGTAAAGCCTAGTAAGTCTTCATAAGATCTACATTAATGTTATGTGTTTTAAGGTCATTCTTATTTATGTTTGTCCACTTGATGCTGTATTTCATTACATATTTTTGTGAGTTTTTTTCCCCTCTGGGTAGTCTGGTTTGCTTTAAACAATTCCTTTTTTGACATTTAGAAAGGGTTTATATTTTTGTTCTAGTATCTACCTCTTTATTTATTAATACCTTTTACATGCTCCTAATTTTTTCTCTTTCTTACTTAGACCTCTACTATTTGACTTGTCATCTTTCAATGATGACTTAATAGCTCACCTATTACCTATATGACACTAAATGAACTTATTCTGCTTTCCCCCGTCTCCCTCTCTTCTTTCCCATTTTTCAGTTTTGCTGTTTCAACTTTAGCAAAACATTTAACATTTACAAGCTATTCTCCTACCCTTACTACTACTATTTTTGTTTTTGTCTCTGATCTACAAATATATATGTGTGTAGGTATGGACTGTTTACATAGATATACATTAAATAGATATATATTATGACGTATATACAGATAAACATAACATACCATAATATGGAACATCTCCAAACATATCCATAGATATCTATAACATTTTGGATATCCAAACATATCCATAGGTAACATAGTAATTTTGATGTTTTCCCAATCATCTCTTGGTCATCTTCTAATAGATTTTTCAAGAACATGTGAATATAGTATCCTTAAGTTCTTACGCACTTAAATTTGTTTTCAATAGCTTTGATTTCATAAGTTTTTCTGGATTAAGAAAAAAAATCGTTGGTTCATACTTTATTTCTTTGAGTTTTAAGAAAATGTTCCATTTGTTTTTTTGCTTTGCATGTTAGTGTTGAGAAGTTTGATACAAACTTAGTTTTCCATTTTTGCAAGTGACTTGGTCATTTTAATGAGAAGCTCATGTTATTTTTTTCTGTATTTCTTATTAAAGTCTAAAAGTTTTTCTAGGTTATGGCTTGGAGTTGACAGTCCTGGGCACATGATAGACCATTTCAATATGTAGATTCCAGAATTTTTTTTTCTGGAGTATTTTCTTGGATTACACTTTTAAATATTAGTAACATCCCATGGTTTTGCTTTTCTCCATCACAGTTTTTGTTTATACTTATTCTGAGAAGACTTATCCTTTTGTCTCTGATCCTTTGTTTTGCTTTCTTTATCTAAACTGTTTTCTTTCACCTCTTCAATGTTTCTTATTTTAGTTTTAATCAAGTTGATTTTCCCTTGGGGACTTTGTAGTTTAGTCTCCATTTCTGAAATAGGGTTCCTTTTTATTAAAATTATTTTCTAAGTTTGGCTATCTGCTTCACATATTCTTGTTTTCCGTCTAGTCTCTTCTACATTGCTTATTTGAGATGTTCTCCCATATCTGCAAATACTTGCTAATGGCATGTAATTCATGCTGAAATGTGTGTAGTTTAATCCTGCTTTTCTCTTAGAGTATTTTCACTGATGCCCATTTTCATCATCTTATAATAGATTTATATGGATGTTGTCTATGTTCTTCTTTTAAATGTCTCAAACTTAACTGGATGATCAATAAAAATTGTAGCAACCAAAGGGTCTTGGTGGTCCAGCAGGTTTAAAAGTGCCTTCTTCTTCTCGGGCTGGAAGTGCATGTTCTTCAATATGTACCATCTTTGGAGGAAGAGAAGGAGGGCTGATGTGTATTCTAGTCCTGTTACGCTCATTTGTTCCGTAAGTACCTTAATTTCTACCACTTGTTGCACTCGTTCTTCTAGGACATGTTCCTATTCCAAGTTGCCTACCTTTTCCCTAGGAAGAGTGCTTAATCGAGACTGCCACTTCTAGTGCTATGCATTCCAAGACTGGATCTCTAGAGTCTTCCAGAGCTAGTGCTCTATTGTACCAGGACAGAGATGATCTTAGAGCAAGTTTGTTATCTGCTAGCTTTAGAACCAGTTTCTGGTTAGGGAGCCTTCTCCAGGTTAGGGAGCATTAGTGTCTGTATAATACTAATTGTTTTAATACTTGTAGACAGTATGTCTATCCATTAATGTAGATATTTAGTAATTGATCTCAGTGACATCTTGCAGATTTCAGTGTACATCTATTGCACATCTTGTATTAAATTTATTTTATTCTGGTGGTTGTGTTCTTTTGACAAGCAGTACATATTTCATTTTTGTTTTTTTATCCCGTTGAATAATCCGAATCATCATTTAGAGTACTTAGCCTTTTAGTATGTAACGTAATTACTGATACATTGGGATTTAATAAACTATCTTCAATTAGTATTTATTTTGACCTAACATTTTCTCCTTTTTTTACTTTTTTTTTAATCAATACAAATTTTAAATTATTTTATGGTATCACGACTTGTTTGGGGACTAATTGTCTTTAATGGGAGGTTTTTAGTTATTAACAACAAATGATAACTATGTTTCCATTAAAAACCCACTCTTAATATCTAGTATCAATGAATCTCAATAAAAATAATGGATTTTTTTTGTTTTGTCTCTGTATTTTGAAAACATTTTTGGTAGTTTTAGTCTGTTTTTAAGATGGCAGATCAACAGAGATTTGGTGAGAGAAGCAGCAGGGGTGAATATTACAGGTAAGGAGATTTGAGGTAGAGATTGTTGCATACTGGGCAAGGTGTTCTCATCTCCTTGTAACCTTTTCAAGATTTTAGTCACGTGTCTTTTTTTTTTTAATAATTAGATTTGTGTTTCTTATGTGTGTAACTGCTGAGATTGGTCATGAAGCAGATCAATTTCTTTACATTTTGGGAACCTGCCCAGGCCTGAGTACCAGTCAGGGTTCAGCCAGAAAACAGAACCTATTCTGGGTAGTTTGATGGAAGGAAATTACTATAATGACCTAGTAACTGAAGTCTTAGAAGACTCAAGAAATAGAGGAAGAAGGTAAGAAATCTTGAAGAACGGTAACTGCAAGAAGCTACCTCTATCTTTAGGGGCAGCAGGACAAGGGGAGAGGGCATTACTACCAGATTCCAGGAGTTGTGGTCAGCTGGGGTGTGTGTGTGATAGGAACTAGAACCACACAGCTACTGCTGGATGCACAAACCAAAGAAAAGAAAGAAAGAATGTAAAATATGTTGGTTTCTTCTCCCAGTCACACTGCGGTCTCCTGTCAGGGCTCCCACTGATGAAGCCAAGTAAAAGCCAAGAGGTGGGGGCACTTGGGAAATGTAGTTTTCAAGAGTTGGTCCTCTGCGATTCAAAGCAAAAGAAGGCAAGGAGAGCAAATGTCAGGGTAAAAGGCAAAGGACAGATGTGGCACATATTGTCACATCTTTCTTACACATCCTGGGTGACTTCCGGGCACAAGGAGACTGTGCCTGTGTGGCTTCAGTTCTCCATTTGAGGGCCAAGTTTGTTACACTAGAAGTTATTGAGGGCTGTGGTCTGTGACCAGTCCTGGCCTGGCTCGGGGGAGGTAAGAATTACTTTATTCCCACCTATTAGAATCTTGTAGGTGTGAGATATGTTTGAGGAGACTGAGTCATTCTTATATGACCACAATGTAAGTTCTTGGTGGGGTTGTTTCAGGGGAGGGATAACGTCCCCAGAGAAGTTTTCTGATGTAGGAGATCTAACCCAGTTCAACCTCTCCTGATGTGCACACCCATCCTCAACTTCAGGCTCTGGCAGTAAATCTTCATCTTCATGCTATTGAGTTGCCCATGACTGGTGAGTCAGCCATCTTGAAGGGAGCTTTGTCAGGACGGCTCAAGCGTGGCCATAGTCACTAGCATTCCCTTGACTGGCACCTATTATTCCTCACTATTCTAAGTAGTGAAAATGCAGGATGTCAGTGCCAAGCACTCCATTCTCATCCTTGTCATCTTTTTTCTAATTATTTTTCCCAAATGGGGAGCTATTTGGAAATTTGGAAAGGAAAGCACAAGGAAGATGGTCAAGTTCACTGCACAAGCAGAAGCTAAACCTAAGGAGAAGCTACTGGCCGATTCAGCCTTTATTTTTTCATGTCATGTTATTAGTTCTTTATTTACTTATGTGCCCCCACTCTCCAACTCCATGTTTTATTCACCTCTCCATCCTCAGCACCTAGGACATTGCCCGGCACATAGTAAGTGGTCAATAAATAACTATAAAATGAATGAACCTACAAAAGAGGCTGAGAAGTAAATAAAGGAGAGTGTGGTGTCCTGTAAGGTAAAGGAAACAAGTTTCAATAAGTATAGTCAATGCTGCCAAATATCGTGGAGGGAGAAGGTAATAGAAGTACTTCAAAGTAGACATTGGGTTTGGTGATAAGGAAATGATTTTAACCTGTAGTAAGGTTACCTTGGCAAAAACAATGCCCAGTGAAGTGCTGGGAGGGTGAAGAGTGGTGGTCAGTGGTGAAGAAGAGGAAGTAATGAGTGTGGACAGGTCTCGACAAGTTTACTAGCAAAAAGGTGAGTGAGGAAGTGTGGCAATAGGAAGGTGTTTCCTAAAAAGTGATAGGGCCTTGAGTGTCTTTAAATTCTAATGGGAAGGAGCCAATAGGTTGGGAAAGTTTAAAGACACAGATAGGATTAGGAATAGTCAAGAGTGAGACTCGTGAGAAGGTAAACAAGGCTATAACCCAGAATGCGGGTAGAGAGACTAATCAGGGCTAGGACCAACACCTCTTCTATGATAACAGGAGGAGAGGCAGAAAGACTGGGAAGAGATTTAGGTGTGATTTGGAAGCTGACAAAGGGAAGGTGTGGAAGCTCTCTGTAGTGACTTATATCTGCTCTGGGAAGGTGAGGTCACTCATTCTCTCGATATGTGCTTACTGAGAGCCTACTCTGGGCCTATATTCTGCTGAGTTCTACAAGTAGCAGTGAGCAGAGATTGACATGGGTCGGGCCCACGAGGAGTTTAGAGGCTAGCAGTAATCAAGTGATCCCATCCCAAACTGTAAAAACACACCAGTGCTGGGATTAGCAAGAGATGCGTTGATCTGCTTGATTTTGTGATTTTGTGTGATTGCACCCTCAGCAATCCTGGAGAAGCACAGAGAAAAGCCAAGGGGAAAGTACAGAAGGAAGATTTTGGGCACCTGACTGTGGGCAAAAATGTTTCACAGCTTAGGGAACACAAGAGAATTCCTCCTGGTGCCTGAGTCTGCCCAGGTGGCACTGAGCCTGAGACAGTCATTGCTCTGATACTAGGTCACTGGGCCCGTCTAACCTACCAGCTGCGAATTTCATCTCGCTACCTTTCCCATTCCCCTCCATGGCCACCACTGTCTCTCCCGCTGGGAACTGGTTCTGACTACTGCTTACTCCAGGGACAAACTCTTACATGATAGAAAATCTGATTCTACTGATCTCATTTGTATTTATCAGGTACTTAAAGATAACAGTGAAATTAAAATGGAACTCAGAACTCCAGCTAAGGAATAAGCTTTACTAGCTTTGTAGAACTTTGAGGTTCTGTAGACTGCATGCTCCTGGCTCTTTCTGTGTCTTAATCTGTTTGAGAAAACAAACAAACAAACAAACAAAAGAACAAAGTAATCAAGAGTTCAAAGATCTGGATCCTAATTTGTGTCCTGACTCTAATTAACTCTGTAACTTTGTCACTTCACCTCCCTGATCCTCAGTTTCTCCTTCATTGGATTAGATGAGCTTTCAGTTGTCCTATCCTACCTATTAATTTGGAGAGGAATTTACTAAATGTACAATTTGCTGTCTGAACAATTCTGAGTATGAGGCACCTCCTAAATGTCACAATAATTAGGTAGGTTGACTGAGTGTTGATTTAATTACTAAATGTGTTTCTCAGCCATAATTGTCAGAATTCTCTACCTTCTTATGAGGTTCCTCTACTCTTGATTTATTTACTTTCTTACCTGAGGTCATTTGCACTTGTCTCCCCTGCATTTCTGCCTCTTCATTTAATACCGTGATGTTGTCTTTCTTTGATAAATGATTTTACAGGTTACAAGCTACAACTGACTCTTCTGGAGCAGAACTAAACTTAGCTACCTCATTATTTGAAAACATTAAAGTGAGAACATAATTCCTTTTACATAAAGACTTTCCAAAAAAACTTGCCATAGATCATGAACGATTAGGGATAGAAGACAGATTCAGACGGATGGATAAACACCTTGACACTTGGCCACCCAGGTTGAGCTTATGTCCTTTTGAAAGAGAGTCTCCAAGAGCTTGCAGCTTGCCAGAGGTATTACCCCATAATAAGAATACTGGGCAGGAGGAGCTGTTTTAGTGTTTTCTATTGAACAGCAGACCATGATATGAAAGGAGACATCCTGCATGGCTCTACTGAAGAAATGATTAGTCTCTAGGAACACCAAGTAGATGATGGCTGACTTACTGAACTTTCTAGAAGGACCATGAGAAGGTGGTCTCTCTCTCAGATCTAATTCTTCCCCTCCTTCAACATATGTGCACACACACACACACACACACACACACACACACACACTAGAACTGGAAACCATTAACCATTGGCTACTATAGGGCAGACTGGACAGAAGGTTGGCTGCACCCCTTGGAGACCCCTAAGGGCCTATTCACCTGAGGGCCTTCTAAATACACTCTTCTGGGTGGATACCACCCACTGTGAGTATTTTCCTTGCTAAGAAAAAAGCAAGACTTTCTGTTTTGACAACCTGAAGCCTATCTACCGAACGTAATCAGAAGGATAGGTAGCAATCAGCCCCCAGAGCAGAACTTCTTCTCCCCCTTGTACCCACCACCAAGCTTTAGCATTGCCATTTTATGGGTTTCATTTATCCACCACCCATTTTTATCCTGGACTATTTTAAAGTAAGCCCCATAGTCACATAATTTCATCTGTAAATATACATGTATTGGTAGAAGATAGGAACAATTTTTTAAAAAGTAACCAGAGGTGGTTATCATACAAAAAATTGATAATAGTTTATTACTATTGTCTAATACCAAGTCTACATTCAATTTTCCTAAATTGTGTCAAATGTTTTTCTTTTCTTTCTTTCTTTTTTTTTTTTTTTTGGTTTTTGTCGGTGGTGGGTTTTTTGTTTATTTGTTTTGTTGTCAAATGTTTCTTTTCAGAATTTGTTCATTCAGATCAAGATCCTTACAAAAGCACCCCCCTCCCTCTCTCCGTTCTACTGTTGGATTCCTCACGGATACAACACAGGGGGAAGCCAAAAGGGAGCAAGCAGAGATTGTTGGTGCTATCCAAACAGGTCAGCCTCTGGGTGCAGAGAACAGGGTGAAGGAAGATGGAGGGGGTGGATCTGCAGAAGAAATCAGGAAACCCGCCGTGCCGCACAACACAAAATCGGGCTCTGTTCGCAGGGAAGAACATGATGCGTGCACTGGGGAGCTGCACGGAGACAAAGTTTCTGCTGCAGCAAGAAACCTCACCCACTTTTCCAGCTGGAAAGGAGAACGGAATGGGTCCTATTTGCTATTCTCAGCCACATGCAACAGAGGAGAAGGGAGGATATGTCAGGCTACAATCAAAGCCTTTTTACTACCATATTTCCTTAATACTAAGATTCCATCATTTGCAAAAGGTGCTGTCAATTTAACGGCAGTCTCTCAAGTGCAAGAAGGAGGAAGGATGGATAGGAGGAAGAAAAGAAGAAGGAAAGAGGAAAAAAGGATGAGAGAAAACCACATATTGCATTCATTATAGCCATCAGTGGTACTTGGGTATCCCCATTTCTGAGACATTAAAATGAAAAAGAAATACTTGAGACAGCATAGATTTCTAGGGCAGTGAAACTATTCTGTATGATACCATAATGGTGGATACTTATTTTTATTTTTTTAAGATTTTATTTCTTTATTCATGAGAGGCACGGGGGGTGGGGGGCAGAGGCAGAGGGAGAAGCAGGCTCCCTGCCGAGCAGGGAGCCCGATGTGGAACCTGATTCCAGGATCCTGGGATCATGACCTGAACTGCAGGCAGACACTTAACCATCTGAGCCACCCAGGCGCCCTTTATAATTTTTATTTTTATTTTTTAAAGATTTTATTTATTTTATAAAGGTGGTTACTTAATGATATAGTTGTCAAATAATCAAATAATGATATAGTTATCAAAACCCAAAGAACGTATAACAAGAAGAGAGAACCTAACAACTATGCACTTTAATTAATAATAGGGTATCAATACTGGTTCATCAGTTGTAACAAATGTACCATACCATAAGATATCACTAACAGGGACTACTCTGTGTCTGTGTGTGTGTGTGTTTGTGTGTGTGTGTGGAGAGGTGGCAGAGAAAAGATATAAGAAAGAACTCACTGCCCAAAATACTTTCTGTATTACTATAAACTTAAACTGCTCTAAAAAATAAAGTCAATTAATTTTTTAAAGAAAGAATGTGTGTTAGACTAAAGAAAATACAGTAAATCTTACACCAATCTTAAAGTGTATGGGTATGGTGAGTACGGGAATAATCTTAACCCTGGCAAATAGCCAAAGTTAACCTGAACATGAATGTCTCTGCATTACTGTTTTGATAAGCATGGATTTCATTATACTTGTATAGCTTAATTAACACAATTACAAAACACACCATCTCCCAGTTCCACAAGGCAAAACAAAAACGGAGGCAGATATCTATTTTCTCTTTCGAGACCTTACTTTTGCTTTAAAAATAATGATAGAAGAAATAATAATAGTTTGCTATACTGATGAATATCCAGTTGTCCTCAGTACTAATCAGAATGTAAGGCAGGATCATAATTGGCTACAGTGCAGACAACCTGAGGGGTATCCACGGTTCAGGGATACCCACAAGTTGCCAATAGATTATTCAGTTCGTTCTTTAGTCGTCTGAGTTGGCAGCTCTCAGTGTCTCTCTGTGAACAGAATTCAATGAACAGAATGGATAAAATAATTTGACTGCAAGATACAACAATTGGACAGCCAGTTAAAAAGCTAGCCTTACACAGAGGGGCCGTGGCGCTCTGCTCTCATCTGCTCTGGTCTCCAAAGATGGCCCCCGATGAACCAGGCCTCCATATGCAAACCCTGAAGTCATCTCCTCCCAGTGAATGTGGACCAGCCCCGTGATTCACTTTTATTTTGTTTTTAAAGATTTTATTTATTTATCTGACAGAGAGAGAGATCACAAGCAGGCAGAGAGGCAGGCAGAGAGAGGGGGGAAACAGACTCCCCACTGAGCAGGAAGCCCGATGTGGGGTTCGATCCCAGGACCCTGGGATCATGACCTGAGCTGAAGGCAGAGGCTTTAACCCACTGAGCCATCCAGGCACTGCCCTCCCCCCCCGCTCGGGGTGACTCACTTTTGACTACAGAATGCAGCTAGGGTGATGTGGACTAGGAGGGCACTTGTTATGATGAGCACTGGGGATTGCCTGTGAGTGATGAATCACTGAATTCTACTCTTGAAACCTATATTGCCCTATATGATAACTGATGAGAATTTAAATAAAAATATGAAAAGAAAAAAAAATAATGTAGCAAGTCAAAAACTTTGCAGCTTCCACCTGGGACTCTTGAGATGTTTATCTTGAGGGAAGCCAGGTACCATCTAAGAAGTTTAACGCCCCAGAGACCTGACTCGAGGGCTCCTTAGCGATATACTTCGGAGTAAGATGACCTCCATACCAAATGCTGAGTAAAGAGAGCTATAGTTGTTATATTCTGGTCACCTATTGATGCACAATGAACCACTCCAAAAACTTAATGATTTAAAACAATGTTTTTTTGATGGGCCAGTCTGTTGGCCAGTCTCAGAGGGGCAGTTCTTGCCTGGGGACTCCCACGGGGTCACAGTCAAAAATGGACGTTAAGGCTGGAGTCATTGGAAGGCTCAGCTGCACCAGATGTCCAAGATGGCTTCCTCCAGCACACGTCTGGCACCTCACCTGGATGGCTGGAAGAAGGAGAGACTGGCTGGGCATCTCTGTCTCCCCATGCTGCCTTTCCGCTGGCGAGTGTGGGCATCTTCACAGCACGGACATTTCAGGAGAGCCCAACCTGGACTGAGATGCCAAAAGCCCCAAGAGGAAGCTGCAAGACTTCTTCTGATGGAGCTTCGGGAGTCCTAGAGTATTGCTTCTGCCACATCCAGAGTCAAAAGGGGTTGTCTTTGGAGGCCAGTGACTACAAGAGCAAACAAATTTCAGTGTCACTGGTCTGTGGAAGTGTATTTTTGTGTGTGTGTCTGACAATTCCCCAGGTTCCCTTTAAGTAGCAGGTTCAGATAACAATAACAAAACGACTATTCCTGAGAGCTTACAGCGTGCCGGGCACTGACGGCCCTACCGCTTTATCTCTCCCAGCGTCCTGTGAATCACTACGTATTTATCTCGGTTTCGCGGATGATGGAACAACGTAGAAAATTACCCGTTTAAGAGCTTGCAGTTAGTCAGGGGCAGGCCCCTGTGCTGTCCACAGCATAGCTATTCTGACTTCTAGCCATCTAGGTAACTGCATTAAATTCTAATCATTTCTAATGCTTTTGTCTACACTGTAGGAGAGGCCAAGAGAACCTTGAGGCAGATGCAGTAAAGGAAGGGTAAAAACAGAAAATGTTGGAAATCACCACCCGAAAATAGAACTATTTCTTTCCATTGACTTTTCCTAAGGAGCGCACAGATCACTCCCTGTGAGGACCCCTGCCTAACATCTGCTCCCCAACCTGTTACCTATTTTACTCGTCACTGTGCTTTTGGTCAGTGGTTCTTGAACTGGCTTCACTTTACAATCATCTGGGGAGATGTAAAAAATCCTGAGGGCCCAGCCTTCGTCCAGACCAATGAGATCACAGTGTCTGGGAGAGAACTGAGCTATCTGTATTTGATAACGCTCCCAATCTCACAGAAATCTAATGTAGAGTCAAATAATACAAACACCGCTCTAGTTATCGAGAATAGTTGATATTTATTTCACCAAAAACACCCGGACTTTCAGTGTTGCTGCCTTTTCCTTTTGCCAACCATTTTGCTTGGCAAAGTTCAGCTCATCTTTCAACACCCAGAGTGTTATTTCCTTTGCAAATCTACTTTAACTTCTTCAGAGAGGACAGACTACACCTCCCACTGTATGTCATACCTCTATTGTAGCAACAGCTAAACGTGTTCTTTCTCTGGCTTACTCTCCTGGCCCTCTTCTCTTATCACCTACCATCATAATCCTCTCCAGGGCAGGGAACGTATTTTACTCAATTTCCAGCACAGTGACTGGCACGTTACTGGCACAACTGTATGTTGTTTTTTTATATTTATAAACATTTATATTTATAAACATTATATATGTTTATATAATATATAAATACCTGTATTTATACAATATATAATTTATAAACATTATAAATGTGTATTGACCGAAGACTGATGAATGAATGGAATGGATGCATGGAGGAATGGATGAATGAGTGAGCGAATAAGATTTAAAATCTGCTAGGTGTGGTGGTTTATTCCAGGGCTGGGATTAAAGGCATAATCTGCCTTGCTGGGACTGTGTATAGACTATCAGAACTCCCCATATGTGAACATCAGTACAACAGACAAAGCTTGGCTTATCAGACGATGATGCACTCAAACTCAATAACTTACCCATAGGATTTGGTTCAGAGAAGTTTGAAAGGACTGTTCTTAAACACATGCACGATATAAGTGGTAATGGGAATTTTAAAGCAGACAAGGTTATCAGTCAGGGTTCTGGCAAGAAACCAATGCCACATTCATACTGGGACAATTAAGAGTTTAACAAAGGGATTATGTCAATGGTGCCCCAGGCGTTGGGGAAACCAATGGAGAATGATGTACTATACTTGGGCTGGCAACATGGGGGCTCTTCATCATCATCCCTCGACCCACCTGACGAGGCAAAGGGAGGAGAGCTGTTCCTGGAACTTAAAGAGAATAGCTGGAGAGGGCCACGTGCCAGGAGCCACCATGGGTCATCCTGGAGGAAACACAACCTGTTGCCATAACCAACAGAGAGGGAGCAGAGGACCTCACATGTCCCCTTTCTTTGACCTTCTGCCGAAGCCCCTCATTGGCTGAATCCAACTGGGCACTGGAGGTCAAGAAAGCCCAATGTAGGTCCCTATGGGTCAGCCTCCCAGGTTGCAGAGCTAGATATGGGAAGAGAATGGAAAATACCCAGCACAGGAAGATGGGTCAGTCCTTGGGGACAATGCGCTAGCACCCCTTTCGGCACACACCTCTTCCACCGGCCTCTCTCTCCTGGCAGGTTGCTCGGGCCCAACCAACTTTCCCATGATTAATGGTATTACTAGGTCTTATTGGGGGACTTTTCAGGGGCACAGTCTTATCTTGAACCTTTTATTTACTTCCTCTTAAATCCAAAATTGTTTGAGGTTTTCTAAGGATTTTTGCTATTCTCAGTCCAGAGGAGATAGAGAATAAACAGAAGGGAAAATTCCCAAGCTTCAAACTTATACTACAATATTAAATAAAGAAAGTGCTCTGAAGTCCGTAACGCATTCTAGATTTAGCCTATTTATTTCTTTTCCTCAGTGGATGAGTCTTGGTCCGCCTCAGACCTTAAATTCCCTTGGGCCAGGAATATTTGATGGGAAGGTGCTAGTCCACTCCAACTTCTTTGCCTTCCAGAAAGTTCTAGGTCTATTATCTTTTTCGTGGCTAATAGCAAGGGTCACAAATGCAAATGACTATAAGGGCCTGAATTCAGAGTTTAAATAAATTAAGCTGAGTGGAGACTCTGACACTTACTGCATCCAGGCACTAAGTGTTTTAAATTTATCAGCTTCTTTGCTCATCACAATTTTATGAGATAAACATAATTATTATCTGTTTTTCCAGAGGAAATTGAGACATGGAATACATTTCCTGTATAAAGGGAGCAGTAGGTACTTGGCTCTTCACTGTAATCAGGCAGGAATACGGGTCATGACCCTGTATCTTTTTAAGAGCTTGAAATCTGAATTTAATATGAACTCTCCTAATTAAGAAAAAAAAATAGCAACTATTTAGAAATTTTTTAGAATACTATGCAGCCCAAAGAAAGTAACCCCATGGGTCCCCTATGGTTTTGGACAGCCCCTTTGCAACGTTAGGTCAATGATTCTAAAAGCCTTTCAAGCAGCAAAGCTCAAATGTATTAAATATAAAGCACAGAGAACCCGAGATAAATTAGCATGAATCTGTGGGAAGAACAGAAGTTGCCCCTGGAGGTCAAGGCTTGTCCTCAGCGGAGGCGCCAAGACATAGCCCCACCAAGCCCCCCCCTCCCCCTCCCATCCAGGAACAACTTGAAAGGCAGCTCTCTCAGTAAGTTAACTAAAAGTCCTCCAGGAAAGAAAAAACAAGCCTGTTAGTTTCATTTGCATTGCCCACAGGAGGCCAGACACCTGGCTTCTCCCTTTCAATTACCCTTCTTTTACATGGAGTTGCCGGGAGGAATCTAATTTCACCTCCAATCATTTTTTCCATTACTTTTATTTAGAAAAATAAATAGCCATCCCTCGTGCTGAGTACTCAGGTTGAAATTGTAGAACCACTACCCGATTGGAAGAAAATGTTTAATTTGCTGAGCCCATTTACATTTTTTACAGTTCCTGTTTTTCATAATGTCGGGTTTGAAACCAACATACACACTAATGGCTATGTTATAAATACACCAAAAAGGGGCTCCCTGTCTCTGAAAGTTAGTCCCTGTGTATCTACTTGTATCTCTTTTCAAAGTGCTTCCCCCACCTACAGAAAACATCAACAGCAATTAAGGCAGGCAAAAATGACTCATTCCATTCAGGTGTAAGTAGTTTGAGAGTAAAAGGTTGTTTTCGTTTTCATTTTTTTTTTTAAAGATTTTATTTATTTATTTATTTGACAGAGAGAAAGAGAAATCAGGAGTAGGCAAAGAGAGAGGGGGAAGCAGGCTACTGCTGAGCAGAGAGCCTGATGCGGGGCTTGATCCTAGGACCCTGAGATCATGACCTCAGGCTTAACCCACTGAGCCACCCAGGCGCCCCAAGTAAAGGGTTTTCATTTTTTATTTTTTTTAAAGATTTTATTTATTTATTTGACAGAGAGAGATCACAAGTAGGCAGAGGCAGGCAGAGAGAGAGAGGGAAGCAGGCTCCCTGCTGAGCAGAGAGCCTGATGCGGGGCTCGATCCCAGGACCCTGAGATCATGACCTGAGCCAAAGGCAGAGGCTTTAATCCACTGAGCCACCCAGGTGCCCCAGTAAAGGGTTTTTAAAAGCACAAGTTATTTTTAAAAAATCTTCACAATCATCTCTAATTGGCAGCCCTTTTTCTTCTCATTTTGCATCATTGTGAGGGTTTCAAGAGAACTCTTGGTCATTTTGACCCTCCCATGTGTGGGCAGAGCAGTGAACAAGGCACAGCAGAGCAATGATTCTGGAAGTGTCTTTTGTGCCCACCTGCACCAGAATTACCCGGGAAGAGACGGTGCTCATCTAAAATGCAGTTTATGCCCCCCACCCCTACCCCAGACCAGTTCCATCAGAATCTCTAGAGTTGGGGTGGAAATTGCCAATGTAACAAGTTTCCCTAGGTGATTCCTGGGCAAACTGTAAACTGAGAGCTGTTGCAACAGAGGCTGGGATAAAAAACAATAAATGCTCACATTTCATGTCCATTTCCTCTGTGCTAGGCACTGCCCTCTGCGCCTTCCATAGGCCTGCTCATCTGTGCCTCACCAATACCGTTGCAAAAGGTCATCGAGAAGACATGACCGCCCTTTAACCCATGAGCTGGACCCAGGCACTTGCAGCTCCCCACCCCCTCTCCTATTCTTTTTTTTTTTTTTTTAAGATTTTATTTATTTATTTGACAAAGAGAGATCACAAGTAGGCAGAGAGGCAGGCAGAGGGAGAGGAGGAAGCAGGCTCCCTGCCGAGCAGAGAGCCCGATGCGGGGCTTGATCCCAGGACTCTGGGATCATGACCTGAGCTGAAGGCAGAGGCTTTAACCCACTGAGCCACCCAGGCAGCCCCCCTCCCCTATCCTTGTAAGGTGGCTTTGGCTTGGCTTTCCTGCTTGCAGAGGCAAGGACGCAGGACACACCCTTGAGAGGCAGATGTGGGGTCGAGAACACCTGCAAGGCATATGTGACTGAACCCAGCTAAGGCCTCTATGTAAACTTTTAAGATTTGGTGGGCGGGTGTGAGGATCCACGGCCTTGCTGCTGCCCAAGGAAAACCTCGTGTGTGAGTTCCTTTTGCTTATTAAACGCCACCTACCAACCTGGAGTGGCCAGCCTCTTTATCACCTTGATCTAAGCTTGGGGGCCAGTTTCAGATTCTATCTAGGAGGCTCCCAAGAGGATGGGGAACCAAGAAATAACCTCTTTGACACAGCCGCTCTAGGTCTCATATTTCAGAAGAAGAAACTGAGGGACAGAAAGATTTCATAACTTTCCCAAGATAATACATATGCCTGATTAGCGGCAGAGATGAGAGCCGAACTCAGGCATTTTGACCTCGGAGGCCATTCTTGCTATTACTTTGGGGCTTTCTCCCATGGTTGTCTCCTGGGGTGCTGGGTTAAAATGCAGGCCCTGGGGCCCATGTCCCAGAGATTTGGATTTGGGGGTCCTGGGGGAAGCCCCAACAGTCTGCTAGGGCTTAGCAAGTATCCTGAACGTGATAGCAAGTATCACGTTCATACACTAGATTTATCACAAGAAGATCTGTGAGACAGTTTCCCTCCTAGACAAAGGTCTCACTTGGGGCAGGACCCGGAACCCCTCCCTTGTGTACCGTCAGCCTGCCTTCTCACTAGATGCTTCCCTCTCCCAACAAATATGTTCAAGATGTCCCAGTCGTAAATGCTGGGCAAAGCTGAAATGCAACCCCAGGCTGCCTCACACCTCCAGCTGCCTCCTTGATTTTAACATCAAATGCTGGGAATTAATCGTCCACCTTTCTGTGCCCACCCTCAGTTCCCTTCCCAGCCCGCTACCTCTGGCTTCCGCCACTGTGCCCTTGTTGGGGCTCCAACTAAGGTCTCAGGAGGCCTCTCTCTGATGGCCCTGGAAGGACACTTTCCAGGACATTCTCTGCACAGTGCATCAGGGCTCCCTCCCTCGTGACACTCCCTTCCTGCTGGGCTGTTGCCCCATTCTACAATTGTCTTTCTGCTATTCCTGGATCCCCTCTTCTGCTCCTTAGACTCAGGGGCTCCCTGACATTCTGCCCTGGGGCGTTCTTTTCTCCTTCGGGGAATGTCAGCCTTTCATATGGCTTCAGTAATCATCCATGAAATCCTTGTCTTGATACTTCTTTCTCATTCTCTTGCTCTTTGGAAGTCTTGCACTTTATTTTTAAGCATCTTTTGGAGAAGCCTATTTGAAGTCCCTGCAGTTGTTACCGTCTTATCCTGAACAACTCATTATTTGTGTATCTTCCCCAAACATGGTTTTAGCCCTGCATTTTTAAAAAAATTTCTGTGAATGCTTTCATCATCTACGCAGTTTCCCAAGTCAGAAAGTTGATCCATCCTCAACCCCCTGCCCCCTAACTTCATGTAAGTCTTGAACTTTCCAGAAAGTGCCTCTCTGCTGCTTTAGTTCAGGTTGACGAATGACCTCAGAACTGGGCTCCTAGTCTATTTTTAAAGTGTCACCAGATTTGACTCCCAAAGAAACAAAGTTGATAATACACCTCTGTTGCACCCACATTGAACTGATTGCTCAAGTCCAAACCCCTTGCCTTGTAGACAGGACTTCATGGCAGCCCCTTCTCAGACCCCTCCTGCCACCCTCCACTGCTGCTCACGTCAGCGAGCCTCCACGGTCTGGATTTGCACCAGCTGCCTCCTCTAATACCTTTTTGATTTCTTCATTTGGTTAAACTCTGCCTTATTTCCTAAACCCAGTTGAATGCCATCTTATCTGCGAAGCCCCCATTCCTCCAAGCTGAGACCAAGTTCCTCATGCTCCAGCTGCTCCAGGATTCGATTCCCCCAATGCATCTGAATTACTTTCTCACACATCTGTCCTCATCCCTCAGCGGAGAGCATCGCAGGGCAAGACCACTGATTTGTTGGATCTGTCTCCGTAGCCTCAGAGCCTGCTCACAGTGGATACTCACCAAGTGTTATTCTAACAGATGGCAGTTGCTCTCTGGAATTCAGAGGGCAATCAATGTCACAGTTACTTATCTTCCTAAGCTTCATTAAGTTTGGCTTGAGCACTCACTTGCCGGTGGAAGTCTTATGCAGGGGAATTTTGAGCCTTACAGGACCAAGTAATTGATGATTGGCTGGTGTCCTGCACGCTGGCTTGTGAGGGTCATCGTTGCCAGGCAGACTAGAGTCGTGGCTGCACTTGCCATGGAACAGTCAGGAAGATTAGGACCACGCAACCTGTACCCATCTATAGAGGTGTCTACACTCTCAGCTTCTTCTGAAGCCTGCCTCTCTCCAAGGCCCAGGACCTAGTTACTATAACCATTTGAACCCCTGACCTGCCCTTGCCCAGGCTTGGGGAGTCCCCGGCCAGCCGCATCTTCTGCTCTCAAGGGTCAAGTTCTCTGTCCTCTTTGTTTCTCCAAAAATCAAGATTAATTGCTCGGTAGGCCTAACCCAGGCACTGACAACCTACATGTCCATAGGCACCAGAAGTGGGCCTTGTCAGGGGACAGCAGAAGGGGGCTAGGAATGGTGACTGCTTTTCAGTTGCAGCTAATTGACAACACGAGGGAAGGTCACCCGCAGTGGCCAGAGGGCTCTTTCTAACTTTTCAGAGATGCCGGGAGTGGGATTTTGTGGAAATAATGTGGTAGTTGATTTTTAAAAACATCATCGTGGGAGCCAAATAAAACCTGTTTGCAGGCCAGATTCAGCTGGTGGCTGGGCAGTTTGTGACCTGTGACCCAGGTCTCATTCTATCATGAGAATTTTAGGATTTGTCTCTTTTAGGATTTGGCCTTCCTCCGCTAGCAAATGTTCTTCTGCCCTGGGAAACACAAGAGGACTGCTTGCTCTGACTGCAAGTTGTAGAACTCAGCGCTGGAAGCTTCTCTCTTTCTGGCCATGGTGGGTACACTGTGGACTTTTCCATGGTGGGCCCCAGGAGCGAGCACATGAAAAATCAAGGTGTTTAGTATCTTCATAAGTTGCCTCATAATATAGTTATTATGGCAGAGAGAAGAAGGATAGCCCAAGGTTGTTCCCTTTCTTCTAAGGACCACTTCTGTATTTGAACAGTGACCTTCTGTATCAGTGTGTTTTAAGCTCTCTGTGGGGAAAGACCATTTTTAAAAATCTGTCACGAACTAATGGTAAAACATGATAATACATTACTAGAAAAAGTGAAATAAAAAGACCTACACAATGCAAAGCTCCAATTTTATATCATTAGATCCAACGGACACAGAATTAGTCTGTCAAATTGTGATAAAGCAGTGATTCTCAACCAAGAGCAATGGTCTCATGGGGACATTTGTCAATGTCTGGAGACATTTTGGCTATCGAAACTGGGAGAAGGGTGCTACTGACATCTGAAAAGCAGATGGCAGAGATGCTGATAAACATCCTAGAATGTCCAGAACTGCCCCACAATAGTCCTCAGGCCTGAGAAGTCAATAGCGCAGGGGTGCCTGCTGGCTGATCTGTGATCTCAGGTCTTGATCTCAGGGCAGTGAGTTCAAGCTCCATGTTGGGCTCCGTGGTGGGTGTGGAGCCTACTTAAAAAAAAAGTCAATAGTGCCAAGGTTGCTTCCATTACAGTTTCTAAATGACTCCCTCCTTTTCTGTCTTTACGTTTTTGTGGACCAGTTATGAGCACTTCCCTGACTGGCACTGGTCTATAGATCATACTCCAGGATGTAGCATTGCCAATGGCTTTCGGACCAAACCCAAAGCATAAGCCAATAGTGGGATTTTCAGAAAACCTAGTGTAGTATCTAGGGGTCTGAATAGCAGGTGGTTCAAAATAAACCTAAGACTGTATATTCATTAACTCCCATTATGGTACTTTTCAGATAACATATCTCCTGTCTGGGGATAGAGGCATAGCCGAGGAATAGTCTCTGTCTTTTTGACACTATTGTGTCAGGTGTATCTGAGCTTTTCTTGTTTAAGTCCTGTGTACTGGGGAGAAATAGAATGGTATACTTAACTTAATTGAATTTTAAAAACTAAAAACAAAACACACAAAAAATCCCTTGAAAAGAGTTAAGTGAATGACTGATTAGTAGTCAAATCACTATCAAGTGTCTTCATTGTTTGCTAGCTGCAAAAATCATGTTCAATGTCAAATAGCTTTTAATTTCTCCATGCCGTCCTCCAAGACCCTCCCTAGACCCAGTGAGGCAGATGTTTCTTACAATGCCAAATGCAGATAAAATAAAACATGGAAGTCGTGCCACATGTTGCAAAAAGGAAGAGCTTTTGGCAGCTACGAGTTTGAATCTCAGGTCTGTTGCTTACTATCGTAGCCTTAGACAAACAACTAATTTTAAGCACAGCTTGGCTCACTGGGGCACTGTAGTTGATATTTATCTCTCTCTCTCTCTCTTTTTATTTTTTTTACTATCCTGCCTCTATCCCTCCTTCCTATATGTGTGGGGGTCCTCTCATTGGGTATGGTAATGGTGGGGCACTTCATCACCTGGAGAAGTCAAAGAAAGGAGATCAGTCTGTCTCCCTCATTGGATCCAAGCAGGACAATCAGGGGCACACATGTGACTGATAAGATTAAGCGATACAAAAATAAGAAATTGTATTCTCTCAGGGAACCTGAAGTAGGGTCTGATGGTGGCAATGGGGCTTTCAAGGTGAGGGGACATGCTTGGGCAGACTGGCAGATCTGCAAAAGGATGCTTGCTGGGCTTGCTACTTATTGAACTTTCCAAACTGGCTTGGTTCTTGCCTGACTTCCAAATCTGATGTTCCAGCCTCCAACTCAAGTCTGTGTGCCCTTGTTATCCTCCTAATTAAGTGCTTATAATTTTTTTTTAAAGATAGCCAGATGCCATTAGGTTGCTTGAAAACAATAAATGCTCATTTTTTCTCTCCCACCTCTCCATTTTTGTTTCTATGAATTGCTGTATACTCTGTTTCTCTTGGCCTAGAATTCTTCGGTGAAGTATCTAAATTGGGTTCCTTCTCAAGTTTTTCACACCAAAGTGTACTGTTTATAATCTAAATGATGTTTCCTGAGCTCTGCTTAAAATTTATAACATGAATGAATGTTCTTTTATAAACAATACCCTCTTGATTCACATTCTTCCCCTTTTCCCTCCCCCAAATGCACAATTAGACCAGTCCTATTATTATGTATTTATTTATGGTTTTCTGGACTCTCTAACATAGCTACTTTCTCTCTCTCTCTTTTGGGGGTGGATGGGTAGGTATTTACTATGAGTCAGGCACTGTGTCAAATGTTTTTCTAACTGTGGAAGAGATTGCTAGCTGCCCACCCAATACCCATTCTCTCCCTTTTCCTCAACAGCAGAACCTCTAAAGTGTCCAAATTAATATACACAGACCGGCTTCTCTTGAAGAGGGCACTTCTACTGCATTTTACATGGAAGTTGTTGGATAAAGCTTCCAAGACAGTTATTTTAAGGGACCTGACTCAGCTGCAAGGTGCTACTTTTGCCCTTTTCCCCTTCTTTCTCCTGTTTAAACATGAGTCAGTCCAGATTTCTGGCAGCCATTTTGTGAGCATAAGGAAGTCCCGAAGCTGAAAGCCTATATTAAGGATGGTGGAGCAAAAAATAAGCCTGTTGGATCACTGATGAAAATATGGAGTGCCAGCTATCGACCATCTACCTCAATTATCTTGATGTTAAATGAAGAAAAAAAACCTTAATTTCTTTAAATTTCTGCTAATTTGTTCTCTGCTAGTAGCAACTGAAGACACTCCTTTACCAATACATAGATAATCATGTGGAAGTCCTATAGGGCTTGTCCTTTTGTCCATGTTACTGGATGGGAAGTCTTAGGCTAGCTAGTTAATGTAACTTACCTGAGTTATTAATTGGACAGATCTGGGCTGACCCAGTATCACATGAATCAGCATTTGAAAGTAGTGTTCGTTTGAGAACAAAGACTAGATACCTAATCATTACATTTTACAGTCTCTGAGTTGAGCACGCCTGTAGAATTTTAGACCAATGCAATTTGTGGACCTTCTTGGGTAGGTATGACTGCTGGAAATTTTCTTATTGGAACAGATCCTAGGTTGTTCTTTCTTCTCTTTCACGTCCTGTCCAGCTAAGGCATGTTTTTCACCTACGACTAAATTGGTTCAATGGCCAACTTTGCATGGAAGAAATATTTCTTTTTCTGTTCTCGGAATGTAAATTTCGAATTCCTTGGAACATTCCTAGAGGAATCTGCTGTTGAGATGAAATCAATTTCCAGTAAAGTGTGTGCCACATAGTAAGTGCTCAATAAAAGTTGAATGGGCTTATGAATTAAGGAATGCTGTTCTCACAGTAGTTCTCCCTGGGTCACTGATTCCCAAGCGCTTTCTTAAGAGCCATTTTTTTGTGTTTCAAGAGCCACTTGTTTTGGAAAAATAGAAGCTTCTTTGTCAGGAAACCTGATTGCCTAAGCACAGTCTGGTTCCTACAACACCAACTGACCTATCTTTGTACTCTCTAAAGACCCATATTTTTTCTGAAAGGTTTTGGTGAAAAGCTCTTATTACAGATTGTGGAAAGGGTTTTTGCTTACTAATGCATTCCGGTGTAGAAATTGGGCAGAAGCTCTGTAATCATAGAAGCTACATTCCAATCATGGTTCTGAAGCTCCTCACCTCTGTATCTGCCAGCAAGTTACATACTCCACTTGTCCATCTGTAAAAAGGGCACAATAATAATTTCTGTTCTTATAAGGATTATAGGAGGGAAATATGAAAAGCATTTAGCAGAGTGCCTAGTTCATAGTGCATATCTAAACATGATAGCAATTATCACTAGTGAAAATATTCACTTCTGGTTGGAAACATTTCTTTTTTTTTTTTTAAAGATTTTATTTATTTGACAGAGAGAAACACAGCGAGAGAGGGAGCACAAGCAGAGGGAATGGTAGCAGGAGAAGCAGGCTTCCCGCGGAGCAGGGAGCCCGATGCGGGGCTCGATCCCGGACCCCTGGGATCTGACCTGGGCCGAAGGCAGACGCCCAACGACTGAGCCACCCAGGCGCCCCTGGTTGGAAACATTTCTTAATCCTTCAAGTAGAATTAGCCATCTCCTTGGCAGTGGCTCCTTGATGCCCCATATCTTTAAAAGAACGTAAAATATCTAAGAAAGTTTAGCTGGTTCTAAGCCTGTCTTACCTACATTAAAGTATTTTGAGGGCAGGATTTTTCCTTAAATTACTAGTAACTGGAACAGGGAGAAGTGCTCAGTAACTGAAGAATAAAAGAACAAAAGAATATGACAATATAGCAATATAAAATTGAATATTGACATAACATTGAACATGACACTATAACAATGCCTTCGTTATAAGAATAAGTATGAGAGTTGAGATAAGCCAGATAAGCTCATAGAGCAATTTCTGGTTTTAAATCTAAGAAGTTCTAAATGATATATTCCCTGGTGGGAGCAGGGGAGTGGAGAGTGTGGGAGGGCTCTCTGATCCATATGCGTAAATGGACATTTCTGCAATCCACTGTGGCCCAGCTGGTCCTGGTTTGTCTCCCACAGAGAGATACTTTAGTAGTGGTGGACACCGGTCACTGTTACGAGCTGGAGTAGAGAGGGTTCACTTACTACAATGCTAAAAGCAAAAAGAAAAACTTGCTGGAGCGTATAGTTCTTTCAGTGTTTTTTAAATTGAGTTACTAAAGGTTAACTCCCAAAGTTCTCATTTATGTTTTCATCACTAGGTCTCAGTCCTTTATCTGCTAAAAATGGATACAAGAGAGTAAATGGCGGGAAGGGGTCTCAGAAACTTCATAACACTTGTCTGAGGATCTTAACTTTACTATTTTTAATAACCCTAGTTGTAGGTATATTAGGAATAATCAGTTCTTACTTGGAGCAAAGGTTTGCCCTGTCTTAACTGATAGAGATGTAAACTATGTTAGGAAAGGAGGAAGAGTTAAACTATGCTAGGAAAGCAGAGGAAAGAATTCACCTGCTAAGGAGCCATACTAGGCTCTGTGCAAAAATAAACCAGGAATTTCTGTAAGCCCGTTGAAAGATCTAGATTACAAATGCAGTTCCCTAATGTAGTTGTTATAAATGTGCTTTGAAATGGCATTAACTGATTTCTCCTATCATATCAAAGGCCTAAGTTAAAAGCTCCTTAGGGAATTTAACTTTAAACATAAAGCTTGTTAGAGGAATGACAAAAAAGCAGCATTCACTGATTAAATTTAAATTTACAATAGGAACATGGCTGCAACCCAACTTCCATGGGCTTGCTGGAAGAAATACAGTGTTGAGAACGTTTTAGTCTGAACACCGAATAAATATTGGGCCTTTCTAATTCACCACCTCCTTTTGCTCCCTAGCCTCCTGCCTTTCCCTTCTCCAACTTGGAATTTTGCAGAGGCAAGAGAGGCTGAAATCGGATAGGGGAAAAGGGATTCGCTTGGAGAACTCTGAAATGTCAAGGCGGCTCTGAATGAATGGATAGGGGATCCTGCTCACCGCAGTGGCCCCAAAATAGGTTCCCTGAGCTGGTGGCCTGGAGCAGGCATCATATTTAGCTGAGGGCTTCTGGGGCCAGATCGGACGCTGCGAGATAGTTACTCTAAAACGCTGTTCTCTGGGAAAGTCACAGGCCGAGGCTCACTCACCTGCCTTGCCTGGGAGAGGTACTGGGGGTGTTCTCTGTCTGCCTCTTCTTACCCAGTTAAATCACCTACGCTCCTACACAATGTTCCCTACCCCTTCCCAGCGAGGTCAAGGAACCCTGGCCTTGGGTCAAGTCGATGGCATGCCGCCAGCCGCACACCAAGTATTAATAGAGAGCCTTGGGCTGCAGGAGACCGGCGCTGGAGCCTCCGGTTGCAAAGTGAAAGGAGCGCCAGGCGCGTGTCCTCGTCTCTCCCTCGGCAGTGGCGCGCGCCAGCTGCTGCCGGGCGCACCTGCGGGGCCCCAAGGGGGGCGCTGCCTCAGCGACTGCAGCCGCCGCCTAGACTGAGGGAGCCGCGCTGGGGACAGCCCGGAGTCGGGGAGCAGCGATGAGCAGCCACCCGGACCGCGGGTGCCCGCTGGACGGTAACTAGGGGCCTCCGCGCGGCTGCGAGTTTAGCCCTTAATCGCTCCCCACCCGGGTTTTTATCTCGCGGATGCTGGTTGACCTGGGGCAAACGAGGAGGAGGGTTATTTCTCTGTAAGGCGGCTGGGGTGGGTAAGTCCCCACCTTCATGGATTTTTTTTTTGCATCCCTTTCTGCACCTTTGGGGGTTATTGATTTATTTATTTTTAAAGAATGAAACAAGTTAACTTTTATAAAGCGCGGAGAACCGCGCTTGCAACGTAATGGGCATTGCGCACGTTTGTTCAATGAAGTGCAGGTCGGGGTTTTACTGCTTGGCGCGCTGCTGCGGATATTCTTAGACCCGGTGGACGTGCCTCCCTGAAAGAAAGCTGATTTTGCTTCTACTTTGGGACAAGCACAGCACCTCCACCCTTCTACTCTACCGACAGGCGTTAAATAGAGGCTACCTTGATCTTACAGAGTGATGCCCTGATGTGCTTCGGATGGGAGCCTGCGGGGGATGAGGGGTGGGGGGAACTGGATGTTAGTTGTTTAAAGAAAGTGTTGTGCAGCAGATTGCCCCAAACTGATTTTAGAATGCGGAAGTCATTTAGTTCTACTGGAATAGCGTGGTTACCAGCTTTAGCGAGGGAAGGGTCTTGGATGGCTTTGAACGTGTGATGAAATACTCTGAATCCTGTTCCCGAGAAAACTCACCTACACCTACACGTTTGGATGTTTGTTGTTGATTTCAGTGAGGACCCCTTCCCTGCTCTTGCCTACCCACCTGCTTTGAAAGGTCATTACTATAGCTATTTAGGCATTTTCACTAACTCGTTAGTTGTTGACCTTTTAGGAGGAGCGCTCCTCCGGGAATAACTACTCTTTGCATCAATACCCTTTCGGATTGTACGGAACACGACTTAATGAAGCTGTGTTGAGTCGAAGCTCTCTGGGGGCTTGGGCTCAACAGGTGCGTCGGGTACCCTGGCTTGGGTTCCCTGCGGATCATTTTCAGGGTGCGGAATTTTGCATAGTAGTTGTTTTGCAAGACAAAAACCATTGTACTACAAGGAACATTTTTCGTTTGTTCCTTTTATTGTCCCCCAAAAGTTCCCAGCATCATTACCCCGGATCCTATTAAAATTTTTTTTTTCAAGTTGCATAACTGCATTTCATTATATGGTATAAACATCTAGCGCTTGAAACTGCCAGAGCTTTTTGTAAAACTATTACTTTTGCGTTTCTAGGGTCAACACACACTATTATTTAAGACATCTGGTTATTTAGAACTGATTGAGAAGTATAAAGTAGACTGCTAATTTAAAAAACTCCTAATAATATGGCAGGCTTCTTTATGGGAGGCAAGGATGAGCAGCATAATTGTCTCTGATTACCCGAGCCCCGCACTATTTTGTTTGTTTGGTTTTTTGTTTTTAATCTTAATTCTTGTTTCAAGGCCATACACCCTTTAGAACTCTGATAGGAACTTTAAAAAAAAAAAAGTATCTTTTCTTCCTAAATTAAACATACATCCTTGTCACTGGACATGTCTTGTGATGACTTCAGTAGTTGCCATGTTTGAATAGTGAAGTGCAAAGTTGAACCTTAAACTTGAATTCCAGAGAATACTAGAAGCCTTAGGCTAAGTGTTTGATCATCCTTGAGTAGGTAATAAGGCGATAACATGTCTAATAACAACTAATTGTGCCAAATGTTGGCTGTGACACCTTAAAAGAGAATAGGATATATATTTGTGAGATTTAGTAAATTTCTAAGTATGTATGACCAGGTTGAGCAAGGTGACATTTGATGAGTATGTTAAATGGTATACCTGCTTTATTTTTATTTTTATTATTATTATTTTGTTATGCCTGTTTTAAACAAACTTTTGTTGGCTCTGTTACAGACCCATACATTGTGGAAGAACATCATAGGGAACCCTGTTGCAGATATAGAATTGTTCATGCTTGAATACAGTTTGTGATAACATCCAAGAGGAGTTTAGGCAATTGATTACATCAAAATGAAATTTTTAATTCCATTAAAAATTAAGAGTTCTTTGGACTCAAATAATATTTCCCCCTGTGTTTTGAAATAATAATACAAACCCATAAACCTTCCACATAAACCAGCCTGCAAATTCATTCTTTTTATTTTATTCAGCTTTGATTCTTACTGAAACACTTTGAAAATGGAAGCAAATTTCAAGTTTTAATGGGGGAGCATTGTAGACATTTTTTCTCTTGAAAAGCTGACCTTAAAATACTGTTATAAGTCTGGTATATTTTAGTGAAACTGAAACTATGATTTCCAGGAACAAAATTTTTCAGTAATTTGTTTAGTGCCCTCTTTATGATTCGAAGACAATGACAAAAGATACTAATATTCCAACACTGCTTTGTTGCAAATCATAGTTAAGCTAACTTTTGATCTCCCCTCTGCCCTTGGCTTTCCCTGCTTTGTTATATGAAGATGTTATGACAGCACATGAATATCTAATTTGTAAGTGTTCCCTAATTGTTTTGCATATATACTTGAGATGCTTTCAAGTGCGCGGAAGTTGAGTATCTTTTGTTTATCTTTTGTTTGCAGAGTTAGCTCCAGGAACCAGAATCTTTGTGAACCTTTATAAAGCGAGGTAGCCCTCCCCTATTCAATCCTCTTCCCCCACCCCCACCCTTTTTAAAAATTACCATTCTCTGGGAATGGAAGGGTGAATGAGTAACCTTTAACCTGATATATTTATATATTTTGCAGAAATTATAATGTTGCTTCAACACCATCCCTGGGAACATCATGACATTGTTTTCTTTTTAATTTCTCACAGCTTTTTCAGTTTTTGAATTGAGAGGTGGGATCCTGGACCTCTTTTTCCAGAGTCTGCCAACAGCACCACCTTTCTCTTCCAAGTGCAGAATTCCTTTTTGGTTCTGAAGGAAGTCCTGTTTTGTTTTGTTTTTTTTTTTTTAGATTTTTTTTTCCCCTCATAGGCACTCTGGTAACCTCACTGAGTGTCCCTGGGACCCCATGCCCTCCTGGCTATGTCATATGCCTTGTCTAGAAGTCTGAATCTCTTGATTTAGGGGTGGTACCCTTCCTTGTTCCATGGCACTGTGGTAGAATGGATACGGAAATGGGAAAATACCTCAAAGAAAATACTATCACAAAGATAGAATCCCTCCCCATTAATTTTGTTCCTGACCCACTCATGGATTCTAGCACCGTCCCTTTTTCTCTCCTCTCCGTTTTCCTTTCACTGAGAGAATGGATCTCCATGGTGATTAGTTTTGTGTTCATTAAACTTCTTTTTGGATTATGAGGGCTTATTTTGTATCCTAGCTATTATTTTGTACCCTTGCAAGCACCACACAGGTGAAGAAATACAATTTTGCTATCATTTTGGGGGCACATGTCTTGTGTACCCCTTTAGCCCCTTCCCTCCCCCATTTAAGTGATCACTACCCTGACTGACTTGGGTAGTTAATTACTTTCTTGCACTTTTTTATAGTTTAGCCGTCTAATTATGCATTCCTAGACTAGCCATTTAGTATTACCTATTAAGAAGAACCTGTGATATGTTATTTATTTATTTATTTATTTATTTATTTATTTATTTATTTATTTTTTAAGATTTTATTTATTTGCCGAGCAGGGAGCCCCATGCGGGGCTCGATCCCAGGACCCTGGGATCATGACCTGAGCCGAAGGCAGACGCCTAACGACTGAGCCACCCAGGCGCCCCATGTGATACGTCTTTTAATTTACAGTTTTATCCACCTGTCCTTTTCTATTCTTGTAACTTATCTGTTAAAGAGCCTGGGTTATTTGGCCTGTAGAACTCTCCACCATCTGAATTTTGCTGCTTTTGTGCTCACAGTTCAATGTTTTCCTTGAAGATCACCTTCTTTTGAGCTCCTTTAGACTACCCCAGTCCTTCCTCCTATAGTCTCTTGGTTAAGTTACATTTTTTAGTTTAATCCTTGACTTCTAGAAACAACCATGATGTCTTTTGTCTATTAAGCAATAAACAATTTTACTAAGCTTCTCATATTGAGCCCTCAATTCTTACATTAATTTCATTAAGCATTTTAATAAGTTGATTGAAAATTAATGCTCTTATTTACTAATTATTTCAAAGATTAGTGATTTGGGAGCACTCTGGGCGGTTTTGTAAACTTTTATGTTTTAAATCATTTTGTGATCTGTTTTCAGAATTTTTCACATTTTCTTCCGTGCTGTTTTTGGTCTTATAATTAGTATTGAGGCAATTATTTTGTGGGTCAAAATGTGGGTATTAGCAATAGGGTTTAATTTGAAAAATGTATATGTTGAGTTACTGAAATTGTAGTAGGCTGCAAGATAGTTTCTACAGTAAGAGTCCATTTTGTTGAAAAATAATAATTCATTTATACATATGGAACTGGAATGGAAAGAATTTACACTTGGGGATTAAAATTAGTTGTATACAAATGGTTGGAGAATGGATTTTTCCTTATGTTCTTCTGTTTGTCTGTATTTTCTGTAGTGTGTCTGCATTGCTTCTGACAGAAAAAAAAAGAAAAAAACAATTTGGTAAGGAATTGGGTTGGAGATTTTTTTTTCTTAAATGTTTTTCTCATCCATTTTAGGCCAGGCTTTCCAGCTGTATTCATCTGGTTTGTTTTCTGTTTTCTTACATAAGCATGAATGTCATCTCTATTGTTCAAACAAATCCCTGTATTGGAATCCAAATGTGTTCTTATTAATCCCTGATTGTTGAATAGTCAAGTTGTTTCAGTATTTTTTTATCAAAAATAAAATAGAAGAGAAATGTTTGGCTGAAAACTAATTAAAAATATAAAAACACACACACACACGCACACACACACACAAAAGAGAGAGAACCCTACAAATCCAAAAAATGATTAACAATATTTTAAGGCATAATGTGGAGATGAAAATTTGCATAGGAGTGCATCAGGATTACCAATTCTTGAAAATCCAATGATCTGGTGATCAGAAATATTTATTTTTTTTGACAAATGGTCATCCTGACCAATTTGTACCTGGGCAAGGCAGTGCTGGGGAAGGCAGGATTTGAGCTTTGCTTTTTATAGACCAAAGCTCACATTTTGACATTAAGAACAGTGAGGCCCTTTTTGAGAATCAGTTCACTCCCCATTACAATGGGGATGATAGCAAATAACACTACTAACCTCATGGATTTTGTGAGAATGTATGTAAAGTACCTGGCACATTGAAGATTAGTATGTCCTACCTTCCTCCCTCAATAAATATTTACCACATTGAATTATATGGATAAATATGCATGGAACTCTATGGGGAGTATGTTTTAAAAGAGGATTTAGTTTAATTAGAGCCCTCAAAGCAAATCGCAAATGCACTGTAATATGAGAAGGAGACCTTTGACCTCTATCACTCCTAAAAGAGTAATTGAAAAAGGGACAGTGGTTTTTTTGGGGGGGGTGGGTGGACAGTGATTTTTTTAACAGTCTTCCTACACAGAACTAAAACAGCGCACATAGAGAATACAATAGAAAAATATAGCACGAGAGATAGGTTTTTTTTGTTTGTTTTTTTTTTTGCTAGGGATTAAATTATGATGGTTGAGCTCAACATTTTCCTGGATCTGTGCAAGGATAGAGCCTTTCTCTGCTGGATTTAGGGAGCTATAGTTGGTCTGCTTCCTTTGCCATCACAGCTTTAAGGACCATCCCTTCAATAGAAGTTGCAGATTTGAGCGCAAAATGAATCACAGAGACCGCCAATGTGGGGTTTCACTTGATACTATTTTTATGCATAATACAGCACAAAATTATCATTCAATGGAGTTATTATAGAGCAGGACTTTTTCTGTCTCAGCTCTGTTTCATTGCACCTTCCCAGATGTGGTTGAAATACCTTACTCAAAGTTGTCTTGACCGTGGCTTCTGTGGTAGGGCTCTTTCAGCTAGGGATGTGTCCCAGTAAGTGTTGATCCCCAGACTCAAGAGAATACCATGGCATGCATCTTTGCTGTTCCTTTCCTGCTTTTTGTTGGTGGTAGAATGGCTAAATTTTGTAGACTAAGACTTGAAAGGGTGTGGAGTTTGTTGAACAAATAGGATATTTAGAGTTGAAGGATTTATTTAGAACAATAGGATAAGAGTTGTCTATTCTACATCTAGCTATCTCACTGATAATCTCTTTAAAAGGCATACACTTAAAGTTTATATAAAAAACCTTTTAAGATTTATAGTAGCGTCAAAAAGAATACTTACAGGGCGCCTGGGTGGCTCAGGGGGTTAAAGCCTCTGCCTTCGGCTCAGGTCATGATCTCAGGGTCCTGGGATTGAGCTCTCTGCTTGGCAGGGAGCCTGCTTCCCCCTCTCACTCTGCCTGCCTCTCTGCCTCCTTGTGATCTCTCTCTCTGTCAAGTAAATAAATAAAATCTTAAAAAAAAAAAAGAATACTTACAGAAAATTTAAACAGGGAGATGAGAAGTTTCTACACTGAAAACTGCAAACATTACTGAAGGAAATTAAAGACAAAAGCAAATGAAAAGATATCCTGTGTTCATTGATTGGAAGACTTAATATGGTTAAGATGTCTCTACCACCCAGAGTGAACTACAGATTCAATATAATCCTTATCAAAATTCCAAGAGCCATTTTCTGCAGGAATAGAACATTTCATCTTAAAATTCATATGGAATCTTAAGGGACCCTAAATAGCCAAAACAGTTTCAAAAAATAACAAACCTGGAGGACTCACACTTCCTAATTTCAAAACATATTGCAAGGCTACAATAATCAAAACAGTGTGATACTTGCGTAAAGACAGATAAATAGACTAATGGAATAGAATAGAGAGTCAGGAGATAAATACTCATGAATGCAGTCAAATGATTTCCAATGTAAGACCACTCAGTAGGGAAAGGACAGTCTCTTTAACAAATGGTGTTGAGAAAACTGGATATCCACATGCGAAAGAATAAAGCTGGACCCTTATCTGACACAATATACAAAATAACTGAAAAACGGGTTAAAGGCCTAAACTTAAGACCCCAAACTACAAAATTCCTAGGAGAAAACACAGGGGAAATCTTCATGACCTTTAGTTTGACAATGGTTTCTTGGACATGACACGAAAAGCATAGGAGACAAAACCAAAAATAGACACCTGAGACTTTATCAATCTAAAAACCTTTTGTGCATCAAATGACACAACCAACAGAATAAAAAAGCAACCTGTGAAGTGGGAGAAAATATTTGCAAATCATATATCTGATAAGGAGTTAATATCCAAACTATATAAAGAACTCCTACACTCAATTACAAAAAAAATCAAATAATCCCATTAAAAATTAGGCAAAAGAGCTGAACAAATATTTCTTCAAAGATGATATATGAATGACTAAACAGTATATGAAATGATGCTCAACATCACCGATCCTCACACTCACTAAGATGACTACTATTAAAAAACAAACAGAAAATAACAAATGTTGAGGAGGACGTGGAGAAATTGGAACTCCTTTAGACGACTGGTGGGCTTGTGAAATGGTGTAACTGCTATGAAAAACAGTATAGAGGTTCCTCAAAAAGTTAAAAATAGGGGGCACCTGGGTGGCTCAGAGGTTAAGCATCTAACTCTTGATCTCAGCTCAGGTCTTGATCTCAGGCTTGTAAGTTCAGTTCCACATTGGGCTCCATACTGGGCATGAAAGTTACTTAAAAAAAAAAAAAAATAGAACTACTGTATTATCCAGAAACCCCATTCCTGGATAAGTATCCAAAAGAATTGAAAACATGGTCTTGAAAAGATATTTGCTCATCCATGTCCATAGCAGCACTATTCACAATAGCTAAGAGATAGAAGCAGCCCAAATGTCTATCAGTGGATGAGCAGATAAAGTGTAGTTTATATATACAATGGAGTGGAGAGAAATCTTGTCACATGCTACCCTATGGATGAATCTTGAGGACATTATGTTAAATGAAGTAAGTCAGACATCACCACATTGTATGATCAGACGGATATTGTATGATCCACTTAAATGAGGTCACTAAGGCAATCAAAGTCACAGAAACATAAAGTAGAATGGTGGTTACCAGGGGGCAAAAGGATAAGGGAGAAGGGAAAGTATTTAGTTATAGAGTTATAGAGTCTCAGTTTGACAAGATGAAAAAGTCCTAGAGATCTGTTTCACAACAATGTGAATATACTTCCACATAGTGAACTATACACTTAAAATAGTTAAAATGGTAAATTTTATCTTATGTGTTTTTTTAACCACAGTAAAAAGGGGATACCTAATTTTAAAATAAGCAAAACAGGCTTTTAAGAATAGAATAATTTGTGGGGTGCCTGGGTGGCTCAGTGGGTTAAAGCCTCTGCCTTCGGCTCAGGTCATGATCTCAGGGTCCTGGGATCAGGCCCCACATCGGGCTCTCTGCTCAGCAGGGAGCCTGCTTCTCCCTCTCTCTCTGCCTGCCTCTCTGCCTACTTGTGATCTCTCTCTCTCTCTCTCTGTCAAATAAATAAATAAAATCTTAAAAAAAATAGAATAATTTGTAAAATAATTGTAAAACCTACTTGCCTCACTCAACAAGTTTAACACTCTTTTGTATGTCTTGGCATTGCCATTGTGAACACTGAATAATATAACACTTCTAGGAGTTGAGATGTATCCAGCTGTTTGTCCCTTCATGGAATGATGAGCAGATTGTTTTTCTTGAATTCTTATAACTACTTTTATACTGTTTCTATTTCCTTCATCATGGTCTCCCATGAGTGTCAGCTGTTATATCTTTCTTCTCATAAATCCTAATAGTATCTTTAGTCACCACTTGCCACACGTCCCCCAATTTATTGCTTTTAACAAGGTGGGCTATTGTCTCATATTCTTGGTTTTCTAGCCCACAAATGGTTGGAATTGTAGCTGATGTAAGGTAGATTGCCTCTGAATGAAATGTGACAAGGTCTATGTAAGAAGAGTGTACAGGTATCTATTACACTAACATTGTTCTATTTATTTATTTTGCATTCTTCTGTATTTTGTGTATGTTATGGATATTTGATGTTGCTAGGTAAGAAGCTTCCATAGAGACTGTATGCTAGTGAAAAAATATTTTTATGTAAACACATACATGCATGATTACATTCATGCTCATGATCTGAAGCAACTGATAACATTCTATTGCTGGAGAGATATCCATGTAAACAGATTGGGCAAGTAAGTCCCAGTTTAAAGGAAAATTATGGCTTTCTACTCGTTGAACTGTACAGGGAGTGCGATTGATCCGTAACCCTTATGGAGAAGACAATGTCTGCACGTGCTCGCCTTGCTTGCTTTGTTTCTGCTGCTCTCATCGCCAGTGCCACTAAGAAGTCCATAGCACAGCCTACAGGAAGTTGAGCAACTGTGCTCACTCTTTTATACTACACATGATCTTTAAGAACTTTATTGAGGTATGATTTATATATAAAATTCACCTGTTTGGATGTGCAATTCAATTTTTAGCAAATTTACAGAGTGGTACAACTCTCAGCACAATCCAATTTTAGAGCATTTCATGCATATGATATCTCAAAAATAATGTAACCAGGCTTTTTTTCTGCTATGTCTGAGTACCTACTCTTCTCTGCAAATAGCTGACTGCCTAAGAGAAATGTTGATTTTTACAGGTAGCATGCAAAGAGAAAGATAATTACTAGTTAGATTCCATGGTCAAAATAAGAATTTCAAAGGAAAATCATAGTTTTACAAGTCAGGCTATTGCCTTGAGACAAGGGCTCTCTAAATTCTTTTATATATATATATATATATATATATACATCCTTGTATATATATATACAAGTCAGGCTATTGCCTTGAGACAAGGGCTCTCTAAATTCTTTTATATCCCCTTTAACATGACCTCCTAGGCTTAGGAGACAAAATCATGGAGTTTGTAGTACAGAGAAGATAACTTTTATTCACCTTTAAAGCTAGGAGGAAAAGGGGAATATTTAATGTAAGAAAAATCAATGAAAAATCTCCATTCCGGACCTGAAGTGATAATGGGGAGGGAAAAAGAGATTGAAGCAAGGGAGGCAAGTGTTGAAAGACATGGTATCTATTTCTCATTACTTGGGATCTTGGCAGGTTTATAGAAACGTTGAAGGCAATAACAGAGATCTTTACCAGCTTCTTTTGGAGGAGGCCACCTTGCAATCTCTTCAAAGCAAAAAGAATGTCTCACTAAAGTTGGATGAGGAGGGAGAAGCTAGATTTAGCCTTTTAAGTTGTGGGCGTGTCTCTTTCTGAGGAAGGTGGTTGGATCAAGTACCCTTGATCCTCCCAAGGGTCCCTCTCTGATGAAGATGAAGGCAGAAATCATGGGATGGACCTGCTCTATTGGGGAGGTGATGAAGGATGTGGCATAAGCCTTGAGGGTCTATACCATTATCAACAGCCAAGGTGAGGTCACCTCAGTCATGGAGCACCCTCAGTATCTGACCAAGGAGAGGGAGAAGAGACCATGAATATTCCATGTTGGCTAGGTGGGAAAGGATATAGAAAGTGAGATTGCCCAGAGACAAAGCTGCCCGTGGACACCATGCTGATCCAAGGACCTTACCATTCTTCCACCATCTTGAAGCTGAGTCACTTGCAAAAGTGTACCTTGAAGCCATCAAGAAGAGTATTAGGAGAAGGGGAAATGGGAATCTAAGAGCAAGTGTTTTTACACAGTAAAACTGAGCATTGTCTAAAGAGACTGTTTATTATATTTGACCAAATTTTAACCAGATTGTACCAAGTAAGGTAAATTTTGTTACTCTTTCCAGCAATGGGGCCTCATGGGGAAGACAAGATTAATTAGAGACCAAAATAAAAATACTTAAATTTTCTTGGTATACCTGTGAGTCATAAAGGTAATGATGCTGTGAACAAGCTTGAAACAAATGAAATTGGCTGGTTCAGCCACTGCCATTGACACCGGGGCGGTGTCTTTGGGGAGTGCAGTTGCCAAGGGTAAATATGCACAAAGCTGGGTCTCAGGTCAGCTGATGAAACTCCCATGGTAAGTGAGGCTTAGCAGAAAAGTTATTTGTTTTTTAAAGAGGGAAAAGCAATGGGTAACAGATGTCAGTCGAGTCACACCTCATTCATTCACGCCTACAGTCTCTTACAGGCAAAATAATATAGACAGGTTTTTGCCATTAACCAGCTTTGCTGGGCCTGAAGAGGTCCCCAGGGCCCTAAAGACCTTCTTCTTCATCATTTCCTCCCTTGAACCACCGCCATGGTGGTCCTGAAACGTTTTAGGAATTCACAATAGTGCAGAGCATTGATGAGGACCTCTTTTAGAAATGCTGAGATGTGTTCTGTGTTCATTATGCACATAAGATTTTTTTTTTTTTTTTGTGAATAAGATTTTAACTGAAAAATGACTTTAGCTGAGGAATCATTGACAGGTAGAGTGGCAAGGTATCTTGTAGAGCATCATTTAACTGAGAGCATCATTTAACCAGAGGAAAGTACTACCTGCAGTCACAGAACTAGGTAGGGCTAGAGTTGGGGCTAGAATTCCCCTATCCCAAGTTCCAGAATGTTCTTTCTGTGCATATTATCAGAGCAGATAATTAAAAGTAAGAAATCAACACTGTAAAATACTTTACAGCAGTTCGATTTTATGTTTGTTTCCACCAGCATCTGAAGTACAGTGCTGAGAATTTCAGCATTCAGGAGCTTTTCAATGGGAAATATTACAGAGCTTCAGAACTTTCTAAATTACTTAATGTCAGCAAGCCATTGTTAAATATTAAAATCTGTTTCGGTGATTTAGCTGCAGCATTGACAAATTTTAAATTTCCACACTCCAGTTTTCGTCTATTAAATATATTGCTAAGTCCTCCTTTTGTTTGAGTTTCTTGCTGATAAGACTATTCCCAATTCAGCCCTCTGGATGCTCTGTTGCCTGATCTCCTAATGCTCTGCATCGACTTTCAAAATCAATAGGGACTTAGTTGGTATTTTATGACATATCTTATCTGTTCTTTCAAACGCTATGCAGGCCAAAAAATATATCCAGGGAACTTCTTTTCTTCATATGCATTTTCATCATAGTGTAGTCTGTTACGTCGTCAGCTCAGTTTTATTTCAGTACCTAATTTGTGTGAAGGGGTGAAGGAGGAGAAAGAAAATCTATGAAAAATTGAATTTCCTAGTATTTGTCTGTGGCCTTATTTTTCAAGTTGATGGCACAACAAAAGAGAATTTCAGAAAGTAATTGTGGAACATACATATGATGACAGTTTTGCCCAGAAGTGTTCAATACAATATGTCAGTTTAGCAGTTAATTGTTCTTTTATTGTTTCATGCGTGTTCATCCAGTCTCCCCCATGAGAGAGGCATCATGGTTTAGTGAAAAGACAAGAGACATTGCAGTCAATCATAGTCTGAATATCAGCTCTGTTATTTACTATACTAGCTATGTCACCTCCACGAAAAGACCTCATTTTTATATTTGTAGAATTGGGAATGATACTTGTGCATAAGCTGTCATAAAGAGTTGCATGAAAACATGTAAGTGCCTAATACGGTGTCTGTCTGGGACACGGGCATTCAAAAAATGGTGATCATTTGTCTTGATTTGAGTTTTCCAGGAGCAGACCTTAAGTCAATGATTAGAGCATAAGTAGTTACTTTGGAAGGTGGTTTCAGAGCTAGCCAATCGAGAACACGTTATAAAGCAAGGTATCACTGTGGGTAATAGAAGCTTCATTCTGCTGGAGAACTCAGGGTGTTAGTGAAGAACACACACCTCAGAGTTATTCTGTGTTAAAAACAAAAGAGCTGGATATTTATATATTAATTTTATCAGTGGTTGGTTGAAGGATGCTGAGATATGAGTATTAATTTTTTAGAACTTCAGACTTATTATGTAAGTGGGCAGAGCAGTTTTTGCCAAAATAGAAAGGCTGCAGGCAAAGAGATAAAGATGATTGGCTTGGAAATCACAGGGCTTGAGCAGATACACACAGGATGACCTGCTCTACTCCATTTTTGTTAACTATTATTACATTTCTTTATTTAAGGACTTTTGTTTTCCTGTCTCCTTATCCTGTGGTGTGCCCAAACCACTTAATACCAGGTCAAAAGAGTGTTAAGTATTCAGAAATGTTGTAAGAAATTATGAAACTGTTAGTATATTGAAAGTAGCTCAGGGGAGTTTTTGCACCATAACAATAGATTAAGTGCTGCCAATCGGAAAGCAGCTTTCTAGCACACCATTGTCCTCATCCCCCTTCTCCCAGTAAATAGAGAAGAGGAATTACAGGAATAGGCTCAGGAATCAGACAGACCTGAGTTCAAATCTGGGCTCTGACACCTTTTGGCTGTATAGCTATGGGCAAGTTACCTGACTTCTGTGGGCCTCAGTGTCCTCATCTGTAAAATGGGTATGTGTATAAACTATACAGCTGTGATGAAGATGAAATGCAATAACACATTGTATGTTCTAGAATACTCTGGAATAAGGTACTTATTATAGAAATTAAATCCTATATAATTGTGGGAGAGGCTGAGGAGGGAAAATTCCATAAAGAGAAATTGGAAATCAGAGAAAAGTCACTAACTAGCCCTCTTGAAGCACTGGCAAGAATAGTTGGAGACTATAGGGAAATCTGGAAATGCAGGCAGGTACAGTTGCCAAAATATGACCACGAGCAGAGATGGAGATAGAAAGCTATTTCTCTGTGCAGCTTTCATCTCTGAGAATTAAGAATCATGCATTCAGATGAGAGAAGAGATAAGAACAAGCCAGTATCTGTTGGCATGTCGGCAACTACTCATCACTGCATCTGATATCGAAGACTGTCCGAGAGGCTGGGCCACTGCTTCACTTCTGTCTGAGTGCAGATCCAAGAGTCACAGAGAATAACAGATTGGGAAACCATCCAAGAGGGCAGAAGCAGACCCGATTCAATATGTGCAATATGTCCTTGGCTAGATTTCAGAACTGCTATGGACCAGTGACTAGCCCTGTGCCTTCTGTTCCCTCCTGGGAGTGTCCCACGGTAGTAATCCTGTCCTTCTCACTATTTTATGTTGAGTGTGGTGTCTGATACTTTGGTTTTAGTTTATGGGTCCCTGAACCCAGAGCAGCTACGACTGAACAGCCTTGTATGCTCACAAACCTGATGCAAATCGTGAGATCCTGGACTATAGGCCTGTTTCTCTAACAGGATGATACTTGGCGGGGAAGGGTGTGGGGTTGGGGTTGGGAACAAGCCCATTTTGTGAACAGAAGGAATACGAATAACTTGGTAAAAGGGTAGACTCTAGTAGATTAGAAACAAATGGCCTCAGAACCTTTTATTCCTTCCTAGTATGCATACAACTTTGCAATGTGCCATTACCGACATTACCTTTGGTCTTCAGGAGATGGGTTTTTTAAAAAATTTCTTTGAATCCAATTGTTCTTGTGACTTGCTTTGATCAACAGAGTATGTCAGAGGTGATGTTATGTGACATACAGTTCAAGGCCTCAAGAGGCTTGGCAGCTTTTACCTTCATTGTCTTCAAACCTGCCGTCACCTTGTGAGGAAGATCAATCTAATTTCTTTGAAAATGGAACACTATGTGGAGAACAAGGTCCAATTATCCCAATCTCTCCAGATGCGCTCAGCTCCCAGACAGTGCACAAGCTGATGCAGTTGTGTGAGGGAGCCCAGGCAAGACCAGCAGAATCACAGATTCTGTGGCCAAACCACAGAATCATGAGAAACAATGCATTATTGTTGTCTTAAACTACTGAGTTTTGGGGTCATTTATTACACAACTGTAGCTAACTGACACATCCTCCCAATAAATCATTTTTATGCTTAACTTAACCAGAGTGAGTTTTAGTTGTGTGTCTCTTCCCAGGGTTGCTGTGTGGGATAAATATACTATTATTTGTGAAGGACTTACCAAAATCCTGCCACATAGTAAGTGCTAGATAAATACTAGCTACTAATTATGTGAGTATTATATGAGTACTATTATATCAATTCCAGATGCTTATGAAGGATGAAGTATGGACAGCTCTTTGAGGCTCTGGTAGGCCTATAGAGGGGGTTACATGACCACCAAAAAGTCTGTGTGCCATTAAATCCCAGTTTTCTCAAATTCAAAATGAGGACATTTGCTACATTATCTGTAGATAATGGGCTCTAAGATCCCATGTTCCACACAAAATTGGCCCCAAACCAACCTTGGCCCATATTCTAGATGGATCCAAACTCATGCCTCAGTGGGTCTCAGCTAGGGACTAACCCATGCCAATGTCTTGATGATCTGTTACACAGCGTTCTGTGAGTATTTCATTTATCAACTTCAGAGTAGCAATGAGGCATGTGGGTATCTCCCAGAACAAACATGTTGACCACAGATCCGGGATACCGTCCATAATGTAGTTGATGGGACTGTGTTGGGTCCCAGATAGGATAATGTTTTTAGAATATTTGCTCTGATTTTATGTGGGGGTGAGGCTGATTCTGTGTGGCGTAAGGATGAGAAGGAAGATGCTGGTAGCAGCCTCACCTTCTTTCATGCTTCACTGAGCAGTTCCTCTCTGTCCCTGCATGTGCATGCCCCCCTCCCCAGTGTATTTGCCCTGCAAATGCCTCCATAGAAGGCACTTTAGACCATCTATTTTTACTTTAAGATGCTTCTTGGAAAGGTCTGTCATTCTAAGCAGCTTCTCAATATATTTTTTATAACCACATGTAATAGACTCAATAAAAGAGTTTTGATAAGTAAAGTTGCCTGCATTTGAGGTTGGCCTCGTGTGAATGTCACAACATGTGTGTTGAGATGGTAAGGGCCTGACAGTTACTGTCTTCTAGTCATCTAGAAAATGATCTGCCCAAGGCCTAGACTAGGAGGCAGAACCCAGAGCACAGATGAGCTTCATATCAGAGTTAATCAACAGATCATGCAAATGAGGCACCCATTTATAGCATTTATTTAAATTTTCATTTACATTGCTAGTTAAATGGAATACATTTAAAATTTTGAAGTCAACACTTGAGCAAATTGGTTTTAAAACTATATATTAAATTGTAGCACATTACAATTTAATGCATAGTTCCAAGATAATTGCTTATTGCTTTAGGAGTACAAAATGTGTGTCCAAATAGTTTAGTGCGGTTCATGAGACACAAAAAGAAGTATCTTCTTGTCTGCCTTTTTTTGACAAGAGTAGAATGTGGTAATTAGCAACATGATGTCTGAACTCAGGGTATCTGACTTTGAATTCTGCTTCTACCACTTATTTATTGGCGGTCTGATTTGGGCAGTTTTTGTAATCTCTCTGGCCTCAGTTACTCTATCTGTTAAATGGAATTAATAAAGATATTTTCCTCATAAGGTTATTATGAGGCTTAAATGAAGTAATTTGTACAAGGTGACTAGCTCAGTACCTGATCCATTATAAATATCTTATGTTAACTACTGTTACTATTTTATAAGTGTATCATGGCATCTGCTACTAGAAAAGATAAAATCACACAGGTGTCTTCATCTGTGGCTCGCATTATATTTCTTTTTGGCAGTGTTGTACTGAACTCTTTTTGCTAAGACAGTACACTACCCATTGACCTCACTCATCCAGACTTGTACTTAAGAAGAGTATTTTTAAAAAGAGAAAATAAAACACCAGACTTATTTTCTGACAGTAACTGGGTGATCTCCAAGTTTTAGAGAATAATAAAAATAGATGGGGAATTCTGAAGGTCCAGAGAGTATACTGAGTAAGGTGTGTCTGGTCGATTTTAGCTTTCCTTACTTGGAAATGGCTACAGAGGCTGAGTTATTCAGAGTATGAGTTATGGTTGTCTTGTTTCACAGAACACAGAATGACTCTTGTTCACTTTTAGGGGGAGTTTATTGAAAGGATCTTGGAACTCACAGAATTGGGGAGAGAGAGAAATAGTTGGGCTTTCAAAAAGACAGCAGCCAAGGCAACTCGGAGCATCTGAAATATCTAGTATTTTAGGTACTTGAGATAACCACAAAAGAGCATAACCTTAATTGACAGTCATGCCAAGACTGTGTCTGGTGGGAAGAGTGGTCCAAGTTGGGATGCTGGTTAGCCCCAAAATACCCTGAGCAAACAATCAAACTAAAAATGAGTATTCTCCCTACTCAGCCTTATCGCAGAAAACACGAGTCATTGACACAGCAATGAGTTAAATCTGATGTTTCACAAATATATGTAGACAAGAAGCAAGGTGAGGAGTCAGAACAAGGAGCCAAGGTGGCACAGGGGGAAAATGACAGCACAAACTGTGACAACTAGGAGAGGGGACACACAGTGAAAACAGTTCCTGGGGAATATATTGCACCTTGGTGCTGTAGCTCCCACTGAGCCAAATGAAAGTGTACCCTCCACAGTCAAGTTCACGAGCCTGGGGCTGGAGAATGGGCCTGAAATTTACTATGTGGGTATGACAAATTCAATTTTCTCATAGAGCCTGACTACATTTAACTCCTTGCAAGGTAAAGTTGTACCTATCAGAAAAGTTCATAAGGTTTAGAGGTGGGATGGTGGGTGGGTGGGGGTGGTTTCAAGAGCTGCTTATTAATATGATAAACTAAGACATACACTTGTAGCATATATAGCTTATCAAGTAATGTTTATTCAAACAATAGAAATAAATGACTCTGGAAAACCTACTCTCCTGAAAATATTAGAAGATTACCCAATTCCTGACCTAATGTCCAGTGAAAGGAAAACCTTTCTGAAATTAAAATAAATATCAATAACTATTATCCAATATTCAATAGCAACAAAGTGGATATAAAAGTCATAAACTTCAACATCATAAAAGCCATAAATGACAAACCCACAACTAATATCATCCTCAATGATAGAGAGCCTTTCTTCTAAGATCAGGAACAAGACAAGGATGCCTACTCTTACCACTTTTATTCAACAGAGTATTCGAGTTCCTAGCCAGAACAAATAGGCAAGAAAAAGATATTAAGTGCATCTAAGTTGAAAAAGGAGAAGTCACTATTTACAGATGACATGATAATATAAATAGAAAACCCTAAAGATTTCATCAAGAAGCTGTTAAAACTAGTAAACAAATTTAGTAAAGTTGTAGGATACAAAATCTGCTGTATTTCTATACAATAATAACAACCTATCAGAAAGAGAAATAAAACAATTCCATTTACAATTTCATCAAAAAAGAATAAAATACCTAGGGATAAATTTAACCAAGTGAGTGAAATTCATGTATGTTGAAAACTATAAGACATTAAGAAAAGAAACTGAAGAAGACACAAATAAATGGAAAGATACTCCATATTCATGGATTGGAAGAATTACTACTGTTAAAATGTCCATACTACCCCAAACAATGTACAGATTCAATATAATTACTAGCAAAATTCCAGTGGTGTATTTCTAAAGAAATAGAACAAATGATAAAAAAATTTGTATGGAACCCCCATTCCCCCCACACAAACACAAAACCTAAAAGCCAAAGCAACTTTGAGAAAGAAGAACAAAGTTGGAAGCATCATGATCATTATTTCAAACTATACTACAAAGCTATCCTAACCAAAACAGTATTGACATTAAATACTGGCATTAAAAATTGGCATTAAATACATTGGCATTAAACCGACACATAGGAGTGCCTGGTCACTCAGTCAGTTAAGCATCTGTCTTCAGCTCACGTCATGATCCCAGAGTCCTCGGCTTGAGCCCCATGTCAGGCTCTCCGCTCAACAAGGAGCCTGCTTCTCCCTTTCCCTGTGCCTGCCACTCTGCCTGCTTGTGCTTGTTCTCTTTCTCTCTCTCTCAAGTAAATAAATAAAATCTTAAAGAAAAAAACACAAATGCATACATCAATGGAACAGAATAGAGCCCAGAAATAAACCCACACATATATAGTCAATTAATTTATGACAAAGGAGCCAAAAATATACAGTGTGGAAAAAGGGCAGTCTCTTTCATAAATGGTGTTAGGAAAACTAAATAATCACATGCAAAATAATGAAACCCAACTACTATCTTACGCCACAAACAAAAATTAACTCAAAATGGATTAAAAACTTGAACATAAGGCTTGAAACCATAAAACTCTTAGAAGAAAACAAAGGCAGTAAAACTCTTTGACATAGGTCTTGGTGATGATTTTTTTAAATCATCTGAAACCAAAACCTGAGAGCAACAAAAGTAAATATAAACAAGTAGGACTACCTCATACTGAAAAGCTTCTGCAGCAAAGGAACTCATCAGAAAAATGAAAGAGTAACCCACTGAATGGGAGAAAATATTTGCAAATTATATATCTGATAAGTAGCTAATATCCAAAGTATATAAAGAACACATAAACTCAAAGGCAAAGAAGCAAAAAATCCGATTAAAAAATCAACAGAAGATCTGAATAGACATTCTCCAAAGACATATGGATGGGCAACAACTACATGAAAAGAAGCTCAACATCAGCAGTCGTCAGAGAAATGCAAATCAAAATCTCAGTGACCTATCACTTCACACTTGTTAGAATGGCTAGTATCAAAAAGACTAGAAATAACAAATGTTGGTGAAGATGTGGAGAAAAAGGAATGTTTGTACACTGGTGGTGGGAATGTAAATTGGTGCAGCCACTTGGAAGACAGTATGGAGATACCCCCAAAAAATTAAAGATAGAACTATCATATGATCCGACAGTTCCACTTTTGGGCACTTATCTGAAGAAAATGAAACCAGTGTCTTGGAAAAAAATATACGCATCCCTATGCTTATTGCAGCATTATTTACAGTAGCCAAGATACGGAAGCAGCCCAAATGCTTATTGTTGGATGAATGGATAAAGAAATTGTGGTATACAAATGTCATGCATACATATATATGTAGTAGAACATCATTCAACCATAAAAAAGAATGAAATCTTGCCATTTGAAGCAACATGAATGGACCTCAAGAGCATTATGCTAAGTGAAATAAGTCAGACAAATATTGTATGATTTCTCTTATATAGAATCTAAACACACACACACACACACACACACACACACACACACAGGCTCATAGAAGCAGAGAACAGATTGGTGGTTGCCAGAGATGGGGAGTCAGAGTGGGAGAAGTAGGTGAAGGGGGTCAAAAGACAAAAAGAAAATAAACAAAAAATTGACAACAATAACCAAAGCCTGTCTGAGCAGCAGAACAGGCTGGGCTGATGCTTACAGTTGTGCAGGTTGTACACTGCACATTCTAAAGGGCCTCATTTACATCTCTATCTAGAAAAAATGAAATGATAGATAGAAAGAAAGGGTTGTGGTACACCATGCATTTATTGGCCATTGGCAGTCTCTGGCAGCTGTTTTTTGTTTGTTTGTTTGTTTGTTTGTTTGTTTGTTTGTTTGTTTTACTGTTTTTGAGACTCCCTGGGAGGAACTTGTCATCTCAGAAAATGGATGGTGTTTAAGGACCAACCTCTTTCATTAAAGGGGGTTCCTTGGTGTCTCAGCAGCATCTGAACCATTTGATTAGTCCCAGATGCTAACACACAGAATCTCATAAAACAAAATCCTGGGTGATGTGAAAATGTCTCCTCCAAGAAATGTTATATGTTCACCAATGCTTTGCAAGACAGGAGCTGATGCGTGGATGCACCAATGATTTTTTTCTGTCTTATTCTGTCATCTTTTCACCCAAAGATGATTAGAACATAGACTTGCTGGAGAATAGGAAACTACCTTATCTTTGGACAGCTATAGGACTCATGAGAAAGACACGGGATTCCTGGCTTCAAGTTTGCAGCAACACAATTGTAGAGGAGAGGTTAAAATAAATACAAACCTATCATCCTGTCCACTATCTAGTTCATGTCCCCTCTCTCCCTGGCCTGGATTACCATCATCATATCTCTGCATCTCCTAGTCTTAATCTCCCATCTGACCTCTACACTTGTATCCCCTAGATCTTTCTAAAGTTCTCTTCTTATACCATTTGAAGTTCACAATGGCTTTCTAATGTCCACCAAGTAAGACCTAAATTTTTAACCTTCTATTCAAGTTCTGTAAGATCAGTCCCCACACCACCCTCCCAACACTCACTTCTTTCATTTACAGACTCCTCCCCCTTGGACAAACAAATTATCAGGATTTCCTGGTCACCAACATACACGTTCATTTTTTTTGCCTAGTTCATGTTGCTTTTTTATCATGAATGTTTTGGCCATGATCTTCTCTTCGACCCCATCATAACCAGGCGGCTAATCAAATACCTTGATTCTTCATGCCTGCCCCACCATACTCTTGCTGTTTTCCTTCCAGTGGCCTCCATATCAGGGTAGAGCTCCACCATTTACCTTGTGGCTCAGGTGCCAAACCCAACAGTCACCTCTTAGATTCTGTTGTTTTCTTGACCCCCTATATCCAATTCACTAGCAAGTCCTATTGGCTTTACCACCAAAATGTCCCCCACGTTGTAACAATTTATTACATCGCCACCGCTACCTCCCCATCAAAGCCACCATTATCTGTTGCCTGGACTTCTCTCGAGCTTCCTCAGTGATCTCTCATTTGCACATGGGCCTCTGCATAGAACCAGAGTAATCATTTATAAATGTAAATCAGATGATGTTACTCCTCTGTTTAAAACCCTTAAATGGTTTCCTATTGCTTTTACTTTTACTTTTTTTTTTTTAAAGATTTTATTTATTTATTTGACAAAGAGAGAGAGATCACAAGTAGGCAGAGAGGCAGGGGAAAGCAGGCTCCCCACCGAGCAGAAAGCCTGATGCGGAGCTCGATCCCAGGACCCTGAGATCATGACCTGAGCCTAAAGCAGAGGCTTTAACCCACTGAGCCACCCAGGAGCCCCTCCAATTGCTTTTAGAATAGAATCCCTTACCTGATCTGTTCCATCAGTCTTTCCAAAGCTAGTTTTATTTCTTCCTTCCCCTTTTCCTTATACTTAGGCTTCAGGTTCTTCAATATAATAACACTGCCTTATATTGTTGTTATTTCTTTTTTTTTTTTAAGATTTTATTTATTTATTTGAGAGAGAGAGGGAGAGAGATCACAAGTAGGCAGAGAGGCAGGCAGAGGGAGACAGGGAAGCAGGCTCCCTGCTGAGCAGAAAGCCCTACATGGGGCTCGATCCCAGGACCCTGAGATCATGCCCTGAGCTGAAGGTAGAGGCTTAACCCACTGAGGCCCCCCAGGCACCCTGTTGTTATTTCTTAATCTTTGTTCATTTCCTTTAGTCTTCTTCCTTATAGTTTGTCCATAGGTACTCTCTCATTGATGTGTTGTTTTAAGACAACAAAATGGCTTAAATGGTGTGAAATTTGAAAGGGATGCAAACAATTTATGAGCCTGGCAGTACCAGTCAGGTATTCAACTAAATTAGGCATCCACTTTTTTGAGGTTAGAAGAGACACCTGACATAGAAAACTCCAGAACAGAAGGGTGTCTCTTCAACTTTCTCTTTCAGCTGTGTTTTCCTTCACTCTGTCTCCCTAAATAGTCTCTTTCCAGATGTTTAGCAAGTTGGGAACAGAGACTCTATGTTGTTTGTGTCTCTATCCCCAGGAACCAGGTTGGATGTTTGGTACATAATAGTCCCTTATTAATTTATTAATTAATGCTATCCTCTTTTTCAGGCTCAGATGTCATGCCAATCTTAGACGGGCTTATGGGGCTTTCCAGGGCCTGACCCTCATCACTCCCTTGGTCCTCACTGTCTTTTTTTTTTTTTTTAAAGATTTTATTTATTTATTTGACACAGAGAGAGAGAGCTCACAAGTAGGCAGAGAGGTAGGCAGAGGGAGAGGGGGAAGCAGGCTCCCTGCTGAGCAGAGAGCCCGATGCGGGGCTCGATCCCAGGACCCTGAGATCATGACCTGAGCCGAAGGCAGAGGCTTTAACCCCCTGAGTCACTCAGGCACTCCTCCTCACTGTCTTTTGCACAAGTTTTGAAGAGTTCCTTGGTTCCCACCTAGATGCCTGGATTCATTTTTTGATATGACATTCCTCCTTCTTATGCTTTGGAAGCAAGCATTATTTTCCTATTGTTAATTTTCTCTTAACAATTAAGGAGACTTGGATGGGACACCTCGATCTAACTGCAGACTGTCTGACAAAGCCCTAAGGCTATTAATTCTAACCTTTACCTGAGCCAACAGCGTAATGTGGGTGCCAAAGCAGAGACAAAGCACGTAGACTCAGTTACATTAATAGTTACTAGTCACTGTTCTCTTTACTGTTCCTGGCACTTTGCTCAACAGGTTGCATGCGTTGCCGCATCTAACCCTTTCAATGACTCAATAAAAGAGGCATGGCTATTTTCCCCATTCGTCAGATAAGAAATCTGAATCATATAGAACTTAAATAACACGGATGGAAATCACAGAAGCACAATTAAAATTTGGGCCAGAATCTACCTGACTTCAAAGCGTAAGCTTTGGGATCAATCAGGGTGCACCTGGAAGTCTTATGAATGGAATCATGGTAACCAGAGCATGAATATGAATTCATTCTATTTAGAGCTGGGGATATCACACCTGGAGTTTTGTGCTCGGACTCATTTTATAAGATAGAAATAAACTGATCTAGACTAGTGACCGTGGGCTAATCAGAAACCATTAAGAAACTGGAGCAGTTCTAACTAGGAAAAAGAGAGAGAGAGAGAAATAGAGAGAGAGAGAGAGAGAGAGAGATTGAGATGAGAGTTGATGGAAGTCTTCCCACATTTCGCCTAGAGTCCTGTGGAAGAGAAATTAGACTTGCATTGTCTACCTGCTTACTGCAAAAGCCTGTGGAAATGACACAGATGCATATTTGAAGTTACTATAAGGAGAATTTTTGTGACCATTCCAGCTGCCAGTGGAGCACTATTTAAGTGAAGAGGTCTAAAAATTATTATTATTCATTATTGAGGATATTCAAAGAGAAGACAAGCCTTCGAATTCAGAAGTTTTTCCTCATAACTCAACTCCCATGACCCTAAGCCTTAACCCCAAATGTCTGCACTGTTTATTACCTCCCTAACATGGCCCTCCTGACAAACCGTAGATGCCGGCAAAGCAGCATCTTAATGGTCCTTAGGAGAATGTCAATGTTACTTACCCTGGCTTCACTACCCACTAGCTCCGTGACACTGGACAAGCCAGTCCTACTGTCTGTGTCTCAGTTTCCTCAGCCATAACACTGAGTAGCTAACTGGAGTTTTTGTCACAATCAAATGTGTTAAATCTGTAAAACTTTGAGGACAGAGCCTAGAACATAGCCTGTAGACATGTCTTGTGTTGCTGTAAATTTTGAGGTCCTAACTCTCCAAGGAGACTTTGAGATCCTTGAGGACATGACCCACGTCATGTGTTTTAACCCTAAACTGATGTGTGGCCGTGGTAGGTGATTGCTATATGTTTGTTGAGATGAATGCCTAAGTAGGAAAGGGAGAGGGAAAGCCCGGGCAACTGAAGATGTTAGAATCTGAGAGGACCTTATGGGACCACCCAGAACAGTGAATTCCAAGTCCAACTGCATGTCAGTGTATTTCAGGACTGTTGGTATAAGTTAGAGCGTGTGCTAATTTCCAGGTTCTGGACCCCATCCTGAACAAAACCTTTAGTAGCAACTCAGGAATCTGAATCTTACTCGGTTTTCCTAGGGATTTTCTGGCAGCCAGCCTAGCACCCTCATTCGATTGTCTCCTATTTATGGATAAGGAAACTGAGGCACAGAGACGTTATATTATCCCAGGATCTGGGAGGTTGAGAGAGATCAAGTGAGACTAGAACTCAGCTTACCTGACATCTTGGCCACTGGGTTGTGAAGGGGATCTTTGGATTGTGTGAAGGAGCTAGATAGGATGACTTCCCAGATACCTCTGCCGTTAGCTAGGTGTTCCTCAGAATTGTTGAGTGCCTACCCATGCCAGCTGCCGAACAGGTTTCTGGGATGTCCTGAAAAATGAGACAGGAGTCCTTTTCCTGTAGGACTTTAAAGTCTGGTGCAAGAAATAAGACCTCTGAACAGAAACCACAGTGCAAGGTGGAAAATGACAAGGAAGGAGGTCTGGAAAACTATCCACCCAGTGGGGGCTGAACTGCTTGACCACCATCTTATGTCCTGAACATCATGGCAGGGAGTTTTGCTCTCCTCACAGGGGCAATTCCCTACACTGTGGCCCCTCCTTTGTCTCTTTCACAGAAAAGAGTAACTCACTGGCCCCTTGGTCATTACCCGGGTCATTTGACCATTCTGAGGAGACCTCCCTTTCTACTGAGTTTGACTTACGCTCTCTATGCACTCATGTATTTAATAAGTAGTACTGGTTGCATGTTACTGCTTAGCAAAATTTATTGAGTTAGCTAATATTAGTAACATTTACTGAGTGCCCACTATGTAGCAAGCAAGGCTTTCAGTCTTGGTCTTTGTTAATTCACTCAGTCCTATGTCAAAGGAAGAGGCCAGTGCTCAATATCTGAAACAATATTTGAAATTGATTTTATTGTTTGCTCAACAAGGAAATCCGTACATCTCTTTGAACAAAGGAAAAGTTGAGCTTATACAGAGCTTTGGAAGGCATGGGATTGAGGAGCTGGTGGAAATTCAGAAGTCAGAGAGTTTAGAGGTTGGCTGCCTTTCACATATGGAAGAGTAGTTCCTAAGGTCAGTCTCGATGGGCTGACTTTCAGAAGTCAAATGCCTACAAGAAAGGGAAGGAGAGAGCATAGAAAGAGAATGGCCGCAACAAAAGTGGAGAGATGTGAGGAAAGTGGGAGTCTTTATTTGCAGTTTCCTTTCCCAGCCCAGAGACCACAACTCTGCTTTGCCTGTTGACACCATTCCCTGGTTCTTCTGGTCTCTACTGCGTCTTCTCTAGGCAGTGAATTGTATGCATTGTACTCTACATCTAGCCCATCCCTAGCTCAAGGTGTCTCTTGCTCAGTTAGGTCAGGTAACCTGCAATAGCATCTCAGAAAAGGGGGGACATTATCACTGGTTGGTTGAAGGACAAGGGAGGGCTTCTTTTATTTAGGAGCCAGCACATTTTTATCAAACTCCTAAAAGCTGTTGGTCACTTTCTGGGTGCTACAGAAGCAAAAGTGAACCCAACAGGCACAAGCTTACACTCTTAGAGTGTCAAACCTCTACTGGAGAGACAGATGCTCAGACAATTAAATGAATAAGTAAGTGTATATGATCTGTCACATGGTCATCACTGGTTTTGAGTCAAATAAAGCAGAGAAAGAAGGTGGGGGTGATAAGAGGTTACAGTTTGAAATAAGGTTGTCAAGGAAGGCCTCTTTGAGAAGCTCATGTTAAGAAAGAGTGAAGAGTAGTGAAGAAGCCAAAGTGGATAGGATTTGGTGAGCTTGGAGGACAGTAATAAGAGTTGAGGTTTGAAGTCCAATAGATCATGGGGAAAGGAGATCATTTAGGGTCTTGGAACTCATTATGACTTTGAGTTTTTGTTTCATGAGATAAAGAGCCATTGGATGGTTTAAGTCATCCTGTGAACTGACTTATCTCTTTGAAGGAACATAGGAGCTACGATGTTGAGCACAGTCCACACAGCATGCAGGACAAGGGTGGGAGCTGGTTGTGTGTGTGTGGTGGTGGGGGGATTAGTTGGGAGGCACTAACCCAAGCATTTGATGGTGGTTTGGACTAAGGCGGTAGGGGAGTGGGTCATGAAAAATCGATTCTGGATATATCCTTCATGGAAGATTTTTGCCATTGAAAAACTTCATTATTAACCTAGCAGTTAAGTAATCTAGTGGTTAGATTAGAAGTCCTGGGTATGCATCTCAGGAGGTTAGAATTTGACCTACTATAGTTTCCAGAGGGTCTTTTCCAACCCAGGAAAAGGCAGGGGGAAAAAGAGGCACATTATCACATCTAGCAACAGAATTAGAAATAGAATGTATCTATCAAGAAGGGGAATCATCTATATCTAATTCTTCATTGTTTTTTATTGTATTTTCTCCTAAATAATTGCATGAAATATGGGGATTTCTTAAATTGATTGCTGTGGAGACAAAGATGACTTAAATTTCAATTTCACTTCTTTTCTGGTTGTGAGTGGGTGTTTGACATTTTTTAGTGTGTGTGTGTGTGAGAGAGAGAGAGAGAGAGAGAGAGAGAGAGATTGATTCTGAGAGAGCTATACAGTGGCTGCTATTCCCTGAACAATAAAAACCTGAAATTCTACTAATGAGGTTAAGAAACCTAACTTTTTCTGTGCACCTAATAATAGCACAGCCTACTGACATAACCAAGGTTTCCTGAATAATTGCCCTCTTTTTCCATTTTATTTTTAGGATTAAAATCTGGGGGAGGAAAGTGCCTTTAGGTGTACAGACTTTCCATCTAAAAGCTCAATTCCAAGGCTTCACCATTTGGCCCTAAACCATGTTGAATGCATCCTTTCAAGTGAAAGATAAGTAAAAGTGAAGGATGGAACTCAAATTCATCATTGGAGCTCTGGATGGTTCAGCCTTCAGGGTGAGGATAAAAGATTGATCCTTTGCTGCAGACCCTGTCTTTCCCAAATTGGAGAATCAGCCTGTGCCGTATTTATATGCCTCCATGGACACCATTTGAGTTTGCCAGTAATAGAAATAAAGGGTTTATAAAGCCACAGAATTTTACCAAAACATACTCCTTTGAGGAAAAGACAGACTCAGGGCATAATAAATGTTAATACTTCTAGAGTCCTTGGTAAGCATAAAAATATTTGAAATACCTATGGACTATCAGCATATTTAAGGTAGATTTTAAAAATATAAGTAGGGGGGTCTGGGTGGTTCAGTTGGTTAAGCATGTGCCTTCAGCTCAGGTCATGATCCCAGGGTCCTGGGATCAAGCCCAGCATCAGGCTCCCTGCCCAGCAGGAAATCTACTTCTCCCTCTCCTACTCCCCTTGCTTGTGTTCCCTCTCTCGCTGTGTCTCTGTCTGTCAAATAAATAAATAAAATCTTTTAAAAAAAGGTAGTTCTAAAAAAACTGTTTCTGTAAATTTCCACAACCCAGTGAACATGTATGTATACCTTACAGGGAGGAGAGAGACACACTGATTAGAGAAAGATTAAATTGAATCCAAGCTTGTGGCAGATATTGGTGGAATATTTGGATTCAGTGGCCAGACTTATTTTTGGGGAGGGTTATTTTGGGTAGGCAGTAACCTTTCTTCTCAGATATAGATTTCCATGTTGACTTTTAACCTTTAGTTACTGACTGGCAATTGTATACTCCTGAAGATGTTCTGCTCCATCCTTCTACCTGTGCCCAGGCTGCAAGTTTGAGGGCATCAAATGTGGGTTTATACCAACTATCATGTGACACATTTTCTTTTATTCTCCATTCATAAGACAGTGGCTGAGTCCATGGACGGAAGGGCTCTCAGGGACAAAGCAGTGTCTTTGATAGAAAGGGCCATTTAAACATGGGCTTAAAATGTAAAATGAAGAGATCTGATATTTCAATAATTTTCTCTTCTTTAGGAATGACTTATTCCTACAAAGAGGATTTATGGCAATCCTTAAATTCAAAAGAGTGTGTGTGCACAAAATAGGCATGGGCTTGTGTCTACAACAATCTTTGTGTTCGTGTGTTTGAAAGGTGTTTGCAAGTGGGTAAAGTGGGTTGAATTTACATTTCTTGAGCTCCTCCACACTCGCTGATGTCAAACAAGATTCCACAGGAATGGAAAATAGAACTTTCTTTCCTTAACTCTACGATGCCATTGGAAACCATAAACAACCGTCAGCTTCAATGCCCCAAATGTATTAAAAGAAGCTGGGCCATTTGAAGCTGGGATAATGGTCCATGTTTCCCCTTGTGTTTTGTTGTGATCTAATTAGGTTATGTCTCTAACGTGATTTTTGTGTGTGTTTCCAGGAGATACACGTCCACAAGACATGATTCCAAGTAAGAAGAGCGCCGTTCTTGTGGATGGGGTTGTACTGAATGGCCCCACGACAGATGCAAGAGCAGGAGAAAAGTTTGTTGAAGAGGCCTGTAGGCTAATAATGGAAGAGGTGGTTTTGAAGGCTACAGATGTCAATGAGAAGGTAAAAATAAAAGATAATCTGTTAGAAGCCCCCGGAATGGGAAAGATAGGTTCTTTCCTAATCGGATGATTAGATAAAAGGGAAAGGGGAAGCTCATGCTGTCATGACCTCTGTACCTTTGTTTCAAGGGGATCCCAGATACCAAAGTGGGTATACCTTACCCGCCACCCAGTATCTCCTTTCCTGGAGGCATTGGCTGTTAACTTTGCCAGCCATCACTTGTTGGGAGACTGGCTGAGACCCCAGGTCTTGAGGGCATGAAGCACAGGGATGAAGCCTTCTGTCCTGTAACTACATAGATTATCAATAACTGGATGATCTCGATGTATACGCTCTCTGAAACATACTCTGCTCTCCATTTTCTCGGGAGCCTTTTTTGTTGTTGTTGTTGTTACTAGTAAAAAATTAGCATGATGTGGAAAAGAGTATGAAAAGATTTTAAATTTAGCTGAGGGTCCTTCCCAGGAGCTGTTCTGCACTAGACTAGAAATCCTGGATTGTTAAGTCTGACTTCGGACTGGCACCAATTGCTGTTTCTAGGTCTCAGAATCAGGCTCAAGTTCAGATTCAAACTGATACTGCAATTACTACTAATGAATTCTACTCTTAAGAGTACTTACTGCGTGCCAGGTGATGTTGTCAGGACCTACTCCATGTGGATTTGTGTATTTAATTCTTACAAAAACACTAAGAAGCACGGGCTATATGTTAACTCTATTTTAGGGGTGAGGAAAGAAGTGAGGCACAAGGAGGTCAAGTACTTTGCCCAAGATCACGTGTTAGTGAGTATCCGAGCTGGCACTAAAATCCAGGCAGTCTGGCTTCAGTCTGGGCCCTTAAGTTCTCTTCCGTGTGTCTCTTACAATTGCTAAGTTACCCTTTCTCACATGGATTATCTTTCACATTGAAATTGAATTATCAACAGATAGAGGTAGAGGAGGGATTTTTATTCCAATTCTGTTAGTCAAAAGTAAATGTCATTTAAAAAAAAGATTTTGAATGCAAAGTGGTATTTATTCTGAATTTTTGATCACGTGCATTTGGGAAAACTAGTAGGAAAATAAATCGAAATGTCCTGCGAACTTAGAATAGCTATATTCAAGGCAAAATCTCTGATGGTATTTCTTGATTATATATATTTATAATTGCATATTTCCTGATCTTATCTGTACTTGTGAAATATTTTGGACCTGCTTTACTTTGGAGCACACTGCTTTTCTGGTAAGCTTTTTTTCTTTTTTAATTGGCCTTTATTCAGTCATTAAATATTAATTGAGTGTTAGCTACGGGTAAGCCATTATATTTGGCCCTGGGGGGATATAAAGACAAATAAGATAAAGGCTCAGCTTTGAACAGAATTTACAGTCTAATTGGAAGGATGGGTTTTTATTGAAAAAGAGAACAGGGGGTCCTAATAAGAATATGATAAATGTGTGTGATGGAGGCAGGCTTCAGGGATTTCATAGAAGAGTGGGTCCTCTGAACTTTGTTGTGGGATGTGAAGGTTAAGTAAGATTTTGATGGGCAGGGAGAAGTCGACCCATGTGTGTTGAGGAAAGCAGGAAAGTAAAGGATGGAAAGAACATTGCGAAAGGGAACTTAGTGCCTAGAAAGAAGGGCTCATATAGGTGACTAATGGAAGGTAGGATGAGAAGGGGAGGCTTAGGATCTTAAGTCCTCACTGAATGAAGGAAGCCCAGGTTGATTACAATATATTAGCCCTACAGGCTATCCACCTGAAGTTGGGTTGAAAACTATGTTGCGGTAGGGGGAAGGAGGTAGAGTTTTTATGCCCCTTACTTGGTCTAGCTTTTCAGAGATCCAACAGGGCATCCTTAAGAGGTGACCTTCAGATACATCCCCATACTTTTTGAGATGATTACTTCTCGTGTCTTCTCTTGTAGACATTCTTTCTCAGCCACTTTTTAAAAAATTGAGTTATAACTTACATCTAGTAAAATTTGCTCCCTTTTGGGTGTGGAATTATATGAGTTTGCTAAGTCACATAACTACGCCACAATCAAGCTATAGAGCAGTTCCATCACCCCCCCAAATTTCCCTGTGCCTCTCTATAGTCAGCCCTGCCCCTTACCTTAGCCCAAGACAGCTGCTGATCCGTCTTCTGTGTCTGTGTTTTTTGCCTTTTCCAGAATTTGAGACGGGTGGAATCCTATCACAAGGGGCTGTTTGAGTCTTGCAATTTTTCCCTCTGCAAAACGCATTTGAGATTTAATCATGTTGTTGTGTAGATTGGGATACCTCATTTTACTGCATTGCACTTTTTTTTTTAAGATTTTATTTATTTGACAGAGAGAGAGAGAGATCACAAGTAGGCAGAGAGGCAGGCAGAGAGAGAGGGGGAAGCAGGCTCCCCGCTGAGCAGAGAGCCCGATGTGGGGCTCGATCCCAGGACCCTGAGATCATGACCTGAGCCCAAGGCAGAGGTTTTAACCCACTGAGCCATCCAGGCACCACTACTGCATTGCACTTTACTGCACTTTGTGAATAGTATGTTTTTGACAATTTGGAGGTTTGTGGCATCCCTGTGTCCAGCAAGTCTATCGGGTCATTTTTCCAACAGCATTTGCTCACTTTGTGTCTCTGTGTCACCTTTTGATAATTCTCACAATATTTCAAACTTTCTCATTATTGTTGTACTTGTTACATATTATAACATATTACAAAACATATTGTATATATTATAACATCATATCATAAAATATAACAATATTTTTTATAGTTTTTTATAATCATGGATCTCTGATGTTACTCCTGTAATTGTTTTGAGGGACCACAAACCACACCCATATTGGACAGTGAGCTTACCGCTAATGTTGTGTGCGTTCTGACTATTCTACTCACTGTGAGTTCCCCTGTCTCTCTTCCTCTCCTTGGGTCTCCCTATCCTGAGACACAACAAGATTGAAATAAGGCCAGTGAATAGCTCTGCAATGGCCTCTAAGTGTTCATCTGAAAGGAAGAGGTGCACGTCTCTCAATTGAAATCGAAAGCTAGGAATGATGCAGCTTAGTGAAGAAGGCACTTGAAAGCCGAGACAAGCCAAAAGCTAGGCCTTTTGCCCCAAACAGTTAGCCACACTGTGACTACAAAAGGAAAAGTTCTTGAAGGAAATTAAAAGCACTACTCCAGTGAACACACGAAAGATAGGAAAGTAGAACAGCCTCATTGTTCATCTGGAGAAAGGTTTAGTGGTCTGGATAGGTCAAACCAGCCACAACAGTGCCTTCAGCTAAAGCCTCATCCAGAGCAAGGCCCTCGCTCTCCTCCAGTCTAGGCAAGCTGAGAGAGGTGAGGAAGTTGCAGAGGGAAAGTATGAAGCTAGCAGGGGGTGATTCATGAGGTTTAAGGGAAGAAGACATCCCTGTAACATAAAAGTTCAGGGTAAAGCAGCAAGGGCTGATGTAGAAGCTGCAGAAAGTGGTCCAGAGGACCTACACTAAATATTGTATGTTTCAGTAGAGGTTATACAACCTTCTGTCGGAAGAAGGTGCCATCTAGGACTTTCAAAGCTAGAGGGGAGAGGCCAATTCCTGCCTTCAGAGCTTCAGCAGGCTGACTCTCTTATGAGGGGCTGATGTGGCTGGTGACTTGAAGTTGAAGCTGGTGCTCATTGGCTATTCTGAAAACCCAAGGGCCTTTAAGGATGATGCTAAATCTACTCTGCCTGAGCTCTGCTAATGGAAAGACAAAGCCTGGGTGACAGCACATCTGTTTATAACATGGTTTACTGAATATTTCAAGCCCACAGTTGAGACCTGCTGCTCAGAAAAAAAAAAAAAGATGCCTCTCAAAATATTACTGCTTAATGACAGTGCACATCGTCACCCGAGAGCTCTCTAAAGATGTATAAGATTAACAGAATCATTTATATAACGTCCATCCTGTAGCCCATGGATCAAGGAGTAATTCTGACTCTCGGGTCTTATCATTTAAGAAAGACATTTGGTAAGGTTATAGCTTCTGATGGATCTGGGCAAAGTCAATTGGAAACATTCTGGAAAGGATTCACCATTCTAGATGCCATAAATAACATTTGCGATACATGGGAAGAAGTCAAATAGCAACGTGAACAAGAGTTTAGAAGTTGATTCCAACTGTCGTGGAAGACTTTGAGGGGTTCAAGACTTTGGTGGAGGAAGTCACTGCAGATGTGGCAGAAATAGCAAAAGAACTAGAATTAGAAGTGGAGCCTGAAGATGAGACTGAATTCCTATGATCTCATGATCAATCTTGAACGGATGAGGAGTTGCTTCTGACAGATGAGCAAAGTGGTTTCTTGAGATGGAACCTACTCCTGGTGAAGATGCCATGAAAACTGTTGAAATGACCACAAAGGGTTGAGGATACTACATAAACTTAGTTGACAAAGAGGCAACAGGGTTTGAGACGATTGACTTCGATTTTGAAAGAAGTCCTACTCTGGGTGAAAGACTATCAAACAGCATCACATGCTACAGAGAAATTGTTCATGAAAGGAAGAGTCGAGAAATGCAGCAAACTTTATTTTAAGGAGTTGCCAAAGCCACCCTGACCTTCAGCCGTTACCACGTTGATCAGTCCGCAGCCAATCCACATGGAGGCAAGACCCTCCACTGGCAAAAAGATTACGACTCACTGACAGTTCAGATGATGCTTTGCGTTTTTTAGCACCAAAATAATGTGGGTTCCTAATCTCAGGAGTTTTCTGGGTGCAATCTGAAACTGGCTCCTGGCAGAGAGCAGGGAGAGACTAACGAAATAAACAGACCACCCCAGGTTGATATGTGGCAGTTTTAATAAGCAGAGGGAACGTATGTAGGAGATGTGTCTTGGGCAGCAGCAAGATGAGTGGATCCCCACACCTGCCCACCAAACCTTAAAAGTTTTGATAAATAGATAGATAGGCAGACAGACAGACAGATAAGGGCTTACTTGGGTTTAATCAAATATACTATGCAACTGTTCTCAACACCACATCATTATCTCAAGGTTGTGTCTTTAGTGCAGCCTCTGGGAGCAGGGGACACAAGTGGAACCCACATTCCAAGGACTGGGGGAGGGTGAGCAGCCTCCAAGGGCCCAGGTCAGCTCTTGGGTCATCTGGTGGTCACCTCTTGTTGATGGCCTCCCCCAACAAGTATTTTTTTAAATTCAGGTATGTATATTTTTTAGACATAATGTTATTGCGCGCCTAATGGACTAGATTGTCCAGCGTAAACATAACTTTGTATGCCCTGGGAAACCCAAATTTGTGTTCGACCCACTTAATTATTTCAATATTCCCATTATTGAACTAAACCTGCAGTATCTCTGAGATGTGCTTCTATCTCTGAGATGTGCTTCTTCTATCTAGAAGCACAGGAATGTGCTTCTAGTCATTCCTTTGGATTGTCTCAGTCACTTTTGATTTACCTCTGCCTATTATGGTTGTCACATCGCAGTTTAATTTCATACCCCTTGTAGAACTCAGTATTTCTTCCTGCTTTTCCCCACCTCCCACCTCCCAGTCTCCTGACTTCCTGGCTACTCCCCTGTCTCTCTCCTCCCCTCCACAGCCAAACTTTTTAAAGATTGTCTATGCTCCCTCCCTCCCTCTTTTTCCTCACCTCCCACACCCTCACTCCATGGCAATCTGGCCTCCACTCCTACCTCTCTAAGTCAAATGGCTCTTGCCAAGAACACCTCCTTGTTGATAAATCCTATGAGCACTTCTCAGTCTTTTATCAAATTGGGCTTCTCAACGGGATTTGATGGTGATGACCGTCTTCTCCTTAAAACATTGTTTTCTTTGTTTTGGTAGCACTGAATTCCTCTGAGATTGTCTCTGCTTTCCTGGCTTGTCCTCCACCTCACAAGTGAGCTCCTCTCCCTCTGCCCATATTTTAAATGATGGTGGTGCCCAGGGAAGATCCCATGCCTTTCCTCTTAGTGGTAGATTCTCTCTGAGTGTGTCCCCCATGGTGTATTATCATGGTGGATGTCTGGAACTCTGTTCTTGGTCTTTCACAAGAGCTTCAGACCAACTGTTGCACTCCTTCTGGATGTCCTGAGAGGCCTCAGACTACATATGCCCCAAACTCATCATCCTGACCCTACCCCAAAGCAGTATTGTTTGCTCTTCACCACCATCAACCATGCGTGTAACAGACCTCAGGGTTGTCCTTGTCTCATTCCTCTTCCTCATCCTTGCTGTGTACTGATTTCTGAGTTCTGTTGTTTCTTCATTTTAAAGATCTCTGGAAATACTTCATTCCAGTGATACTTACCTCATCCAGAATACCACCTTCTCTTGCCTGCCATATCTTCTTAGTACAGAAGTGTACTTAGTGGCTTCTTAGTACAGCCACATCTTCTTTCTGATTTTACTTGGAATCTCCATATAGCAACTAAAGCTATTGGTCAAAAACCAAATATGTTCATATCATTCCCCTGTCTGAAACATTTCAATGGCTGCCCTAGAGCCAAGTTCAAATTCTGTAACATGCCACAGGACATCTGTCATGATCTGAGTCTCATTTCATTCCTTCATTCATCCTTTCATTCACCACATGGTTGCGGAGCTCCTCTTGTGTGGTCGGCACTGTGTTAGTGACTTGGGAGCAGTGAGTAAACAGATGGACACCCCTGCTCTCATGGAGACTATGTGGGACAAAATAAATGAATTACATGCTATGTTTAAAGATGAGAAGTGTGATGGAAAAAGGAAGAGCAGGAAATGTTAAGGGGCTGATAGGGCTGGGGTAAGGTGAAGCTTGTGATTTTAAATAAGAGAATCAGGATCGCTGACATGAGAAAGGGACTTTTGAGTAAAGCTTTGAAAGAACCGAGGAGGTTAGCCTGAGGTTAGCATGAGGACATGTGGGGCAGGAGTATCCAGGCAGAGGGCACAGCCATTGTGAAAACCCTCAGGGGAGAGAGTGTCTGGTGTGTTTAAGGAACAGCAAGGAGGTCAGGGTGGTGGGGCAGAGTCAGCTGGGTGGAAAGCGGTGCTAGACTCGAGAGGAAACGCCATGAAGGGAAGCAGATTATATAGGATCATTAGAAATCATTGTGATGACTTTGGCTTGACTTCGAAGGAAGTGAGCCACTGAGCTATTTTAGCAGAGGAACGGCCGTGGCTTAAATTTAAGAGGATCGTTTTGGATTCTGGCTGCTAGGTTGATAGAATGTATGGGTCAAGGGTAAGGGTACAAACAGAGAGACTAGTGAGGAAGTTAGTTTGGCATTCCAGCTTCCCTTCTGGCCTCTCCTTCCTCCAGCCCCATGTTCTGGCCACACCAGACTAACTTCATTCTTCAGATGTGCCCTTGTATTGTTCAGCCTTTATGACCTCGGTTCCTTCCACCTAGGGTGCCCTCTTGCCTTCCCCATCCCCTAATCTTTGCTTGGTTAGAAATCAGTTCCTCCAGGAAATCTTTGACCTTCCAAGTCGAAAATGGGGCCCCTCATTTGTCCCAGTGACACCTGGGTCACCATCCAGCTTTTTCACCCTGGACCAAGGTTGTACATTTAAATCTCAGTCTCTCCCACTTGTCTGGAAGCTTTGTGAGGGTAGGGCCCATGATGCTAACCTCCTCTCCATACCTAGCTCCAGTAGGAGCTCAATTAACTGCCATTGCTGAACATCCAGGTTTGTGAGTGGCGGTCCCCCGAACAGCTGAAACAACTTCTTGATTTGGAGATGAGGGACACGGGAGAGCCACACCACAGGCTGTTGGAGCTCTGCCAGGATGTCATACGCTACAGCGTCAAAACTAGTAAGACCTTTCATTTGCCTCCTTGATCTGAACCATAACAAGTTCTTACATTTTCTTAAGCACGTATTTACTGCATAGTAAAGCTGAGTATGACAGTGTTTACGGGATAAGAAAGCTGGATCCAAAAATAGTGGTTCTGTTATTTTTACAATGGGCCACTTAATTTGTAATACAATTTTTTTTTTTTGTCAAGGCCAAACATAAATGGAGAGAAAAACCATTGATGTTAGTGGTCGTACAGAAATATGATCTGTTCCTTGGCAATCCCCATCCTCTATTTATAATCGAGACCATATATGATGACTGCTACTTATCATTTCTTACGTTGGTCTAAACTGGCAAAGCATAGTTTGATTATAGAATTTGTAAAGAGATTTGAAATCTCGATGGCCCAGAATAGGCAAAAAAAAAAAAAAAAAAATGTTCAGGATGGTGTCTTTACTATAAACAGGAGTAGATTGGGAAGATACTGATGAAGTCTTGGCAGTTGGTAATTGTCAAATTATTTTCTCAAATCTAGCAGGATCAAAAATAAAAACCTTTAGGAAAGCATAAAAAAAATGAATACATGGTAACTTTCCACTGTGATAGCTTCGCCATAATGCTTAACCACTGTGATACTTTGTCAGTGCGGTAACATGGAATTGGTCTTGTGCTGACGTACTAGTCCAACCGATAATATCCCACACACCCAGGGAACAAGTTCCAGGAGTAAGGAAGTAACTTTCCAAAATATGCATTTCACAGTGTGCTGTAAAGGTAATCTAGTGCTTAAGACCATGCAGGCATTATGCTTTGTGAATTCTGACACTGGACTAAATTTAGTGGAAAGAACATAATAAAATCCCGGCTAAAAATAATTGGTTTATATTCCCTTGGGAAAGTCTGGTGTATGTATCAAAAACCCAGTTAGCATTTCAAAAGCAGAGATACATATCTTATTATTACAGTGCATGTCAGAAGTGTAGAATGACATTTAATGCAGGAGATTTTTCAGTTTACTGGATATTTTCCATAATGTTACCATGGAAATCAATCATAAATTAACACGGAACTAAAAAAAAAATCTTATTAAAATTACTTGTAGCAATGTCTGGTTTCCTTTGCCAGATGAGAGGAAGTTTTCCATATTTTATTTAAAAACACATTTTCTTCAGCTTTTGTTTTTTATCGAACCCCTAGTTTAAAGAGAAAAAAACCCTAAAACCAAATGCTGTGAGTTGTAATGAGAAGTCACTAACTAAAAAGGTTCCCAAATACTCAAATTTAGAAACAGACCTCCTGCTTCCTTGTTCTTTGTCATGCTGGGCTTCCTATGATTGAGAATGTCAAGTCAGTTAGCCTGGTGTTTGGTGCGAATATTCACACTGTGGAAAGCCAAGAACCTTTATGAGACCTTTTATAGGAGGGGAAAAAAAATAGAAAGTTGGAACTGAAGTTGAGTCTTAAAGGCTACTGCCTTTGAAGTAAGTTGAATTAGAAAGTTTATGTAAGCCCTATGATGAGTCACATCTTACTTCCATCTACATAATGCCAGTTGCACTATGAAAAAAATGGTCCAATCTGAAAAATGAAAAGGACACTCACCGCCAGTAGCCCGAAGTGAACCCTGGTGGTGAGTGAAACGTGTTTAAAGATAGGGACGTTAAGATCGATATCTTCTGAAGAGAAAAGTAGCAGGCTGTGATACCCGGACGAAGAGTTCGAGCAATCCATTTCTCAGGGGTTCTGGTTTGGATCTGGGGGGAGAAAAAAGGGAGCAGATAAACCAGAATTCCTAAGAGAGTGCCCAAGTGTTGCTTAGAAACATATGATTGTTTAGTAGAGAGGGTTATGAGGTGGGTCTTCAACATTTGTTCCCCTTGCACATGATTAGATTTTGAATACTTTTTAAAACTGAGGTGTAATTTACAGTCAATAAAGTGGATGGATCTCAAGTGCTTAACGAATTTGCACATAACTGTTGTGACTAACCAGCACCCAGATCAAGATGTAAACCCTTCCCGGCACTCCAGAGCCTTCCTCGAGCCCCCTTCCTAGTCAATATTGCCTTCCCAAGGTACCCAGAATTCTAACCTCAGTTTCCATAGATCGGCTCTGCCTCATTATTGAATGTCATATTTGTATCTGGCTATATTTCCTTTCTGAAAAACTGATTTATGATACTGCCGTATGGAGAGTCTTTTCCGTTTTTATTGCTGTGTAGCTGAATGCTCTGCTTAAATTTACAGACCATCCAAGATTTTTCAACCAGTTGTATGCTGGACTTGATTATTACTCCTTGGTGGCCCGATTTATGACAGAAGCATTAAACCCAAGTGTGTAAGTACTATTTTACTGGACTCTTACATAGAGCATGCATTAGAGATATTTTTTAAGTAGACAAAGTTTTATTTCATGAATTTCTATTTCATGGTTTCGTTGGTACAGTGTCATCATAAATAATGGAATGACACTTAGCAGTATTTCAAAGAGTTGTTTGATTTGATAGCAATACTGTGAGATGGTTAATGCAGACGTGGTTATCTCCACTTAACAGATGAGAAAATTGATTAAGCAACTTGTCATTCATTCCTGCATGAGAAACCATGTCTCTGCTAAGTGCCAGAGAGATACTTTGAATAGAAGCAAAACTTGACTTGGTCTTCATGAAACAAATGGTCTAGTGAGATGGAGATGCGCCATGTAAATCCATCAAAATTACCCACACGAATCAATTGTAAAATTTTAATTCACATATGAAGAGATTCATGATGCTATAAATATAAGTGGGACAATTTTTCCTAGTTGGGAGCTCAGGAAAGTCTTCTCTGAGGAAACTAAGGGCTGAAGAATGAGTAAGAGTTAACTAGGTGAAAAGAAGAGAGGCGAGTTTCAAACAGAGGGAAGAGCATGTACAAAGGCCTTGTGGCAGGAGGCAGCATGGTGTACCTTATGAACTGAAAGGTCAGTGAGGGTGTAGCTCAGAAAGCTATGGGGAACATAATGGAGGATATGATTGGAAGAAATGGATAGGAACCAGATATGCAAGACTCAGTGGGCCATGTTTATGAGTTATTCTAAGTACAAAGGAAAGCCTTTAAAAGTTTCTAAATCATGAGATGCCATTTGCCTATTGAAAAGATCACTGGAAATATGGAGAATGGATTGGAGGTGACTGATCAGGATGGCTGTTTAGAGGATAAAACAGAAAGGTCTGGATAATATATTGGACCTTGGGAATGAGGACAAGAAGGAGGTTTGTATAATGATGCTTGGATTTCTGGCTTCTGTAGCCGGGTTCATGGTCATGTCAGTCATTGATATAAGAAGCATCAGAAGAGGGGACCAGTTCTCAGGGACATGATGAAAAAGGCAAGAGCAAGAATTTAATTTTCAACTGCAAGAATTTGAGTTTGCAGTGATTCTGAGCTATTTAAGAGTTTGTGTCAGCCAAGCTGAGAGATATACAGGCTTGGAATCCCAATGTCTCTCTAAAAGGTGTCAATTTAGGAGTTACTGGGGAATGATGGTAACTGAAAAGGTAGGCATAGGTGGGACTCCTTAAGTCAGTGAAGTTCAACTCTTCCTGTTTGTCAGAATCAACCCGGGACATTTCCAAAAAATATATTGAGGCCTGGCTCCCAACTCAGACCAATTAAATTAACCTGAATTTCTGTGGCTGTCTCCCAAGCACTGATATATTTTCAAAGCCAAACAAATGATTTTGATGAGCAGGATGAAGACACTTTGAACCAAAACAAACCAGGAGATGGAGAAGTGATGTCTGCAAGACAGACTGCAGAGTGAGGACAGAAGCGTAGGACTGGGGCTTGAGGACGTCTAATGATATCTCGTAGTTAGGAGGAGGAAGACCAGCCTACAACGGAGAGACAGAGAAGAAGGAGAAAATCAACCAGGAAGCCATGGAAGCCATGGAGGAGAGTGTGTCTAGAATCATATGCTGTTGAGTATTTAACTAAGACAGAGACTGAAAATTGTCCCTTGAATTGGCAACACGGATTTCATTGGTGACTTCAGTTAGAGAAATCTCGGTGGGGTGATGAGAGATGATACCAGTTTACAGTGAGTAGAAGGGTTAAGTGGTAGGTGGGCCAGAAGAGACAGTAAAATTATCCAACTCTCTGAACCTTTCATTCTGTGTCCTGGGTTCTTTTAGCTGAAACATAGAGCGGGTTTGCAAAGTATTAAACTGTTGCTAAGCTGAACAATCCACTCAAAATGTGAGCAAGCCATGAGAGCTTCCCATATTGTCCTCTCCTCCACCTCTGTGCCTGTCCCGAGGTTTATAGTTGAGCTAGCTTTGGTAGGCAGGCTTCAGACTAAGTTTTTTTTTTTAAAGTGAACAATTATTTCGCTTATATTTGCAGGTACACATAAACACATAGACTTTTTCCCCACACTTTTGAAATGTGTGAACTGGCTTCCTAGCATGGTTGAAAATAGAACCTGGAGTGTTTGCAAAATGACACGGTATCTGTAGAGCGCTTGGCATGTAGGGAGGTGGGGATGCGACACATAGTAGGTGTTCCATTTTTTGGTTTCATTTCATTTTTTGTTTTTCCTCATGTCCAAAGTTTTTCCTTGCGGGTGTTAAAATATTCATTCACATTCAGTTCTGTGACTGCAAAGCGGAGTGTGTCTGCCTGGCTTACATATTTGGAGCACACATTTATTCAAATACACATTAATGAAACGGCTTAATTGTTAGAGGGGATTATAGGTAATTTAGTCACCGTCGAGTTATCTGCAGAAAGAAGAAACTCAAATATTATGAAACAAGGCATGGTAACCCTCCCAGGTGGGGTTCCCTGGGAAGCTGCTCTAGATGGAGTTTAGTGATCTGGGTGTTTGTTAAGGAATGCCCTTGGGATCCACGTGGGTGATGGGAGGGGAAGGCAGCAGGAGTGGGCAGAAGCAGAAGTCAAGCTGTCCTGCCGGCTCAGTGGCAATCTTGGCTAACTCAATGGAGATCTCTGGAGCTATAGTGGCCCTTCAGAGTGGTCTGGAGTTGGCCCGTTTGTCCAGGCCTTTATACTTGATTGTGACCTTGGGAAGGGTATCTCTTTGCCACTGAGCCAGTTCCCCAAGGGGCTAACTTAGTGTTCTCTCTCAAAGCAGTCCAGCCTGGAGCAACAAAACCTTCAGTGACAGGGGATTTGGGCAGTGCTTTGCAATAAAATTTGCCTAATAAGGGAGGCCCCACAGAGCACTTCCCATTTGTGCCAGCACAGGAATATCCTGGAGAAAATCCTAGTTCAGGATGAGTAGTTTCCCTGTAGAATAGCTAGAGCTGACTTAGGGTACTCACGATAGGAACCTAATAAAACCTGATTACCAGAACAATGGTTTTTCTTTTTTTTTTTCTAAGAATTATTTATTTGAGAGAATGAGAGAGAGAGAGCACACACAAGCTGGGGGGAGGGGCAGAGGGAAAGGGAGAAGCAGACTTCCCACTGAGCAAGGAGCCGGATGTGGGGCTTGATCCCAAGATCCTGAAATCACGACCCAAGCTGAAGGCAGACACTCAACTGGTTGAGCCACCCAGGCACCTGACAATTGTTTTTCTTTAACCAGCATCCAAAGCAACATCCAAAGAATGAAATGGCCACAGCACATGGCTTATAGAAATAATCTAGATTATTTCTGCCTTTGTGGGTCCCAGTGGACTTGAAGGGTTCCTGTAAATTACGACTGCTGAGGTAGCCTGCGTATCCCTAAGGCTTCTAGCTATTGGCATCTATCAAACCATGACTAGCACTATCACAGACTCCACATTTCTCTATTTCCAATTGGATAAATTTCCAAAGATTCCCCCTGCACTTCCATAGCCACTTGGTTGAATAAAACTCTACGTGCATTTTTCCTGGGACACCAAAGGGTTGGTTTGACTCTAGTCATAGAAGTGAAGTGTTTTTTATATCTATCTAGTTATACGTATGAGGTGTCCCCAGTGTTTCTGTTAGTGGAAGAAGCGGTTCTGAAGAAAATGATTGACTTTATTGGCTGGAAAGAAGGGGATGGAATATTTAACCCAGGTAAGTACAGCTAGTTATTGCCATCTCCTTTCCACTGCAAACACCCAAACATTTATTCATGTGTTATATGAGGAACAGCTCCTTGAAGATTTACACCTTCCAAAAAGTTGGGTAGAAATAATGCTACTTGTTGAGAATCTAGCTCGTTCCTTTCTCTGGAGTGGCAACATTTTGCATAAATGCTAAGCAACTGATGTAAATGTTAAACCAAGGAGATGTCTACAATTTGGGATTTATATCTCACAAATTCTCTGCTGCTGGGAGTTTGGAAGGGCTACATATTAATCAGTTTTACTTGAGAAGTTTTCTGAATCATGTTGTGCATCCCACAGTCCTTTCTTGGGACCAGGGATGAGCATGTATTGTCATTTTCTTGGTCAGGTGACAGAATATCATTAACTACGTTGGGTACTGGCCCTTGTCTATAGATTGAAACTTTTAGTTTGGAAAAACTCTGGAATGAGAGAAGAGACCAAAACTTCTTGGTCTTTGCTGAGATTGGAAATTTCTGTAATTGGGGGTTAGGAAGTGGGTAAGAGTCATGGGTGGGGCGTGGGGCTCAGATGACTTGCGGGGATCGTCATTAGACTGGAGGAGCCATAGCCGTTCACGTCTTCCTCTGTGGCTGGCACTTAGGGAGCTATAATTTCATGCTATAAATATACCATTTCAATTTTGTTTTTTGCAGGTGGTTCAGTGTCCAATATGTATGCAATGAATTTAGCTAGATACAAATATTGCCCTGATATTAAGGAAAAGGGGCTCTCTGGGTTGCCAAGATTAATCCTTTTCACGTCTGCAGAGGTAAAAAATTATTTTTGATATCAGATACAGATTTTCTGAGAATGCATTATTTAAGGGGGTTTGTTTGTTTGGGGCTTCTGATATGCTTTTATCCTATCCGTGTGTGACTAATATGCCTAAGTATAATGTCATATTTCATCCCAAAGGAAATTCTGGTGGGTTCGATATTGTAACCCCTGGCCACTCAATTTTGTACATCACCTTTATTTAAAATTTATAGTCTATAACATTTTTCTTTGAGAAAAGAAAACATTCAATTTGAAAGTGCTATCTCTTTCTGAGAATCTCTTCTTTGAGTGCCTTATTTATTAGAACTTAGATGATCGCTCAGCTCTGCCAGTAGACTCCCATTTCCTTGTAAAAAATGATTGCTTTGAGTGGCTAACACAAAGGCTTTTCAAGAGGAAAGGGAGATATTCCAAAACAGTGAATATCACACCCCCACTCCCCGCATTGCATGTTGCCACAGTGCTCTATGTCCTTTTACTCCCCACCAAAATAGGAGGTCTGATTGTTGGTAAGTACATTGGCATTGAGCTAAGCTGCCTGCATTCATCGCTTGTCTCCACTACTAATTATCTGAGTGGCCCCGGGTAAGTTAACTAACTCTTCTGTGCCTCAGTTTCCTAATTTGTTAAAGTAAGTATCAGCTGTGGTCTCTAACAAATTACCCCAAAGCCCAGTGGTGTTGAACTAGAGCTAGATATCATTGCTTACGAGTCTTGGAATAGCCAGGACAGTTTTGCCTCTCTTGGCGGGGCTCCATTATGTATCTGAGTGTTGGCTGCCTAATGGCTGAGGTAGAAGTGGGCCCAACAGGGATGATTCCAGTGAGTTCTCTCTGCTCCATGCGTCTCTCATCCTCCAGCAGTCAAGTCCAGGCGTGTAGTCACGGCGGAGGTCCAGGGGAAAAACAACACGGACACCCACCAGTCCTCTTGAGTCTGGGCTCAGAGTTGGCACATTCTCATTTCGACCTTATTTTCTCAGTAAAGCAAGTGATGTCAATGAGCCCAGATCCTAGAAGTGGAAAAACAGACTTTATCTTGTAGGTGGACTTGCTGTGAAATCCCCTGGCAAAGGGCATGGACACAGGGAGAAGGGAACCGTTTGGGGCCGTCGTACCCACCCAGCAGCCAGCAACATGAGCTTGGTAGTCACAGCTAAGTGGGTTGTTGCAGAGACTGAATGAGCTAATGCATGGCAAGTTGGAAAGTAGCAGCTGGCACACTGTAGACACAAAAATGTTAGCCAGTTTTCTTAGGAGGAGGAGGATTACCGAGCTATCATAATGTGGGTAGAATGGATGGCACAGCTGAAGTGCAGTCTTATCTGAAAGAGGGTCTTTTTTCCCTTTTGTCTTCTTGTGCGATTCCAGTAGGTGCCTCTGTCTGTCCTTCCACTGCTTCTGCCCCCCATTCCGGGCAGGAAGAGTTTAGCTTCTGTACCTTCGTACAAATCACCTGTGAAACACATGGGGCTGGCAAACTCTAAAAGTTCTCCGTTATTTCCAGCTGGGCTTTCCTGTATCTGTCATTTTCTTTTGAGAGCACGATTTCCTTTATTATTGCCAAAGTGTAAATCGTGGACGAAGAGGTGGGCAGCGGCAGAAAACCTGGCGTCCTCCCTCCCCCTCCATGTTTTCCACCTGTCCTGGCTGACCTTTGCTCTGGTTAGTTTAGTGCCAAGTGCAAAGTGGCCGCTGAGTGTGGGGAAACATTTGGAAGGAATCATCTAATCTGCGATTCTTAACTCAGCCCCCCGAGGCCCTTCTTTGTGAAAACTTGTAGAGGAAGCAAAGGATGCTTGGGAATGGAGACATCTGGGGAAGACACTTGGTCCTTTGGAATTATTATGGAGTTTCCCTTTCTGGGTTCCAAACTTTGGCATTTCAGTGGGAGGAAGCCAGCATATCCGAAATGCAAAATCCCTTCTTTTGAATTGTAGCTCCTGCGCCTGTGAAAATTGATTCACTAGGGGCCCTGCCATCGTTCAGTGTTTTTCCTTTTGCTTTCTTCATTCTTTGTTTTAAAATTCACTAGTGGTCTTTTCTGGACTAATTGCTCTGGGAAGGGGAAGGAATTCTATGGGAGCCTAGAATAAAGATCACGCCTGGGAGAGATCAGGAACATAGGTGTAGCCGGAAGATTGGGAGTGAAAAGAAATTGAAATCTCATTCAGTTGGGAAAACAGAACTAGAATTATTTTTTTAATCTCCAGTGGAGATGTATTTGCCAAAAGAGGTAAAATATATGCTTGGCTAACAGGGCGGCAGAAGATGGTGCCAGAAAACCAAGAACTGGATGTACATCTTGGTTTACTTGGGCCGCTGTAACAAAATATCATAGACCAGCTGGCTTGAACAGCTGACATTTGTTCCTCACCGTTCTGGAGGCTGGAAAGTCCAAGTTCAAGATGGTGGTAGATTTGGTATCTGGTGAGAGCCTGCTTCCCAGTTTGGGGACCACCGTGTGCTCATGTGGCCTTTCCTCAGCTCGTGCTTGTGGACAGAGGCTGAGGTCTCTGTCTTCTCCCCAGTAAGGACAGTAATCCTATGGTAGTCTCACCCTCCTGACCTCATCCCAACCTAATCCCATCACATTGGGCGTTAGGGACTAAACACATGAATTTTGAGGGGACACAAGCATTCACTCATAAACAATGTGACTGCCATGGAAAAACTCCATAGAAACATTTGGAAGGAATCATCTAATCTGCGAACACACTATCGCTCCAAATACAGGTTTATACCCCATCCGTCCAGACTCTACTTTGTCGCTCATTCCTTTCCCTGCTCTGCTAAAGAGACTGAGGTCATAATATTTGCATTATTTTCATTAATGTTTTAGTAATCACCTTCACCACTTATTACAACAAATCAATTCATCCATTAAAAAAAAAAGAATTAAAGAAGGTTGTGTTTCCTCAATGGTCTTAAACCCTATGTTAGGCTTTTTGCTATACCTCCCTTGTTTGCTTTTAGGTGTTGGCCATGACCCTGTGGTTGTTTTCCAGCACTGCTTATTGGGTGGCCTTCTTTTTCCTGTTTTTGGATGGCTTCCAGGGTAACCATTCCATCCCTGACTTGTACCATCAAGTGCAGAGTATATGCACTTACCACTGGAGGTGTATTTGCATACTTGAGGTTTTCCTATTTTTAAATTTTTTTTAACTTTTTAATTTTTAATTTTTTTATTGTGTTTGTTAGTCACCATAAAGTACATCATTAGTTTTTGATGCAGTGTTCCAAGATTCACTGTTTATGCACCACACCCAGTGCTCCATGCAATACGTGTCCTCCTTAATACCCACCAACAGGTTCACCGAAACCCCCACACCCTCCCCCTAAAACCCTCAGTTTTTTTCTTAGAGTCCACAGTCTTTCATAGTTCATCTCTCACTCTGATTTCCCCCTATTCACTTTTCATTTCCTTCTCCTTTTTTTAAAATTTAATTTAATTTAATTTTTTCGGTGTTCCAAGATTCATTGTTTATGCACCACACCTAGTGATCCATGTAATACGTGCCCTCCTCAATACACACCACCAGGCTCACCCATCCCCCTCACCGCCTCTCCTCCAAAACCCTCAGTTTGTTGCCCAGAGTCCACAGTCTCTCATGGTTCATCTCCCCCTCCAGTTTCCCCTAATTCACCCTTCCTTTCCTTCTCCCAATGTCCTCCATGTTATCCCTTATGTTCCAAAAATAAGTGAAACCATATGATAATTGACTTCCTCTGCTTGACTTATTTCACTCAGCATAATCTCCTACAGATACCACCTTAAACCAGTTAGAATGGCAAAGATTAACAAGGCAGTAAACAACAAATGTTGGAGAGGATGTGGAAAAAAGGGGAACCCTCTTACACCGTTGGTGGGAATGCAAGTTGGTGCAGCCACTTTGGAAAACAGGATGGAGATTCCTCAAAAAATAAATAGAGCTACTCTATGACCCGACAATTGCACTACTGGGTATTTACCTCAAAGATACAGATGTAGATAAAAGAAGGGCCATATGCTCCCCAATGTTCATAGCAACAATGTCCATAATCGCCAAACTGGAAAGAGCTGAGATGCCTTTCAACAGACGAATGGCTAAAGAAGGTGTGGTCCATAGACACAATGGAATATTACTCAGCCATCAGAAAGGATGGATACCCAACTTTTGCATACTTGAGGTTTTGATTGTAATTTCACTGTCCACGGAGATTTGGAACATCAGGCTCCCCACACTGTCAGTGAATCCACAGTGGCCTCCCCAGGCTGAATAGGAACCAAAAAAAAAAAAGAGACGTTTGGAGAAAAGTAATAAAAGCAATAAATCTGTGGCTTGATTAGCAGTTAGATACAAATTCCTTGAATTTAAAGAAATCATTGGTTTAGAATTCAAGTCCTTTTGGGAATCAGCATAAGATAATGGTCATGGTTTGCTACTAAAAAGCAAGGGGAGGAGAGAAACCCTGACCTCCCAGCCAGCCAGCAATTGGCCTAGTTCCTCTCTAGCTGGACGGAGGCTGGGATGGGGCGAGAGAGGCCAGCGTACAGTTCTCAAGGTCATGATAGCTCACAGACCTCATTCGCTCACCCTATTCATGGCCCTTCTGTCTAGGTGGGTCTGACCAGAGTTCGGATGCCAGTGCGAGTGTTCACCAGTGAGCAGGGGCTTCTTAGGACATCAGGCCGAGCCCAGAGTAGCCCGTCTGGATTCCGAATCTGCTTTGGGAATTGAACTTGTACTACATTCCTTTTCTTCATTCCCCAACAGAGGACATTCACAGACTCCGGGTTCCCCACCACGTGGAGCTCATTTGAGCATCAGACTAGTCCAAGTGCCCAGCACACAGTCGATGGGAGGGGAAAGCCATGGTTCCTTGGGAAACCCAAGGTCACAGAAAAAAAATCCTTGCAGAAAATGGAAAGGAAAATGTCAGTGCACTTCTGTCTTTCATAGAGGCACTTCCCGTTTCATTGTTATAGGAAGAAATGCCCACTGAGATTTTTGTGTCTTCTCTAGATGAATGAAACCCGGCAGGGGGAGACTGGGTCTTAGAATGAACAACTGACTTATCTTCTGCAGAGATGGGAGCAAACACCATTTGTTTCGAAAGGCAGCTGTTGATTCTGAACCCTGACCTTCTATGTTTTTTCTTTCCTTGAAACTACTCAGCACATCTGAAGCGTTGCCTGCTTTCTTTCTTTTCTTCTTCTCCTCCTTCCCCCTCCCCCCTTCTCCTCCTCCTCCTTCTGTTTTCTCTTCCAGGGCTCTTTTCCTCCTCTGATGCCTTCAGATGTTTAGACTTCAGTTTTGCAGACATTTTTTTTTTTTTAATCTGTCCCTATCCATTTGAGATTGGCGGTGGGCTCTACTTTGCCCTGGCGTAGCCAAAGACAGCTCCACTGAAGCTACTCTTTGTCAGATCACCAGTTTTTTAATTCAGCAGACCCATGGGTTGGAGACTCCTTGCTGTTTTTTAGGGCTAAGCAATGTGATTTTCCTTAATGGCAGATGCCAGTAGGATAGGCTACTATTTCTATGAGATGAATAGTTGACTGTCGAAATCCAAGTCTCTGGCAAGAAATAATTCACCTTGGCTATGTCACCCTGGCTGTGGAGGGGTGATGTAGCAAGCAGAGAATTAACTACATTTTCATGTACATGATTACTCCTCAGTATGCTTATGTTCTTGTACCAACTTGAAATGAATTCATCCTACAGGCATTTGGCCGTGTCCTATTTGATGCTTGGAAATTCATTATTTAGGATGGTTTCGTTTTTCCTGATGGTGTTGCTTCTGCATTTATTTTTACAGAGTTAAAAAAAAAAAAAAGAGCTTCCAATAAAACTCTCTTGACAAAAGAAGAAAAAAAATGACCACATTTGAGGGAATATATCAAGTTAAGTGTGAAGGCATGACTACTCTTTTAATGTATTCATACCTACAAATTAAATTACTAAGGGTTTTTGGTACAATAATGTCCTTTAGCACCTTCATTTTTCTGGCACGAGAGAGAATTAATTGACCACCTGTCCACACTAATGTATAAAGAGTGACATCTCCAATGTTTGAATGCTAATTATTTTATAGGCTTTATGTAGTAGGGAAGAAAAGGCCCAACAATCTCAGGCATATACTACCATTTCCAGTAAGAACTAGACCAGACCTAATTCCTATTAGCCCCCTGTTCATGCCAGGGCTGCATAAAGTAAGGTGTCCATAAATTATTATTACTTCTGTTATTACGATTTTAGCTACATTCCTCTGTGTCTAATTTCAATCTTATATTCAATATTAAACAAGATTGGTCGAGTGTCTGATCAGCATTTATAACCCATTGTTCGCTCTTGAAAATGATTAAATTTTTCTGTGGTTTGCAACTACAATTTTTGAGACAGAGTCTCACTCCCTCCGTGGAGGGTTTTGAGTCAGCAGTGGACTAGATTTTGTTTCCATTAATGTTGAGTCTTATTAGTAGCATCAGGAGAAACTTCTCTCAATGTTAGGGAAAAACAACAGCCTCCAGGGACCATGTTTGTTCCCTAGGCCGGGCTCTGTGCTAAGCCCTTTCCGTACATTAACCCATTTAATTCTTTGAAAAGCAGATGAATTATGCACTGACACACCCACCTCAAATGAGCAAATTGAGGCTTGGAGAGTGTTCGTTATTTTCTCAAGATTCCAAAGCTGCAACTGGGAAAACTTGAAATTAAGTCCTGGTTTCTCTGAGCCCAACCAAAGTTAGTGTTTTCAACCGGTATGTTAAGGAGCTCATTTGAGTTATTACATTCTTTTTCTTCTATGCAATAATGTTCCAAAGATTGGGCTCAGCCGTAGGACTTTAGATAATAAGCAATAGTTTTTTCACGTTATGTATTCATGTTTTCCTTTTCCCCCTTGTCCCTTTTAATTTAGTGTCATTACTCTATGAAGAAAGCAGCCTCCTTTCTTGGGATTGGTACAGAGAATGTTTGCTTTGTGGAAACAGATGGAAGGTAATGGGGACAGGATCTGGAAGCCTGGTGGGCGGAGGGGGAATTTGTACTTTTTAAAAAACAGTACTGATGTCTGTTCACGACTAAACATAACTGAGTGCCTCAAATCTGTGTCTCCTAGAGGTAAAATGATACCTGCAGAACTGGAGAGGCAAATCCGGCGGGCCAGCAAAGAGGTGAGAGGGGAGGGTGAGAGGGGAAGAAAACGTAGGCATGTGTCTGGGTATGAGGGAAGGAATGCAAGCAGCCAGACCCGTTTCTCTGTGTGGGAGAGAGAAGAGAGCTTGTTAGAATTAAAATAGGGAAACTCATTTACAGATGTTCTATTTCCAGGTGCTTGGCTCTCCATGTTCCGTGCGGTTTCTCAGATGTTCTCATTCCCATGTGGCTGGAGCCTATTAAAACACTGACATCACCACCTTCCTGATTCTTGCCTAGAATTAGCCTTAAAAGATGAGCCCAGCCTCTCTAGCGGGGCGCCTGCATCCACTCTCCTACCTAACTCTGGGCTGAGAGTTCTGGAGGTCAGGCCAGTTGTCTCTGGGTTGCATTCAGAATGATTTCGATTTTTTGATCAATTTATGCTCCAGGTTGCTTCCACCCAAAGCCCATCACAGAAACCATCACCCTGTGTGGGGTCTGTGGTTAGTATGTGAGCTCTGGCAGAATGTCTGCCTTTCCTTAGCTGCCATGATATATTAAAGCTGGCATGTCCATTGGTGGGGGAGGCAAGGTCTTGCTGCGCTCACCTGCTGCAACACCTGGTTTGTGGGTGCGCCATTGCCTTGGTGGCAGCCATCTTGATTCTTGGACCAAAAGCTCGCTGGATTAGGTGCACTTGCTTCACTGCCTCCCTCCCATCCCACCACAGCTCTCACTGCTTTTGGAGCATCAGGCTATTCCCCCGCAAGTTTCCAATAGGTAGCAACAGAGTTGGATGTGAAACTGCTAAAACTGCTGAAAACCGAAAAGCCCAGTTTTGAGCCGGGATATTATATCTCTCCTTAAAAAAAAAAATTGTATATAGAGAGTACAAGCAGGAGGAGAGGCGGGCAGAAGGAGAAGCAGACTCCCCACTGAGCAGGGAGCCCAATGCGGGACTCAATCGGAGGACCTTGGGGTTGTGACCTGAATCAAAGGCAGACGCTTAACTGACTGAACCACCCAGGCACCCAGAAGTGTATCTCTCCTTATAGGATTTCACACTCTAAGAAGTTAGGCTCTTTTATTTTTTGTTTTAATATATTTCTGTTATTTTACTCTTTATGGTTTTTAATTTTTCATAAAAATCACCTTGTCACCAGAGCATGCCAGTTCACTGTATCTAGTTTGAAATTCCGTACTTTATTCTGTCTTTATTACAAGTGTACTGGCTTCAGTTGTGTGTCTTTAGATCTATACTTCTCTCTTTTTTTTTTTAACATTCCAATGACAAGAGGACTTGAAAGCTGTCTGGTGAGACAGATAATCAGATTTCATTCACTCTTGGATAAAATTCTATATTACAACCTGTTTGCTCTGCTGTGAACCATGGATATTGTGTTCTAATTTTATCTCCCCCCCCTCCAGGTTTATCTTCTACAGAAATTCCTATCAAGCAGAACTTTGTTTATGTCATTAATGCTTGTTGGTAGGGGGAAGGGGAGGGAAGTATTGATTGTGCTTTCTGTGTGGTTCATATGATTGCTTCCTCTCTCCTCCCTCGCTTTCTCTTTCTTTCCTTCTTGAATTATAAAATTTTCATCACGGAACATTTCAAATATATAAAAACTAATATAATGAGCCTCTGTATACCCATCATGCAACTTCAGTAACTGTGAGCTTCTGCTGTGTTCTGTCTACACCCCAACCCCTCCCACCACCACTAGATGAGTTTGCAGCAAATCTCACACACCATACCGTTTGGTCTATAAATAGTTCAGTGTATCTGTCAAAAGGTATGTACTCTCTTTATTAAAAAAAAAAACACCCACACACCATTACGAGAAATAAATTCTTAATATCATCAAATTTTCATTCTATATTAAAATTTTCCTACTGCTTTTTTTTAAAATAGTTGGCTTGTTTGAAAAAGGATTCAAGGTCCATATGTTGCCTCTGGTTGATTCATCACACAAATCTTTTCTAATCTGTAGCTTCTCTCTCCTCCTTTTTTTCTCTCCCTGCAATTGATCTGTTAAAGAAACCAAGTCTTTTATGCTGTAGAGTTTTCCACATTGTGGATTTTGTAGATTATGTCAAGAATTTGAGAATCTGGGTGCCCCCTCCACTGTCACCCCATCTGTTCTCTGTATTTCCTGTAATTTGGCAGTGGGAGCTTGAGACTCAGGAAGGCCGCACAGGTGGCGTTTAGTCCTTGAGTCAGGACACATCTCCTGCCTCTTTTTGTCTAACGTTGGTCGGGGGCTCTGGCATTACGGGTCCATCTACTATAGAGCTCCATATCAGCCTCTCCCCTCATGAATTTTGCACCCATTGATGATCATTGTCTAGACTCATTATTTCATTAGGGGATGTTCTCATTTATTCTCTCATTCGTCCTGCATTTATTGGTAGGCTTACTACCATAAAGGAAAACCTTCTCTCGTTCTTATTTGGTTTCCCTAAGGAAACTGTTTGCACAACCAGGGCAAGTTAAATGTTTGATTCTTCCCCCTTGTGTACCAATTTTCAGAATAGTGAGTTAGTCGCCTAGTATCTCCTACTAAAGATAGCTAAAACGATTTTTCTTTCTTAGAATCATTAGGGATACTCTAGCATATTTGATGGGTTTTATGCTATTGCAGTCATTGTTATTTTCATTGTTCAAATTTTTGTTGGTTTGGACAATGGAAGTCCATGAAACTGACATATCCTGAAGTTGAGAACTTGAAAAGAGAAGTTTTGAAAAAGTGAAAATTGCTTTAGGCACATTTAAAAGTAGGGCCATGGAGTGAGAGTTGATATGTCTCCTCAGAGTTCTTTCAAGTTGGTTAAAACTTGAGCCTGGATTTGCCAAGGACAAACCTTGCATCCATTCTGAGATAATACTTGGTGATTAGTTTATTTTTTTCCAGTAGTTTCAGACCTAGCTCTTTTGTTTCAAGCTTTGAACTTGTATTGTTATAGATGTGGGGATAGTACATCAATTTTTTTTTTCTGCTGGGATTCAGTTCCCTGGCCCACTGCAATCCATTAAAAATCAGTTGAGCAGTGACCTTTACTTGATGCCATTCCAAAGATGGTGAAAACCACAGAAGTGTCAGAGGTTCTAAAGATCTCATGAAAAGATCAGACTCGTACAACCACTGAATGTTTGAAAGTAGTTTTGTGTATGAGTGTTTCAGATGACAAACTTTCTTAGGGAATACAGCTCATCAGCAGCAAACAATCAATACTGTTTCTACTGAATTTTCTCATTAGTAGCAGGAGATACGAGAAAGGAAAAAAAGAAATTGGAAGGTTAAATCCAGATTGCAAAAGTTTGATTTCTGGGGCCTGATATTTATAGCTAGATTGTTAAAAAGGTGAGGAAAACTCATTAATAGGCTATCATAGCTTGCAAAAGTATTTTCTCACTACTGCCAGGGTGTCACATAGTTTATGAGGAACAGTTCAAACATTAAAGACACCTTTGTGTTTTTAGGAAATTACTTTTCACCTACTTTTAATGACTGATGTAAATCTGGTCTCATTTTATTTCGGTCACTGACATGGTAAAGATGTAATCTATAGGCAGTTGAGCACAGGGAAGAATGCCCAAGGTGAGTGGTTCCCCAGGAGCTCTATCACCCACAGGTCCTGCTCTAACAGGTTCCAATGGACTGGATTCCATGTGTCATGACCATCTTCCCAGATGGCAAATGGATTCATTGGATTCTGTCGCTTTGTTTCCTGTGCATCTCGATTTAAAAATGCGGCCCAAGTGTCTTTGCTTTGCCCCACTTTCCACTGAGAAATAACTTCTTTCCATCAAAGGTCAGCTAAATGGGAAGGAGTCCCGTTCAAAGGAATAACTCCTGGCATTAAATGGGACATAAAAATATATTGCAAGAACAACTGCACTTTAAGATGAAACTAAGAGAACAAAATGACTCCATCTTAAATGGAAGGTAAAATGACTTTTATAGGCAGGAAATGTTCTTGTCACTTAGTCCTCAGGGGCTCTAGAGTCTTAGGATTCTCTTGGCTTCCCCCACGCCTACCTTTGTCTGCAAATTGCCCCTCCAAGGCACTTCCACAGTGAGCAAACCATCCTTGCTGATGTGGTGGGGCAAATCTGTGGGCAAACAACCTCATGTACTTCCATCTATCCAGCTGCAATAAAGTTCCTTAGGGGGCCAAGCTGCTTGGCTAGTTTGGCCAGAATTACCATCCATCTCTGTGTCTTCCCACAGTCTACCTTCTCCCTCACCCTCCATTGCCCTCTCATACCTGTTCACTCCACAAGATGCAGCCATCAGCTGTATGAAGAGGCAGAATCATGGTAGGAGTGATGCAGCTTCTCTTTTCTAGAATATTCTAATGGATTTCTCTGTTGGGGCACCCATTTTGGAGAGTGTATCCCAATGAGGTTACGCTATCCTTGTTTGATGCCAATTTGAACTTATCACCCTCTTTGTTTTGTAACTGTACTTACTTGAAAAGGAGACAGGCAGACAGGCCTCCATGGTTTGCACTTGGAGCTGTTAATTTTCCAGTAGTCCTTGCTTTTATTTCGAAGAGATGTGATAATGCTGGCACTCAGGCCCCAGTGAATCACCCCCAAAAGGAGGTAGGAATCACACAGAAGGCCATTTTGTCATTGCAGCGGAGGTTACTCACTTTGTATGTGGGAAATATAAAGAACAGAAAACACTTCAGGAAGAAAATGAGAGTAAAAATAACGGTGCATATGAAGTTGGGACAAAGGACACTTGTCATAGTATTGTCTCGGTTTCCTTGACCTCTTGAAATGGACAAGCGGCCATATTGTGGAGAAGCTGAAAACACTCTGAATGGTTACCTCCAAAGGAACCAGATACATTTCTGGCTGCTTAACCGTTATGTTTACCGACCTACTACAGGACAAACAGTGCTGATGGTGACGGTTCTTGTGTGTGGGTCCTCCTCACAGGGAGCAGCTCCGTTTCTCGTCTGTGCCACTTCCGGTACAACTGTGTTGGGAGCCTTTGATCCTCTGGATGAAATAGCAGACATCTGTGAGAGACATGGCCTCTGGCTTCATGTGGATGTAAGTACATTTGTATGTTCACTTTGGCTTCACTTTCTAGTCTGTTTGCAGCTTTGCTGGGAAGCCTTTTGTGTTCTCAGAAACTAGACATGAGTCCCCAGCTACTTTTATTTAAGTGTCTATATCTTATTAAGGGAAATAAATCTGCCATTTTCCATAAGGTAATAAAGAAGAAGATGTCAAGATTTGATATAAATTTTGGTTTTGTTTTCCAGATTCCATTTTATTTCCTCTTTTCCCATGAACCATTCTCTTTGGTCCCTTGAATCTACTGTCATTGAGGCAGGGACACCTTGAACTACAAAATCAAGTGACCTTGACTTTGGGTTGCAGTCGGTCTCTTCTTCATTGCAACCTTAGCTGCTTGGGCTTTGGTTTCATTTATAAAGAGGGGAGTGGCTGATGTGATCTATAAAGTATCTACTAGCTCTGACATTACACGATTCCAATCAGCTGGAAAATGCAAACAGCTGCATTGCGTGTTATAATTAAAGCAGGTTTTATCTGGATCCATCATAGATAATTATTTGAGAGGGATCGGGTTAACTTACACTCTTCATAATTTTCTGACTTAAAGAATTGGCTGTTTTTTCTAATTAATTTTGTAAGTCCTGGGGTGGTTCATAATAATTTTTTCCTTAATTAAAGGTAACTCTTCAAATTCTACTCATCCAGGGTTAAAAATTTGCATTCAGAGGGTTATGAATACTTGTTGGGCTTTTTGGCTTTTTCTTTCTTTTTTTTTGAAAAACTAGGAATTAATTAGTTTGATTCAACCCAATAGAAGGGACGGTTGACACTATAGGGAACTTCTGATAAGTGAGTGATTCGTAACCTTTTTTGCAGAAAAAGAAAGAACGCTATTTTTGACTTTTTGAATGGAAGATAACGGCACTTGGGGGATATACCTACACATAATTTTATAGCTTGTATGATCTTATGCTTTCAAAGTAAAGTGTGTTGCAGAGAGAATTTTTCAGCAGCTCAAGGCTCTCATTAAGCATATGCTAATAGTCGGTAAAAGCCGCCATGATATAAAGCTCACTCAACTTACAGGCTCTATTAGTATGCTAGTGGCAGTCTTTCAGGTAGATTATTTGTGACTTTAAGTGGAATTGTAGCGTTTGTATCTGTTCACATTTCAACTTTTATCTTATTGATTTTTATAGACTTTGGAGCATAATAATACATTATGTCCTAAAAGATAATATGAAGTGAGTACTTTGTGACTGTGGAAATAAGGGGAAAAATCAAATCTATCAGCAGTTGTACTTAAAAATTCCATTCTCATAAAAGAAACATCAAATATGGATTATATAGTTTATGCAAAGCAGACCAAGTACAGCAGTTTCTAAATTGGGAGTGAGATTAAGAGACTTACGAGAGGCTCAGAGAGAATTGTGACTTAGAAGTATGAATGAAAACCTCCCTAGATTTTCTAAAAAAAAGCAAAAAGAAAAAAAAAAAACTGAAGGTGGTATTTTTGAAGGAAACTCTTTTATAAGGAAATGTTTAAGCCACACAAATTATTTGATTTGCATTCAGCATCTAGTAGTATTAGATAAAATTAGGCAACAGTTTAGCTGACCTGGTAAAGGAATTAGCTCTCACATTGGGATAATATTCACTTATGCTTTAATATTACAGACTGCATATAAGATAATATTACATTATATTATTATAATAATAATATTGAATCTGTTGATAACATTTGATAAAGGAGCATGTAGCCTATGTTGAAGAAACTTCATATACCACGTAAAGTTTATTAACCTTAAAGATAAAAATCAACAAAAATGGCCTGCTTGAAACTTTCTATAAAATATTTTAAAAATCCTTTAAAATACTAAAAACTGGCATCTACTTTTTTTTTTTTTAATGTAGTTATGGTTACTGATCCTAATGGACGTTTCATAAAATTGAGTGGCCCTGCATAGAAAATATATTTTATTAATTCTAAGATACACTGATTTTGTTTACATTTTAACGGAGCTGAAATTGGTACATTGATGTCATTTTTTTTCTCTTTGTGGTACACAAAAAATGGTGACTCTTACATTGGATAGCATCTTATATTTGGTTAATTACAATGCATTTTTACACAACTCTTTCTCCGGGAGGGCAGATGTTACTTCAGCCTCTGCCTCAGACTAGAAAGTTCTGGCTGGTCCTACTCTTCTCTGAGACAGAAGCTCTGGCTGCTGCAAAGCTTGGCGCTCCCAGGGAAGCGTCCTGACGTGTCTCACACACTTTTCATTCCAAGACCCAGGGGAGATAGTAAACACTGTATTTAAAGTCAGGGGCTTTAGAAGTTAGATCTCAATTACACCCTTACCTCCACTTCCTTGTGTGGATTGGTCTTATGATTTACTTCTTAACTAATGAATTAAAGAGAAAAAATGTTAAGTAACCTGGTAAGTGTGGTGCCTAACGTAGTCATAGCTCCATAAATGACTGCCCTCCCGGAGGTAAAAAAAAAAACAAAACAAAAAACCTCGCTTCTTCAACATTTAGGTAATTGGTTTGCTGCTTTGAGGACTCTTTTGAGGATTAAGTCTGAGGAGGAGCTGTTCCCGACCCTGCCAAGCCCCTCCGAACTGATGTGATTTGAAAAACTTCCATACACTAGGATTGAGAGCATTTGTTTACTTTTTTGGGAGGAAGAGGAGGCAGAAGGTGGTACAGGAGAAAGGAAGGTGTGTGAGTGTGGTGTGTGAGACTCTTGAGCTCACCTCCTTCCGTCACCCCCAGGTCCCCACGCCGCATTTTACCATGTGGCCCTAAGCTCTGATGTTATCCTGAAGTAGGAACAAGCTTTGCCTCCCAGATCTACTACTTAATGCCCCAGAGATCTCGAACAAGTCACCTCCCACCTCTGAACCTTAGTTTTTCTGCCAAAAATTTGAGGTAATAATGACTCCATTCCCAGTGCAACCCTGTATGGTTTCGATAACCAGCACAGTCCAAGCTGGTCCCCTCATATTCCCTCACAGCCATCACCCTTCCTAGCTCTACAGATTAAAACTTAGAAGTCTGCTCAGCGGCAAGGACCAGACTGCCTTCCTTATTACTCACGTTGATTCCCCCTCCCTTCCCTCAAGACTTCCTGACTGTGGGGTTTCCTTCCATTTCCTATTCTCAGCCATCTTGTCCTTTGTTCATAATGTATAAGTCTCCAGTGGACATCTTCCCTAAGTCCCAGGCTTCCTTTCTCTCCCACTTAGATTTTTGACTTGTGAATATTTCTGAAAGCTCTTTGGCTGAAAAGATCTAATTAATGGAATCCATCTAGGCCCTTCCTCATGGGCCATGAGTTCCTGTGTATACCCCTTTATCCACCCTGTCAAGCATGTGTGCATTTATTATTCGGAAGGCTGGCCCCCAGCCCATGCCTCATTATCAGCATTTGCATGTAGTGTCTTGGAGAATGACATCCAGCATTGCAAAGAATACTGTCTATTTTATTCTTAAATACAGAGAACAAACTGGTGATTGCCACACAGGTGGGTGGAGGAGGTCAAATAGGTGAAAAAGATTAAGAGGCACAGAATTCCTGTTACAAAACAAATCACAGAGATGCAATACAGCATAACGAATATAGTCAATAATATTGTAATGACCATGTATGGTGACAGATGGTGACTACGCTTATCTTGGTGAGCACGCAGTAATGTATAGAAGTGTCAAATTACTATGTTGTACATTTGCAACTAATACAACATGATATGTGAACTATGCTTCAGTAATGATACTGAAAAATAAAAACAAAGGAGATTGTCTATTTTAGAAGCTATATTGGAGAAGGCATGGACTCTGTCTTTTAAATCACTTTTTCGTCCACACACTCAGCCAACAGGTTAATATACCAATTTCTTTATGCTGTGTGAATTTAAATCCTAAGGGTCCGTGGGAGGCGATCTACTGTGATGAGGCTCTGCTGGCCTGAGTGAGAACCAATGAGCACAAGTGTTTGGCGTGTACATTGCTTAACGTGGGCTTACAACAGTGTATCAAGGTTGTCCCTCAGAGTTTTCTATGACAATGGACTGGCAAACAAATAACATTGAAATAACATTGTTGTGATTATGTAAATATCTCAACAGGCTTCTTGGGGTGGCTCAGCCCTGATGTCCAGAAAGTACCGGAAGCTTCTGCAGGGCATCCACAGGTAAATGTTTTGGGGCCCAGTACCTCTGGTTTAGACAAGGGAAACTCTCTGGGTCTTGCACACTTAAGTGACACAGTGACAACCCAGAGATGAAGTGACTGTTTTACTTGAAAACACCAAGCTCCCCAAAGGACTCGAACCAGCAATTCCGTTGAGCACTTGAATAGTTGTGCTGCTAAGGAAAGTATTCTTTCCTCCAGAAGAAGCTAGTGAAGTTCCCTCCTTCCCTTTTCCTTTTTCTTTTGCCTAACAGAGCAGACTCCGTGGCCTGGAACCCCCACAAGATGCTGATGGCCGGAATTCAGTGCTGTGCTCTCCTCGTAAAAGACAAATCTGTGAGTTTTCCTCTTCTGGCCTTTGGGCTTCCAAGGAGGTTAAACTACCGTATTTGCAGAGGGCTCATTTTTGCTTACATTTTGATGCTTTGGAACCGATATAGATGAAGGTCTTTGGTAAATATTGGTGGCATGGGAAGGAAAAATAAATAGACTCAGATAAAAAAAAAATCTAGTGTTTCTGCTCAGGTGATTTTGCAGATTAGATTTCGGTATTATATAATCTCATTAGTTACGGCTAAATGGTCTCTCTTGCCCTCATTTGGATTATATTTTAAACTTCAGTTTTAAACATTGCCAAGATTTTGTTCTCCTTGATTAAGTCTGGGATTTAAGTTATCTTGAAACTTCTGCTTGCTGAGAAAGTGGAACAGATGTGTGTCATACATTAAATTGAATACCTAATATGCTTAACTAGGGCTTACCAGTGCATTTATACAGGAAGATGTTAGCTCAGGGCTGATCACTAAACATGGATTTATTAGCTTCTTTGGGAACATCGTGGGGAGTTTGGAAACCAGTCCGGATCATGGTGGGGCAAGTGGGAAGGAGTTGCTGAGTTTCCTCCTGGCCACAGGTATCAACCCCATGTTTTTTTTCTGGGTAAAATAAGGATTCTTGTGGGAAGTGGCCCAGGCTGGGAAGTGCCACTTCATTCTTAGAAATGCCTCCTCAAGATATGTGTGCAGCATGTGGGTGATTTTTCTCAGCCATCTGTTTACATTTTTTTCTTAGGGGACTCCCTTTGCCAATGCTAAAGTCATTTTCTCTTTTTAAGGAATTTCATTTCAAATGAAATCCATATTTAAAATTAAAACCTAGTCTTGCATGTGCAGATAGTTACAACTCTCTTTAAAAATGAATTGTGACATTTGTAGGTCAGAGCCCTTTGTGTTTTGAGATGTCCAAAGGGAGTAATGTAGGGGCCAAAGGCAGGCCACCCAAAAGGTACCCCAAAGGCGTATTGATTACTTTAAATGGGAATTAGTAGTGTGAGAATATTTGGGCCTCTCTGTCCTCCTGAAAGCAGGAAACAAATGTCCCATATGAGAGGTACCCTCCCTGGACTAAGAAGTAAGAGCACATCCTACCATCAGAGACAGGAACTTTAAAGCCAAGAAAGCTGTAGAAACAAACCTGTTACTTTTTTACTAATCCACTACCTCAACCCAAATTCTGCTTAGAATTCCTTACTAATTAAAACTCTCAAACATCTATTTCCTTTATCCTGTCCTTTGCTTACAAATTTATTGTCTCGCTGTCTGAAATGTATAAAAACCACCTTGGTCATTTGTTTGGATCTCAATCTCATTATTTGACCTCCATATGCACATCATAAAACTTTGACTTTTTCCCCCCCTGTTAATCTGTCTTCATGTAAATTAATTCTTAGTCCAGCTAGAAGAACCTAGGACAAAGAAAAAATTTCTTCCTCCCCTTCAGGATCCATCAGCGACTACGAACAGATTCTGCATTTAGAGATAGAGAAACTTTGGGAAATATGAATTAATTCCCTGATATTTTATGAGGTTGGCTACTGTTGGCTATTTTCAACACCATTTCACTTTTTTGCATTTAGCTCCTTAAGTTATGACTTTTATAATGGAGAGGTGGTTTTTTTGTTTGTTTGTTTGTGTTTTTGTTTTTAAAGATTTTATTTATTTGACAGAGAAACACAGTGAGAGAGGGAACACAAGCAAAGGGAATGGTAGCGGGAGAAGCAGGCTTCCTGCCAAGCAGAGAGCCCGATGCGGGGCTCGATCCCAGGACCCTGGAATCATGACCTGGGCTGAAGGCAGACGCTTAACGACTGAGTCACCCAGGTGCCCCGGAGAGGTGGTTTAAGATTACTATATCATGTGTGAACCAAGGAACAGCCTCAGCTTATCCGTACTTCATGTATTTAGGACATGACAGAGTTAGGAATAAACCCAGGTTTTCCCTTGCTCTAGATATAAGAACAAAAATCTGTCAAACATCCCTTATGTGTCAGGCATTCTCCATCCGCCTTGTCCCCAGTTGGCTGATCTGAATGACATCCTTATCTGTTGGTGTGATGGAAAATTCAGACCTCAAATTTTATGACTACTCTTTTAAATAACATTCTTTTTATACATTTTTCTTGTCAAATGATATTTGAGTGATTTAGCGAAGAATTGATTTGCATTTATGTACTTGAGGCAATTCAGAATTTTCTGGATCATCTAACTCTATTACAGGGGTGATAATTTTATTTCATTTTTCCTGGATCTCAATAAGAACAATACCCGTGTCGACTCACATGGCAGGTGTTAAGAAGTTAGGAAAATTGCATACATCATGCAAAGGATTGAACACTTTTAAAAGTTACCATTTTTCTTAAAATAAAAGATTGTTTCTAAACTAACTGGAATGGAGAGCTGAACCATGAGAATTGAGATACAATAATCAGTTTAAGAAGTTTTGCATTGGCAATTTTCTATCTCTTTTGTACCTATTTTCTGCCTCTGTTCTCTTTCACACTCATTCATTCATCATTTAAGCAACACTAAGTGACTTCCTGTGTAGGCCAGGTGCTGTGCTAATTCTGGGCTTATGAAACAGACACATTCCCTATAGTCAAAGAGCTCATCATCTTACAGAAGAGATAATGAACAAAATGTTCCTATTTAATTCTTTATTATTTTGATAAGTAGTCGGAGGAGTGTGTCAGATGCTGTCGATCATGTGTTCTACAGCCTTCCAATCTCCTTCCCTTCTCCCTCCCTTGCCCTGGGAGCCATCGTATGACACAGTTATGGTCAGTACATTATAGGGGAAATGTGAGAAAGGTGTTACTTGCAGGTAGGGGTGATACACACGAGAGGAGAGCATCCTTTCCCTTACTTCTTCCTTGAATGTGGTTTATTGAGAGCATGATGCATGGAGCTGTGATAGCCACCGAGCAACCATAAGACGATGCCCCTAAATTAAAATATGATCATGCACAGAATGGCAGAGCAGAAAGGGGACAAGTCGTGGCCTTGAATAATGATTTTGAAAATTTGCACGAATCCTGGAAGTGATGACTTGCAAACATTTTGTGGTATCAGGTCATTAAATGTTGTTATTGCTGAAACCACTTCCATTGGGTAATCTGTCTCTTGCAGCTGAATGTACTCCTATCTGATACAGAAAAGAGTGTGGTACTCAGAGAATATGGAGCAGAGAGACCTGAGATATTTCAGGTAGAAGAAACAATGCAGACAAAGTTTTTAAGAAAGGAAGGTCCCTTTCATTTCATTTTATTTTTAATTTTTAAAAAAGATTTTATTTGAGAGAGAGAGAGAGAGAACACATGAGCAGGGGTGAGGGGCATAGGGACAAGCAGACTTTCCGATTAGCATGGAGTCCAATGCGGGGTTCAATCTCAGGACCCTGGGATCATGACCTGAGCCAAAGGCAGATGCTTAATTGACTCAGACACCTAAATGCTCCAGGAAGATCCTTTTCATTTTAGAAACTGAAAGAAGTCCGTTGTATCTGAAGCACAGAGAATAATGCTAAGACTGACACGAGATGAGGCAGTGGATGGAACATGCAGAGTCTTCAGCCATTTTAATGATTTTAGCCTTGATTTCAGAACAAAGAAAGAATTTTAAAACCAGGGAGTTATCTGAGAAGATTTTCATTTAAGACAAAGAATTGGAGGTGGGCAAGCATGGGTGCAAGAATAAGAAAAAGCTTGCAGTATCCAAGGAAGAGTCGATGGCAGGGGAGATGGAAAATGTGATGAAATTCAAACTCTACTTTACCAATCCACTAGACAGGGCTGCATTACCAGTTATATGTGGAAGACGAGGAAGAAGCAAGTGTCATAGTTGACTCCCTTCTTAGTGATATGGCAATTGAGCAAATGTTCGTGGGTAGGCAGATGGAGATTGCTGGAGGAGGAGAAGATTTGAGAGTGAAGTATCTTGATCTTAGCATTGGCTAACGTCAAATTTGGGATTTCTATGAAGTTTTCAAGTGAAGGGTTCATGTGGGCAGCTGACCCATAGATCCTGAGCTAGGAAAAGTGGTCTGGGCTGAAAAAGTATATTGGGAGTGGCTGACACATAGATGTCCTCCAAGGTCCTAGAGGTGGAGTGGATGGCCTTGGGAGGACCTTGGGAGTGGGAAGGCATGTGGGTATAGAACTTAGTCCTGAGTAGCTTCAGAGTCTGCAGAAGCTGAGGTCAGAACAGCCAGGAGACAGGAGGAAGATCAGAAAAGAGTGTCACTGGTGTAATACTCTTTGAGGGATGATTATTATGAGGAGTGTGCATGACTGTCACCCTTTGTGCTGAAGCTGAAATGTCACTCCTTAAGGAAGAGATCCCAGACTCTCCAGCTGGACTGGCTTCTCCCCATTATTCTTTCTGAGATCCCGTGCCCTTCCTCTATGCACCCATCATGATTTGTTATTACGATTGCTCATGTATTAACTTCCCTTCCCTCCGGAACATAAGGTGTATGAGGACAGGGACTACGTCACCATATTTGCCGCTGTATCTACAGTGCCTAGCAAGGATTCACTGAACAAGGACAAAATTAAAATTCACTGAAAAATGTAATACTTAAGTGCATGGAAAAGCCTCCGAAATATTTGCCGTCATGTCAGCAATAACTAGGAGTTCTCAGTTTCTCCCCTATCCCAAATTATTCCTTTTGAGAGCTCTGAGATAACAAGGATGAAAATTGCAATTGATGAGTTTATATTGCCTTGGTCCTAACACAGGGCTTGAGCGTGCCTCGAGCGGTAATTGATGAATAGCAGTTTTAATTTGGACTTACTACTCCAGTTAATGGAAGGGGATAACTCTAGTTAAAAGAAAGCAAATAACTTAGTGAATATACTTCTGTTAAGGGAAAAACTAATTCCCTAATTTGTACCCTCAAAGCCCTGACATTCACAATGCTGTTTTCCTGATTGACTAGCTGTGGTGTTTGCATTTTTAATGCCCTGTATTAGTAAAGAAGACTACTTCCAAAACAAAACAGACCTGCTGCTCTCAGAGCTGTACTCTTCACTAACCATCTATGAATCATAGGGATAAAAAGAAAATCAGACATTTTAAAAAAAACTATGATTATAAATTGGTTGACTTCAGATGTAAATGCTTGCACCACATGGCTGTTTTGGATCAAAGACAATTTTGATGCTTTGATCTAAAAGATAAGGCAATATATTCTAAGAATCAGTTGCATGGATGGGAGAAATCTCAATATTAGCTTTCTGATTTTTAGTGTTTATTAGAAGGACTTTTTATTTAAAAAAACCTTACAGATATAAGAAAATGAGAAACTTGCTAATCAGATGACTTTCTGAGTATAGATTTTTCTTCACCATTCCTACTAACCATTATCACCTGATATTAACTCACAGGCACTTCCAGTTTCACTAAATGATTTCATGGAACAATTTTTTTTTTTAGAGAGACTATGTTGATCCTGTGGATTTTTTTTTATTATGTCCGTTTTTATATGTTTATTTCAGAATTAATTCGGATGGATCATAGATGAGTCAGAAAATTCAGATATGGATAAAAATTAAGGAAGAGTGATAGGATACAGATACTTGAAGATGCCTATTTATATATTTTCTCTTGTATATATACATTTAAATTTATATAAATGAACATACCTAATCTAAAAAACTATGACATAGTTTGCTTTTAGCATGCCATTTTTATTTAACCAAATGCTTTTTGTTTAACCAATATGCATTCTATACATTTTTTTAAAAAAATTTATTAAAAAAATTTAAAAAAGATTTTATTTATTTGTCAGCAAGAGAGAGAGAGACCACAAGCATGGGGAGCATCAGGCAGAGGGAGAAATGAGCTCCCTGATGAGCAGGGAGCCTGATGAGGGACTTGATCCCAGGACCCTGGGATCATGACCTGAGCTGAAGGCAGATGCTTAGCCAACTGAGGCACCCAGGCATCCCACTCTATACATTTCTAATAGTTGCATAGTAGTCTATCATTTTAACATATTGTAATCACCTTGACCATCTTGTTATTGCTGACTCATTAGTTTGTTTTAGGATACATGCTGCTGAAGCAAGCGCTCAATTATGCCATTTTAATGTTTGGCCTTTAGAGATTTGGCTGCCATCTTTGAGGCTAAATCTTCATGTATATCCTATATTCTTTTCTTATAATAAATTCCTAGACATAGAAAAGCCATGATCACCTTTCATGATGCTTTTTTGTACTTATTTCCTGATTTTCCTTGTAAAATACCTCTTACATGGTTTGCCTGGGTGACTCAGTGTTTTAAGGGCCGACTCTTGATTTCAGCTCAGATCATGATCTCAGGGTCGTGAAATTGAGCCCTACATTGGGATCTGTGCTCAGTGGGGAGTCTGCTTGGGATTCTCTCTCTCCTTCTCCCTTTGCCCTTCTCCCTGCTCACCTTCTCTCTCTCTCTCTCTCTTAAATAAATAAGTAAATCTTAAAATATCCTTTACCTTCTCATTCACAGAGTATGTGTGTGTGTTCACCTTTGACATCACTGGGGTTTTTAGCTTTGTCAGTTTAGTAGGCAAGACATTTGTACACTCACATTTACAGACACACACATAAACATGTTCCTTCTAACTGTAGCTATTGACATAGCTCCTTCTGAGGAATCTTCTTTAGACAGAGGTATTGACATGCGGCTCTGGGCTCACTTTAAATGTGAGGCCAATAAGCTTTCAATTCTTCTCTTCATTCTAGAGGACACAGAATGTAGTCCCACTTATTCTTTAGAAGAAGGTGTAGTGGGAAGAAGAGGATAGGAAATTCATTCAACACACTCACCAAAAGTATACTATAGGCCAGGTCCTGTGATGCAAAGCGAAAACGAGAAAAGGAAGTGTAATATCATCTCCCGATATGGTCCCCCAGGAGAAGGCAGTTTTCAGCCCCATTTATGTTTTTATTCTGAGTGGTAACTGATATTGTAAATGACAATTATTGTATGTCATTTAAAAAATTGTGCAAGAAAAGAAAGAAGGGAAAGTAGATTTATCAGAGAAAGTAGAACGCACTGTGCCTGATTTTGTGAGAATTTCTTTTTTAGCTCTTGTTTTTCTTCACGGAGTTCCTACAGAAGTGCCATTGGGTGGTTTGAAAATACTGAACGATCTGATCATCAAAGAAGTTCTTTTCTTTCCATTCCAGAGAACACTCACACTTCCCCTGTACACTCATATTATAAGTTTCTGTGGAATGACAGCCTCCTAGGTAATGTGGCAGAAAAAGGGGAAGGTAGGTGTTTAAAACTGATTAGAAAAAAGAAGCATTTCACTTGTAGGAGAGACATCAATCTCTTGTGCTTAATGCTGCCAAAATTATTCTCTGTGTCTTGGATGTTCTTGCTTGAACAGAGAAAAGTTTTAGACTTTTCAGCAAGGTTGAGACTTCATAAAACTGGCAGAATTCGTCAAATTCATGGTTGGTAATTAGCCCTTTCCTTTTTAAACTCTTGTTTTTTGTTTTTTGGTTTTTTTTTAATTGTAAGAAACCAAAGTTGATTTTCTTTTCAGGAGGCTTTTGGAAATGTGTGCATATGTGTGTGTGGATGTGTACGTCACGTCAAAAACAAACCAAAAAACCCTCACACGGTGTTATCAGTTAACTTTCTCCATGAGGTAAAGGGATATAATAATTAATGTTAGAATTACACATTTTCGAAATCCGTTATGTCTTTCTCCACCAAGCAGACCAGTAATATTGGGTTTTAGGGTTTCTGTGTTGGTACCGAAATTGTCATTAATTTTAACAAAGGATTTGCATTTTGTTTTAGATCTATGCTCCATATAGCCTGATATGTTAATTCCTCTGTGAACTGTGCCTCCAAGCGATGAGTTATTGCATAACTGTGGTTGTACTACCTGATTTCAATCAGTTACCAACATGTCATAAATGGGTGTAAGTCTCAATACAGAACATATTCCATAGGTCTTGGAATCATTTATGTAGCACACTGAGCTCCGGGAGGGGAGAGAGGGTGTTATTTGCTGCTGTAGTCCCCTTACTTAGTACAAGGCCTGATACTCAGTGCTCAGTGAAATGTTTCCTGAAGTGAACTTACTTTGTGTCTTTTTCCAATACCATCAAATGGTCATGTGTTTTAAATATGTAACCTGCAGTATGAAGTAGCATGCTTTTTATCATCACACCCTGATCTCTTTCAAGTCTTAAAAAGTGTCCTTCCTGCCGGTACATTGGAATTTTGTCAGGGTGTAGAAATTGTTTGTCTTATCCATATGGTTTGAAATATCCATTACCTACTCACATCCCATTTCATGTTGGCTCTTAAAAAATGTCTTTACTCTAAACTGTGCCAACATTTGGCCTTTTATCTACATGCCTCAGAGACCAATAATAAATCAGTGACTCATGCTTTCCTTTTTCAGAAACCATATTGTCTTTCCCCTAGGACTTATTTTAGTTTTAGTATCTAATGATGCTGTTCTTTATTGGCAACTGGACAAGTGGAAGAGATACTTGCTTTTCTAAGGTTCCCTGGGTCCTCTCTTGACCCTTTCTAATGGACAGAATGACATTCACAATCTGCCAGTTCGCTGGTCGTGGCTGTTTGTAACATTGGATCCAGTATCTTGGCCAACAGCTTCCCAATTTCATCTTTGAGTTCCTTCAAACCTTTGGGTGACTGCCACCTTGTCCTACTGATTAAGCTACATTAACTTCGTCAGTTTGACTTAGATGAGTTGGGGTGTTGCCCACTATGGGATTTGATATCTTCTGCCTGTCTATTTCTGGAGAAGGCCAAGAGTGTAGGCATCTCTCTGATAACCTTCCAGGTAAGGAATTCATTCTT
>CM053603.1:59517337-59529561 GCA_028646535.1 Procyon lotor
ACTATTTCATTAAATGGGACAAAGTTTTGAAGTGCGCAGGGTGTTGCCAGCCATATAGTGAGTGGACCCTTAGTGAAAACATTTTTTTTTTCCTTGTTATGTCCAAATTGAGGAGTGAGCTGCATGTGAAGGCACAGATTCTTCTGTCTGGACAAATGATCGTTTGCGTAGTGGAAAGTCTTTGTCATTGTAGCACATTTCTGAATTTTATCATGAGCCTTAGGGGGATAAATGCTTTTGTCCACTATACCTCAGATCTTATTCGAAGATTTCACCAAGTACTTCCTGATTTATTTGAAACTATTATTTAAGGTCAGTTATAAGTAGGATTGCCCATCCGTGGTCATAGCAATTATCAATGATTTCCAACACTTTAATGGGATTTATGCAATGAAGAGTAGGGAACTTGTGTTTCAGAAGTTGCCTTGCTGCACAGCATCTTCCCCTGTATAAAATCAATCTCTTACCTGTACTCCAGGCCTCAGAGGCCAGACCTCTTGAGGATGCTCCCACTCTGAGAAATGTAGGCCAGCGGCCTTGCTGCTGTAGGGGCAAAATTCCATTTGAGATGGAACTGGGCCCTCGTTTACAGCGTCACAATCAGCTGGAGACCTCAACTGATTTTGTTAAATATCGTGCTCCTGTGTGGACTCACTTTTCTAGCTTCAGTCCAGGGAACCACTCTTCTTTTGTGTCCATTTTGTCCAAGATGAAAGACACCATTTCTGTAGGTATCTGCCCACCTATTTTGGAGAGATGCATCAAGCCATCTAGACTGAAGAAATAAGTCTTGTGTTAATAAATATTTTTTCCCCACACATTTCACTTACACACTAGGGCACAAATACTTATCCCCAGGAGGTGGGCTGCCATGTGGCATCATCTTCCTCAATTTACAGATGAATGAAAATGTGATATGATGGAGCAAAGTGAAGCACTTGACAGTCATAGTAAATACTCAGAGCTCAGAAGCGGCCAATGACTATTGGACGCTTTTGCTGTGCGTACATTACCAGGTGTGCCAAGAAATTGGCAAATAGTCTATGCCCTTCGCCCTCCTTCCAGCATGACTTCTGTGCAAAATTTCACTCCAGTTGCATTGAGTTTCCCAATGGCCCTTCCCTTGGCCTTCCCTCATCTTTCTTCCTCCTTTCCCTCCCCCAGCTCCCTCATCTCTTTTCTCTCCTTCTTCCTTTTCTCTCCTGATCCTACCATATTGCGTTTTTGTAAGCTGCCTTCAATCTCTTGTGCAACAAAGCAGGGTAATAAGTAAATATATATCAGAAAGAATCACAGAAACTGATAGTTGGAAGTAACAGAAGAAGAGCAAGGATGACACTTCTATCAGAGCTAAGTGAGCCAATTTACATACAGTCATGTTGATATGATTAAGCTTCTCCAAACCCACAGTTCTTTGTTTTATATCCCAAAAGCATGGCAAATCAAAAAGTTGAATAGATTAAGGTTGTGGGGGTATGATCTTGCACATCACATTCAGGCTATAATCCGTGGACGTATGTTTCATATCTTGGAGCTTTCCCCCTCCCCCGCTTTGATTAAGAGTCCAGCATTATTCATATCAACCCATATTGTCTTTATTTAAGTGCATTGAATAAAGTCATTCTTCAATTGTATTCACGCAGAAGTAAAACTTTGATAATGGGCACGAATAACTCACAAAGTAGCCAGACAATCACCCTGGTTTCTATCCTGTTGTAAAAACAATTCAGAGTTCTCTGAATTCAATATAAATGTAATGTGGACTGAAACTTCTAGATCAAGAATTTTCAACATAAGATCAGACCCATTAGAACAATGTTTTTCAATCTTGGCTGCATATTAGTCTCATCTGAGAAGCTTAAAAAAATATCATTGCCCTTACCCACACCAAAGGTTCTGATTTTTGGTTTGGAGTTAAGAAACTGCATTGATTTTAAAATAAAACAAACAAACAAAAAAAACCAAACAAACAATAACAACAAAAAACTCTTTACATAAGTCTAATGGTAGCTAGGATTGAGAACCACCATACTAATTGGTTTTATGTTATATAGTCAATTGTAAGTCTCCTCGGCTTTTTATTTTCCTTTTTAATGAATAGTCAGAATGGAATAGCAAATAGCAGTAATGCTGTCCATTTGGTAATGATGGGTACTAGTCCATGAAATTCCTGTTCAGTTTCATGTACATGGTGGATACTGTCCCTATTTAAAAATAATTTCTTACTGTGGACCATAATCAATGTTGGAAAAACACTGCTTTAGGTTATCTTTAACAGAGAAAGTATGTTGATAGCTGCCTAGGGAAAATTAGAAAATCTTCATCCGTCCTAAGAAAGAAGCCCAAATGCACTATTTTTAAATGCTTGTAGTGCACCCGGAGGTATGGCCAAGTGATCTCTGCACTATCAAATTTTCTTACCTATTTATAGAAGCACTTACACACATTCTCAAAGACACTGAGCCCAACTTTCTGCTCTCCTGTAGTCACCCTCTCTGCTTAAAATTATTAAGTTGCATGTCTTAAAAAGAATCTTTTAGCTCAGTCTCCTCATTTTTAAATCAGCTCATCCTGAGCCTTAGTTAGGGGTATTTATGGGAGAGTTACACTTCATTAGCAAATACAGGATCTCCAGGCTGACACTAAATTATTCTGTCAGTTCTCTAAAAGTCCCCATCAGGACTGTAGGCCTAGCACTTTAACAAAACTTTCTGGAATCTTCTGGGAGGCTTTCTGGAAGGAGAAATGGAGATTTGGTATTAACACTAAGTGCCTAAATATTTCAGGATAATGAGTGGTTTTAACGGTTCATATGATGGAAATGTAGAAACCCTATCAAGAAGACTGGGGAGTTTCTGGCCTCACAGGCCCCACCCCTGGGAGAAGGGACCACCCCTACCCCCCTTGTGGTCCACAGGACAATAGGCTAAAGTGTTTTCCCACATGGCAGAAGAGAGGAGGGCAGGTTGTTCACAGATTCTTCAGGAACTCAAGCACAAGCATCTTAAATATGAGCGAACTAACATGCTTAACATCTTCCCAAAAATACACATGACAGAAGGGAGTGAGAATTGGAGAATTAATTGAATACCTAGGCAGGGGTTGATCTAGGGGCAATACTAATGTCTCAAAAATGCTTCAATGGGGTAAGAAGGAGGGCTGAATTGATTGATCAAAAAATAATTCAGAGCTGCTAACAGAAGCCTCTAAATCTGGATGTGAACCTTCTGGAGATACTGAGGGGACCAGTGAGGCACAACAGCTCTGAAACTAGCCTTCAGATGGCGAAGGAAAAGGCAAATAAGAACTCTGATCTGGTGGGGAGTTTGAGGGGGTGGGAAACAGTGGCCATTCATTAAAAATAATAAGCTTTCTCTCGAGTGGGATACAACACCAGATGATTTTTAACAATTTTCTGTTCTGACAGCCAGTGAAAAAGCCTCATGCAACAAAAAGGAAAATGAATTAAATAAATCAGTCCAAAAAAGAGGGATCAAAGGCATACCACAAGAGAAATGAAAGATGTCTATCCAAAGACTCTGCAAAGAAAGGATACCTGCTTTGGATTATAGATGAACATGACTAGGGCAAAAGGTGGAAATACTGTGCATGGAAGCCCAGAAAGTTGAGGCCTAACTGATTAAAGTTCAAGGCCAATTCCATGAGCAGATTTTATAGCAGAGTTGAGTGTATGAAACCCACACTCTGCTGTCAGTCAGTAATTGCATGAGACTAGGGGAATCAGGTAGAAGGTACACAGAGTGACAGTCAGGACTCTGGTGAAGGCAAATGCAAAGATTTTCATGTTGCAAGTGATTTTGATGGCCAGATCTCGTTCCTCCCATAAGGATTTGTGAAATATTCTATACCTTTGAAAGGGAACATACGTGAGACTGAAGAAAAAACAGAGAAAGGCAGAAGTTGTGGATGGACATTGCCTTGAAAGAAGTGAAGATAAAGGGTTATATTCTCACTTTCCTACTTTGTAGATCAAAAGCTGTGTAAACAACTGAATGGTGTGGTTTCAAACACACCCATATAAACAGAGAACTGGGGTTGACCTGTACTTGAAGACTTGAAATGATATCCTTATGTTACTTTTTTTCCCTTCCTTCCTTTTCCCCAACCCACCCCTTTATGTCTCTTTTTCACTTGTAAAGATCCACAGCATCCATGAAAGCCAACAAGTGTGAGAGCTTAAGCAAGGTCAGGTTTACCTCCATTTAGAGGATGAAGATCATAGATCATTCTTCCTATGATTCTAAGATTTCTTATAATAGTCTTAATATAGTCTATCCACTTGGTTCTTTTTTAACTTTCTTTTTCCTTTTCAAAGATTTTATTTATTTATTTGACAGAAGGAGAAAGCAAGAGAGAGATCCCAAGTAGGAGGGGCTGCAGGCAGAGGGAGAAGAAGCAGGCTCCTTGCGGAGCAAGGAGCCTGACATAGGGCTCCATCCCAGGACCCTGGAATCATGATCTGAGCCAAAGGCAAACGCTTAACCGATTGAGCCACCCCGGTGCCCCTCAGCTTGGTTTTCTGTAGCTACTGGCAGATACATATCATTAAAAAGGGGAGGTGGATGAAAGGTATAATATGCTCATTTCATAAACAGTGAGGATGTCTAGAGCTGGCATCTTGTTCTGCAGCTTGCTTGGGGAGAGAAGTAAACCAAAGCAAGATGGGTGGTGACAGCTGGGAGGGCATGGGAATTTGTAGGAGGAAGGGAACGATGAGCAGGATTTTGGTCAAAGACTGAGAAGTGTTTCCAGGTAACATTACTTCATTAGATTTTCACAGTATTTGTGGAAGGTGGGCAGGACACGCGTCACTATCTCCATTACGTTGATGAGAAAAATGAAGCCCGAGATGTTAAGTGACTTGCTTTGAGCTCTGACACCAGGGGTCTAAGTCAAAAGTAGAGATCACATCTGCTGATTCTCACTCTATTCTGCCAGATCAATAATGAAGTTTAAGTTGAAGTATCTGTGTGAACCTGTGAAAATTCTCTGACCAGTCAATCTTACTGTGGCCCTTAAGACGGTGGTGACCTACCCACTCTTTACCTTTCCAGTCTTCCTAGCCTGGCCCCTGCCCGTGAACAAGCTCCAGTCATACTGAATTCATTCCATCTTCTCTTCTATCTAGCTGCTCCCCATCTTTCAGCTCTCTGTGACATATTTCTTTTCCTGAAGAGCCCTATCTAACATCTCCGAGTCAGTGGAAGTTGACTCTCCTTCATGCTCCATAGACCTTGTTCTTACTCTTGTTCTTAGTCTAGCACCATTCTGTAACTGTCTGCTTTTCTATCCCTACATCCATCTTAAACTTCTTAGGGATAGTGATTTTCTTACTTAGCATTATATCCCAGTGCCAAGCACAGATCTGGCCTCTACTAAGCCTCTCAAGTGTTTGTTTAGTCATTCAATCAAGCCAGATCAGAAGGTATGATCATCTTTAAAATTCACTTTTATACTTTAGATTACAACCAAGCCCTTCTGCTACTGATAGCCTAAATTTAGTTTTGTGCATTCCATCAACAAATGTGAGCCAAGATACTTAGTACCTCTATGGGGTTGTATGCCCAGGCTTCTCATAGTGCTTGTTATATAATGGGTCTTCAGTACATAATTTTGTAATGAATTAGTACAAAGGTGATTAATACACCAATTTCCTAAGGCATTTAGACAATGTCTTGCATGTAAATAATGATGATATGGGACAGAATATGGAAAGGGCCGTATGGGAAGAATTTTGGGTAGCTCTCTTTTGTTAAGCTGAAAAACATGGTTGCAAGGAGTGAGAACTTAAAGGAAGCCCATGTAATCACTGACTCCTGGGAAAGAGCAGAATTTGATGTAGCCTGTGGAAATAAAAAATGGCTTGACTTATCTCAATAAGAAAAATATGCAACCTACTGGCTCATTCTGTATTTGAAGTGATGCCCTTAGATATCACCTGAGTCACAAGTATTCAGAAAAATATCAAAATGCTTTGTAGACAAGATGCCACCACTAGTAGGACAGAAGTCATATTTATGGGCACAGAGTAAGGGTCTTTAACAAGAATGTACTTGTTTTGATCTCCAGTTCAATGTGTTTTTGATGGTCCATCTTCTGTTTCACCTGCCTCTCTGAGGATCTTAATGACATGTATTTAAGGGCCCAATGTAGAAAGACTGAAATGTCATGGATACAGAGTTCAGGCCCTTCATCCCAGCAGCCTTGGTTTGAAACCCAGTCCCACCATCTAATAGCTACCCGATCTTGGGTAATTAACTGAACCTCGCCATGTTGGAGTTTTAAATATATAAGCCTATAAAAACTTCCCCTTTCTGCTTAAGCTACTTTGATCACATTTCTTTTACTTGCCACGGTGTGAGTGCTAGTACAATAACTACTAATTCCTGAGAACTGTTTGAGATGATATCAAAGCAATTGGTATTCTCGTTGCATCCATGTCTCTGGAAATCATATAACCAGTATTTATTGTCCTGCTAGCATTAAGATTATAAAGATGAGCAAGATAAACAGGGTGCTTCTCTGTGATGGTACAATAATGACTAATTGTTTTAAAAAACATTAACTTTTACTCTACTTATCCGAAAACGTTCTTTTCTCTGGAGAGGTGAACATCTTCTCTTAGTGGAAGTATATCTTAAAACTAAAGACATCTCAGGGGCGCCTGGGTGGCTCAGTCATTAAGCGTCTACCTTCGGCCCAGGTCAGATCCCAGGGTTCTGGGATCGAGCCCCGCATTGGGCTCTCTGCTCTGCGGGAAGCCTGCTTCTCCCACTACCATTCCCTCTGCTTGTGTTCCCTCTCTCGCTGTGTTTCTCTCTGTCAAATAAATAAAATCTTAAAAAAACAAAACAAAACTAAAGACATCTCATCCATTTTAATATAAGGATACAAACTAAAATGCAAAGCAGGAACTTTCTGGTGAAAGTTTTCATTTATTTTCGATAAAGTAAATCCCAAGCCTCCAGTTGTTCTTTATGAAACCTTCCCAAGGCGGGAGGATTTTTCAGTGTAATGAAATTAATGGTGTCATGGCTGGAGGACAATCACTCTTCTGCTGTCTGCTTTTTTGGCTCTTCTCTTCTCCATTTGCCTATGATGATGCAATTTATCTCCTGATAATGGATGGGCTTCCTCTCCCTTTCAGTCACTAGCGTGAAACACTGAAACTTGCACAAGACATGTCCAAAGTTCATCTGCTTGGGGATTTTTTTTTTTTTTGAGTCTTTCATGGTTGATGAAAGTAAATTTACAGTCATGATACAAGTACAAGAGTGTGTGTGTGCTTTGTTCTTAAAATGTATGCAGTGGCCTTTTAATGTTATAATATATGGTCAGGCTGCAGTTGCTATAGAAACAATAACCAAATTGTCTGACCTTTGAGGGTAGGGAGATGCAGTGGTGGCAGCTGTGATCAGAGCTGTGGATTGCTGATAGAATGAAAGTAGAGATTAAAGAGTAAGGGACTCTTCATACCTTAATGTTCAGATCAGAGCAATCTATTCTTCCCTTGTGTCTACCAACAATATCCATCAGAGCAAGACTGAAGACTTCTAGTATTCCTTTAGTTATTATTTTTATACTATTTATTTTGGATCCTGGAAGAATGGAGTTTTGGAGTTCTTGATTATAGTTGGTCTATAATTTCTTAAATAATATAAAATCATGCTTTCTGGTAATGGCACGCATTATATCCAGGTTGGAATCTACACAAGACAATGTTAACTATTAAGATAGCAAATGCATGCTTTGGTTTGGAATGTACCAACTTGATTATTCAAATGAATACCTTCTCTGCTCAGAAGAGATCACTTTCTAGGACCTCTGTGACCATCGGGGAGTTTCTCTGTGGCTTCCTGTATGGCACTGATCTTTCATATAACTAAAATTTAGAAGATGCTCCAGAGGAGAAGTTCACAAATCTGAGTTTCTTCTGTTCATACCACTTGTCAGAGAAATGTGGATTATGGGGAGTGGCATCATCACCCTAATTGTTTAGGGAGGGTCCTCTACGCCCAGTACAGTGTTAAGCTCTATAGATATGGACATGAATAGGAAATGATTCCTGCACTCGAGAACTTGCTTGGCCACACAAAGAGAATATATGCAGACTGCACATTGAGTAGGGAAAGCACAGGAGCAAAGCCAGCAAATGCAGTCAAATACAAAAGGAAGAAGTGAGTCCAATGGGATGGGCAGAAAAGAAGCTGAAGGGAAAGCATAACTTGAGATGGGACCCAAAGGAAGGGCAGACCTAGATAACGAGGAAAGACCTTGTTCACTGTTAGTAAACTTCAGAACTTATAGTTATTGCTGCATGTATTTTTTGAATGTGTCAAATACTAAAATAGAGGTAAAGCCAAGCAAGTGGTATGAGCAAAGATACACACTGGGCATGATCTAGTGGTGCAGGCACTCGGCGTAGTTTGGTTCTGTTGCGGAAGCAGAGGGTTTTACTAGATATTCTGGAGCAATGAAGAAGCTCAGACCGTTGTGTGGACTGCAAAGTACAAAGGATGGCGGGAAAGAAGCTGAAGGGGAAGCATAGCTTGAGATGGGAAATCTGGGAATCTGTAGATAGCAGATGACCCTAAAGGCAAAATCTGAGGTCAAGATGAAGAACCTAGGATGGTAACCAAAAGGGTAAATTGTCACCCACTGCTTAGAGAGAAGTAACCAGTCAGTAAATGCGAATTAAATTTGGTTGCAAACTGAACCCAGACAAAACCAACCCCTCAAACCTTTTGGAGTTGTGGCTGATGTTTGTGGTGGTCGTACCTTGCTGGCTTTCGCTGAACTCTTCCACAGTTCTTTCTTCAGGATTTTTATCCCTGGGTTACTATCACTTCTGGCTTTGTCAATATGAATATGACTTAAAGAAGGGGCTACAAATGCCTAGTTTTTTGGCCTATGAAATTATATTAAGTATGTACAATACGTTAGGTATTTTTTCCCCAGTGTGGAGCCTTGAGTGAGTTATAGACAGATTTTTTTCATCTTGAGAAATTGATCCACTTTGACAGTGTACAGGTGATGATGTGGTCACCTCCAAGCTTCCAGACTCATCAATAAGACTGTGAAGATGCACTTGGCATTCTCAACTCAGAGGATTTTTTTTTCCCAAACAAAATAGGTAACATGTGTCTCAAAGTTAATACTCATATTGCTTCCCATGCAGGGCCATCAGAGCAAGAGCAGGTGCTTTGGCACAAGATAGTAGAACATCCTACAGGTCTTGTTTGTGGGCATGTGTTTTTGAAATCAAGTGTATTCTAAAAACAGACAGTCTTACAGCCTTTCTTTCTTTCTCTCTCTCTCTCTTTTCAAAAGGACCTTCTTAAGAAATGCTACTCTGCCAAGGCCTCTTACCTCTTCCAGCAGGATAAATTCTATGATGTCAGCTATGACACAGGAGACAAGTCTATCCAATGCAGCAGGAGACCAGATGCATTCAAGTTCTGGATGACTTGGAAGGCCCTGGGCACATTAGGCCTTGAAGAGAGAGTTAATCGTGCACTCGCTTTATCTAGGTACTTGTCTGTGTGTGTGTGTGTGTGTGTGTGTGTGTGTATGGCCATAACAGAAAGACTTGATGGAAATAACATTTGCAAAGTCTGTACGTGTTCTTTCTTTCGTGCATTTCTCCTTTCATCTAATGACCATTTTCTTGGTATCTACTACATGTTAGCAGTTGTGAACCAAGGAGTCCTACGCCCACCGTGTGGGATCCCAGCCCAGTAAGAGATACATTTAGGAGACAAAGCTGATAAAACAAAGCTGAGTGAACTGGTTTTTGATAAGTGTGGGTCCATGGTACTCCAGGAGCACTCAGGAGGGTTCCCTAGTGTTCTTGAGGGGCATTGGCAGAAGCCCTGGAGGAAGTGACATTCAACTAAGACCCAGGGAAGAAAGAGGAAAGAATGGTGCAGGCAGAGGGAGCACCAAGTCCACATCACGTGACTTCAAAGACCTGAAAAGCAGGTCTGTGAGAAAGTGGAGCTGGACAGAAGACGCAAAAGTAAACGCAACGTTAAAGTGCTATGGTAATATTTGTCTCATTGTAACATTAGGGATGAAGATTTTGAAGCCACTTTCCAAGACGTTACAAAAGCCCTGAAGATACAGGTGGTGGATGCTTGCCAACCAAACAAGACTCTTCCGCTAAGTGTGGATCAGTGGGTGCACATGGGCAGGCCACCGCCAGATTTAGTTTGAAATGTGATTTGTTGAGCCTGAACTACATAGGCTTAATCTTCTTGGTGTTAAAAAAGAATTCAAGCATTTAAAGATGTAAAATACTTAAAAATAGGGAGATTTGTCAAAAATCTGGATTTTTGGCTTCTCTCGAAGGATCAGAATGCTCTCAATCCCACATGGTGATGAACCACTGAACATGAGGGTGTCTAGAGAACCACACTCCCTGGACTTCCTCCTGTTTTTCGCAGACAACCTGGACTCAAAACCTGGCTCTGTGATCTACAAGCGAGGTGACTTGGGCAAGTTTCTGAACCTCTCTGTACCTCAGTTTTGTCCCAGTAAAATGGAGATAAAGGGCATGTCGTTCAGATACTTGTTGTGAGGATTAAATGAGCTGATATATGTAAAGCACTTAGAACAGTGCCTGGCCTGTGCTACGTGCTGTATGAATTTTGGTTTTTCTTACCTGCTTGACCACTATAGGCTTGACCACTACGATCTCTGGTTTGGATTCTCTCTCCTTCATACTTCCTGCAAAATCCTGAAGTCTCTCCTTAGAGATTTAAGACAGTTTTCTCTTACCAGACTGGGAGTCGTAGGGGTGCCCTGTGCAACAACTCTCTAAAAGAAACTCAGTGTCTTAAAACAGCAATTATTTATTCTCTGACATCTGCAAGTGGGCTGGAGGGGCTTTATCCCATACTATGGTGGCTGTAGGGGTTGGCCATCTACTCTCCACATGCTTTGCCTCTTTGGATTAACAGGTGAGCCAGAACGTGTTCTTGTGATGGAGAGAACAGAAGACCAAGAAGGCAAACCCTATTATGCAAGCTGACAATGAAGTCCTGATTGTATCGTATCTATTGGCATTCCAATGACCAAAGCAGATCACTTGGCCAAACTCCATGTCAAAAGGCAGGGAATACAATCTGCCTTTTAGCAGGAAGAACTGCAAAGTTACATGGTATTGACCTTGAAAATGAAACGGCCAGTTTTTTATGAGCAAAATGGGCTTGCTTGGGAATGGCAGAGGATTGCAATTCCGGATGTACAAATTGTGGCAAAACATAAGCAAGTCTGGAGAACAAAGGAGAGGTGTTTGTTTGCTTTTATAAGGGAAGGGGGAAATTGAGAAATTGAGGAAATTATGCTTCAGACGTAAGTCCATTGGACAACTAGACAAAGAGAAAATCTTCCCATTGGCTGTGGTAGTTAAAAAGGCTTCTTTCTGTTTGAAAACACAAGGTAGGCCTCTTCCTGTTGAGGTCTGCAATTGATGTCAAGTTGGTTGGGAATGAACACTCCATCTTCAGGGCTTCCTGAGTCCATTTCAAATGAGGTTTCCTTTATTCTTTTTCATAATGGCTTGGATATAAGGACAGGTAAATAGATGGCTTGGGCACTTTCAGAAGATTGTTAGAAGTTGGCAATTCTAGTGATTATGGTTTAAAAAGTAGTTTTAAAAAATTTATGAATACTATATCAGTAATGACTCTTTAGGTGGCAAGCAACAGAAACCATAATTCAAGATACTATAAACAAAGAAAGGTAATTTATTATCCCATGTTCCTTATAAGGTAGTATAATGATGACTTCTGGAATGACTTCATCTAGGGGCTTAAACAATATCACCAGGCCTCAATCTTTCTCCATTGTTCAGGGTTGCTCTTTTTTATGTTGGCTTATTCCCACGGAGGAAGATGGCTACCTAGAGTGTGAGGTCTCTATCCTCTATCATCCCAGGTTTAAGTTCAAGGTCCAAATGAAAGTGTGCTCCTCTCTCAACAATCCTAAAGAAAGTTTTCATATCTGAATGAGGCAAATGTCCATCTGTCATCAGTCACTATTGCCAGGGAAATATGATGCTCTCACTGGTCATTCTGAGTCACATGCCCACCCTTGGTATTGGACGATGTCAATTCCTCCTATGGAAAATATGCTGAAACTAGGTGAGGAATATACCTTTATTAAAAGTAGAGTTAATGTACCTCCATCAGAATTAGGGA
>CM053603.1:59529661-59539689 GCA_028646535.1 Procyon lotor
TCTCTCTTTCTTTCTTTCTAGAAACAGAGAGAGAGTGGGAAGAGTGGGGCAGAGGGAAAGGCAGAGAGAGAATTTTAAGCTGTAATGCCCCCGATTTCGAATCCCAGAGACCACGGAGGAGCCGATACCCATGCAAACGCACGAGGGTTTATTAGCAAGCTCGAGCTTGGGCCCAAGTATATCCGAAACAGCAGGGTCGGGACTTGGACCCCAAGGTCAAAGGGCATAACAGTTTTATAGGGGCCAGTGGTCACACAGAAAGTCGCATAGTCATTGTCGGTCCACACGCAGGTGGCCAATGAGATTGTAACACACGCGGAAAGTTGCATGGTCATTGTCGGTCCACACGCAGGTGGCCAATGAGGTTGTAACACACGTGGAAAGTTGCATGGTCATTGTCGGTCCACATGCAGGTGGCCAATTGAATCATAATTTACCCTATAGTAACCATTTGAACTAGCCTATTACTCTGGTCTGAATTGGTGGGCAAAAGGCGGGGTTTGCATTCTGTGACAGTTAGGGATTCCGCATTCCTATGGGCTAACTCAAACTAGTTCAGGGACCGGCTAGGCAATGTTCTGACATTTTGTGACCTTTCTCAGGAGCCGGTTGTGTAGGGGTTATATACAATATGACCGGTATATCACAAAATGAAGTTAGCCTCTCTTTTTTTTTTTTCCTGCTCTCTCCAAGCAGGCTTCACGCCAGTGCAGAGCCTGGTGTGGGGTTCCATCTCACAACCCTGAGAGCAAGAGATGAGCCAAAATCTAGAGTCAGATGCTTAACTGACTGAGCCACCCAGGTGCCCCTATTTTTATTTTATTTTTGAGCCCTTTTAGACATGTCACTCGGAATGAATATGAAATTATAAACTTGGAGAAAGTTTCTGTAGGATTAAGAACTATATCAAATTGGCAACATAAGTATTTTTATGATTTTATTTATTTTCAAATTGGCTAATTGGTTCGTGGTTCTGCTCTTTAGAAAAGGAGAAGCATTTTCTTAGAGCTGGGATCTATTCTGTTTGAGCCCATGTGCAGTGGTTTCTTGGTAAACTGACTCAGGAGGAAGCCCCAGTTTGTTACGTCTGTCAATCCCCACGGTGTAAATATTCCCATTGTGTAAGACTGTAAGCTGTCAACAGTTGTGATTTGCAAAATTCCTAAATATTTAACAACGGGCTCTCACTAGCCAGTCCATACTAGCTCTGGAACACCACTGATTAAGTGAGCCAGTGAAATCAGTTCAAACCACTGAATCTTGAGAGTTCAAACTCCATTTCTCATCAAGCTCACTGACCCTAAGCCACTGACTTTAAAAGTGATTCTCATCCGTGTCCAGAAGGCTCTACCTGGCATAATGTCTATAATTTCAGAATTCACATTGTTTTGTTTCCAAAGAGCATAATTTCCTTCAGCAGGTAAGAATTAGCAAAGTAAAGCTGCAAATGAGAATTGTGTTACTATTTGGGCTGCGCATTTATTACTAGCAGCCCAATACAGCCAAGACAGCCATCCCTAGACCTTCTGTCAGATCTCTCAAATACTGGACAGGCTGGGCAACTCTTTCTCCCTGACATCGCAGGAAAGAATGCTCTGACTTCATAGAAATAATGTTTCCATGTTCCTGAGTCTGAATGGAGCTTAGTTTTGAGATTTGTATGTTGACCTTAAGATTGAAGGACCAGGGGGCACCTGGGTGGCTCAGTCGTTAAGAGTCTGCCTTCAGCTCGGGTCATGATCCCGGAGTCCTGGGATCGAGCCCTGCATCGGGCTCCCTGCTCGGCAGGAAGCCTGCTTCTCCCGCTACCACTCCCTCTGCTTGTGTTCCCTCTCTTGCTGTGTTTCTCGCTGTCAAATAAATAAAATCTTAAAAAAAAAAAAAAAGATTGAAGGACCAGAGTTTGAAGGAATAATGGTTTGCCATCCCCCTGATCAGAGAGCTTGCTCTCTCTTCCCTTGGGAACGCAAAAGCAGATTTTAGAGGACAAAGATTTCTATTTAATAAGTTGTCAGAATCTGGAAAAAAAAGGGAAAAATTAGTGCCTGGGAGAGCTCTAAGGCCTTTGCTAATTTCCATTTGACCCTGGTCATGCCAATTGCTGAGAGAACTCTTATCTCGAGAAATATTAATGACTAAAAACTTGCTTTCTCCTTGGTTTGTTTGAAAACCAGTGACATCGAGAACCGAAAGCAGCATGCAATTTTAAAGCATAACTGAGAGGCAGAGGGCTGGGGTTTAAAACCACCCTGGGCACCAGGCAGGTGACTGTGTTCCCCTGATATCTGCCTAGGAAAGTTGAAAATGTTTCCCAATGCCCAGGGCTACCTGTTGCCGGGGGCACTTTCTAGGCCTCTGCTATGGCCCCCAGGTTAAATGGTTATTCGGTACCAGGTAATTTTTAAAGCAAGCCGAGAGAAGTCATATGTGTAAATCTTTTCCACGACGACTAACAGCTCAAGAATTCCCATTCGGCTACTTGGTTTGATCTCTAGTGTATCATTTATCTAGTCCCTTGACACACAATCTCTGTAATCTCTCAGATGACATTCATTTCACTGACTTGCATGAATACTGAGGGATTTATTGTTTTCAGTGTGGAAAAGGTGAACAGTTATCCAATGGCACTTGCGGGCTTGTGTTTTTCTCTAGGTGATGGGAGAGGGGGACTCAACAGGGCTACGGAAGGGCCAGTGGTTTCATTTTTTATTTATATCGGTCACTTTTCAAAAATCACAATTGCAGGAGAACGTAGCACGTAGGTGTCTATGATGAATCACACGAGTCGTGCAATATGTTCTAATATATGCAGAGCATACAGAAAGCAGATGGAGAAACCTCTCAGGAGTTTTGGGAGGCTCCGTGCATCAGAAGAAGATTTCAAAAGGGAGAGGAAGTCGGTTCAGAGTGTTCCAGGGAGACTGAGTAGCTGAGAAAGGGACTGGAAAGGCTGCTTCCAGAAAGAAGAGAGTGTCCTACAAAAGGACAAATTAAAGGCAAAAACATCAGACCTTAGTCATTTAACAAATCGGAGAATTGCGGCTCTTCGGGATTGGAAGCCTATTTGTAAGCAAAGGAAGGGGAAGTGTTTGGGAACAGGATTATCATTAATGTCTGCTTCAAAATCAAGCCACAATCTTCATACAACGAATTTTTGCACCCGGTAGGATTCGGGAAAATTCTTGCTAATGTGTCATTTTTCCCCCCTCCCTTCTCTCTTTTTGCTAAGCTTAGCAGGAAGCAAACTGATGAGTTTTATAAGCTATTGTTGTTTTTTGAACCCATTTACCTGGATGCCTTTGGGTAGAAGTGATTGCTGGTTCCTGCATTATATCTCAATGCACATCTTTTTCTGGTTTGTATTAGATAAGAAGAGGCTTTTTTTTTTTTCTGAAATGTATTTTATCTTTAGTCTGTTTTCATGTATTGAAAAGAAAAACTGGGGGCTCCTGGGGGGCTCAGTGGGTTGAGCCTCTGCCTTCGGCTCAGGTCATGATCTCAGGGTCCTGGGATCGAGGCCCACATCTGGCTCTCGGCTCAACAGGGAGCCTGCTTCCGCCTCTCTCTCTGCCTGCCTCTCTGCCTACTTGTGATCTCTCTCTCTCTCTGTCAAATAAATAAATAAAATCTTTTAAAAAAATTAAAAATAAAAAAAAAGAAAAGAAAAATTGTGGGGAACAAATCATCCCTATGAATGTAGGCAGCAGTGACTCAAACCTTATTTAGATTCCCTCCCCCAAATTCCTTGTGCTTAAACTTTTATTTAAGAAGAGAGGAAGGTACCCTATTGAAGAAGCACTTCTCAGCTAGCATCTCTGAAACTGCCCTCTGTGGGATAATAGACTTCCAGAAGACCTCAATGAATGTTCTTCCAAAAAATGTTTCCACTGTCAAATATGTTTGGGAAGCGCTAACTACTATGTTATTTCTCTCTTAGAGGAGCTTCCGCTTTCCTGAGGGGGCCTGTAATATAGAAACATTTTTAACTTTGTTTTTAACATTTTTAACAAGCAGACACTGTTTATTATTCACCCAACAACCATTCTCCCCCCCCCCCTTTTTTTTTGCTAAGAAAGCCTTGATTTTATTTAGGTAGCAACAGTATAGCTGGGAACATTGGTCTAAGACGATCTCAACTGCCTGTAATGAGTGTAGGGGTAAATATATGACTCAGCCTCAGTCCAGAAGATTGAGGAAGAATTCTCTGAAGACTTCTGGGGGAAATATTCTTACCTCAGTAGTGAGAAAGGGGAGGAAATGCTTTTGCTCCAGCCCTCTCTCCTCCTTCTTGGACACTCGGAGAGGGCTATGATGCCTGGAGTATGGCAGCCATCTTGAGAACATGGGACAATTCCTTAGCACTCCAAGCAGGGCAGGCTGATGTGGTAGGAAATGCCTGGTTCTTGATGATGGTATTGAACCATCCAGCCAGTTCAATAAGTGTCCTTATGAATTAAGCCAAGTACCCTTCTAATTGCAGACAAAAGTAATCGAACCGGCATGCCCAGCATTGGTCACATTTATTTGGCAATCGAACATTTTTATGTGGGAGACCAATGAATGTGGGTTGGCATGGAGCATAGTTGGGGGATTCCCGTGTAAGCTTTTTATTATGGTGATAATAGCAACCCTTCACCCGAATCACCTCTATGCTCACTCCGTTGGAGTGTTACACTCTGGGCTCTTGAGAGCTGCTGCAGTAGGGACAGTGGCCCTGACACAAAGCCCAGGTCCCCATGAGTAGCAAAAAGCAGGGTTTTAACTGAAATGGTACAGCTCTGGGGTTAAAGTCTAATGCTAACATGAAAAATAATGGTCCCCTTTTCCAAAAGATGTATCTTTTACTCGGGCCCCAGGGGTCTGCTGTAGGTTCAGCAATATCTGCCTAAATCCATGTTTATCCCTATCCCTCTGCCCTTCCTTATTTCTAAGCCTGTATTTCTAAGCTTTGTCTCCGCATTCTGAAATAACAGTGTTTTTGTGTTTCACTCGTGCTCACGGAATTGTTAGATACTGGCGTATAAATATTATCATGTCTTTCATTTTTAGGTACCTCGTAGAAGAAATCAAGAAAAGAGAAGGATTCAAGTTATTGCTGGAAGTAAGTGATTATGGAATTGTACTCGTGATTTTGTCAGTCAACAGGGATGAAGGTGGCAATTTTCTAATCTGTTATATTTCATTGGTTTTTGTGTTGCAGACTTAGAAACAAGTCATTAGCTTAATTCATGGAGTCCATTATGTTAATTTACTCTATTAGTGAGTATTTTGCCTTTGTTGGATTCGCAAAGAACACACTTGCATCTAAGTATTGAAAAATAAAGTGCTCAATAATAATTACCAAGGATAATACTGAATAAATATATAAATTGCATGATGATTGTACTGTGAATATTCAACTGTGCAATAGTGGTGCCTGCATGTGAAAAATCAATTAAGTGAATGTACAATAATGCGTATAGTTTTCTCTTTTTATAAAATAATGAGAACATATTAGCTTTGGAGCAATGGGAAAATAAGTCATTTCGTGGTTGGACTGTTTGCTATTATATAAAAATAAAACGATTGCAAAGATAGAGAATACTGGGCTTTTCCCCTAGAATATATGGTTAGAAATTATGAAGAACCTTATTTAATTCTGATTTTTAAGAAATACGAAGTGTGGGATGTTCTCTTAGATCTGCTTATAGCATATATGATATAGCAATTTTTAACTTAAGGTAAAAATCACCTAGAGATTACAGCCTTGGGAACATTTTCATATGTAAGCAGTCTGCCTAACTTTTAGCATTTATTTATTCAGCAAGGTTTATTGAGCAATTACTATGTGCCAGGCACAATTCTAGGCACTGCGAGTGTAAGGCAGGGAAATTCCCTGCTCTGGTGGTGCTTATACTCCAGTGGCAAGTGGCAGGCAATAAACAAGCAAACTGATACTTAGCAAACTTCAGGTAGTGAGATGTGTTAAGAAAACAATAAAGCAGGCTCATGAGAGAGAATGGAGTATACAAATAGAGAGTTACAGATGTGGCAAGTTCTATAATAGAGACGGGTGGAATGCTGGAATGATGATGTGGGTGGGGGGTGGCCTGTTTCATTTGGGGCATGCAGGTAGGGCTCTCTGAGGTTGTTTTTTGGAGCTGAGACCTGATTGATGATAAATAGCATGCCGTGTGGATGTCTGAGGGAACGGCGATTTAGGTAGAATCAGTAAACAACTACAAAGACTTCCAGCTGAAAAGAATTCTATGTATTTGAGGAACCGGAAGAAGGTGTATTAAACGAGGGGGGGCGGTTTCACGTGGTGATGCGGGAGGAAAGGTGGGCAGAGACTAGAGCAGGTGGGGTCAGGTGGGTCCTGATATTGCCTTTTATTCCAAGTGTAATCATTAAAGAAGTTTTATGGAGACAAGAGTCTGAATTCCATTTCATTTATTTATTTTTTTTAAGCTTTATTTTATTTGTTTAAGGGGAAAAAAGAGAGAGACAAGGGGCAGAGAACGTGGAGCCCGACACGGGCCTTGATCTCAGGATCCTGAGATCATGACCTGATCCAAACTCAAGAGTCAGATACTTAACGGACTGAGACACCCAGGGACCCCCCTGAATTCCATTTTAAAAGATCATGCTGGATGTCCCGGGAAGAGAGGAAAGGGGCGGGAGGACGTGAAGGGCGGCCAAGAAAAGGGTAAATCAGACAAATTGAGATGCTGCTGCAGTGGCCCCGGTGAGATGTGGTGGTCCTTCCATCACTATCCACAAAAGAGGCCGGAGTTCCTGCAAAATAGGGACGTGAAGGAACTTGCAAAGATAACAAGAGAATCCATATTTAAATGACTTTCTGGTAACACCCCAAAGAAGCAAAAAGACGAATTTGGCCAGGTGGGGGGGGGGGGAATATACTACAGGATAGCTGACCTCGTTTCTTCAACAGGTCAGGGTGTGAAGAAAAATTAAGGAGGTGGGGCACCTGGGTGGCTCAGTGGGTTAAAGCCTCTGCCTTCGGCTCAGGTCATGATCTCAGGGTCCTGGGATCGAGCCCCACATCGGGCTCTCTGCTCAGCAGGGAGCCTGCTCCCCCTCTCTCTCTGCCTGCCTCTCTGCCTACTTGTGATCTCTCTCTCTCTGTCAAATAAATAAATAAAATCTTAAAAAAAAAAGAAAAATTAAGAAGGAGGGAGTGATGATCACACTGGGTTCAAAGAGACTGAAGAGGCCCACTAACTACATGCAACACGAGGGGCTAATGGAATCCCAGTTTGAACGATTGTGAATAGTAGATTTTGAAACAGTTGGGAAATTTCTAATGTGAAACTGGTTATTGGATAATACCAAAAAATTGCTGGTAATTGTGTTAGGTATGACGATAGTATTATGACTACGTAAGAAAACGTGTGTATTTTTAAGAGATGCACATTTAAGCACATAGGGGGTAAAATGACAGCTCTAGGATTGCCTGAAGTTGGAGTCCGAGTGACTTTTTAAATATTCTTGAGTTTGAGTTGCCTTCTTTATTTCCCTGAGGTTGAGTTTCCCTCTACTTTTACAAGTTTGAATTACTTTCTTTATTTCTCTGGCTGTGGGGGCCATGGTGCTTATGGAAAGTGCTGTACACCCTTTAACTGCAACCTTTTGATAGAGCTGAAAGAAAAAGTGATGAAAAAGAGGTGAACTGTTTTAGAAGTTATTTCTATATTCTTCCTAAAGGCTTAAAAGTGAAGGGAGGAAACTCACACCATCATCTTTGGGGAATTGCAAACATTCACATCCTTGTAATGCAAGTGAAGGTGGGTTTTCATTCTCGGGCAGCCTTCTGTCCTGACTATTTTATCTACGGGAGCCAGATGGCCCCAAAACAGTGACAGTGGCTTTCTCGATGGTACTCAGGAATTCCTTCTTACAAGGGTATTTGTATGTGATCTGCGTTTGCCTCTCTTCTCTGTGTTCCATTTGGAGAAATAATGTAAATTTAGACCTTGAATCTCACACATAAGTGTCAAGGCAATTATCCCTTTTGTTAACAAATGCTTACTTTGGATTGATTAAATATAACCCTAATGCATACTTAAGAGAAGAGAGATTTGATTATAGTCTGTGAAACAGAGTCTTTCAGCTTAGGAAAAATGAAAGTCTATAATTATATATATGTATATATATATATTTTTTGTACATATAAAATTTTATTTATGTTATATGTAATGAATAGATATATTCATTATATATTCATTATATAGCTATTCATTCACTTTTTAGCAGATAGAATGTTAAGTGGAATATTGAAAACAGGAAATGAACACAACAAAACGAGTATCCAGTACTTGAATATCTTTTCCTGAAAAGAGCAAAAGTAATGCATTATCTTCTTGAAGTTGATTGAAAGTTATCATTTCAAATGAATTCTGCATTATTCATAGGCCCCTGAAAATCATCTCTCTGTTTTTCTGTGTGCGAACTAAGATCTGAGAGATGTTTTCCTAGAGGTACATTCATCCCTATACTATCATTCACATATTTTATTTTGATCTCTTGGGAGAGTCCTAATTATTCAACTCTTTGTTTTTCTCTTCCTGAGTTCCACATTAGGAAGAATTATTTAGGTTTTGCAGGCTTGCCATGTTATCAAGGATTTTCTAGGACATCTAGTCACCTTCCTGCTCAAGGCAGGAAATGTCTCTTGACAGTAACCATAACAGAAGGCCAACCTCTTCCTGAACACTTCCTGTGTCAGATAATTCACAGCTCAGTCCTCCTCCCCCTACATCTAATTATTCATATTCTATTACTTATTGACCCCTATTATTAATATGTATCAAGCATATTGCAATTTATGGTTATCTTTTTATCTAGTTTTATTAGATCGCAGCACCCTTCTAATTGCAAAATCCAGTGCACATTCTTCAATCTCCATCTTGTTGGACTTCTGTAGCATTTTACACCATTATCGTCTCCTTCCCTCTTGAAATGCCCTTCTGTTTTGGTTTCTTTGAATTTCTCTCCCAGTTTTTCTCCTCTCCATGTGACTTTTTTTCCTCAGTCTTTATGTGAAGGAGGTCTCTTCATCTGGGTACCCCACTAGATATTATTTTCCACTCTTCTGCCTTTAGTTCTTTGTGAAGAAATGAAATACTCCCCCTGAAATATTTTTTTTTAAAGATTTTATTTATTTACTTGAAAGACAGAGAGAAATCACAGGTAGGCAGAGAGGCAGACAGAGAGAGATGGGGAAGCAGGCTCCCCACTGAGCAGAGAGCCCGACGCGGGGCTCGATCCCAGGACCCTGAGATCATGACCCGAGCCGAAGGCAGAGGCCTTAACCCACTGAGCCACCCAGGTGCCCCTGAAATATTCTTTTTTAAGATTTTTTTATCTATTCGACGGAAAGAGATTGATCACAAGTAGGCAGAGAGGCAGGCAAAGAGAAAGGGGGAAGCAGGCTCCCCGCTGAGCAGAGAGCCCGATGCGGGGCTCGATCCCAGGATCCTGAGATCATGACCTGAGCCGAAGGCAGAGGCTTTAACCCACTGAGCCACCCAGGCACCCCTCCCCCTGAAATATTTAATCCATTTCTAAACTTTGTTACCATTGTCTTCAATAATGTCTCTATTCTTGTCGTCTCCTAAACTCTAGTCCTTTCTACATAGATATATCCTGAAATTTTCAGTTAGACTCCCACAAGCACCTCAAATTCAGTATTTTTTCTTTTTCTTTTTTTTTAAGATGTATTCATTTATTGGGGGTGGGCAGGGGGAGAGAAAGAATCTCAAGCAGACTCTCCACTCAGCGCGGCCTGACATGGGCTCCATCTCATGACCGGAGCCCAAACCAAGAATCAGACCCTCAACTGACCGTGCCGTGCAGGCGCCCCTCAAATTCAACATTTCTAAAGCTGCACTGTAGCCATTCTCTTTTCCCAAATTGTACTCACTGGAACTATGATCCATCCAAACAAAAATCCTGATGTTGTCTTCACTATCTCCCTTCCCCTTCTCTTAAATGTATCTTGAGCACTTTTCTCCTGAAGCCACTGC
>CM053603.1:59539789-59568499 GCA_028646535.1 Procyon lotor
ACATGGTCGCCATAGTGTGGGCTTTCTTTTTTTTTTTTTTTTGCTTTTTTTTTTTTTTAATAGATGTTTATCTTTTTTTTGTTTTTTTTTGAAGATTTTTTATTTATTTATTTGACACAGAGAGAGAGAGGGATCCCAAGTAGGCAGAGAGGCAGGCAGAGAGAGAGGGGGAGGCAGGCTCCCTGCTGAGCAGAGAGCCCGATGCGGGGCTGGATCCCAGGACCCCGAGATCATGACCTGAGCTGAAGGCAGAGGCTTTAACCCACTGAGCCACCCAGGTGCCCCAAGTGTGGGCTTTCTAAAATAAAATCTCCTTCCTAGATTGAAACTCTCCCATGAGTCCACATTACCTCAAGAATCAAGCCCGAACTCCCAAGCATGGCAGATGGGGATGCCTTTCATGAAGTGACTCTCATTCCCATGTCCATCTTCACCTCCCTTCACCTTGTCCTCTATTCATTCCAAGTCCTTGGCATTCCTCTGAATACATGGGCTTCTACATGTGCACTATTCCTGTTGCCAGAAATGTTTCTTGTATTACGAGAGATTTCTTCTTTTATAATTCTCATTCCATTGTGGTTTACTTGCCTATACCGAGTTCCATTACTTGTTGCTGAGTTTCCAGAGATAAGCATACAGTGTAAGTCATTTTTCTCATCTTCATGTCTGGTCCAATATCTAGAACATAGAAAATTCTGCTTATCGAATTGAACATTTCAGTTACCCTTCTTTGGACAGACTACAGTTCTTTAATATTTCCCCTCAAATACTGTATGCAAAAATAGTGACGTGTCTCACCTATTACAGATTTAAATGGGACTGTTCATCCACTTGAAAAGGACATCTCTTTCTACCAAAATAGCTCCAGATTACAGTCTCTCTGCTAATAGAGTGCCCACTGTGTGCCAGATACAGTAGTAAGTATTGGAAATAATCTCTGTGCTCATCAAACCACCTCTGTGTGGCTGATAACATGATCTCCATTTCATAGATTGGGAAGTTGGAGATTAAAGTGTTCACCACTTGTCCACGCAAAGACCTGATGAAGTTGGGATTCAAACTACATCCAAGTGACTCTAAGACCCAGACTTTTTGTGCTCCTCAGCAGTGCCTTTGAAATTTTTTAGTAGTTTCATCAGACATTTAAAATCAAAAAGCTTAAAGTCCATTAAAGTCCACCACGCCCCATTTCTCCATTCTATACTTACACGATCATCTCCCTCTGTCTGCTAGATTCTGCATTTCTACTTATTAAAATGCCTACTGCTAGCTTTGTCTTTTATCATTATTATTATTGTGATCTAAGGATGTTGTAAGCAAAGAAGATGAATTTCTTTTGATGTGACTCGGTTTTAGAGAATGCCAGCTATGATATCTTGGTGACCTTTGACATCATTCCCCAAGGGGTCTCATATCACTTGTTTAATAATCTTTGCTGGAATTGGCATCAAAGCTACCTGCTTTATTTCTTAGACTATATCTATTTTTTCCCTTTGAAAATCAGGATAGAATGTGTCCATCTTTTCTTTAGTGACACTTCTGTACTTCTCCATTCATTTTTAAAGATGATAATGTTTTTACCGCTACAGGTGTTTTTGTACCCTTCACTATCATTTGTCTTCTCTAGACACTTGGATTCCTTTTTATGCCTTCTCAATTTTATGGTGTTAGAGAACATAGACTAAAGTGTTCCTAAGACACCCGAGAGGTCAGGCTTTTCTATACAGGGGGAATGAAGTGGCATATGCACGGTTCTACTCGGAAAATACTCTTTAGTATGCTTAAGGCTCTTGAAGAAAGTCACTGTATCAAATTCAAGCTGGCAAAGAGACAGGAAAAACTCAAGTATGTTCCTTATGAATATTCAAAGGGATATTTTTTCCGAATCTTAATAATTTTGGAAATGATGACAGTAGAGGTATTCCACCAAAGGAAGATCAAATTTCCTCCAATCAGTTGACATGTCAAAAGGACTACTGCGGGGTGCCTGGATGGCTGAGGTCATGATCCTGGGGTCCCGGGATTGAGCCCCTTGTTGGGCTCCCTGCTCAGCAGGGAGCCTGCTTTTCCCTCTCCCTCTGCTGCTCCCCCTGTTTGTGGTTTCTCTCTTTCTGTCAAATAAATAAATAAAATCTTAAAAAACAAAACAAAAAACAATAAACAAAAGACTTTGCCAGTTTTCAAATGCCAAGACACTGAAGCCACACCATTCTCAAAGAGATTGGGCAAAAGAAATCATAGATATGTTAATTTAAAAATATCAAAACAGAAACTAAGGAAAACAAATTTAAAAGCTGATTTAAAAGACCTAGGTCTTAAACACAGAGCAGATACAGTAGCAGGTAAAAACTACTGCAAAATGATTTGTGATGTTGCCATGCAAATGAAAATAATGAGTTAATGAGGTATTAGTCAGGGTCCAATAAGAAGACAAAAACTGCACAGTAATTTGAAGTGGGGAAAGTACAGTATAAAGAATTATTGTACTTGCTTCAGCAGCACATATACTGAAATTGGAATGACACAGAGACAATTAGCATGGCCCTGTGCAAGGATTACACACAAATTTGTGAGGCATTTCATATTTAAAAAGAAGGAGGAGGAGGAGAAGGACGAGGAGGAGGAGGAGGAAGAGGAAGAGGAAGAAGAAGAAGAAGAAGAAGAAGAAGGAGGAGAAATAGTATTAACAAGGGATTGCCTCATAAGGGAAAACGAGAACCCTACAAAATACAGAAATATCAGATGTAGAAAACAGCCACCACTCCTATAACTGAGATAGAGCACCCGGGGCAAGAAGAGGCCACTCCCTTCCAGGGCGGAGATCCAGCCATAGTTGGAGAGGGCACAGTGTGTCTCCCTGGAGAGCGGAGAATTTGAGGAGGCATCCCCCTCCCAGGATTTGCCAGGAATCGACCTTCCAGAGTGCTAGAGGAGGCCATTTTTCAGAGCTGCACCTTGAAACTCACTCAAGCTACACACAGGGGTGCCAGAGAAGCCATCTAAAGCAAGGCGCCCTGAGGGGAGTCTGTCAGAAGAAGCCACATAGGGCACCTATCGGTCTGCTATGAAGCCATCTGAGGGGGTGGTGCTGGGGGAAGCTATCAGGCGGTCCACTTGTGGCTGGGCACCAGTGGTGCTGAACAACCCACACGCACTGGACAAGATCCATAAGGTTTGTATACCAGAACCCGGAAGAGCTACCTCTTCCTTCTTACTGTCCCTCCAGCACCCTCTGCTGATAAGTCTAAGATTGGAACAGATGGCAAGGAAAAATATTTATAGAGTCCACTTTGTAAAATGCCACTTCCATTTTGATAGCATACAAAGTGTGGATTTGAGCTGAGCGGCAGTAAATTAATAACTAACATAAATGAGATCTGGAAGAAAATCATTACTGATATAAGGACATGAATTCCTAAACCCAATGACAGATAATAACTATATTTTCCTTCTACTTTCTAATCAACCATAGTTCCTTTTTTGAAAAGATTTATTCACATTAAACGAGTAAAGAATTTTGAAGGCCAGTACATTTCTTTCCTAGAGAAACCAAATCAATTATATCAGAAATCCAAGTATAAATTGTGTGGATTTGTACAGACTACTGTAGTCTTATGATAAATGTTTGCAGAAATTGAGTTGAATTAAATAGTACTCCATTTTGAACTAGTCTGTATTTTGAAGATTTGGGGCTCTTTTTCTTTTCTTTTCTCTTCTTTTTTTGTCAAATCCAATAAGCGTGTTCCAAATTTCAAAGGTTAAAGGACTTATCTTGTTGAGCTGGGAATGTTTCTGGGCATTTACTTGTGATTTAAAACCACTAGAATCAGAACTCTATATAGTACTGGTCTTGATGTTAAGATATGAGATGATAGCTATTTCATCTTTCTGAAATACTTGGAAACTTTCTGGTGATACTGGAGTATAATTCTGATGGCTACTGAGAACTATTATAACATTGGTTATTACCTACAAACTATGTGTGGAAAATGGAAGTTATTTCAAATACTGTCACTGCTAAGAATCAAATGAGGAAGCTGTTAAGCAGGTAGGCATGACCTATAGTCTTTCCAAAATAACTAATCTCTCCTGTGTATCTAATCTGTAAGCCCCCACCATAATTTTTCAAGTCACCTGGTCACTGAATATGACCTGTTGCGTCATATTCAGCACATATGAGTGCTGCGATTGCCAATGACATGCCTATGTTTTTGTCCAGTGAGGATGAATGTGTAGTGGAGAAAATTTTGTCTATGTGACAATAGCTACACTAAAGTCTGTTCTGGAAGATTTATCCCATATTTAACCAAGACAGATTACTGGAGATTGGACTATGGCCACTTTAGATCAAAATTTCTCCAATGTCCACCACACAATACTTATTTCAGAAGCACCTGAGATGCTTTGTAAAATGCCAGTTCTCCAGCCTTTTCTACGGACTATGTAAGACTCTGGGCATTCTCAGCACAGAGTCTGAGAATCCGATTTGAACAAGCCCCCTAGTTGATTCACATCCTTTCCGATATTTGAGACTGCCACTGAGACTTGAGAGCCAAAATTCAGGGTGATGTTCTTTTTCCTAAAACGGTATCAGCTAGGATCATAGCAGGGCTGGTTAAGTGAAGTCCAAGTATGGTGTATGTTATCCACATCTCATAGGTAACTGGGGGTTTTCCATTTGTCACAGAAGGTAATGGAAGGCTCCTTTGGCTACCTTAAGTAGACAAGGAATTATTGGAAGGATATGGTGGTGTAAGAAATAAGTTAAGGATTGAAGAAGGAGGAACCAGAGCATCTCTGGGCATATATGTATCAGATGCTAACTAATGGTCAGAGTTGGTGGAGGCACCTTCGAACTTTATTATGCTTATTTCCAATCTTGTGTTCATCCCTTACCTGGAGGAAAGAGCACCTTCCAGGTGTACTCAACTGAGAAGAAAATTTCCCAATAGGCTGTTATCAGAAGCAAAGCAGAATTAATGTCTAACTCTATCAGATTCTGATTTATTATCAATGTAACAATTATCAGTGTAACACACATGACAACTCTTAAAGAAAGTAGCTAAGAGCTTAATTACGTTCTAAGAGTAATCTTAGGTTAAGAAAACAACTCTCAATTGTTTTTTAATCCTCAGCCTGAATATGCCAATATTTGCTTTTGGTACATTCCACCGAGCCTTAGAGAGATGGAGGAAGGACCTGAATTCTGGGAAAAACTTAATTTGGTAAGTAATAAGTAAATTACATTTTTCCTTTTGGTGAAATGATTCAGTTTCCATTGTCTATTGATGCTATGAATAATTCTGCACTTGTAAGACCTCTGGAAAATGGAGAGAAGTGGCTCCTAGTGTACTGAAAGGTAATGACGTGCCAAACAGTTGTCAACACTGTTTATGTTTAAACAATGTAACTTACTTGATCCACACATGAATTCCAATTAATGATGCTGTTCGCAAGATAGTCATAGGATGCATTAGAAGTTCTCATTCTTAGCGTACTTCAGAAAGTATGATCTGATAATGGTACACAAGGTTAAAGTTCCATCATGAATGGCTTCTTTTTTCAACTCCGCCAGTGCGTGTCTGTGACAGCTTGTATCACCTCACTTGGAGATAACATTAAAAGTCTAAATCTGGTACCCTTTGTGAGCGTGAGCCCTTCTGTTCTTTCCACCAACAGAACCATCTTCTGCTCAAGGGGCTTATGTGATTAAAAAAGAAACAAAGAAAGAAGGAAGGAAGGAAGGAAGGAAGGAAGGAAGGAAGGAAGGAAGGAAGAAAAGGAAAGAAAAGAGATGTCAGCTGTGGGTTTCAACTGATCATAGAACCAAATGGGCTTGAAAGTCTTTCCACACACAGTTGTTGAGGGCCAAGAGTCCTGAGTTAGGAGAGCCCCAGGCTCTAGGGACTCCTTGGGTCTCTCCTGCACCTCTCCTGGCATGATCCTACCAGTTAAATCCCTGCCTCTACACCAGAGTTCCAAGAACTGTGAGGTCTCATGAGCCAACACTACTTGTTCCCATCCCCCTGCTGCACAGACATAGTAGGTATTGAAGTGAAGCAGTGGGAGTTTGCCCTGAGGATTCTGGGGCCGTGGCATGGAGAATGTCTTCCCTCTCAAGCTCAGCTACCTCCATGGCCCTGCTTAGTAAAAGGTCTGACTTGCAAACCTCTCTCTGTCCTCTGTGAGAAAATTGGTGATACCATTAATAGCTTTTGTAGGCAATCAGCAGCACTTCTACTTCCCAGTCAGGCAAGCAACAAACCTTTACTGAGTGCTTGCCATGCTGTGAACTAGAGATATGGACATCAGCAAGACTTGGCCCCTGCCCTTGAGAAGCTCATAAGTGGGGAGACACATGAGTAAGGGGAGGATCACAAGGTGACTAGTAAGAGCCCGGATGGAGATGAACCCTGTTTGTACTGATTGCCGAGAGAAAGGTCATCTACCTCCCTGTGTGACACATTAGAGCTTAGTCTTAAACAATCAGGAGAAGCCTGTTAGGGGGCAGTTGTAGAGAAGTAGATTCCAGAAAGAATCACAGCATGATGACCTAGAGACATAAGAGAAGAGGGTGCGATTCAAAGATCACAGGGGTGCAAAGGGGCAGTCATGGGGTCCTTGTCTTTCATGACAAGGAGCTTGGAATTTGTGGCTAATTAAGAGGAAGAGGGAAGGCCATGGCCTTTAAGCCATAACCAGCTCTAACCTCACCTGCAGCATCTCCTCTTAGCTTCAAGTCATTTTCTGTTTCTTCATGGCTCATTAAACCTCCTACACTGTAGCATAATATATACCCAATATATACATATTCTACCTCTTGTCAAACCTGAGATCCAGCAGCAGACGAGGGGAGAAAGGGATGCTGGTATCTGTTCCTTTGCCTAGAAAAACCCTTCATTACCCATCCCGGGAAGTTTAACAGAGTCCTTGGGCTTTGCCTTGCATTTTTGTCACACTAAGCAATTAGAAGAGTGCTAAAGAATGAATTTCAGATGATAAATAACACCTCCCCTCCAAAGAAAAGGACAATGTGAAAATTTAATAGTGAGGCTTCTAGGGACTTTGTGTACTTTGATGGAATACAATTGAGGTTTGTTGGGTTTTTTTTGTTTGGTTTTTGTTTGTTTGTTTTGTTTTGGTGATGTGGAGGAATAATTGCTTGGGGTTGAGAAAGATCTGGTTGCCATTCTTCTCACTTTTCCATTGTTAAGAAAAGCAACCAAGAATGTGTTATTCCTATTTTACCGACTCAGTACTGTTGCGTGGACGTGGGTCAAGAAAACTAAATAGTCCCATTATATTTGGACATCTTCTTGACTCAGTCTTCTATTTAAAGAAATAGTTATATTCTCCATTCTCAAAAGAGTTTGAACTTGAAGACGGATATACATGCTAAATCAGATAATTAAGCAGATAATAATCCTTTAATCTTAATTGGGAATTGAATATGAATCAGGACATTCTCTTCTATCCCCAGTATTTTCCAGCACTGATTCTCTTATGGTGGATATCCATGATTGTCTCTGCCTTCCTTTTGGAATGTTTTGCTGCCATTTAGAACCATGGTTTTCTTGCCCCATCTAATGTCATACTATTTTAATTGTTAGGGTCACTGCTGGTTGGTAAGTATGTATGCTGCTAACACATAATCATCGGTTCACAGATTCTTAGTTCCCTTTTATTGTCTTTCTTTGTGTGGGTGTGCATGGATTTGACAAGAAAGGAAGGTGTGTGGAGACGGATACAGATATAGATATAGATGGTATAGATGTAGATATAGATACAGATATCTGATCCTTGTGGTTTTCTGCTTACGTTAGTATGGGAATGTAAGCATACGATTTATAATCCAGAGTGGACTTGAAGCACACTTAAAATTTATTTCGGGCTTTATCTTGGACGGAGAATCACAAACAAATAAATAAACTGGATAAGGCTTTGCCCCTCCGATTCAGGCTAGCGTCGGGCTGGGCTGTCAGACGGCAGGATCAGTGGCGTGATACGTCTTCCCTTTGGCAGCCGGAAAGGAGAGGCATTACTTGGTAACGAGCGCGGAGTTTCCGAGCATGGAAGTGTGTACAGTCTGTGTGTGCGCGGGCGAATGCGTGTGCACGTGTGTGAGACTACTTTTGCGAACACAGGCCCTCTGGTGTCACCCCGCGACACTACATTCGGTGGCTGAGTTCAGTGACTCCTCTGTTTAAGATGGCCGCCCTAAAATGCCCTTCCTTCGGATGCTCGCAAACATCGCGATATTCTAGGTCTGCCTTCCTTCCCCTGCCCAGATTGCGTTTGCCTCCTTTCTGGTTTCGTTGCTTGGTGTCATCCTCATTGCCCCATTTGTTTTCTTTGCGCTCTGCATTTCCATACCTCCAGCTCCGCTTCTGCACCTTGCTCTTCTTCTGGAAGCCTCTGATGGCGTCCTGCTCTTTTCAGTAGCACTTTTCAACCCCATGCACCCAACGACCGCTGTTAATAATACCTATCCTTGACGTTCCTTCACTCTCCTCAAATGAGACCAATAAGAAATGTGACCTACCTCCACCTAATTTTGTAAAAGGCAGTACAAGTCCTTGCATAAAACATGAAGGAAAACCGATCTTTGTAATACAGATAAGTATTTCTCTACAATGTGCGTGGGCAGGACAGCACTGGAAGGCATGAGGAAGTGAGTGGTAAGATTCTCACACATACCCTCAGAATTACAGGGAGCAAAAGCCACCTACATACGGCACTGTGTTTTGTTAAGTTGGTGATGTTGCTGTTTCAAGTTAACAGGTGCAGAGTGCTATTAGCGATACCGTTTTCAAAAGTGGCGCACGACTCTTGGTAAAGCTTTGAAGAAAACATTTTTTCTCTTTGATTTATAGGGTAGTAGAAAATTTAGTGTTTATTAAAAATGGGTAGAGAATATTTTGCATATGTTCCTCAAACGGGGTTAGAATATGGGCTCGGATTATGGCAAATCAGGCTTCTCACCTCGTAGATTTCCAGTAGGACATTTGAAAGTTGGGCAAGACACAGGACAAGGCTTAATTGCTCAGGACTGCTCCACACGTTCCAGGGTAGGTGACATCTCTGCTCCCCACTAAATGCCATTAGTGATCCCTGCACAACTTGAAAACGAAAACATCTGCCCAGAGTTCCTCCTTGGGGGGTGACTAGTCCACAGGATAAAATCGAGTCCATTCTTCTCAGCATCCAAGGGCCTTCATGTCTGATCGTCAAATATTAAAATAGCAAGACATTGAAAAGAATCTAAGTATCCAACTATAGGGAATTGGTTAAGTTATAGTACATAATTTATATGCAAATTTCTAGTGCATAGATAATTAAAATTCTATTCCAAAATAACATGTTCGTGTTATTATTAATTGAAAAAAAAATGAGTTACACAAACAGGCACTATAGTATAGTGCCAATTTTAGAAAAATCATGTGTTTATATGTGCACGGATACTTATGTACATATTAACTATTGCTTATTTGGTTAGATAAGGAGCAGACAACAGGCCCCAAAATATTTTAGAGATAGAGTGATAGGTGACTTTTCCTTTCTTTAGTATTCTTCTGCAATGTCTTCATTTTCTACAATTAACATATTGCTTCTGTGAAAATGGTAGTAACAGCAATGACAATAATAATAAACTGAAGTATGGAATGATTGACCTCATGAAACCGTTGGGTTCCTTGAGTGCTTACCTATGCAGAGGCTATCCAGGTATTGACTACAATCTGTTAATAGTTAAAAAAATACATTAAAAAAATAAATCGAGCATTCACCCCAATAAGTGTGTATGGTTTTGAAATTATCCACATGTATTACTTTTAAATAAATATGTACATTTTAAAGTGCACATAATCACTTTTAAGGATGAATTTTAAAATTTTAATTATTTAGAGTCATTCTAATCTCTTACACCTCAGGGGATTGCCTTGTTTGGAGATCATGATTATGCCATATTTCAATCAATTAGTTTGCAAACTATTTTCTCTCATGACTTGCTCCCAGATGTAGTATATAATTTGTCTTCCCTTCCCATCTTTCTGTCTCTCTACTTAGGGAAACACCCACACTATCTGCACTGATTTTAGGCTCAGAGGCATTGCCACTGGTGGTCTATGTTGAGATCTTCAACAGGATTTCCAGGGTTCCCAGCATCGTGGTAGAGTTATGCTTTGCTCTCTAAAGTGACTGCCCCAAATAAGTTTCTGTCTGAGTGTTTCTTCAGAAAACTCATGCCAGTAATTAGAGATGGAGGGTGAAGGAGTTAGGGAGATTCTGCAGAGATAAACCCGGAAGTGTAAGACCCAGAGAATGTATTTGAAAATTCCATCAGTTTGCTTTGTCTCGTCCTTACTCAATATTCTGATGCAGATTTCCTCTTTGGTCAACATTTCATAAATAGTTCTGCATTGCACCAAATGAATTTACATTCTTAAAAGTAATTAACAAGGTGTCTTTTTGTACTCATGCATGGTCATTTCAGCTTTTTTTGTTGTGGTGGTTGTTTGCTGACCTGCAGATTTGTGACTAATGTTAGTCATTTATTACAGGCACCTTTCTGTTCAACAGGAGAAGAAAAATAAATCTTTTAGAACTACTTGATGGGTGCGTTGTTTTATTGCTTATTCGGTGATATAGCTTGATATGCTATTCCAGATATCTTTAGAGGGAATTTACTATTCTCCCTGGCAGGTTACTGATTAACAGCACTTGAAGATGAGACTGCATAATCTGGGTGGGGTGTTGGAAGCCTTGTGGGGAAGACACCAAAAAGGCCCTTGCTGGCAGGACTTCAATGCCCCTCCCCCCCCCCCCCCCCCCCCCCCCCCCCCCCCCCCCCCCCCCCCCCCCCCCCCCCCCCCCCCCCCCCCCCCCCCGCTCTGCTCCATTTACTTCCTGCACCTGTGTTCATGTCTGTGCATAAGAGTCCATACACATTTTGAGAGCTTCTATATATTTTTGAGGATTCTGATTCTAATTTTCTTTCCATCACCATCTGTGATATTGGTTTAGCCAATCACTCATTTTTGGATTTCGAACTAAAAACAGCTTCCTTTAAAGATACAACAGTGTTTTGTTTTTAATTTTCAAGGATGAGTCCCTCTTTTAACAATGTGACACAGCATTTATAATAGATTCGTCAAAAATCTTGTTTCCTCGTGGATGGAACTCATTTTAAAGCTGCGCTTTCTTTAAAATTTATATTTAAGGAGAATCCAATATAGACGTGCCCTTTACATGAAGTATTTCTGAATGTGACTTGAGAGACTGTCGTTCTCATAGTGGCTGGGATGTAGATTTTGAGAATGCTTAACTGATGAATTTCCTACGTCTTGCAGATTCTGTATTTTCTTCCTCCAAACTATTAAAACTGGGATGAAATGCTGTCCTTTTAAGTATCCTCTCAGGTCGAGCTGTTTTATCTACAATTCGTCATATATCCTACTAGGTGTCATTATTTGTTCTTGCTTGTGTCATTGTGTAGCTTAGGGGCAAGGATCCACTTGGGTGCATCCTGTGCAAGCACGAGCTTCTTCAGAAATCAGCTGGGTTGCGGTGGGGGGGGTGGCACCTGGGTGACTCAGTAGGTTAAGCGATCTGCCTTCGGCTCAGGTCATGATTCTCGCATCCTGGGATCAAGTCCTGCATCAGGCAAGGGAGCCTGCTTCTTCCTCTCCCCCTGCCTCTTCCCTCTATTCCTGCTCTCTCTCTCTCTCTCAAATAGATAAATCTTTAAAAAAAATTTATTAAAAAAGGCAAGAAATTGGCTGGGGAAATTGGGGTGACACTTCCGCTAAAGGATATGGGATACTCTGATTGTTTTATGGGTTTACGCTCATTGCTCTTCTCTAGTTTAAGTCATAGTCTTTCCAGATAGCTATACTCCATTGTATTTATACAGTTTCAACCAACAAAAGATCCTAATAGCATTCTTGTTGGGCGAGTTGGGCGAGTTCCCGGTGGGTTCTTCTTTGTATTCAATAACATCTTTCAACATACAGAACACATTTTTTTTACTGTTGTTCTTTTTTTTTTTTTTTAAAGATTTTATTTATTTATTTGACAGAGAGAGATCACAAGCAGGCAGAGAGGCAGGCAGAGAGAGACGAGACGGGGAAGCAGGCTCCCTGCTGAGCAGAGAGCCTGATGTGGGGCTCGATCCCAGGACCCTGAGATCATGACCTGAGCCCAAGGCAGAGGCTTTAACCCACTGAGCCACCCAGGGGCCCCTATTGTTGTTCTTATTATTTACTTATATTGCTTTTTGGTCTTTGGGGCTTTAAGCATTATTTTTAGATGCATCCAGTGGCATTTTCAAGGCTAGTGACCTAAACTCCCCAGAGAAGTTAGACAAGTACAGATGTCTTCATTAAAAAAACATTTTCTTCTTTCCTTTTAGTTTTCTCTCCTAAGTCTAGGAGGCTCCGCTCTCTTGTTTCTTCTCATTTACTCTTCTTCTCGTGGGCTCTTCTCATTTACCGTGGAAGAAGCTCGGAGCTTGGGCTATCTGTTGAAAATTAAAATTGAGCAAAATGAAGCCGGGTGTCTCTTTGGGCTGAGACTGAGCTCACGGGCCTGAGGTCAGGACAAGATGGGTTCGAAAGAGGAATGGGCGTATGCGCGGCTTCTTGTGGTCTGCTTACACCCGTGTACACTTGCTCCCGGGGACTGGCCCATCCACTGGGCACTCCTTTTTTTTTTTTTTTTTTTTTTGGTATTCTTGATAGTAGTGATGGGAACTGAAGCCAAACAAGAGTTAAGGCTGCATTTCACAAACCATCTTTTTGTACCTTGGGTTTACCGCTCAGCGCACAAGCACGGGCAAACTCCGCTGTCTCCTGGGAGTAGCACTGGCCTTGTCTATAGCAATTGCATATGAACCAATTCGGTAGCTGAAATATGCCAGCTTCTGTAGTCTCTGCCCAAATCCTAAAGCCATCTGAAATAATTCTGGATTTCTGAGTATGTCAGGGTGCGCACTGAGGAAAGGCAGAAGCTTAGTCTTAATCAGTCCACAATGCATTGCTGTGTCCTGAATATAATTTTATTTCGTTTACTGGGTCAGAGGTGGCAAACTCAAGTACACACAGAAGATAGGGGGGCGCCTGGGTGGCTTAGTCATTAAGCGTCTGCCTTCGGCTCAGGTCATGATCCCAAGGTCCTGGGATCGAGCCCCGCATCGGGCTTCCTCCTCGGCAGGAAGCCTGCTTCTCCTGCTACCGTTCCCTCTGCTTGTGTTCCCTCTCTCGCTGTGTTTCTCTCTGTCAAATAAATAAAATCTTTAAAAAAAAAAAAAAAGAAGAAGATAGACAAGTAGCCTAAGTAAGGGAGGTAGACTGGCCATAATACAATAGGGAACAGTGGAGGGAACGACCTTGGCTAAAAGCAGCAGCCTCTACTCAGCTCCTCATGTTGACGGCCCTGCAGGAGTGCAGAGGTGGGCCCCACGTCTCACTGTTCCAGAGATGCTAGATTCACGGATCCTTCCGTGAACTGTCCTTTGCTTTTGATGTTTTGCGTGTTGGCAAGTGATTAAAAAATTTGCAGTGTACATCTGTCAGTGGGTTCTGGCCTTCTGGCTTTTAGTCTGCAACTCTTACCTACATTCGTCAGGGCTTATCTACCTGTTTCTGTGCGAGTGTCACCGGAAGCTCCTTGGGGTGAGGCCATGTCCCTTCCTGGTCTTTGGTTTTTCACGGCAGCTAGTGTGATGGTCAGTCCTCAGTCCGCCATATAAGGGATGCCCAAGTTCTGTGTCATCGGCCAGAAGAAGAAATCTCATGGTCACATGCCTTCAGATTTATCAACAAGAGGGTTTTTGGTATGGTAATCTTGAGGCATGTGTGACAGTGTATATGCAGGATATATGGGTGAATTCTTGGGTCTTCTCTGTTTCCCATCCTGAGAACTAGATGGGGCCTCTGGGCTCCACACCTCTCTTGAGACTTGTGGAGCCCTGAGGCGTCTGTCTTCCTAGGTTTTCTGAAAGCCTCTGCTGGCCAGTGAAGAGAGCCAGAGAGGAAGGCAAGGAGGTGGGAAGCAGAGGGGCAGGCCCAGGAGAGCAAGGGGCTGAAGGAGGGGTGCTGAGGGTGAGTTTCCCAGAGAGGGATGACTCCCCGCTCCCTTCTGTGAGCATCTTAAGGAAGTGTGTGTGTGTGTGTGTGTGTGTGTGTGTGTGTGTGTGTATTCCCTATGTTGGAATGTCTGCTCATTCCTAACAGATAAGTACATGGCACAGACACCGTGGACCAAGGGATCATGTTGGTTCACATTCTAAGCATTTCATATACTGGACTAGTCACCTAGACTAGCACTAAACCTCTGCGGGACCCCTGGGGACTGTGAGAGCCATAAAAATGGCAGAGATTGACTTTCAGTCTGTCCTGGTAAGACTCGGGCTTGAGGTTGGATTTAATTTTATTCAGAGGCTATGAAGTACCGTGACACTTTGTGCACACCTGAGTTTATGGAGCAAAATTCATACCTACAAAACAACCATTAAGGAAATTGCTCCAGACTGGAGGCAATAGTTTTTGCTGCAAAACAAAGAGTGGATTGGACCCGGAGCTGAAAAAAAATTTTATTATTATTATTATTTTTTTTTTTTTGCAAAGGATCTTTGAAGTCTCTTTGCCAAAACCAAACCTGCCCCCTGGTGGCCCTTTTGCTCATTTTTCCATTCTGAACTGGGAAGAACGTGGAAGAACGTGAACGTGGGAATCACAAGGTGAATGCAGACCTAGGAAAGGCAGTTGCAATGTGGGCGAGAATTTCAGCTGCAAGTGCTTCTAGATTCTGCCAGACCCAGAAAGGCTCACCTGAGTAAGAAATTCTCAAGGACTCAAATTGATCCTTGTCTTCGCTTCAAATGCGTTTCTGCTCATCTTTCTTCATCTTTACTCCAGAGGAAGGAGTTCCTATTTCCACAGCAAACTCTTCCATGTTTAGCTTTGGGGTTCCCATCCTGGACTTCATCCAGGGGGCAGTCTCTTCACCCCTATACTTCCCTTCTCTTCTACCCCCTCCCCTCTCTCCTCGTCCTCCCTCCTTCTCAGATTTGCATTCTTTCTCTCTCCGCTCTTGCTGCCCTCAATCAAAAAACACGTACGGGCTCCGACGACCTTGAAGGAAATCATTTTATGATTTTCATTGAGCATCGCTTCCCCTCACACAACTTCCTGTTCTCCGTCCCTCTGGACTAAACTTCGGGGAAGAAAAGCTTAAAGGGTCTGACCCTGTGTCATAGTTTATAAAACCATTCCCATAATTTTGGGCGTTCAGGTCGCTTATAGAGTTTTGCCTTCGTGGATGGTAACAGGTGACCGTGTTCAGGCTCACACTCACTCTTGCTTTTATTATGTCAGAAGACAGAGTGCTCAGGATGTCACTGCTGATGATGGAGATCAATGTGGTTTGCAGCCTGACTCTGGCTGTGTGTTGTGATACTGACTTTTAAGAAGGTTGTAACCATTTACAGTGCCACCAGCGAGGCATGAGATCACAGGTTTCCAGCTAACTTGGGGGGCGGAGAATGCTATTCAGAGAAGGTGAAACATCGTATCTTAAGTGTGCTTTACCTTTTATTGGATTGATTGTTGGTGGGCTGAACAATGTTCTATTTTTTTCCCTTATTGATTCTGCTTCTCTGTGTATTCATTGTTTTTTCCCCCTGTATTTTCCATATTTATATTTTGAGGTCTGATATTTTCCTTATGAATTTGAATGAGGATATACATATATAGTTTGAGTTTTACGGCCCTTTTTGTCAGATAGAATGCAAATATTGTCTTCGGTATAATGTCCTTTTTATTTTAGTCTTGCTGTTTTTTCATTGTACGGAAGTTTTAAATTTTTTATGTATTCAAATCTGTCAGTCTCTTCCCTTCATGATTTATTCCACTTCTTCAAAGCTGGAGTTACTGTCTTTCACGCATCTGATAAATATTCTATTCCATCTCCAGCTGGTTTTTCTGTCATTCTTTTTTTTTGTATTTACTCCTTAATCCAGGTGGAGGTTATTTTTGTATACAGTGTACACTATGACTCTAACCTGGATAGTTCCCCAAATTATTATACAGTTCTTTCAGTTTGATTTATTGAGTACTTTTTCTTACCGCTTTTTATTATAGAAAGCTCATATTGTCATATGTTACATTTTTAAAAACACTTTCTTCTACTGCTGGATCTTCCGATCAGTTGTATTCACCTGTGTTTCTGTTTTTGAACAAAGGAACAAGGATTTAAAGAGGCATTGCTTCAGGATGGGCTCCCAACGTTGCTAAAACGCCCCCTTTTGACTTTTGTTTAAAATGCCATTCTTTAATACAATATTTTAAATTTCTCCAAACGTATTTCAGAACTTTTTCCAAGTTAAAAAGACATCTTCGTTAGGATTTTTATTAGCACTTACATCACTAGGTCTGGAGCTAAATGAACAATGTCTTTGCTGCTCATTGGCTGTGTGACCATGGACAAGTTACTGAAAGTCCCTTGTCCCCTTGCCTCTTCTCTTTCATCAATGGCATAGGGATAATCAAAATATCTCCCTTAAAGGGTTTTGACAGTGGTTGTATGGTATAATCCAGGTACAGTGTGTGGCACATAGTAGGTGCTTGTTAAACACTGATTTCTTTTATTAATCCTGCTACCCCATGTTTGAAGTATGAACCTCAGAAGTCTTTTTGATGCCTTCCTGTTTGCCCTCTCCAAATGAGCTTTTATGCTGTTATAATAATAAACTTTCCAAAATACAACCCTGATCATCATGTTACTCCTTCATGCTTTCATTGTCCCAAAGGAAAAGAGTCCTTAATCATTCAGGGACTGAAGCGGTCTAATTTATTTCAACCTTCTTGCTCTGTCTCCTGCTCATCCTCCTCAGGTACCCTGCTTTCAAGAATCACACTAAAAAAATGGGGTGCCTGGATGGCCCAGTGGGTTAAAGCCTCTGCCTTTGGCTCAGGTCATGATCTCAGGGTTCTGGGATCACGCTATGGGGCTCTCTGCTCAGCAGGGAGCCTGCTTCCCCTTTCTCTGCTTGCCTCTCTGCTTGCTTGTGATCTCTCTCTCTCTCAGTGTCAAATAAATAAATAAAAATCTTAAAAAAAAAAGAAAAAGAATCACACTAAAATGATTTATCGTGGATTTGCACAGATTAAATGAGAGAGTGCGTGCAAGCCATTTTGCACAGTGCTGAGTAGAACTGGTACCTCATTTGCGGAGCCCAATGCAAAATGGAAATACAGGGCCCCTTTGTTCAGAAATTATCAAGAATTTCAAGGCAGAGACAGTAGAGCATTAAGCTAAGTATGAGGCCCTTCTCAAGTGTGGGGCCCTGTGTGACCTCTTGAAGCCAACCCCAGGACTCTGTTTGATAATGGAGATGAATGTTGGTATTGTGATCTCCTTGCATTTTCTCACACTGCTTCCTGTCTCTAGTGTCTTGCTCTTATATCCTTCCCCCTCTGTGGCTTACCTCACGCTCAGTCTCGTCCCAGAAGCCCCAGAAGTATGCACTTATTTCCTCCTTTGAAGGAATATGGCTAGGTTCTAGTCTTCTCTAGGCCTCTTCTAGCTTTTGGCCTACGATATAGGGAATTTTTGTGTATGAACCTATCTTAAAATTGGGCTGTCAGCCCCTCAGCCTTCCTAGGAGACATTTCCAGACACATGTGTATGGGAACACTTCCCACATACTCTTATGACACGTTTCTCATCCTGTCTTGGCCATTGCTATAAGACAGCGACTTTTTTGAGGGTGGAAAAGATGGCGGCAAGCTTGGGAAGAGAAGAGCAGGTGATGAGAAGAAGTTCCCCATAGGAAGAAATAGCTGATGAATTTTTGCACAGGGATACACATTGAAACCCCCTGTTATCACCTAAGATTCCCTCCCTCGTGCTAATGAGGTGGATGTTGGTGGATGTTGGTGGATGGGGAGAAGCACAAGGTGAGGCAGTGTGTCCCACTGGGGTCAGCCATATTTGAGCTTCGCTATCCCAGGCCCCGCTAGTGGAGAGCCCAGTACAAAATAAAAATGATAATCCTCTGGTTCAAAAGTTGTCAAGAATTTCAAGGTGGTGATGGCACAGTATAAAGCCAAGTGTGAGGCTCTTCTAAGCTCAGGGCCCCCGTGTAGCTGCCCACTCATCAAGCCAGCCCTGGCATTCCACTGAACATTTAATAAGGGAGGGGGCAGTGATTGTTAATATCTTTACTTCTTTGCATCTTCTCGCATTGCTACCATCACATGGTAGATGCGAATAAATGTTTGCTGAATGAATGGATCAGTGAATAAAGGGATGAACTAATGTATCCCCCTCTTGGGTGACTGACTTCTACGTTTACAGTGGTTTCCTAGAGACGTAGTTGTTCTTACCTTCTTTGCCCATCAGTGCTCCCGTAGAAGCTTTTTTAAATACTGCTTTCCCTGAGAGTATGTTTGGGCTTGTCTGGAGTGATGTCTTGGGATCATCTTTTTTTTTTTTAAGATTTTATTTTTGCGAGAGAGAGAGAGAGAGAGAGAAAGAGAGAGAGAGCAAGTGCACAAGTGGGGTGGGGGAGCAGAGGGAGAAGCAGACTCCCCGCTGAGCAGAGAGCTGGATACGGGACTCGATCCCAGGACCCTGGGATCAAAACCTGAGCAGAGCAGAAGGCAGATGTTTAGCCGACTGAGCCACCCTGGTGCCCTGGGGTCCTCTTTCTTATCTGACTTCTGATGTGTAGGAGGGACCGAGAGTCATCACATCCCGTGAGTGGTGACCCCTGTGGGGTTTTCTCAGGACGAGGGCAGCTTGATAAGGAAGACATTTTAGAGAAGAGGAACATATTAATTGCTCTTCTAATTTTGTCCTGGACAAGGCCACCTTTTCTGTCTCTGTGTAAGTCTAACAGAGCTGGTTTGTCGGGCTCTGTCGGCCAAATCATCATCAATTCAGAATGCAGAAAAAAAAATCTTGAAGTCAACATTTACAGGTCTGACTCCAGATGGCAAAACCTCTCTTGGTTTTCATTTCGACTTTTCCTACTGTTTATCTTTGACTCATGCTTTGCTACTTAGGCAAGTGTCTCCCTGTCTAGGGTGTCATAGGAGTGATAGCACTCCACCGTTGTGGGCGAGGACGGGTGGGCAGGGATCATTCAAATGCTGGAGGTAGAGCGGCAGAACTGGCTTCAGTTGATTGTAATATCACCTGCCTAACTCAGAATGAAGACTGTCTTTCCGTCTGCCACCTGCGGGGGAGGGGAGCCGATGGCCGGGTGGTACGAAGGGGCACCAGATTATTGTACTTGGAGAACTGGGTCCTGATCATGTCTTCCATGTAAGTGAACGAAGCTGGAGTATAAAACGACAATCAAGGAGTCAGAATTCTCATTTGAATGCGCTCCTTCATTCAGAAATGTATATGGAGCACCTACTGTGTGCCCAACACTGACCTGGGTGCTCAGGGTGCTTTCATTTTGTTTCCTGAATTAACATGTTGATCAAGGGGCTTAGGGAAATGATAATTAGAGACTGAGGTTTTTATGAAAGAGAATGGGAAAGATTAAACAATGACTAAAAGGGAATCGCTCCTCAGAATGCTCTGCTCTGTCTTTAGTTTGGGATGCTGTGGCCCTGCGGTTTAATTTTTCTTACACTCATACGTTGTAAGTGTAATCTATGTTGCAAAACTGAGTTATGATTTCTGTTGTACTCTAAACACTAGAATCTAGCAGACCATGTCTTGGCAACTAGTTTCTACTCTGTATCTTCTTCTAGTTTGAACAGAGAAAATGCCTTGGATCTCAAATCTCATCTATAACTCTATTAAGAGATTCGCACCCCCCCTTCGTATCCTTAGTTATTATTTAAGAGAACTAAATTTTGAGAATTTGTTTAAGCAGTTTATTTTTTATTTATTTTTTGGTAAAGTTTAAATATAAGGTGGCTTTACTAGTTATTTCATTAAATACAAATATGAATGTATTAAATATAGATATAAAATGTAAATGCATATGTTAGATAGAAATTTCCATCTTTGTAAAATACTTTTATAATAAAATTGTCTATGCTATTATCATAAAAGTAATATTGAGTAAAATATTTTATTGCCTAATACCCTCATTCAGGGGTTTAAAATTAATTTAATAGGAATACCCTATAAAATTTTGCTTCTTTTTATAACCAAAAAAAAAAATCAGTGGAAAGATACTCTCTTTCATATTATTGAACTTATTTATGAAGCTATATTTTCCAACTATAGATAGCCACATTCTACATCTCAAAAAAGGTATTTTCTGATATCTGCACTTTTCTTCATTTCATAGGTATATTAGCTCTCATCACATAATTTAAAAATTTCTAATGAAAAGCTGATTAAAGATCTCATATGTATACACACATATAAATACACATAGCCATCTATGCACACATACACACGTATATAATTTGAATGTAAATACACACAGATATATACGGAGATTTTTAATGTAAGTCAGAGGTTGGAAAGGACTCCCATATGCTTCCTGTATTTTTTTATGTAATGGCAATTCAGAAAAATCACATGAAAACTTTGAATATAGCTCACCAAAGGAACCTTGTCTTGAAATACTGGATAGAAAAGGGAAGCTCTTTTTTTTTTTTTAAAGTCTTATGATGTACTGCATGGTGACTAATATAACATAATAAAAATAATAAAAAATCTTAAATATATTTAAATCACGGAAAAATAAAACCAACTGGAATTGGTACATTGTATTTTTTCCTTCTAAACAATCAACCAGTCAGCTTTTTTTTTTTTTTTATTGAACTGGAGTTGGCATACAATGTTACTTTAGTTTTAGGGATACTGCATAGTGATTCCACAGCTCTATATGTTACACTCATCACAAGGGTGGCTCCCATCTGTCACCATAAAGCTCTGTTACCATACCATTCACTAGATTTCCCGTTCCCCACCTTTCCTCCCTGTACCTCCCACTCTCCCTCACCCATTTTGACCACTCCCACCCCCTCCTCTCTGAAAGCCTCTAGTTTGTTCTCTGTATTGATTGGTCCCTTTCTGCTTTTTGTTGGTTTGTTTTGTCTTTTTCAGATTCCACATGTAAGTCAAACCGTATGGTATTTGTCTTTCTCTGACTTATTTCACGCAGCATAATTCCCATCCATGGTGTCAAAAATGGCAAGATCTCCTTTTCAGGGCTGAGTAATGGTCCGTTGCAGGCATGCAACACATCTTTATCCATGCATGTGTTGATGGACACCTAGGTTGCTTCCAAAACTTGGCTATCGTAAATATACAGCAAACAAAGGGGTGCACGTATCTTTTCCAACAAGTGTTTCCATATTCTTTGGGTAAACACCCAGAGTGGAATTCATAAGGTAGTTCCATTTTTAACTTTGTGAGGAACCTCCATTCTGTTTTCCTCAGGGGCTGCACCAGTTTGCATTCCCACCAGCAGTGCATGAGGGTCCCTTTTTTATGACATCCTCGCCGACACTAATTATTTCTTATAAAAGGAAGCTTTTCGAAGTGTATGTCCTCACTCTTCTTTTCTTACCTAGATTGTTTCTAGCATTGCATGTACATCTAGCCTTTCTCTTCACACGTTTGAGGGCCTCATAGAAACAGCCCTTGTGTCATTTTGTTCCATTGTGTAAAGAGCTTCCCACTACCTTCTCTACAAAATGCAGGTTCATTTCAGCAGGACAGTCAAGGCACTTGGTGACTCGGGGTGTGCTCCTTCTGCACCCACACCTCTCAAGTGTCCAGGCCCTAGAAGCTTCCTTCAGGTCCCCAAGAGCCCTGTTCTCAGTCTCATCTCTCTCCTTTGTACCTTAGTTCCAGATGCTCTCTTTTCTTAGAATCTCTCTCTTCTCATGGCTCTGCCCTGCCCAATATTACATGGATATACACATATATGTGTGTGTGTATCCACATATATAAATTTCATATTATTTATAATGTAAAATACAAGATATTGGTGTGCTGTCCAGTTTCAACACTATCTTAAAAATACTAACCTCAGGTCTGGCCCCAGTTAAGGCCAATGTGAGGGAGGGTGCCCTATGGGTAGGGTAGGGAGTAATGGTTCCACTACGACTTTTCAACTTAATGCTACTCTGGTCGAGTCATCTTCCCTCTGCCCGTTCCTCCTCACTCCATACACCCTTCTGAAAATCTCCTTCCATTCCTCATCATTATAGCCAGCTAAATATTGATATTTTTGAATAAATAAAGTTTAGTCTAGAATGAAAGACTTTTTTGGGTAACAAACTAGAGGCAAGCTGTTGGGAGAAAAGTCAGGAAGAAAGCTTAACCAATTTTCTTTTGCACAAAAGACTTGGCTAGCGTAGGAGCTAAAATATACCACACAGTAAAAATAAACATGTAAAACCCCAGATTCTGCAGTTAATGGAATGTGAAAATGTGTGTGTGCTGCCGACACTGGGTGCCTGGAGGAAGACTTCGCCACTTATTCTGTCAATAAACCCTCCACACACTCTGTAAATATAGTCATCACTCATTCCTAGAATTTACCAAACAAATACTCTCTGAGTCAATTTTAACTTGGCAACTTGGTAAGGGGCTCTGATAGGTTCTAGCCGCCTTCTCCTTGGGGGCTGTGCTTAGAATTTTCATTGCTATCCATGATAGAAGATTTGCTCAATAATGGTCAATGTGACAGAAAGGTACCTGGATTTGAAGGAAACCTGGAATTTTATTAAATGAGTAAATAAAGCACCCAAAAGAAGATCAACACCCAGGGTCTCTTCAGAGGGCCTTCGTTAAATGCCCGAATGAAAACTGGTTGTGTGTGATACCCTTTTTAAAGAGAGAAAGAAACCTAATTGCAAAAATTTTATGGGCTGTGTTCTGCATGGTAAATTTTAATCCTTGTTTTACCAGTCTGCACTGATACTGCTTATATTTTTTATTAGTCATTGATTTTTGAATGGTGGCACAGGATAGCAGATAGCCTTTAATTTTGATAATCAGAGTGGGAATGGCTGCAGTTTTCTATGTGCTTTCTCCCCCACAAAACCCTCACAGATACCCTCAATCTTTATGTAACTGAGGCTCCATCTTCTGTCCATCACTGCCCTGCTCCCAATTCAAGGAAAATATGTATAATAAAAATTCTGAAATTAGAGGGGTGCCTGGGTGGCTTAGTCTGTTAAGCTTCTGACTCTTGATTTCAGCTCAGGTCATGATCTCAGGGTCATGAGACCAAGGTCCCAGTGGAACTCTGCACTCAGCAGGGAGTCAGCTTAAGATTCTCTCTCTCCCTCTGTCTCTGCTCCTCCCCCCACTCATGAGCTCTCTCTCTCTCTTTCTCTCTCTCAGATAAATAAATAAATAAATAAAATCTTTAAAAAATTCTGAAATTAGGGAACACATCCAGGGCAAAGTCACGTTACCAAAGTCACTCGTCACTTTACAAAATTATTCCAGATAATATCCCTTTAACTTAGAACCTCCATGAGCCTAAATAGCTCTCTTTGAGCGCTTATTCAAGCCATGACTATTTTACCTGCAAGTATTTGGCATTATTAAATCTGGAATGTGCTTTGATGAGAGAACGATAATTACTTAAACCTGAGATTTTTGAGTATGGATGCCCCAGAAGATGGTCAAGAAAAGAGAGAAAAAACAGCAAAGTAAGTTTGAAGAAGTTGCTGGCCATGGTTTTGGGAATCCTGTGTGAGAGGTATTTGGGGAATGCCCACTGGACACAGTCCATGGGCAGCTAGAACCCAGTGACTATGACACAAGGAGAATTTCACAACTGGAGGTTGAGTGTGGGAGTTTTCCACAGAGAGTGATACGAGTTCCCAAAAATGATATTTATAGGAGAGAAGAGGACTTCATGAAGAGAAGCACCATTTTGAGTTATGTCTACTGATAAGATACAAGGAGAGGGGGGGTGGCAAGATGCAGTCAGAAAGCAGCTAGAGCCCTAGCAATGTATATTGTTATGGAAATGAAAGAGAGGTGCCTCAAGGAGGGTTATGAGGGGAAGGGGAATGTGTTCTGGGGAGGTATTAAGCTTCATTCAAGATATACCTTCTTCGCATATATCCAATCTTCTTTGAAGGGGAGAATTTCCTTTTAGCCTTTCCAGGGACATGATTTATTGCTACAATAATACTGTGTAACAAATAATCACAAACCTTAGTGATATGGAACAGTAGGCATTTACTGCTCATGCATCGTCGACTCAGTTGGGGAAGGGGGAGCTGTTGGCTGGATAATTTAGGCTGTACTCAGCTAGGGTGGGTTCTGCTCCAGGAGTCTCTTCTTCTCTTCCTCTCTTCCTTGAACCAGTGGATTATCTGGGGCATGTTCTTATGGCAGACAGAGACCCAAGGGCACAAGCCCAAGTGTGCAAGAACATTTCAGGAGTCTCTGTCACACCAACACTGTGAACCCAATGTTAAAAATGGTGAAGACTATCCTCCCCTCCACTGAAAATCCAAATCAAGCCATATGGCCAAAATCAAGATCAGTGGGGCAGGGAAAGATATTACTCCTATGGAAGTGAGGAGGCGAGAATACCTATTTCTGAAGAGTTACCTAATCTGTCACAAGCACTGATGGCTACTTGGAATCTAGTAATTTAGACATAAGGAAAGAAAATATGGAATAATAAAATCCAGTGATAATTCAAAATCAGTCTTTCCCCTGCCACAGTGTTACTATGGGAACCTGTCTCAGTTCAGTTCAGCACACATTTTGCAAAGCACTGTGGGAAAAATAAAAAATGAAAATGACATCACATCTTCTATCAAGCAGCTTTCCATCTGAAGAAGAGTTATTGATAATGAAAAGTCAAGTATAACAAGAATTATGGGCAGAGCAAAGTATGTTGTGTATAGAAAGAAGGGCAGGAAAAATTCCTCTTCTAAGTGACTACTTAGCGGTCAAGTGGAAGACATAGAATATACTGTGGCTAATTTAAGAAGAAAAGAATTTATAGAGAATTAAAAGCTTACATAGTCACTGTAGGGCTAGAAAGACAGATGTCTCAAAGCCATTACCCCAGGACAGGGCTGCCCAGAGTGCTGCTGCCCCTGCCCCTGTCTGAAGTAGCCTGTTTAATGGTGAATGTGCCCTAAGAGATGCCCGCACTAGAACCGGCTGCCTCTACCACGATCTGCCCAGCAAAAATGGATTCCATCACTACACCGCTTCTCCCACTGAACTCAGCTCTGAAATCATAACTCACACAGGTGCATCTGACCTGTTAACTCTCAGTTAAGGTGTCATGAGACACCTTAACTGCAAGGGAGCCTTGGAAATGCATTAGCCTCTGCAGGATAGGAAGGGACTATATTTAAAAGGGTTAGGTTGATGCTGAATCAATCCCTACTGTCTTCTACAGGAAGCTCAAGCTCAAGCTTCTACAGGAAGCTTCCATCAAGAGGCAGACATTTGCCCCAGGTCTTAGAAAGTGCTGCCTTCGGGGTGCCTGGGTGGCTCAGTCGGTTGAGCATCTGACTCTTGAGTTCAGCTCAGGTCCCGATCTCAGGATCGTGAGATGGACCCTGCATCAGGCTTTGCACTCAGTGTGGAGTCTGCTTGAGATTCTTTTTCTCTTCCCCTCCTCCTGTGTGCTCTCTCTTTCTCTTTCTCTCAAACCAATAAATCTTGGAAAGGAAGGAAGGAAGGAAGGAAGGAAGGAAGGAAGGAAGGAAGGAAGGAAGGAAAGGAAGGAAGGAAGGAAGGAAGGGCTGCCTTAGGGCAAGGATGGCATAGGATTTTGTTTATGGAAGTGCTTTATAAATCATAAAGCAGAACACAAATATAAAGAAAACTTGCTTTATGGATATTCGATGGAGTCCTCCTGACTAGGGTCATTGTGGAGAACTTTTTCTCAGTAATGAGAATCTCTGAACTCCCTTCGCCAAATCCATATGTTCATGGAAAGGACTGCATTTATTCTCTCGTAAAACATTTTGAGCATTTACTATATTACCTTACGTTCTGCTAAGCCCAGTACGCACACAATCTTACTTAGTTCTCTCTATGAAGCAGGTTCTATTATCACCCTCAGAGAGGGGAAGTTAGTTGCCCATCATCTCATATTAATTAGCCGGTCAGTTAGTGGCAGAGCCAATCTGATTGTAAAGTTCTTAAGCCCACGCATTGTGGTTCTTTGTAAGGGGAAGGAAGAAGAAAGGATGAAAGGAAAAGTGTAGGTAATGGAGATCTGACAAAGGGGGGAGCCCAGAGAGGCTGCAGAGAGTGGCCAGGAGGGGCCTAGGAGGGGCACCGCAGAGCGAAGGACCAAGCCCTGCCAAGAAAATGGATTTAGAAAGGTGAGAGACATCTGGTTCATGCAACTGCATTTGTGACAGCTCTTGGCAGATTGTGACATGTGGTAGAAGCAGGAACTTCAAAAGCAAAGAACGTGGGGGTGGAGCCAACGCGTAGGGTTCCAATGGCTGTGGAGATGGAGGTTCTTTGGTATTATCCAGACTTAGTTTTGCTCCTGGCTCTGCCAATGACCAGCCATGACTAGCTTTGAGGACAAATTCCTGCATCCTGCCCAATCTCGAGTACAGAATGGGTTCCATAACACCTGACTCATGGAATTGTTGCGAGGACAAATTTGAGATCATGACTAAACACCAGGGTGCACAGTATGGAATTCAGTGCGGGATAAGTATTGTGGTTACTGTGGATAGGTACTTGACCCTCTCATCTTAAGCTCAGATGCTTTTTCTTGGTTTCCGCCGATCTGCTGATAGTTTGGGCAGCTTTGCTGCTGTGTATTCTGTTAATAGTCCAGAAGAAGAAGGCCAGGGCTCCAGAAGGTGTACTATAAACAGAGAACTCTTTGAGCAAGTATGGGAGTATATTTGTAGGAGTTGTGAATTCCTTCAAGTTCTCATAATATTGTGACTCTGATCTACTCATCAGGAAAAATATTTAGATGATTGGAGTCTAGGACATCATCCGATGGGATGATCATCACCCTCTGTGGGAGGAGTGAAGCCCCTGAGAAATATACAAAATACAAACCACAGAGGAGAAATAAAGGGAAACATTAATTCATGGGCTGTTTAATTACCCTCAGAATATTCAGTACTGGTATAACCTAGTTGTACATGGCCAGAGCTCTGTGAGCAAGGACTACTTGGTCACAAAGAAGACTTTCTTTGCAAATTATCTTTCTACTTTCCATGCAGTTTTTTTTCCAGAGCATTTATGGCTTTTATAGACTTCTGGTGATCTAGCCTCTGATCTATTCCCTTTTCCACTTTTGCTAACTAATCCCTTCCTGCTTTCCTGTATCAGCTGATTTTTAAATGTCAGGCTGGGTAGGTTGATTTCAGAAGCTATATTTAAAAAGAGACCTGCCTGTATATTTGGCTCTTTATTGGGGCGGCATACTTAAAGAGGGATTTGATAGGAGCCAGGAAGCCATTTCTTACTTTCTTTTTAGATCATGTCTTGGAAGCAGAAGCACAGACATTCACATGGTGTTCTGTGAAATAAGGGCAACCTTTTTGCTGAGAACAGAAGCTCTCGGCCTCAGTCCTGAGGTCAGCTAGGAATTGTGGCTAAAACCACCCTGAAAATGCTGAAGAAAGTTGAGGGGGAAAAGCTGAAAGATAGAATTGTCATCGATTTGCAAGATCTCATATCGTCTGGCTCTGTTAGCTCTTCTTTCTGGACGATCCCCCAAGGACTCTAGTAGGAGGCTATCCTGCTGTGTCGGTTAGGTATTGCTACATTACAACCCCCCTCTTTAAACCCAGTGGCTTAAAATATTATTTTTTTTTGTATCACTTCTCATGAATCTACAGATTACCTGGGTGGTTCTGCTGGTCGTGACTGAGCTCAGTCTTACACCTGCAGTCAGCTTTAGGTCAGGTAGGCCTCTCTGCCGGTCATGGTCATGGTCATGGTCATGGTCGCTGTCATAGGCTAGACTGGGATAGCCCAGGTGGGACAACAGAGTAGTGTTCTCCATGGTCTCCAGCCCTCCACGAGATTATTCTGGGCTCATTCTCCTGGCAGGGCTGGGGTTCCAAGACAGCAAACAAAGTAGGCAAGACTACTTGAGGCCAAGGCTCAGAACTAGCTCACCATCCCTTCTGCTATTTCGTGTAGACCAGAGCAAATTGCAAGACCAGCCAGACGGGAGAGGAGGCGTGGTGGAGGAATAGACTCTGGACTGGAGGAACTTCAAAGTCACACTACACAGACTTGTACAAGTACAGAGAGTTAGTACTCTAGTTGCCATCATCCTCTGAAGATTCTCTTCTCTATAACATACGCTACAGAGTGTATTAAGGCTTGACAAGTGTTTCCACATCCACAGTTTCACCTGACTTGCTGAAGAATCCCTCCTCTGAGGTTAAGTGTATTCTTATCACCGTCCCCATTTTAAGAAAATGGAGGCTCAGTTCAATTCATTAGGCAGAGTTTCAGTGGAATCAGGACTTCACTGTAATTCTTTTTTTTAAGATTTTATTTATTTGACAGAGAGAGATCACAAGTAGTCAGAGAGGCAGGCAGAGAGAGCGGGGGAAGCAGGTTCCCTGCTGAGCAGAAAGCCTGATGCGGGGCTCGATTCCAGGACCCTGAGATCATGACCCAAGCCGAAGGCAGTTGCTCAACCAACTGAGCCACCCAGGCGCCCCAGGACTTCACTGTAATTCTTATTATCAACAAGCCTCATGTTGTTTTCATGGCCCTCATAAAGAT
>CM053603.1:59568999-59620571 GCA_028646535.1 Procyon lotor
CCAGTGCCCCTCACTCTTGGCCCTTCCCAGCACAGAGCCACGCCTCATTTTTAGAAAAACATGCTGGTAATTACATCTCCTACATTTGCCAGTTTATCTCTGTTAAGCATAGTAAACATCTCACTGCTTAATTTGCTCTGTCAACCACGGCTTTTAAAAAAACTGGTGCTCTCAAGCAGTTGAGATTTTATGTCTGCAGTATAATTTCACAGACCGGTTTTTTTTTCCTCCCGTAATTTTGTATTCTTGGCTCATTTACAGTCAAATATCTTCCACTCCATGAAGCTTAAATATTTAGCTGTTGAGGTAATACACTCTTTATCATCTGTCCGCTTAGCTATAGAATCTGGACTTCATATTCTTGATACTCCCAGACTCCTGTAGAATCAAGAGTTTGTCATTGGCATTCCTGTGGAGCTATCCTTTTCCATATCCCTGTAGGATTTAGGCTTTATTATGCTTCTCATTGTGGCTGAATCTATCCTCAAAATACAGTACTAACTTAATCCATTTTTCTTTCCTAAAGGAATCTGTCAGATAATATTACTTGATATCTTCCGTTTCATCAGTTGGACAAAATTATCATTTGTTCCCAAGAGTCTTGCATGTAGGTCCCTCTTTACCTATCTTGATAAAAATTAATGGTGAGCTTCCTGGCTGTTATACTATACTGAAATTGTCACCCATGGAGAAAGCAAAAAAGTTGGAGTCATCCTTTAAAAGCAAACCAGCATACCTTTTTTTCTCTTTTTATTAAAAGGATCTTTACCGGGGGACCTGGGTGGCTCAGTCAGTTAAATGGCTGCCTTCAGCTAAGGTCATGATCCCAGGGTCCTGGGATTGAGCCCCGCATCGGGCTCCCTGTTCAGCGGGGAGTCTGCTTCTCCCTCTCCTACTCTCCCATTTGTGCTCTCTCTCTGTCACATAAATAAATAAAATCTGTTTAAAAAAAGATCTTTATCTATCTGAAGTCCACATATCAACCTGATGATTGTTCACAAAGTCCTCCATGTCAATGATCAAGTTTGTTACTTGAAGGTGGAGGTATAGAATAAAATTAGTGATGCAAGTGTCCCTTGGTTCCCCTGGAGAAATTCCGCGGGTGTCCATGACTTTAGTGTGCTCTTAACAGAATAATAATGTCCTTTTAAACAACTGCTCCCTCTTCACTAATTAGTCAAGGTTCTAGTTACATTTTTCATGGGGCCCACTAAAATTAGGTGCTGAGTAAGGAACCTCATAAGTGGATTAAAATGTATAAGGAAATTAGCCTGTTTTCTTCCAATTGATGAATTAGCTAAAGCCCTTACAGGTTTGATTGTTAAGAAGCAAATGAGAGGTAGTTTATATTTGAGCTATATATTCACATTGGTTTCCTCATATTATTACCCACATGTCAGTTGGTAGCTTCTGTAAGCCTCATCCCACAGGTAAATATAGGGATAACAGGGTGCATTTAAATATTGCCAAAGAAAAGGGCTAACATGTCGTCCTTTAAGGTCTGTTGGTCTTTGGTTGTACTCTTAGACAAGTGCAGTGGTGGTGGGTAGGCAAAAAGATGTCCGGTTAATCACCCTTCTATAAGAAACCATCCTTCCTTAACAGAAGTTGTTTGGTCTCTTTGCAAAAATGACTACCTGAGAAAGTATTATATTATTTTTTCCCCTAAAGTTTAAAAATAAGAAAGTTTAAAAATAAACGATAAACAAAACCTCCCAGGTAACCAAGATAAATGTGCAAAATACCATATGCAAACCTGTCACTGGTGTTTTTAAAGATGTATTTGGAACTAGGAAGGCTGCTTTTGAGGAAGAACTTCTGAATCGAAGGAATAAATGTCAGAGAAAGAAATGCTGTTGTGTATAGAGCATGTAATGTAAATTGGACTGTCTCCATTCACGTAGTCTGAAGGCAATTTTCTTCTACTCACATGCAGTCATGGGTGGGGTCTTTGGGATGTGATTAATACTTCACAAGGTAACTTAGCAAATTGATATCACACGGGCAGTAAATCACCGTCTCACCAATAAGAGAAAACATTGCATTTGTCTGTTGGCAGTGATAGTTGTTTTTCAAGGGAAGTTGATTCTAGAAGATGCCTATTATGCTTTCCTTTATAAATCTGAATGTGCCTAAAATTTAATACCTAGTTAATACCTACCATTAATGGAAACTTCTTAACTGATTGAAGTTGGTGAGAATGAAGATTCTTAGCTCTCAACTGAGTTCAAGGTCAGTTCAAACTAGGAGTTTCTCCCAGTTTGTTGTCACCCACTTACACTGGTTTGACTCCCATCTACCGTTTTTTTTTTAAAGATTTTATTTATCCATTTGACAGAGAGAGGAATCACAAGTAGGCAGAGAGGCAGGCAGAGAGAGAGAGGGGGAAGCAGGCTCCCCGCTGAGCAGAGAGCCCGATGCGGGGCTCGATCCCAGGACCCTGAGATCATGACCTGAGCCGAAGGCAGAGGCTTTAACCCACTGAGCCACCCAGGTGCCCCATACCTTTTTTAGCAATCATTTATTCTGATACTTTAAGAAATAATTATCCTATTAAAAGTTAAATAGGACAAAGACTAATCTCCAAATCATTGGATCACTGTAACATATCATTGAGAAGGGGGAAAAATAATTTTCCCTCTACCATTCTAGGATCTTGACTGAGACACCCTTGACATAAAGACATTAATAAGACAAAAACAAGTAGAACTGTAAAAACTGTATACTTTCTGTATATAGGAGAGAGGCCCAAAACTGGGTAACTCCCTGAAATGGCCCAAGCCATCACCTTAAGTACCATCTTTGGTGAAAGACCAAAGATGTTTGGGGAGCAGGGAGGCCAGTTAAGGGAGATTGCCAGGGAAAGCACAGTAAACAAGGGTAAGGTTGTTACACAGGTTTAAGTCCTTGCTTCTCTATTGATAAGAATTCTAGAGATTTAGAGTCACCTTTCTTCTCCTGCTACAGAGAGGAAGGCATCTTTACAAATGGAGATTTCCCTTTAAGCTTTAGTATCTTTTAGGAAAGGCAACTTCTAACTGCCTACTAGTTCTCAGAGCTTTTCCTATGTTGGCTGTTTTTTGTTTTGTTTTATTTTCTTTTGTTTAATACTCAGCCTAAACTAATTCGTGTGCCAAAGAGGCATATTTTGGGGTGACATATTCTGCTCCCCTTCATAATTAACATCTTTTAGGCATTAACAAACCCATCTTTGGGCTCCAGTACTCTCTAGAAGCCCACAAATGAATGGAGAGATGGAGGAAGTTTCTTCTAGAACAATCCACGCTGCTTTTTCACTTCTGTCATCCTGCTGTGGCGTGGGCTCCAAGGATCACTTCCCTGCGGGTGTCAGATATTTCAGGGAAAAGAGGTTGAGCGAGAAAGGGGCAGGGAAAGAGTCACTTATGACTCCTTGAGACTGGGTTTCTGAATGGTTCTCGTGATTTAAAGAAGCAAATAGTGCCCTGTGTCATCCTCATTTCCAGGGCTAGGGTAAATTTATGGGAGCTATTGTAGCTATTAGATGCAGTGCATTATCTAAAAGCTGAGGTTGGCTGGGACACAGAGTCCACTGTTATTCCTGTCATCTTTAACCATAAATTTCTACACCTCCATGCAGAGCGCTCCTCTTGAATGGATTTTGTGCTTAAGCTGCAGCTTGTGACTGTCGTCTAGGCAGAGGTGGGCCCTACAGTGTCTGAAATGAAAGAAAGTAAAGCTTTGTCTCATGCCAGCCTGGGCTAGTACTCAGTTTGTGAATCTGCCTCCATTAAATGGAAAAGAGGAAAAAAGCCCGTGGTAATAACCCCGAAATTACCCGAGAAAACCCGGTGAGCAGAGAAGTACTCGGTCAGGTCCCTTTTTGTGTGTCGAGTGAGAAACCACAACAGCGCTCTAATGAAATGGGTTTCAGCAGACGGGCTGGGCGGCCTTTGGAAATCCTTCTGCCTGCTGAGTTTAATTTCAGAATCTCGGCCTCTTGTATTCCGAGGGCCATCGGCAAGCCTCCTTTTTTTCCCCCTCTTTTTATCCTTGGCCTCATTACCCTTTGCCATTCACTTGTTGGAAAGAGAGGGGAACAAAATTGGTTGGGGATAAAGAGGAAAGCTAGATTTAGCCCTGCATTTAATCCTCCTCCGGCCTTCGACAAAAACCTGTGAAAAGTCTCCATTGGGTCGGCCCTCTAAAACTATGAACAGTGAAATGGTAGGACCATTGGGGGGCGCCAGTGCAGCAGAAATCTTAGTGAGTTTCTCAGTCCATTTCTCAATGTCTGTGGGACACGGCTGTAATAAAATAGATTGGCAAGGGGCAGAAGATAATCCTTCATATCATTTCTTTTTAAATTTTCCTATTAGCCCATTTTCCATAGATACCTCTTTTGCAAATCTGGAGGGATTATTTTTCTCCTGTTCTCCTTGGTATATTTGGTTTGCCTAAGAAAGAGCTTTTTACTTCCTACTCTACCAAATATATATTCTTTTTTTTTAATTATATTATGTTAGTCACCATACAGTAGTACATCATTAGTTTCTGATGTAGTGTTCCAAGATTCATTGTTTGTGTATAACATCCAGTGCTCCATGCAATACATTCCCTCCTTAATACCCATCACCGGGCTAACCCATCCCCCCACCCCCATTCCCTCTAAATCCCTCAGTTTGTTTCCCGGAGTCCATAGCCTCTCATGGTTCTTCTCCTCCTCTGATTTCCCCCCTTTCATTTTCCCCTTCCTTCTCTTAATGTCCTCCGTGCTATTCCTTATGTTCCACATATAAGTGAAACCATATGATAATTGACTTTCTCTGCTTGACTTATTTCACTTAGCATCATCTTCTCCAGTTGCGTCCATATTGATGCAAACGTTGGGTACTCATTCTTACTGATGGCTGAGTAATATTTTATTGTATACGTGGACCACATCTTTATCCGTTAGTCTGTTGAAGGGCATCTCGGCTCTTTTCACAGTTTGGCTATTGTGGACATTGCTGCTATGAACTTTGGGGTACCTATGGCCCTTCTTTTCACTACATCTGTATCTTTGGGGTAAATACCCAGTAGTGCAATTGCTGGGTCATAGGGTAGCTCTATTTTTAACTTTTTGAGGAAACTCCACACTGTTTTCCAAAGTGGCTGCACCAACTTCCATTCTCACCAACAGTGTAAGAGGGTTCCCCTTTCTCCACAACCTCTCTAAGATTTGTTGTTTCTTGCCTTGTCAATTTTTGCCATTCTACCTGGCGAATACATGTCTTTTTACATCTCCACATTGTTTTGGAGATGATGTCCTGTGTCTTCCAGAAAGATGGAAAATATAGAATGTCCTATTTATTATAGGCTCTACCAAGTCTTGATACTCACTATAAGTTAAAAAAAAAATGAGCTTCTAAGTCAGGGAAATGAATTAGCACTTATTTTGAGTCAGCTGAAAATAAATTAGTTTGAAGAAGGTGCTAATTTAAATCAGGCAATAAGAAACCACAGAATGAATTGCAAATATGCATGTGTACAGTGTGTGTGTTGCTAATATTGGCAACTGCTTGTAGAAATTGTGGCCAACAACTGGCCTCAGGGGTAAAAGGGAGAGAGATGGGAATTTATCTCCAATGGGTGTTTCCATCATTTGGAAACACATTGGGAACCTTTCCATGGCCACTGTGACATTTCTTGTAGTCTCACCTCTGGAATGTCATTCTGGTATCTCAGTAGACATGGCATTTTGGAAGCCTAAGCCAGGGTGCACTGATAACCCATGTTGTCCCCTCGGGCCCCCCATCCACTGGTGCCGCCTTTATAAGATAGACAGTTGGTATGTGTCTGGTGACCGGAGAATGCGTTGCCCAACTCAGGACACTTTTGAAAGTGAAGTGGATGCTATTAATAATTATACCAGAAAGAACATGCATAAGTCAGGACTCCTCTCATCCTCAGCAAACCAGCAGCCCTAGTTATATGCTCTTTTGATTGTAATTTTCATTCCTTTCTCGTTCATGAAAGCACATCAGAGCAGGAGTGAGAAGCATTATTATGCAAATAATCTGAAATGCTCTTTTTTTTTTTAAAGATTTGATTTATTTATTTGACAGAAAGAGGGATTACAAGTAAGCAGAGAGGCAGGCAGAGGTGGGGGGGGGGAAGCAGGTTCCTGCTGAGCAGAGACCCCTGATGCGCGGCTCGATTCCAGAAACCTGAGATCATGACCTGAGCTGAAGGCAGAGGCTTTAACCCACTGAGCCACCCAGGTGCCCCTGAAATGCTCTTAACTGACTTTGAAGGAAGAGGAAGATGCCTGTATTTTATCCTGATTAATATTAAGCCACCCACACATCACCCAGCTGGCTGAGTTCCAGTAATAGCTCTGGACCTTTGTCAAAAGTACAAAAATCTCCTACCCAAAGTCTTATCCTCCACCATCCTTGATCGCTGGCCAAAAAACACTTTGACTTACCTCTCCCTCACAGTTTATGCTGTTCAACTCATTTTGTTCTTCATGATAGTCATTTTCATATTTTCCGACCCATCCCTGAGAGGGGATGTGTTTTTCCAGCCATTTTCTGTACATGTCCCTCAGTGGCTTGTCTCTGCTGACCTAGACCCAGTGATATGAGCCCTGTAGTTCTAGACCACTGAGCAAATGTCTCCCCCATTCTGCTTTCCCGGTATTGTCTTACAGACTGAGAATTTATTGCCGGGTTAAAAACAAAACAACAAAAAACACTCACTCTCATTAGTTAAAGGACCACAAATAAATATAAGGGAAGCACAGTTGCAGTGTTCAAAAACTCCTCTATTCTTTAAGTTCAAAGTTAAGTCCAATGGGCTGCAAGTGTTGGCTTCTTGAAGAAATGTCCCCGAGGGTCACCTGTTGCTAAAAATAAGCATGGTTTAGGCAGTGCATGGCTGGATTCAGATACTAATAGCTACTTAGCCGTTTGTCAAACAGTGGAAGGTTTGGAAGGGGGAAGGTGAGAGAGCCATCCAGCATTCGGGGCAGTCTTCTGATTGGAGAGAGAAGACCGAGACCAAGGTTCTGAGAGGAGGTCCCCATCTTCCCAGTGGCCTCTCATTGAGGCTTGAAGACCTCTTGGAGGCTTGCTTTCTTTAGCTAGAATGGAAAACCCAGCAACACGAGCAACACAAGAACAGCATTTGTTTCCACCGAGAGCAGCTAGGGTCGGTGGCTCATAGAAACAGTGGTGTCCCAGTGGCAGTCCGACCATGGAGCTTCAGAGCAACGGCTAGAAAAATGACAGAGCACGCGTCCAGTCGAGAATGGGAAAGTGAGGTTCTCTGAAAGGCAGAGTAAGACGGATGAGGATTCATTAGAAACGATTGCTAGATATAGTAAAAGTACCACAATATTGAGCGGGGGAGGTTTGCTGTTGTTTTGCTTTATTTCTCCTTCCCCACCCCCACGGGAAGTTTCGAGGCAGTCACAGAACATTTATTCTGCGCCAGGAGCACGGTTTTATATAGAAGAATTCAGAATGTAATAGTTGAATTATATTCAGCGTTCTTCCCCAGTTAAAAATCCTAGCTGCCAATTTTAGTTATTGAACAATGTTATATTTATGGAGAGCTTTTGGTGTGCAGCGCGCTGTGAAATAGGTACTGTTGGTACTGATTTTCTGGTGATAAAAGCTATTGAGTTCTAGAAAAAAACTTAATTTTTTGATAGCTAAAGCCTCTGACATATATACTGCTTAACCGAAAAACACTGCAGAGGATAGATGCGTGTTTGAAAATCTGGGGCCCTGGCATCATTTTCCTCAGACCCTCCAGTAATGTTCCCAGATGCCGACTTTCTGGCAGAAGTAGACTTTCACTTGGACTGATTCCTCCGGGGCATTTCTTATGCCCTTACTGTGGACAATGGGCAAGTGCTAAGAGGGGCTACTGTCCATTCTTTCTAAGGAGACAGCGGGGGGATAATCAGTTGAGTTTGGTCTGTGCCGGAGTCACTGGTCATTCTGTTTTGCTTTTGCCCTTAGAAAAAATCACACCATGGTTCAGTGTGGGATCATTTAAAATAGTCTGAGGAAAGCATTTAAGCAATTGAAACGTAATTTGGCTTGGCTTGTCCCCGTGATAGAGTTGGCTCAATTTTTCCTTGTGTTCATGCACTTCCTCAAATCCTTCACTAGATGGCGTCCCAAATCAATCCATGGTCTCCACACCTTTGCTTTGGTCCCGGGGAAGAAAGGTAAATAAGTACACAAAGCCTCCTGCGACTAACCTAACCGCCTTCCTCTGGCTTCAAGGATGACTGGAACATTCTCCACTATCAAGTGATTAGGTCCTTTTGCAGGCCACACCTGTCAATATTTTGGGGGTGGTTCTGACAGGAAGCATTTTGTGTGATTGGCAGGAAGCTTTGCTGGCTTCATCATTAGTGGCCCCAGGGATCTCACTGGTGCTGCGAATCAGGAACAAACTCATTTTCACTCCCTGGTGAAGACCGTTCAGACCACAAGCCACAGTCCTGACAGAGCTGAAATCCAAGTTTGGGGAGTGGGTAGACGGATGGATAATGAAGAGAAAATACAGACTGTGATAGGCCAGTGGAAACTCACAATCCCAGTGCCCTCGTATGTAAGTCTTCAGGCCATGTTCCCTGAGCTGTGGCCGTGTCTAGAGCCTTCACTTCGAAGGAAATGATAAATTTCTGTTGTTGTTTTTTTTTTTTAAAAAAGACTGAAATATTCATTTGATTCACCGAAGACAGTGGGGACTCTCTTTCAAAAAGAAACTGGATTTGAGGATTCTGTAAAAACTGTCCAATGGGCTGTGTTCATAGATAGGAATCCATCCCTTTCCAGAATTATTGTGTTTAGTTTCAGACTCTGCTTAGTTCCACAGCGCCTCCTCCCCCTTCTCTTCCTGCTTGATTATTCAGTTGGCTAAACACACCATCATTTTGACAGCTAGATAGACAGTTGATTCATTATTGTCAGTAGTCAAGGAGACTGAATTTTGTCAAGATATGTTTTGAGGTCTGGAGCCATATCTGTGGGGAAAAAAAGAACTTTTAGACAAGTCGGTGAATTGGATGCTGAAATCCCTGAGAGGGAAGAATGGCTGGGCTGCCCGTGTGATCACCGCTGTCAACATAAACAGCAGAGCCGGGTTCTAACTGACCAGTCTGATGAGATGCTTCATGTGGGGGGCTTGGCTCGGGCCAATGGTAATGAGAACACCTGAGGGGCAAAGAGAACAGGGCCAGCACTTGAAAGGTGCCATGTTGGAGAGACATCCCTACATGGCAGCTACAATGTCATGAGGTGTACCAGAAAGGACCCGTGAGGTTGAAGGATGGAGAGAGAACTCCTGACCTAAATTCCTTTCTTTCACTGAGGGAATTTTCTGGACACTTCTGCCCTGAAATGCTCAGACTCAACACTATTTCAGTTTTACTCCTCTGCATCGCTGGCCCACAGAAACACCAAAACACAACACTGATTTGTAGAAAATGATTTTTGTCCCCGTGATAGAGTTGGTTCATTTTTTTTTTCAAAGACTCTAATGGTGATTTTTATTGACAACTACTTGGATGACAGTTTTTCTGTCTTGTATCCCCCAATTAAACCTTGGGGTATTTTTTTTGGTTGATGTTCCTCAGTGCGAGATGACTGATGATGCAAGCTTCGATATTGTTGTCAGCTGAGGGAGAAGTACACAGTAGGGAGGGAAAGAAGCTTCTCAGGGGGAATGATAGCCCACCCTTCACCTTATTGCCCAGTGGGAAATGCCGTGGAGCTATTTTCACTGATGGTGACGACTTTTTGCATTTCTCATGATCTACATGTCCCTTCACTTGGCTTTACGTGGAAATCATAGGGAAGTTTTGATAAAAGTCAATTTTCCAGGCTCAATTTCTTAAAGAATGGAGGTTTATGAGGTCTACAGTGAGTGGTGCCCTAAAATCTGTATTTTCAATGAGCATCCCCAGATGACTCTAAAGCACTTTCTCCATGTTCTAGACATACAAAGCAGGGTGATGTGAGGCTTGGTACAGATGCTACTCTCTCCACCCACCTCTGTACGTGAATTATGTTAACATCACGAGTAAATGAATATTAAGCTATTTCCATGTACTGTACTCCCTGTCCCATGTTTATCCAATACGGAATCATACTGTCGGTGCAGAGCGATTTCGCTTAACTTAAACATCTCCTCTACGAATAAGGTAGAAGTCTCCTTAAGCACATACTCACATTTTACAGAAGAACATTTCCAGCTTTTGGTTTATACCATTTCAGGAGGAAGGTGTTCATACCAGCCGTGGTGTCTTGGAAGGGAGCTGTGACAGATAAAGAGGCGTGTCAGATTATCTATCTCGTGGATAGAACAGACGCTGTGTAGTTGTTAATGATGTTGGTCATTATTTTGGCAGTAGAAGAGGTACAAAGAAAGGAGAAGGGATTTTATTTGGAAACAGGGAGAACGCCAAGAGGAGGATTAGAAGATAAATTTAAAATGTTAAGTCAGGCAGAAAATGTATTGGGAAAATTAATATACTTTCCTCTGATGACATTTAAATTTATAGGGAGAAAAAGGTGGTTTGACTGTCTCACGATTGCCATGTGTCATGGTTTGGCCCATGTGCCAAAGATGGTCGATATTATCTATGGGCTCCTGAGCATATTTGACCCTGATTATTTATGATCAAGGATATTGAGCAGTTCATAGAGCAACATATTAAGATTCATTGCTCTTTTTTTAAGGGAGGAAGGGGCAGAGGGAGAGGGAAAGAGGATCTAAAGCAGGCTCCATGCCCAGTGTGGAGCATAAGCTGGGCTCAATCTCACAACCCTGAGATCATGACCTGAGCCGATTTCAAGAGTTGGATCATCTAACCCACTGAGCCACCCAGGCGCCCCGAGATTCATTGCTTTTTTTTTTTTTTTTAAAGATTTCATTTATTTATTTGACAGAGAGAGAGAGATCACAAGTAGGCAGAGAGGCAGGCAGAGAGAGAGGGGGAAGCAGGCTCCCTGCTGAGCAGAGAGCCTGATGCTAGGCTCGATCCCAGGACTCTGAGATCATGACCTGAGCCGAAGGCAGAGGCTTTAACCCACTGAGCCACCCAGGTGCCCTCCCCCCATTGCTTTTTAAAAAGAAAACTTGACCTCCTACTCTGAGATTGAGAAATCACAAAACTGACTTGTGTTTAATTGAGCAGATAGCACTGAGATTTTGTTTTCTACCCTTGTCCATGCAGGACAGAGCTCTAATGCAAGACTTTTGGAATCGTATGGCTTTGTTACAAAACACAGAATTATTATCTGTCATTCAAAATATATTCCTGATTGAGAAGAAAGCATTTTCATATTAGGTCAATATCATTAGAAGTCTAATTAATGAACATGTAAATTATGACATATATTAATAGTTATTCTTTGTTATCATAAGTTTATCTTATCAAACCAATTGCTCGGCAGATGTTTGCTTAAAGATTCTGTGCTTCACCTCATTACCGTTTGACTTCATTCATTAACTTGGAATGCATTAGATAGGCCTTCAGTGAGAATCCACTCTGTGTGGACAAAGATGGAAAAAGAAATGAAAGATGAAAGAAACTGAAATTCATTGAGTGCCTACTCACTGGCACTTTATGTCATCTCAAATAATTCCCATAAAAACCTTGTGAAGTGCCTTATATTATCTCTATTTTAACTATGGGAAATCCAAGGATTTACTCATGTCCTTCAGTGATCACTGGGTAGCTTTAAATATTAACCAATATAAACATGATTATGAAACATTAGGTTTGCTTTAAGATGCTTTTGCTTCTTTATGTGCACTTTTAAGTTTTCTTCTGGTGCTTGCTTTGGCAGCACATATACTAAAATATTAAGTTTTCTTCTGCTATAGCAGGGATCAGCCTACAGACAAAATCCAGCCCAATGCCTTTTTTTGTAAATTAAGTTTCATTGGAACAACCACGCTTGTGTGTTTTCTATTACCTGTGGTTGCTGTCACCTACAACCTGAGTAATTGACAAAAACTGTATGGCCTGCAAAACAGACAATTTTTGTTCTCTGGCTCTTTACAGAAAACATTTGCTTCAGTTGGGCATCTGCCTTTTGGCTCAGGTCATGATCCCAAGGTCCTGGGATCAAGCCCCACGTCCTGCTCCCTGCTCAGCGGGGAGTCTGCTTCTCTTTCTTGCTCTGCCCCTCCCCCCTGCTTGTAGGCACCCTCTCTCTCAAATAAATAAATAAATAAAATCTTTTTTTTAAAAAGAAAACATTTGCCAACCTCCATGCTATAAATTGATGCTGTTTCTCCATATGACTAAATCCCTTTTGGGATGGCAGATACTCATTGAATAGTAGTTTAGAATCATCCAGTTATGGGGTGCCTGGGTGGCTCAGTCGTTAAGCGTCTGCCTTCGGCTCAGGTCATGATCCCAGGGTCCTGGGATCCAGCCCCACATCGGGCTCCCTGCTCGGCAGGAAGCCTGCTTCTCCCGCTACCATTCCCTCTGCTTGTGTTCCCTCTCTCGCTGTGTTTCTCTCTGTCAAATAAATAAAATCTTAAAAAAAAAAAAGAATCATCCAGTTATTGCCTTGACTTTGCCTATGGAAATCTAAATATGTGGTATTCTCGGGGTTCAAGGGCTTTAAGTCAGTCACGTCTAATGCAGGGAAAATTAGAGGCAGACAAGAGTTACCTAACTTCTTCTAAGAGGGATTCATCCTGGATCTAACCTAACACACCTAGTTTGAGCTGGGTTAATTAAGTTTCACTTAATTATACAACTGCACCAAATGAGCCCTCACCCCCCAGTCTCAGTGATTCAGAGTGACTAAGATTCACTTCTTGATCCCACGTCACGTCTGCTGTGGGTCAGTGGCACTTCTGTTTTGCCCCATGGTCTTGATCTCTGCACCCATGCCGAAAGAGGAGCTCCCTTCTGGAATATGCCATCCTCACAGCAAAGGGAAAGGAGGCGAGGGCTAGTGGAAACACTCACCGGGCTCTTAAAGTTTCAGCTCAGACTTGACCACATAATAATGGAGCGGCGACCGATACTCCTGCTACGGGGGAGGGCAGACACCGCAGGTTTCCAGGCAGAGGCAAGGACGCCTACTCTCCGAGCAGGTGTGAATAATAAAGAACAATAATAAAATCTACCACAGGCCCCACCAGTCAATCCCCCATCTGCCAACCAAAGCACATCCATTCTCCCAGCCATCACTTAGGTAACCGGAGGGCACTGTGAAATCTCAGAGTTACTGCTTCTTGGGAGCCCTCCACTCACACACTCCTCGTCTGGGTGGGTTATTGCGCTGGGTTGTGTTCTAGCAACCCAGCCTTATCTCATCTTCCCCACGTGTGTTTCTGCTTTTCTTTCTGGGGTGAGTGCCCGTGACTTGACAAATAATCAGTGGTGAGGTAAAAGCAGGTCCGGTCAACAGATTTTTGATTTCTTTCCATCAATAGGTACGCACGATTCTGAGGCTCTTTGGTCATTCCACAGCCTTGCCTTCTGTTTGTCGGGGTTATAAAATAGAAAGTAAAATCACCTCAAAAGCTGCCTTGTGATATAAGTTTCAATTTCCTTTTTAAAGAAAGCTGACCCTTTTGTGAGCCCGAAGATGAAAGTTGCCTGTTAAATGCAGATATTTCTGGCTATTCTGCCTGGAGGTCAGTGAGGTAGAACAAGATATTAAGGATACTTCCCCAAACTGGGTCAGAACAGTGTTAAAAGATGAGAGGATTATTTCAGGGAGCTACACAATAATCCACTCACACAGGTTGAAAAACTTAATTTATGTCGTGTTTTTTTGGATCCCCAAAAACTGTCTGAGGAGATGGATTAGCCGGCCAGCCTCGCACGCCGGGTTGCCGCACGCGTCCTGTTTTTACTGCTCCATTCAGCAGAACTCCATTATTTCAAAAGCTAAGCAAAAGCAGGCTTTAAAAAAGCAATTTCATCATTTTCTACCTATCTCTGAACTAGTAAATCAAGAAAGCATTCCAAAATTATTTCTCCCACTTAAAATGAAGCAGGAAAAAAAAATACATAGGTTGACAAAATTATTATCAAGGCTGACAGGTTAGCTCACAGTGATATCCTTTGTTTGCTTATATGATGTATTAGATTAATATATCTTCAACATGAAAGGCCTTTTCATTAAACTCAGTAGTGAATAAGGAACATCTGCCCTCACTTTGCACGTTGATGTTGTTCCGGGAGTGCTAACTGTCACGATGACCAGAAAAAAGACATGGGCTTTAAAATGTTTCAGGGGACAAGCCCCAAATGTGTTCATTTTAGATTGTGTGATTATGTATCTACAAAACCCAAGGGCGTCACATAAAAAGCTTTTAGAAATTGGCTACAGCAGATGTACAAAGTTGAATATCCAAAAAAGCTTTTTCTTACACAAAGAGTAAGAATCTAGGACCTGGAAAATTGAAATTTATATCAGAAGGCAGCATTTTATTTGATTCTTTTAAAAAATGTTTTGTTTATTTATTTGAGAGAGAGAGAGCATGCGAGAGAGCAGGAGCAGAGGTTGGGGGCAGAGGGAGAGGGAGAAGCAGACTCCCTTCTGAGCAGGGAGCCTGATGCGGAGCTCATTCCAGGGACTCTGGGATCATGACTTGAGCTGAAGGCAGATGCTTTAACCTACTGAGCCACCCAGGTGCCGTTTTAGTCAGAATTTTAGTCAGAATAATTTTATCAACCCCAGTAGCAAAAAATACGTTAAACAACTAAGTTAAATAAACTGTAGTACCAATGGAAGACAACTGTAAAACTTTAAGGACCCCCTCCAAAAAACTTAATGTTCCAGCAACAATTTCTGTTTTATAAATTATTCCAAATGCAGCAGCTTTCAACAGCCATCTCATTAGGCTCCTGGCTTTCGTGGGTTAAGAATTCAGACAGAACACAGAGGGAGTGGAATGTCCGGACCCTCATCCGGGAAGACTAAAATAGTTGAGGGTGATTCCATGGCTGGAGCTGGAATATTCTGGAATCATCTTCATGCACATATTTAATAGTTAATGCTGGCCCTTGACTGGGACCTCAGTTGGGCTATCAACCAGAACACTTACCCCAGGCCTCTCCAGGTGGTGATAGGGTGGTGGGCTCAGGATAGTTGGACTTCAAGACATGAGTGTCCCTGAGAACCAGCTTGACCCCGTTCTACCTCTCCTAACCTCACCTTGGAGGCCATGCAGCATCTACTGCCTCCTGCTGGTAACGAGCCTGCCACAAATCCTTTCCAACTCAGGAAATCTCTTTGAGAAGAATGCCTGAGAATAGGCAGCCATATTTTTCAAAATACCAAAATTCTAAATAAGAAGATTAATCTTCTCTAAATAATATGCGAGATGAATATAAGTCTAATCATGTTAATGGAAAGGTTTTATCTTCTTTTTAACTTGTCATGGTGCTTTTTGATATCACCTAAGAGACCAAGTGGGTAGTAATAGGTAAGAACATTTTGAGAGGGGTGAATACTGAAGGGAGAGTTCAATATTTTATAGACTGCAATAAATAAAACAGCTTGATCATTCTAAGAATAGACATATCAATCTTACAGAACGGAAAGCTCAGACCCAAGTATTCATAGGAATATTCATCGTCATCATTCCCAATGCATGCTGGGGAAAGGCAGACTTATCCGATCGGTGGTGCGGAGGCTCCTGGTCAAACACAGGGAGTGTATCTCTAATTTATCCAAGGTACAATTGGAATGTTCAAATGGATTAAAGGTTTTAAACGTCGAAACCAAATCAGAAAAAAAATACTTATTTAACTGGGATATAATGCTTTCTAAGTACAAAACCAATGTTGGAATAAATACATATCGAGCTGACCAGTCTGATTATATAAATTATAAGACTGTACATGAAATAACTAAAAACAAAATTAAAAGCAGGTAAATAACTTGCAACACATAAAGCAATCAGGTAGCTAATGTTCCTAGCAACAAAGCATTCTTCTAAATCAGTGAGATAAAGATGATCACCCAAAATGATCAAGGAACATGAACAAGCAGTTTACAAAAGGAAGCCATTCAAATGGCAAGTGGATATGTTGAAATTCTGGGGTGATTATGGGAGAATAAAAGCACAGAGATGGAATAATGATCACCTTTGAGAAGCAAAACAGCCCTTGGTTGAGAAGGGATACGGCTTCGTTACACAGCTGTGCTAGGACATACTTGAGGTTCAGTTGTGTGAAATGGCCAATTTGTGTGCAGTATGGCTTTATTTTAACATAGCCTGGCCACATATGACTTAACCTTAACTCTCAAGCAAAGGAAGCGTGGTTTTAGCAAAGCAACATGTTTCTCTTTGACTTCCCTCCATTTGCCCAACTTGGTAAAGAGCATCAGACCAAGAACTCCCTCTTCCCTTAGATTCAGCATAGAGGAAGCATTCCTGTAGCCAATATCCCGAGGGGTATTTTTCAGATATCTCAAAATGATTGATCTTGAATAATAATAATAAATACATTGCCAATCAGATTCAAATTTGGTCTTTTTTAAATGGCGAGGCGTTTTTGTCAAACAGATTCTTGCACAAAACTCCAGTATATGAGACATGTCAAGTGGAGGTTGGTTTAGGCCACAAAGGGCCCTTTCTGCTCTGCCTCCTTCTAGTCCTTGGAGCAGCCCTCTCCCCCCTCTGCATTACTCTGTAGTCTGGAGCCCCCTGGAACCCCCGAACCACCATGACTTTGAGGAAAAGGCAACTTCCAATGTTGAGCACTAAAGAGTGTTGAGTGAGCTCCATAAGGAAGAATGGATATTACTTCCGTTAATTTGCACAAAATGTGCACACCTAGAGCGTTTTGTTCCTTGAGAAAACTGGGTTGCTGTGAAAAGCTGTTGCTTAATATTTACAGCATTAATTGTAAAAAAAAAAAAAATCCTTTAGGGGCATTTATAAAGATTTCAGTGAGGAACACCTAACACTTATTTTTCTAGATATTTTTATGAGTAATACAGGAACAATAATTATTTTTTAATCTCCTCATGATACCTCTCTTTGATTTAGTAAAAAAAAAAAAAATACAAGCTAGAAAGAAGGAAAGAGAAGTAAGGTATATAAAACATCTGTCTTTAAAAGTTCAGATTTTGCCTCTGAGGTTGAAACAGCAAGAATTTTAGGATGCACTTGAGCTCAATTAATAAAGTACAGTGAAATCATGTGAAAACCACTTATAAATAGACATGCAAAGAAAAGCGCTGGAAAGGGGGGTGTATCTTGTGTGTGCTATTGACTTCAGGATGGACAATGAGCATCTGTATTCCACTGGACCAAAAAAAAGATCAAAAAGACAATTTGGACTTCAGTTTACTCCGGAAGCAAACAGCAGTGCAAAATCAAAAACAAAAACAAAACACATTAAAAAAAAACCCAAGTCTGTAAACCAGATGAAGATGCCCGGTGAGTGGCTGCAGGTGGGTGATTGAGGCCGTGGGCACTCGCGGAGGCATAATTCGAATGCACTGGCAGGCTGGGCAGAGTAAGACGTCTCTTGGTTCAGAGCACTGAAACATCATGGGATCACTTCCTGTTTCACTCCCTGTCTGTCAGGCCCAGAATCTACGATAAAAACCAATAATTCTGCTACTCAGGAAGCTAGGCCTCCCAAGCCTAAATGCAGGTTCTGCACCTTAAAATTATTGCTGTGCCAATACAGGACCACCTCCCACATCTGTGCCTGGACCCCCAGGTAGCCCCATTGGCTATTTGTGTCTTGTTGGCAGGGCTGAATCAAAAGGAGGAATGTCAGCTGCTAATTGCCCATTGCCAAATGTCTACAGGGAAAAGAATTCTCTGGGAAAGTTACCCTGGGGAAAACCTGTGAGAAAAGGGATCAATCTCTCATCGGCTTTAGAATGCTTATCCTGTGCTCCTTACAGGGCTTGAGTGTGCGTGGATGAGATGAGAATGAGCCTCCGTGGGGCTAAAAACCAGGGAGTCTGAGACACCTACCATAGAAGGCAGCCTTCAAGCTGTGTCCCTGCTCAGAGAGCCAGATGCAGTATTTAGAAATAGGGACCATCGCCCAGAGGACCCAGAGAGAAACCTGGACTTTCCTCCTTTTCTCCTCTCCTGTGGAGTGAAACTCTTGGAATATGTTAAGAATCTGGAAGCCATCACTTCACAATGTATGTGTGTATGAAGACATCATATTGTACACTGTAATTATCCACCATTTTTAGTTGTCAATTACACCTCAGTCAAGTCGGAAGAACGTAAAACAAGAAGACTCTAAGGGCAATGACAGAAGGGACTGTGGGCTTCTGAAGATCCCATTCACTTTGTTGACCCATCAACTGAGTCCTCTGTTCTGGACCAAAGCAAGGTTCCTAGCTCTTGAGAGAAACTGGAAGAATCCAGAGGAGTCAAGACAGAGGGCAGGAGGGCTCCCCGGAACACATTGAGCTCATGATCCATGTTTCTTAGTAGGGCCATCCGTGGCATTTTGGGCACAGTGACTCTTCTTGGGCAGGTTTAGTTGAAGCATTGCAAAGTGTTCAGCGCCCTTGACCTTCAGACGTCAAATGCAAATAGTCTTTGCCACGACCCGAAATGTTAGACATGGGTGCACCTAGTGAGGTGGGACCACCCCAGGGCGGCTGTCATTTTAAGGAAGGAATTCCCGAATAGCTTGTCAAGTTAAGGAATAATATAGGGACCTCCCCAAATGGGAGAAAACTTCGGAGTTGGTCTGCAACCATTCCTGAGCACCTATTAGCTCAGACAGCGGCTGTGACACATTGAGAATTAAGTTTTTGCTTTATAGAGTGTGTAAAATGTTTATTGTGTCCGTTCTTCAGCTAATGCTTTCAGTTCAGTTTGGTTTATTTTTATGACTGTTCATTTCGGCTGCCTTGAATATATGACTGACATTAGGTTTATTGGAATTGCTGTCATTGTCGTTTCCACGTTGTAAACACCAAATGTGAAGCTGACTGTGTTCTTCAGTCTTTCCAGGATGCTAACCTCTGTTTTGGTGGCTTAGCTCTTCTGTATAGGAAAGGGCATAAACCGGACAGTTCTTTCAAGTTCAGACACTTTTTTTATTTTGTGCATGTCTGATTTTGAGAGATACTCGGGAGGAAAATCAGGGTAAAAAAAAATCCATATTTGAAAAAAGGTATGTCCAGTCTAAGTGTAGTCTATTTCTCCATGTTCTGCCAAGCTGAAATGATCTTTTAGATGCATCTGATTTCATGGGCTATAGACCACCAATTTTACATAATTTAAGCTCAGGAGACTTATACCAATGCAGCTCAGCTCCAAATTATAGGGGGGTAGATACCAGGGGAATGAGTGAGCGTTGTGCACAGACATTAGAAGAGAATTGGACAGGTAAGGAATGGCAGAAAATATATGGAAAGAGGCGAATTGATTCTCCAAGCAATCAAAAGAAAGAGCTTTATTGTTTCCTGGGCCATGGTTCAGTGTTTTCAACACTTTATCAGGTTTTATGATTAATAGAAAAGTTGACCAGCAATTTCTTTGAAGGTCACTGGTCTATTTTTTATTTTTTTAGTTTCCATTTTTTCACAATCCGCTAAGTCTTACTTTACTACAAAATTGACATAAGAAATTCAAGAAGGGAAGATTCCTAATCTCTCCCCTTCTCACTCCAAAGTGAGGGACTGTCTTTCCAGGTCCAAATCACCTCTCACCTCTCACCCTACCTTTATGTCTCCGGAGGTCCTGCTTAAAAGACTGTCACTGGCCATGTTCCCTACTTGTGTGGTGATAACAAGCATTTGAAGTGGGACGCCTGGGTGGCTCAGTCAGTGAAGCCTTCAGTGAGCCTTCAGCTCAGGTCATGATCTCGGGGTCCTGGGATGGAGCCCCTCATCTGGCTCCTTGCTCAGTGGGGAGTCTTCGTCTCCCTCTCCCTCTGCCCCTCCTTCCCACTCATTCTCTCTCTCTCTCAAATAAATAAATAAAATCTTTAAAACAAAACAAAACCAAAAAGCAAGCATTTGAAGTGCTTGGTAAATTTAAGGCCACAGGTCACCAGATCTAACTCTGAGATTCAAAGCCAGGTGCTCTGGATTGGTGTTCTCCCCCTGCCCCCTTATCCTGCCCAGTCCAGATGATTTGTATCTTCAGGCACATTTGGGGAGCTCCTAATACTACTCTTCAATCTTCCTTTGATAAAAATACAAGCAGCGGGGTAGCATGAGGAGACTGTATAGTTTTGGACACAAGCTCATGAATATGGCGACAAATGACCTTTTCAGTATATGACCTTTTCATGTGTCCAAAGAAGAAGTAAATTTTGACTTAGAAAATATCTCTGTTTTCTGCAAAATACTTACACAACACAGAGAAATTGCCAGCATACGACAGGAACTCATCCCTGCCCACAGTACATTTCAATGGATAGCTTACTTCCCTGCCTCCTGCCCCCTCACCAAAGTGCCGAGCTCATCAACCACCGTCTTACTTGTTAAAGGAAAAAAGAGTTTGCTTTGCCCATGTGAGAAAAAACTTGGACCTTAAATAGAAAATTAATATAGAAGTGGCATACATGAGGTATAAGATTTAATTTCTAAAACTCCTAACTCTCAACCTCTCAGAATTATTTAAATACAGTTTAGTTGCTTTGGGGAGAAAGAATAAATTACGAATCATGTTTTCACAGAACTTTCAAATGCTCATCTCTCCAGAGAGAGTAATGAAATAGTGTAATAGAAGACCAGGTATGAATATAAATTGACTAAAAACAAATTCATTTTAAGATATTAATAAGACTAGTTCGTATTGTTGCATGTCCAGTAGATGCCAAATTCTGTGCTTGGTGCATTCATGTATATTATTTCATTTAGTCCACATAACAATCCTACAATATGAGGGCTTGATAGACGAATGTGAATCCCAGAGCAGTTAAATATTTGTCCAAAGTCACATAGAATTTCATGAATTGGGCCTCAGGTCAGTCGAAACTAGTCTGTTGGTCTCTATACGGTTATTCTAAACCTGCAGCTTGGCATCTAGACTCACTCGTAACAATGCAAGGGATGCTATTGGTAATTACAGGTATAAATTTATCTTTTGTGAGAAAACTGGATAATTGGTTACTCTAGTGAACAGAGCTAGTTTATTTAGCCATCAGGCAAAATTAGCATGAGAGGCAGAGGAGTTGAATAGGGACATATAAAAATATTTGGTGGCAAGGAAAAATGGCCTCAAAACACAAAAGAAGTACAAACTCAAGAGATGATGTTAGCTTAGTCACCCAAAACTCACCTGAAATTATCTGTAATCTGATGTGAATTGCATTTAATAAGCATGGTGGGTACATTTATTTTATTTTTTTTATGTGTATTTATTTGAAAGAGAGAGAAAGAGAGAGAGAGAGAGAGAGCACCAGCTGGGGGAGAGGGCAGAGACCCAGAGAATCCATGCGCAGACTTCCCACTGAGCACAGAGGAACTGACTAGGGGCTGGAGCCCAGGACCCTGAGATCATGACCTGAGCTGAAACCAAGAGCCAGATGCTTAACCGATTGTGCCATCCAGGCACCCCAAGCATGGTGGGTACATTTAAATGTTTGATCGAATGAGCCTCAAAAAAACAAAAACAAAAACAAAAAAAACCTCACCGTGAACAAAATCTTCAAGTGCCACATGTCCAAAATAGCTTTCTATCTTTTGCACCTAAATGTGGTTGCCCTGAGCCTTCTCATTTCACATCCACAGAGAAATGAAGTGATTTGCTTAAGAACGCGAAGTGAGTGGTAGAACTGGAAGGAAACATCCAATTTAGTGCTTCATTCCCTTTCTGGAGTTTGTGCTCTCGACTTTTCCTGAATAAGAATATTCATTTCCAAAACAGGAAGGGATGGGGAGGGAGACAAACCATAAGAGACTCCTAGACTCAAGAAACGAACCAAGGGTGGCTGGGAGGTGGGGGGTAGGGAGAGGGTGGCTGGGTTGTGGACATTGGGGAGGGTATGTGCTATGGTAAGTGCTGTGAAATGTGTAAGCCCGACGATTCACAGACATGTACCCTGGGGCAAATAATACATTATATGTTAATAAAAAAAAAGAATATTCATTTCCATCATGTACTATCTGTTCATAGCATTCCATGCTACATCTGTAATATCATAGTCCGTATTTTATCAATAGTATGAAGGGGTACTATACTATACTATATATATGCTATATATATATAGTATATATATATACATACTATACTGTACTATGCTATACTATACTATAATCATCTAGAGATAGATATCTATGCCTAGAGATGAGGGATCTGGGGCTCTGGGAACTAAAGTTATTTGCCTGATCTCATGTAGCTACATATTCTCTTAGACCCTCTTTTATTTTTTCAATGACTTTGTTTATTCATTTTGAAATTTACACACAGGTAAAATTCACCTCTTGAGGTATATAGTACTATGAGTTTTGATACATGCATAACATTAGTACTCGCAAGGGTTTTTATATGAACCCCGATTATTTGGAACCCAGATTATTTAGGAAGAAAGTATAAAGCAAATTACTTTTTGTGATTGCTCAAAAATAACTGCGGGAAAAAAAGTCACAGTGACTGTCTGCCAATCCATGTCCTGGTTTCACGCTTGGCTGGCGAAGGAGGGTCAAGAAGACTATGAGCATTTCCTGACTCGATGCAGAATTTCTGAAAAAACCCAATTAACATAACTTCGTATGTGCTTTTACTCTTGAAGGGGTAGATTTTACATATCATAATGTATCTTTCTGCTGGAACCTTACATATGTCCAAAACCAAATCTAAATATAGCTTGGGAGCTCTGAATGGCTTTAACATTTTTCAGTGGTTAAAAATGATCAAGAGCAGCAAAGTATTTCCCGATATGTGAAAATCCTATATTAAATGTCATTATCCTTAAATAAAGTTTTATTAGAACACAGCCTTGCTCGTTTGTGTACATATTGTCTAGGGCTGCTTTCATGCTACGACGGCAGAAGTGAGAATTGGCAACAAAACCTGGAATAGTTATTATTGGACCCTTTAAAGAAGAGAAGTTTGACCCCCAGATCTAAAATGACAGTAAAGTATAGCAGCTGCATTGAGCCCCCATTTTATTCCTTTCTCAGTGTTTATTTGCCTAACCATGCGTGGAAATGTGTAGCCTTGATATGTCTATAAAGTATTCTGAAGAATATCGAAAAGGTATGAATAGAGGGTAGATATAGGGAAATTTAAAACTCTTTCAAAGTGCTTTTCATAGAGAGAAAGAATATCATAGATCATTTTCTACATTTGATATAAGTTTCTCTTAGGCAAGATAATCTTAGAACAAGATGTTAATTACAATATAACTCTCATAATTTACTCTTTAGCTTATTAGCCTGCCTGCCTACTCTATGCTCTACCCACAATATCTGCAAATTATTATGAGTTCAGCCTCCTACCCCCAAAGAATCTTTGCTTCCTTGGAGAAAATGAAATGTAGATTAATCAAATTGAAATTGAGAAGACAGCTCTAAAAATCGAGTTTGAGGAGCATTGATTTGTTCATGATTTATGGGCGAATTTAGCAAAACACAAGTCCATCTGGATTTATTAGAAGCTCTGAATGGTATTGCTGGCTAGAGTGAGAGTAGAAGCTTATACAGGGTTTGTCCCTCAAATCTGCTGCTAAAGCATACCCTCTTTTAATTATGGATTTATCTTCGCAATCACCCTAGGTGTTGTGATGTTCCATATTCGAGAGGTGAAAAAAATATGACTTGATTTCACTTGCACAGCATATAATGGGAAAAGTTGCATATAGATCCTAAAGTCTAGACCATTTTGAACTATTTACTATTACCATCTCTGGACTAACTTTTGAAGGACTGATTTAGAGGTTTCATGATTGGGTCCACGGTTTCACTGAAGTGCCATTGTAACTGAAGAAGGTCCAAGCTTTAGCAATGGGGAAATGATTTAGGTAAACTAAGGCACCGTGGTATGATGGAATACAAGACACCATTCAAAGTGGTATGGAGACCATAGCAAGAAGCACAAATAAATATGCAAGATAACATTAAGATTCATAATTAAAATAATATACACCCAGGAGGAACCATGGGAGTTAAAACAGGGCAGTGGTCCTCTAAATGTAGTCTCCAGCCCCATGCAGTCTGCATATAAGAAAGACATGGAACTCGGGTACCTGGGCGGCTCAGTTGGTTGAGCGACTGCCTTCAGCTCAGGTCACGATCCCGGCATCTCGGGATCGAGTCCCACATCGGTCTCCCTGCTCGGTGGGAAGTCTGCTTCTCACTCTGATCTTCTCCTCTCTCATGCTCTTTCACTCTCTAATAAATAAGTAAAATCTTAAAAAAAACCATGGAACTCAAGAGCTACTGTTGAGAAACTTTTATGACAATTTGACAGATTAACTTTACGTTAAATTTAAAATTTTCTAAAAATAGGCTTGTAATTATTTTGTCTTTCTAATTTCATTTTTATTTAGTAATTCCTTCTCAATCAATAGTTCACTTAAGAAATTCCATTTAATGGACATTAAAATTTTATTTTCAGAAAAGCCTATGCTGGTGTCCGGCCAGTTGCTTGTTATCAAATCACTGTATTTGGCCAAAATGAGAGAGTTTCGTTTTGTTTTTTTTCCCTTGCATTTAAGCAACTTGTAAGTATCAAATGCTATTTTATGCTGCAGGAGTGTGACAACAAAATTCTGTTTAAATGACTAAATCATTGCTGGAACATAATTTAAGGGAGGGGGGCAGCAATCCTACAGAAATGTGTCGATTAAGTTTCTGTGCAACCAAATAGAAATGTCAGGATCTTCCCCCACTTAAGATGCAGGGACCAAGGCACTCAGGCATGCAAAAAGAATTTGATTTACAATTTGAAGGAAAACCAGCAGTAAAATAATTGAGAGCTGGAAAGCAATCTCACTCCTGGCAAATTGCTTTCCTCCATGCATGCTCCATTTAGGGGCGATATTCAGATACTTACATTGAGTTTGTGCATATTTTCTTTCCCCTGTGAATATTCCATCCTTTTGGATTAGGACTGTTTCTCTGCTTCGATCAGCAGAAGAGAATAACCAGGTTACCCAGCACTGCATTGTGCTTGGAATTTTAGAAATAGAAAATGGTTGATTTTTTTAGGGGTAAATGTGATAAGCTGACTGTTAATGAGAACGTTCTTGGCCGCAAAATCGCAAGCATGGGTTCCTTTCAAACAAGCTTTAACCTGAGTTCGTGGGAATCAGATACGTGAAAGCTCATTGCGAATTGTGAAGGGTTGGTAAAATATTTGTTAACAACAAGTAGTACTACTACGACAATTGTAATTTGTGATAGAGATTTAATGACTATCAGCCCTGGGGTGGCTTATGGCTTGCTTTTCCCATGAAGGAGTCATAGATTAAAGAGGTCTTCCTCTCTTGCCTACCTCTACGAATGAATTATATATTCACGAATATGTAAATAAAATATGTGTTGTCTTGCTAAACCCTTGCTTAGTTGTTCTCTGAGTCACATAGATATGTAGTCATTTACTTATAATTTTTGAAAGTCAGTGGCAAAATTAGGCCTAGGAATTTGGTTCCCATGCCATGTGTTTCGCCATGGAAGCGCATTGAACAACAGCAAGAATTTTAAAGATCAAAAATGTCTTTATATTGCCGTGTCCGAGGGGTCCTCTTTTATCTTTCTCGCTCCCATTAGAAACTATTTTTGGTTTGCTTACAAGAAATGCAAACCTGACAGGTTCATTTTGATAATTGCCTCTTGTGAGCCTCTGACACTTTATGGGCTGGAATCAAAATTCTAATGGTCTCTGAAGGTAAGGCATAAAATATCATTTGGGGAGGAGGAAAGAGGGTTATTGAAAGTAAACAGGAATAGACAATGCAAATTAGGCTTGAGCCAAGCACCTGCCTGTTTTAAATTTAAAATTGACTGTAATCCAGAGCCGGTTATACCCTGGGTACCTAGAGGAAGATGGAGATGAATATGAAAGGAATTTTTATTAAAAAAAAAAGTTTGCAGGACCACAATCCATGAAGTCTACAATTGATAGTTTGCGATTCTCCTGGCCAGACATTTGTCTTACATGACCAGGTCTTCCTATACGTATCAGCAATGGCACTCTTGTTTTTTTGTGTTTTTACAAAATCTCAGACCTTCAGTTTACCTTCAAGAGCACGCTTGTTCTTTGAATTAAATCTGAATGTGCCTTTGCCATGAGCCTAAGTCAAACCAAGGCTCCGCGTTGCTTTGTGACTAAATAGGAAGATTTTAAGAGCAGTGCATGACAAATGGTGGGTTAAAAGTTTAAACTGGATGTGATTGTGCATACATGCACACGCATACTCGCACCAGAGCCCCTCTACCCACGGTAATGAGGAGCGGTCAGTTAAAGCAAATAACCCTAGGGGGGAAAAATGTGACGCACACATGACTGAAATATTTTTTTTTTTTAAGATTTTATTTATTTAACAGAGAGAAACACAGCAGGAGAGGGAACACAAGCAGAGAGAATGGTAGCGTTAGAAACAGGCTTCCTGCCGAGCAGGGAGCCCGATGCAGGGCTCGATCCCAGGACCCTGGGATCATGACCTGAGCCGAAGGCAGACGCTTAACGGCTGAGCCACCCAGGCCCCCCATGAAACATTTTAACTTAAATATATTTATGTGCATTTATTTCTCCATCTCTCGGTGGAAAGTTACTGTTGTTTGTTTTTCTTTCCCCAGCAAGTGAGGACTTCTAAATGCTTTCCCAAAGCAAGTGAGGTTCTTCTTGAGTAGAAGGCTGATGATCAAAGGGCCTCTCCCATTCTTGCAGTAACTACACTCTTCAGGAATCATCTGTCTTGTCCAGGCAGGGTTTCTGTAAGCCGAGGGCTTGGCGCCCATATGGCCATGTGTGTGCAGAACCAGTCTGGACTCTACATTCTGCTTGAAGGCTTTTCCAGTTTTCTTCTCATACCTAACTTGCAGTGATGTTTAGCAGTCCGCGTTTATCCAGTCTTTGCAAGGAATTCAACTTCGTTTTTATGGAAAGCATTCTTTTTGCACTCACCTTTCATTTGCTCATGTATCATTTCCCAGATCGTTATGATTCCAATAACAAATGATACCTGAATAAAGAGCTTTAGAGGAAAACTTAGCAGATGCTTGGAACATTCCAGTGTAAGGGTTTCAGACAGGTATGCGTGGAGCTTAGGTATGTAGAGCCTTACCTACTTGCTTCCTTTCTGTATCCACTGAACACTTGTCAGTAAATCTTGCTAGCAGATTGGAGATAATTATTTAACCTTGCTTTTCTAATCTCTAAAGAGCTCAGAATAAAATTTTGTGACATACTTCCAGAAACCTATTGTACGTGATGGTCTATATTTTTTCATTAACTTGACTTCTAACTTCATCTTCTTTTTCTACATTTTTTTTTCTTCCATGCTCATAGATTTTCTTTTCTATGTCTCATTATACCCTGCGAGAACTCCAATACTTTGCTAGAATGGCAATGTGGTTGTGCTTAATGGATGTTTGTTTTTGCTGTTGTAGGCACGGTGTAGTCCGTGTTATGCAAGATTTAGGTTCTAAAATTAGCACATAAGGGAAAAAGTACTTAGTTAAAATTATTCTCGCACTTCCCTTGAGAATTAGGCTCTGTGGCTTAATCCAGCACCTCAAACCTCTGGAAGTCTAAAACACCCAGTTTTCCCATAAGCTTTGCAACCAATCAAGATTATGTTGAGTGTCGGTGAAGTAGTTTGGCTTGTTTTCAGGGGTGTATCTGGCAAATCATAGGTGTGCTTAAAGGATAGAGGCATGTGGGATGGTCACACCCTAAGACGGGCTCGTGGGAACTGAGCCTGCCCCTCACCTAAGGAATTTCAAACCACATCATGCTTGATGTTATTTATGTTATTTATTAGGCATTCTTCCTTTCTGGATTAACCAAGTCTCATCTTTCTGAGAAGATGAGGACAGAACCTCATAATATTCTCATCATATGTTCACGTAGGACATGCTCAGAAATTTTGAAAGACTTAAACTAAAAGAAAAATGGAAAATCTTTGCATGCCTTTCCAAGCCAGGAAGAGTGCACTCTTAATTTTTTTAACTTGGTGTTTCAAAGATCAACTTCACCATTTTAAAAGTTTATAACCTAGTTCTTGGGTGGTCGCGCTACCGATAGGAAAACAGACTGATGTTCCCAGGTGCTTCTTAAATTGTACTAATTTCTTCAAACATTAAACTTTTAGAAAAATTTGTGCGTTTGAATTATCACGTCTCATCTCCCTATGTTATCTGCAGATCTTTAAAATATAGGCTTCCTGTTTTATTCCTACCTTTACATCTCCTAATAAAAGAGTATTTGTCATTCATGTGTCCTATTAATAAGCTAATAAACTATTAGTCTTCAAAACAGAACTGCACATAATATCCCTATTAGTGTTTCCCTTGGTAGACTATAAATGGAAGGCTGTTATTTCGTGTGTGCATTTTTGTCTCATCCAAGACTAATTTTCTTTACTTAAGAGGCCTGAACTGGAGCATTTTTTAGTTCAAAGTTGGGAATGTACCATTCGACACTTTTATGTCTGTGCCCCCCCCCTCCCCCCGAGGACACCTGATTTGTTTTGAAGGAGACAGCACCGCATAATGGTTTGGGTTTCAGAGCATGTGCTCATGAGACTGCCTGCTCTTTCACTCACTTTTCCCGGACGTGCGACTCAGATTGTCTAATTTCCTTGCACCTCAATTTTTTCATCCGCAAATAGGGATAGCTCTATCTCCCTCCCGAGGTCACCGTGAAGATTAAATGAATTAAATTTATCTAAAGCCCTTGGATCAGTCTTCATATACCGTGAGTTCTCAGTAGATTATGATGAATATTGACCTTGATGTGTGTGAGGGAGTGGGATCCCCAGTGGATGCCAGTGGGCATCACATGACTGGTTGGAATGGCGCCAGAATGTGTTCTGTTAAAGCAAATAACCCCTTTCACCACCTCCCTCCTCTCGTCCGGTACAGGTGGCCCCAACCATTAAGGAGCGGATGATGAAGAAGGGAAGCCTGATGCTGGGCTACCAGCCCCATCGAGGGAAGGTCAACTTCTTCCGCCAGGTGGTGATCAGCCCTCAAGTGAGCCGGGAGGACATGGACTTTCTCCTGGATGAGATAGACCTCCTGGGGAGGGACATGTAGCTGTGGCTTTTGGTTCCCAGAGGCGTGAGTCCTGTCCTGGGGAGGCTTCCAGATCCAGGGCATCTGGGGACACAGAAGAGACTGCAGCCCTTCTAGGGAGAAATAGGAAAGACAACTTGGCCGAGTGTGGTCAAACGGAAATGCTAAGCAAATACTGGGAAGGACTGGTTAGCTGCCTAGGCACTACTGTCGCTATTAAAGGAGGAAGTGAAAAGTGGATTTTCATAAGAACTGTCTTTAGGACATAGCCTTGAAGAGAGTTTAGTAAGTACCACATAGGGCCTGGATTCTAAGCTTCCTTTGCTCTTTAAAAAACATATAAATTAATAGTTGAAAACAGTGGTTCTCAAAATGGCGGTCCCTAGATGAGCAGCATCAACATTGCCAGGGAACTTGTTAAAAATATGGATTCTCAGCCCAGCCCCAGACCTACTGAGTCAGACGCTCTGGGTGCACCACTCAGCGTATTTTAAATAGCTTTTCAGGTGATTCTGCACCAAGGTAAAATCTGAGAACCAGTGGTTTAGTGAAATCTTACGAAGACTGAATAACAGCTCTGATATTTTGCCAGCAAAGAGATATCTACTAGTTCAGGGTCCTCTGAACCAGTGTCTGAAAATATGGCTGTGGCACCTGTAGCACCAATGTTTAGGGGCATCAGAAGTCCATCAAAACTATTTTTAAAAGGAGAAACTATTTAAGATGTTTACTTTATAAAGATATATCTCTTATGCAGCCGAATGTTTATTCTCAAAAGATAAAATTAACTATTATCTATTCTAAATTACCTAACTTAGAGGTAAGGATAAAAGCAAACCCTTTGTAGCGTGGCCCTTTCCATGAAAGCAATAGTCCTAATTCACTTCCTAAAGCACTTTTGTCATAGCTCGGCGTAGACATACGTAGATGTCTCTGTGTACTGGTTTCAGCGTGAGGGGCCCATTTCTTATCTTGTTCTCTGCTTATAGGAAGTAACAAGAATGAAGTCCAGGGTTATACAACATTCCCTTTCTCAAGCTTTGAAACGTCAGTGTAGACTACTAAGTGGTTCATATTAGGCAGAGAATCTGAGAATTAGAGGCCTGTCAGTGAGAACACCTCCTCCATTTCTCTTGGGAGTGGATGATTGTAATTCTGTCTCTGATCCTGGTCTTGGATTTCTAGAAGAACTCTGTTTGACTAAGAAATAAACAGAATCCAGAGGTGTGGGTGCAGAGTTCAACAAGCCAAGATTGCGAATCTAGTTAGAACTCTGATTTGGAAGGCAAAAGATGGAAGAGCATTTAAGTATTAGACCAGCATATTCAATAATCTTTCATATGATATCATTAACTTTTGTTGATTAAATTTTGAAGAGTAAAAAGCCGATGTGCACTGTTTGCTTTTATTCCATATTTTCACTTTAGGTTATGCAGTTTCTCAATATCTCTATTGGTCAAAGAATATTTTAATCTTTTTCTCAATTACTTTCTTCTCTGGTGATAACTGTGTGTGCATTTGTTTTACATACCTTGTTGCTTTTTTGTTTTAATGTCCACATAAAATGTGCCTGAAATTGATGTTTGTAATAATTCTGGTTTCATGAAATAAAATGCAACATTAGCACACGCTTCATGTTACTGACTTTTCTTTTCCTGTCATCTTCTCATTACTGGGTTGTCTCAATACATTTTAGAAGTAATTGAGTTCCTTTGGCATTTTAGCTAAATAATCAAGGGAGCATGTTGGAAACTGTCTATTTTTGAGGTAACCCCTTGAATAAAATGGAAAAAATAGCTCTAGCAAAGGAGGGATTTGCCTCGTATTTAGTTTTTTGTCCTCCATGTGACAAAGCCTCGGGAACCCGATATCCACACGTCAGCTCTCATTGGGCCTCTTCTTGAGAGATGATAGTTCTTAATGAATGAAGAAAACAACTGTTAAGAGACACTGAAGATTCCTTTCCTTCTTCCTTCAGATGTTCAGTTATACCACGCCCAATCAGGTATTTGAATGGTCAAGAATAGTTTTTCGATAAAAGGCTAATCATAATTCATTCACACATTGAACATATTCATGGTGTCCCGACAGTGTCCTAGGCAGTTATCCAGGTGCCAGGGATGTGCTGTGAATGAGACAGAAAAGTCCCTGCTCCTTGGAAGCTTTCAGTCTAGTTGAGGCAGGGAATCCACAAGTAAATAGGTAATGAGTCAGGTGATAATAAGTATTTTAAAGAAAAATCAAAGAGAAAAAGGGAAAGAAGATGGAAAGGAGAGAGGGGAGGGGTGGGCCACTGGAGAAAAGTTGGTTAGGGTGAGGCATCTCTAAGAAGATGACCTTTGAGGGGAGACTAAGGAAGTGAGGGAGGGAGCCATGTGGGCATCTGGGGGAAGGCATTCCCGATAGAGGGTATGGTAAGGGAAAAGGTTGAGGAGCTGCATTCGTGGTATGTTCAAAGACCAACATGGAGGCAAGTGAGGCTGGAGCAGAGGGAATCACGGGATAAGTGGCAGATGATGAAGTCAGAAGTATCTGGAAGTCAGTACACTGGGCCTTGTGGACGGAGACTTAAGTTTAGAAAGAAACACACTGGAGAATCTGAACAGGGTATTGATGTGATTCAACTCATATTTTAGAGGGATCATTTTGATCACTGTTTGGAGAATAGGGTGCATGGATTCAGGGAGACCAAATGGGAGGCAACTGCAATAGTTCAAACAGGAAATGATTATAGTTTATACTAGAGTCCCAGTGAGGGAAGTGAGGAAAAGAGGTCCAACTGCAGAGGCATTTAAAGGTAGAATTGAGGGGCACCTGGGTGGCTCAGTTGGTTAGGAGTCCAACTCTTGATTTCAACTCAGGTCATGATCTCAGGGCTGTAAGATGGAGCCCTACATTGGGCTCACACTGGGCATGGAGCTTGCTTAAGATTCTTTCTCTCTCCCTCTCTCTTCCTCTGCCCAACTCCTCCCCTTGCCCCAGCTCATGTTCTCTCTCTCAAAAAAAAGAAAAAATTAAATACAGAGTTGATAGGGTTGACTGAAGAAGCAGAGTGCGCCAGGAAATGAGGAATTCAGGAGGGTTTCATATACTTTTGTCCTGGGCAACTATAAGAAGAGAATTCCATCCACTGAGGTAAGGATGGCAAAAAGTAGTTTTACCTGGTTTTGGTCATGTGAAATCTGAATGGTCTCCACCAGCCAACCAGATTAGATGTAAGAAATCATGCTTGAATCTCAATTTCAGAGGGAAGTTGGAGCTGAAGTTGTTAATTTGACAGCCATCAATATATGGATATTATTTCAAGTTATGGGATTGGATGAGATCATACAGAGAGTTCCATGGATATAAAGGAGAAGCAGGACAAGGACTGAGCCCTGGGACTTCAGCTCAAGAAGGAGCTTGAGAAGGAGAAGAAGGAGAAGACCAGCAATGAAGACTTAAAAGGATCAGCCAATGAGGCAGAGAAAGAACCAAGAGACTGGTTACCTGCAGGCTAAGTAAAAAACATTTTTGGGAAAGAGGGAGTGACCAACCATATCAAATGCTGGGGATGGGTCAAGTGAAAAATGAGATTTCCTTTAAAATTGGCAATGTAGAGGCCATTTATTCACTGAAATTTTATTTGCTACATATAGGCATTTAAAATATAATTTTCAATATTTCTTCTAGCAGTCAGCAGAACTTTATTCAATCAAAAGACTTCTAAATTCTTCTTTTGGCTTTTGATTTTTATCAATGGTTCTTTATTAGAAAAAGATCTAGTAACATGAAAGGATCTGAACTTAAAGAATTATCTCATTGCTAACTGCATCAAAGAAGATGAGACATAGCAACATATAACAGAAAACCCAATTATTTGTGGTTTCTTTGGAGGGGGTTATTTTTCTCTGTTCTAAAGAGTTACCAACAGAAAATCTGGAGTCAGTATCTTGTATTTGGTTACCCCATGAGCAGACATGGACTAGGATTTGAGAGCAAGCAGGCTGTTCACTTGGTAATCCCAGGAAAAGTGTTCAGGAAGTAGTGGAGTGACAGAGGGAAGGAAACCAGGGTAGTGAACATTAGTGAGCAAATTAATGCTGTGACAACTGAGGCTCAACCCTGCCCATGACCTCTGGGAAAGAATGTAGAACGTACTTCAGATATGTCCCATCAAAGGGGTAAGGAGGAGGTGCTATTTAGCGCATTGGTCAATTAATTGGAGGAGAGTTGATCCCAGGAGCATTTGTTGTTCCCTGACCATCTTAATCATGCATCTTCCACCCTAGGAGAGGGTCTCAAGCAGAGAATACAGGCGCTTGTGACCAAAGCCTAGAGCAGGACTGGCGAATGTTGAGGAGATTCAGGAAGGGCGCTCATGGCTTTTGTAATAGATGGTGGTACCTCCCCCCTATTGTCAGGGACACCAGATCCTTCCATATTTTTGCTCTGCCATCCTTAAGGATGGATTCAATCATTAAACTTTACTCATGGGTATCCTCTGAGCACAGTGGCTCTAGCCATCTCCTCCGCATTTTAGGCAGCGAGAAATAGAAAGGAACTTTCCCAGAAGCTACTGGCCACCCCTTCATTGGCCACACCTTCTCTTCAGGGAAGAAAGGGAAATGTAATATTTTTTTGTCTGTCTGTTTTTGTGGGGTTTTTTAATTTTTAGAAGAAAGAAAGAGAGAGGGAGCAATAACATAGGGGAGAAAGGGAGAGGCAGGCTTCCCGCTGAACAGGGAGCCTGCAGTGGGGCTCAGTCCCAGGACCCTGGGATCATGACCTGAGCTGAAGGCAGACGCTTAACCCACTGAGCCACCCAGGTGCCCCTTTTGTGGGTTTTTTCAAAGCAAGATATATTGCTGCCCGAAATTGTATCAGTAGTTCTGCTCATGGTAGGAAAAACAGGAGAATGGAGACTGGCAGGCAACGTGCAGTTTTTGCCATTGCGGCACATGCATTGAGTGATAGCAGTTTTGAAAGCATGATTTTTCCAGACAGCTCAGAAATTAACCTAAGTTGATAAAGTTGGATTCCACTTACACTGGAATCTCGTCTGGCCGGTTCTAGCTGAGCAAGTCAGTTCGGCCCCACTCACATTTATCTAATCCAGCTGCAAAGGGATTGCTACAACCTAGAATGTCTTAATCCCCTTCACTCAATTAGAGCCAATTTTGAACTGGGAAAAACTTTTTTTTTTAGATTCCATTTAACCTCTTCAGGACCAGCTTCATTTCTCTTAATCTGAACCGGTCGGAACTCACCTAACGTAATTAGAACTGGCCTGATTCCAGACTGAAGCAATTTTATGTCTCCTTACCGTGATCACATTCCATTTGAGCAAGCTCGATCTTGTGGGGATTCATTCCAACAAATTAGAAATGGCTAGATTTTTTTCAAATTTGTTTTCGATTTATTTTGTATGGTTTAGTCCAAGAAAAACTGGGTTACACTCGCTTCATCCAACTGGATGCTTAGAAGGACTTCCTTTTTAGGAAGCTCCCGGCTTTAGGGAGCCTGTTCAAATGGCATTGAAGGAACACTTGACCAGAGAAAAATCACCTAATAGCACAAAAGACAACCCCAGGCTCAACTGGGGTCGCACGTGGGGAAAAATGGGCATTCTCCATCTTTGTTCTATTTTCCACGTCCTTCTACTAAGACTGGTTAAATGAAGCACTGGATGCCCAGACCCTGAAAATAAAGGCTCGTGGAGGGAGGGGTGTATGTAAAAATCAGAAAAATAATTCAGGTGTCCTGTTTCTTTAATGTCCTAGTCCCACAGGTGTGGTGTATTTGGGGCTAGATTCCACAAGTGCGAGGAACCTCTTATGCAGAGAACCAAGGATGATTGATGACATTGATTGATTACACCAATATCTAACATCTGCTGAGTCCATACCACCTGCCAAGGGCTATGCCAGCTGGTACATTCACACGGTCCTCATGAAACACCATCGTAGTGGGAATTACTGTTAGTCTCGTTTTCAGGTGAGGAGCCCGGGACTCAAACAGCGTAAGAAAATTCTCCGCGATTACCGAACTAGTGAGTAGCAGATCCAACAGTCAAATATCAATCCACCTCACCCCAGAGCCCAGGTTATAAACTTCATTTTTCTCCAGCTATAACAGAGAGGAAAGAGTCATCTTAGATGGATCCTAGCAATCTGACTAGGTCTGGCATCCCACAGTTACTTGGCAAACAAAAGCATCAAGAACCAGCTTGGTCTCAGAGGGCAATAATTATATCATACTGTCTTGGTGCCTTTCTCGGATCAGAATATAGGAATTTTCCTGTCTGCTTCTTGCCTTTGAAGTTGGAGGGGTGTAGAGAAGGCCTTTTGGCTTGGAATATTAAGAAATATTAAGAAATTTTTACAGGGACCACCGCGGAGGTGAAAATAAATACTTTCTGAGTTTTGGTCCTTGCTTTGTTTTCGGACTTTTGTGAGATCCAGGACCACTGTGCTAATCATGCTTACTTGACATCTCCACTCGGTGTCTCACTCAAACTCAGCGTGCCCAAAACTGACTCATGATTTCCTACCCCTGTCCTACATTCCTCTTCAAACCTGTTTCTTTGCCTGTGTTTCCATCTCAGGGAATGACATCACTCTCTATCTAGTGTAGCAAACCAAAATGTATAATTCATGCCTGATACCTTGTCTCCCTCTCGGCCCCCACTGTCCAATCTATTAGCAAACCTTGTTGGAATTACCTCCAAGATACGTCTCTGATCCTCCCATTTATCCCATCTCATTGTTTTGTCCAAATTCCAAATTTCTTTCACGTCTCCCCTGGACTAGAGCAATAACCTCCTTGCTGCACCTCACATGGGCTCTGGGCTTTGTCCGATCTACTTAACCAAACTGCGGCCAGATGAGAATACGAAACTGATCCTATCTCTCATTTTGTTTGCTCTCAGGGTTGACCTGCCAACTGCAAAAGACCTTCAGGAAACCTGCTGGTCAACAGAGGAGCCCTGCCTTGAAAGGGTCTTAATGGTGTCTCAGAAGGAGGAAGTTGGAGGAGGATATTTACTAGCTTCTGGTCTGTGCTCAGGTGGCTTAAGGCAGCTCTCCGGAGGCAAACCGGTTGGGACACAGTTCTTCATGGAATAGTTTAGGACTGGTGGACAGAGCAAGGTGAGAGTCGTGATGTAAGTCTTGAAAAATCAACTGTTGTGTGATAAGCAAGCTGTCTGTGCAGGTGAGTACTCTTTTGTCATGATGGGAGAGATGAGTCAAAGGTTTGGATAAGTTAGTTGGCAGGAATTTCCTAGAGCAAACAGTAAAGTTTCACTGATTTACGGCCTTAACTTTCTGAGCGAGAATCTCCTGAAATGAACATTTAAATCATGTTGACGATAGCCATCTTAGTTCTCCGTCCTGGTGGTTAAGCTACACGGAGGCAAGTGATTTCAATTCTCAGGATAAAGATCAAATTCTGCCCGTGGCTGCCAAGGCTCTGCCTCCTTCCAACTCTGATACAGTTTCAACTTTATGTTGTGTTACCTCCCTCCTGCTGAGAGCCAGAAAAGTCAGTATCCTTCCAGATCCCGCATGTCAAAACTTTGTACTTTCTTTTCCTAAAATGCTACCCCACATGTCAAAACTGTGAGATGTTTCTTTCTCTTCCCAGAATACTATTCCTCTCCTTTCCTAACTAAATTTCTTCACACAATTCAAATCTCAGCTTGATTCTCAGTTTTTTAGGGATGCCTTCTCTCTCTGCATCGATATAAATACAAACTCTATAATTTTCTTAAACTGTATGTGTTTGTAATTACATCTCTCTGTGCACTTTAAAAATTAGATTATGATATACATAGGGGGCTTAGGACATAGTAATTGCTCAATAAATGTGGCAGTAAGGAAGGTTGGCAGGCTTTAATGTGCCTTAAGAGATAGCGTTTTTATTTAGAGGACATTTGGATAATTAATGTAAAACAACTAACCTGTGCCTGAGAGAAAATTCTCGAGTCACCGTTAATCTTAAAACACATGCTACGAGCGGGGCACCTGGGTGGCTCAGTCGTTAAGCGTCTGCCTTCGGCCCAGGTCAGATCCCAGGGTCCTGGGATCGAGCCCTGCATCGGGCTCTCTGCTCTGCAGGAAGCCTGCTTCTTCCACTACCATTCCCTCTGCTTGTGTTCCCTCTCTCACTGTGTTTCTCTCTGTCAAATAAATAAAATCTTAAAAAAAAAAAAAAACACATGCTACGAGCTGAAATGTCAGGTGTTCGTGTTAGTATATGGGCTCCTGCAGAGGGAGAGTGAAGTTTCCACTTAAACATGAATTTAGACTTCTCTCAGACAAATGTTCTTACCGGAATAAGTATAATTTACAATTTTGATTTCTAAATACTTCCTCATGAGAGGGTGAGACTAAATCACATCTACCTTAGGGCATCACAAGTTATGGCTTGGTTAACGTTTCCCTGACACTGCCTAATACCAGCTTGTATTTGCAATATTCCACAATCCTGCCTGATTGCTGATGACAATGTACCCCACAAAGAGCCACAAACTGTCGCTCAAGGGAATGGTGAGCCCTAAACCATTTATTCTGTTATTTGAAAGCTTTAACGTTTCTTGGGGCAGATCCTATTCTTCGGGGGCCAAGGGGTGAGAAGGTTGTTAGGCCGCCATTATGAAAACACAGCTGTTCTCTCAGCAGGTGGGGTCCCCTGCTGCTAGCAGGCTGGGTGAGGAAGGAGATGAGCACGCTTTGGGGTCCCTTCATGACCTTCCTATCTCCCTGCTCTTAGAACAGGACCCTAATGTCCCACTGAAGGACACATATTAAGTATAAAAAAAAAATGTCATTTACATCATCCTGAAATCAACATGTGAGTTTGACTTTCAGTTGAATGATTAGGTCAAGTGTTCAAACACCCAAACACATGTTTCCCTAAAGGCCTCTCAGACTTGAGTCAACTAGTCCTCTCCACTAGAAAGGAACTTTCCTAACTTGAGGCCAACAGCCTCAACTTAATGTTTACTGGCTGTTGCCTTGGGGTCTGTGGGTCGATTCTGGTAATTCTCACATCCCTGGGGAAGAACTACACAACCCAACTTACATGGCTTTTAGGGCATTCTCACATTCATGTTGTAGAGACTTGCTAGCCTGCCAGGCAAGAGCACACGGGTTCCTCTTAATCTAGTGTGCGAATTGGAAAAATACATTTGGGATTCTCCACTACCTGGAGGCTCTGGATGCCCATTACAGTTGCAGCCACATACTAAGAGACTAGGTGGGAATTCCTGCATCACATCTCCTTATGGGAACAATCAAGGGTGAAGAACAGATCCTGGGGATTACACGTAAGAAGATTATGCGGCACTTGGGTCTGTTCTATCCTTCCCGTGGCCGGCTCAACCACACGCCTAATCCTGCATATTTATGCTGTAGCAATAGTGTCCTCTACCTTTATTGGTCGGTGTTATAAGAACATGGAAATGAGATCTCAGTAGTGTATTTAAGGAAAAGGTTCTACCTCTAGTCTCTCTCGCTCTCTCTTTCTCTGGTGATAGATTGAAGGCATGTGGTTATAGGACTGGGGCTGCTTTGGCCAGGATGCAGGTCGGGTGCTGGCAGCAGGTCTGGGTTCTCTAAAGCCAGGAAGGGAATAGGAGATTTCATGTATTTAGTTATCTGTTTATTATTTAGAGTTTGTTTGTCTATTTATTTATTTATTTAGTTTGTTATTTAGATTTTATTTATTTCACAGAGAGAGATCACAAGTAGGCAGAGAGAGAGGGGGAAGCAGGCTCCTCGCTGAGCTGAGAGCCTGATGCGGGGCTCGATTGATCCCAGGACCCTGAGATTATGCCCTGAGCCGAAGGCAGAGGCTTAACCCACTGAGCCACCCAGGCACCCTGGGAATAGGAGATTTTAACTGGAATGCAATGATTTGGTAGCATCAACACTCTCTTCACCTTGGGAAAAGTATGCATCAAATCCTGGAGAAATCAAGCCTAAATAACAAAATCTAGATACCAACGGTGGGGAAGACAGAGTTAACAGAGCCTGAGAGGGCTGTGAAGGCCTGACTTCTAAATGAGATCAAACCGGTACCAGTGTTCTTGACTGAATACTAGCTGATGTTTGAATTTGATCTTTCAAGTCAGCAGTGTAATGTATGTGATATGTGTGTGTGGATTGTACTATCCTAAAGGGTCAAAGTCAGGGTGCACTATTATGAATGAAGGCATTTGTGGAAGACTGATTGATGCAAGTCTTCAATTCTGGGTAAATGAAAAAAATGGCTGTTAGTCCCAGGGAGTTTTGAAGGGGAGCTTGTTTAGCAGACAAGTGGGTGAATCTGATTTTGGATAAGCAAGTAGCTTGCAATAAGAGTGATGTGATACAATTGAGAAAATGGAAAGAAGCTACCTATCAGTTGCCATTATTTGTGAAGATTGAAGGAAAACTGGGTTACCAGCTCCGGTGCCAACCCATATTCTAAAAAGTGCCTGGTAATTAGAAACCAAGGACTGGCATTTGTTCAGCTGTGGCCGATCTCAAATTTCATGCCAAGTGTTGTGTGACGCTGTCGACTGTAATGTTAATTGAATGGCCTGCCATCTTGGGCCTAGATACATGGATTGGCTTTGGTTTGTTTGTTTGTTTGTTTGTTTGTTTGTTTATTTGACAGAGAGAGAGAGATCACAAGTAGGCAGAGAGGCAGGTGGGGGGGGCGGGGAGCAGGCTTCCTGCTGAGCAGAGAGCCCAATGTGGGGCTCGATCCTAGGACCCCAGGATCATGACCTGAGCCGAAGGCAGTGGCTTTAACCCACTGAGTCAACCAGGTGCCCCAATATTTTCAAAATAAGAAAAGATCCAATGAATATTCATCAGAGGTTTTGCTGAATTCAGAGCAGGAGATGTGTGTGTGGGTGACCTTGGACCCCATCGTGAGCTTGATTGTTAATGACTTTCCTTGACTTGAAGAGTAATTGTCCCTGAAACCCCTTCTCTGTCTTTTCCATCTAAAATCTAAATCCTGAATCTAAAATCACCATTAAATCCTGAAAATTAAACAAATACTCGGCCGTAGTTGCCCTGGATGACAGGAGTCAAGAATACTCGAGACTGAGTTAGGTTACATATCAGTTTCCTACTTGGTGAAAAATTGAGCCCAGTAAGTTTCAGTGGTGAAGTGGAGCATCAAGCTCACTGGTTCAGGGAACCTGTATGGAACAAACAATTGAACAAAACATACAAAACAGCCGTTTTGAAGATGTTGGACATTAGGCAATGAAGGACAGTGATCCCTGTGAAATAGGAAACCAATGAGATGAACCCACAGACTCCTTCAGGTTACTATGAGATTTTAGAGTGTGGCCCAAGTAAGGGGATCCCAGGTGGAACTCAGTTAGATAAGCTAACTCCTTCGTTAAGGAGGCCAATTTGGGAGAAGGGAGAGATGGGGAGCTAGAAGGTGTGGGGCAGACTATAGGTGACCGTTGAATAACGTGGGTTTGAATTATGTGGGTCCATTTATAAAGGATTTTTTTTTTTCTGAAAGAGTTTTATTGTTTCCATTTGGTCCATGGCTTGGGAGAAGGTTCCAGGGTGCTTAGATAGCTGCCCAGTGGCTGCAGGGAGAGGCTCAACATAAGCTCTGCTACCAGGTGGTCACCAAAGGGACCCCTCCAGGGCCACTGGGCTTCAGAGGCTCCTCTCTTGCAGATGGAGGTTGACAGAGCAGCTGGTGATGGTGGCCTTCACCTCAGTGCATTAATTCTGAGCAATCGGGGAACTCAAGGTCGATTGTCAATAAAGAGCTAAGCTCAAAAATTGTGATGGCTGGTTCAAAAGGTAGAGGATGATGGCTCAGAAGATGGTCCGCAGAGGTTGTGACTGGACAAGAGGTTGGAGGGTGGTCGGATGCTGGAAGAAGGGGCAGCCCAGAGTCTGTTCTGTCCAAACACTGTGTTTTATTGTTTTTAAAGAAAATATTAGAATATTTATTTGTTTTCAAGATACAGAGGAATTTTTTTTTCCTTTTTATTTTAAATTTTAGTTAATAAACAGCACAATATTGGTTTCTGGAGTAGAATTCAGTGATTTATCACTTACAGACAAGACCCAGTGCTCATCACAAGTGCTCTTCTTAATACCTCTCCCCCATTCGGCCCCTCCCCCTCTCATCTCTCTCCATCAACTCTCAGTTTGTTCTCTATTGTTAAGAGTCTCTTATGGTTTGCTTCCTTCTCTCCTTTTTCTCCCCCTTTCTATATGTTCATCTGCTTTCTTTCCTAAATTCCACAGATGAGTGAGATCATATGGTATTTGTCTTTCTCTGACTGCCTTATTCTGATTAGCATAATACACTGTAGCTCCATCCATGTCATTGCAAAAGCAAGATTTCATTTTTTTGATGGTTGATTGATATTCCATACACACACACACACCACATCTTCTTTATCCATTCATCAATCAATTGTCTAAAGACTGTTGAAGCAAGAGGCAGATCCGTGGGACCACCAGGAACATGGCCCATATGCAGATTTTTTTTATGGTCCAGTACTGTGAACATATTTTCTCTTAGGATTTTTTTTTAACATTTTCTTTTCTCCAGCTTACTTTATTTTAAGAATACAGTCTATAATACATATACAAAATATTTAGTTGACTGTGTTATGGATAAGGCTTCTGGTCAACAGTAGGCTATTAGTAGTTAGTTTTTGGGGGAATCAGAAGTAATAAGGGGATTTTCTTTTTCTTTTTTTTTTTTTGAAGGTTTTATTTATTTGACAGAGAGAGAGAGAGAGAGATCACAAGCAGGCAGAGAGGCAGGTAGGGGGGGAGCAGGCTCCTCGCTGAGCAGAGAGCCCGATGCGGGGCTCAATCCCAGGACCCTGTGATCATGATCTGAGCTGAAGGCAGAGGCTTTAACCCACTGAGCCACCCAGGCACCCCAAGGGGATTTTCAACTGTACAGGATTCAGCAGCCCTAACTGTGTTGTTCAAGGGTCAAACACATTAGATAGGAAAAAAGCTTCAGAAAATTCTGGAGGTCCATGAAATTTCTCCCTTGAGGATTTTGACAGAGTACTGATCAGCATGTGCATGTGAAGAAACTGCCTGTCGATGGAGAAAGAACCCTCTTAAGGGACTAGAGGAAACAGTACTCAGGCCTTCCTATCAGCTAGACTGAAAAACCTTATGATTCGCAGGACACCAAGTAGAATACTCAGAAGGGCCTTGCTTCAGTGATGGGGCAGAATTAGTCCTAGACTCAGACATCTGGGTTGTTTCCTACTTTATTCCTGGCGATATTAACCTCGATTATTTGGTTACAGTGGGGTCTACTAGGCCTTCCCACTGCAGACTGATGTTTGAATTTGACCTTTTCCTTCCTTTTCATATACTAGTCCTTAAAATTAGTTACGTAATCCAGGCCATACTCAAATGAAGGAGAACAAAACTCCGTTTTCTGGAAAAAAGAGTGTCAAAGAATTTGTAGACATATGTTTAAAACATCCAACAGCGATTAACTAAACCTTTGGGGGGAGATACATTAAGGCTTATGCACACATCCTGTTTCTCCTTAAAGTTCTACACACTGATTTTATCATTCATCAGTGCATGTTGCTTAACAGGAATTATTGGGTGTTCTAACGGTGATTTTCTATTTCCTTCATGCCTCCCATATTTATTCTTTTGTGAGAAAGCCTTGTCCCTTTCCCCTCATTTATTTATTTAGTCATTTACTTATGTCATTCTGGACTCACAGAGATTCATTTTATTCTCTTAGTCATAATCTAATACCACTGTTACTTAGTTTGGTGCTCAAATTGTCCTAGCTTTGACCCTTGGGAGCTTTTATATCTGAGCAGTATATATATATATATATATTCAGATATATATTTATATCTGAAACTATAGTTTCAGATCATCACCCTAAAAATTTCCTTATGTGATCCCTTTGTCATCAGTTCCTCTACCTTCAAACCTTGGCAACCGAGGATCTCATATTATTCCCTTTTCTATAATGTTGTATAAATGGAATCATATGAATGTTGCATGTAGAGTCTAACAACTTTTATTTGGTGAAATGCACTACAGATTCACCCATGTTTTTGTGCTAACTGATGGTTCATGTATTTTTATTGCTGAGTAGTAATCCTTTGAATGCATATGCCATAATTTGTCGATGAACTTATCTGTTGAAGATATTTGGGTTATTTCCAGTTGGGAGCAATTACGAATAAAGTTTCTACAAATACTCATAGACAGGTTTTTGGGTGAACATAGATTTTCAATTCACTCTAGTAAATGCTTAGGAGGGGATTGCTAGGTAACAGGGTAAGTATATACTTAGCTTTACAAGAAACTTGTAAATTGTTGTCCAAATTGATTGTACCACTTCACATCCCACTAACAATGTATGTAATTTTTTTGTTGCTCTATATTCTCACTAGCACTTAATGATATTGGTTTTTGTGTCTGTATACAGAGGAGTAAAAAAGTTTCCCTTATCCTCTTGTGTTCAGTATGGGAACCTGTGAATTAATTGAAAAAAAGAGACGGATTAACAGGAGAAAGGTTTATTTTGCATGCTGGGTGGAGCCTCCACAGAAAAGAAGTAAAAACCCAGGGGCACCTGGGTGGCTCAGTCGTTACGCGTCTGCCTTCGGCTCAGGTCGTGATCCCAGAGTCCTGGGATCGAGCCCCGCATCGGGCTCCCTGCTCGGCAGGAAGCCTGCTTCTCCCGCTACCATTCCCTCTGCTTGTGTTCTCCCTCTCACTGTGTTTCTCTCTGTCAAATAAATAAAATCTTAAAAAAAAAAAGAAGTAAAAACCCAAAGAAGCAGTTAGATCCGGAGGCCTATATATCAAAGGGTGACGAACTGTGAGGGAGATTAGAAAAAGGAAAAGAGTTTGGGCTTTCCCGAGAGGAAGGTAAGTGGTGGGAAGGTGACTAGGAAATATACAGTAAGTTAGAATTGTTCAATAAGGTTTGGTATACAGACTCATCAGGGAGCCTGCTTCCTTGTGATCGCTGTCAAATCAATCAATCAATAAATAAATCTTTAAAAAAATAATAAAAATAAATTCTCCCTCATGCCAAAAGAGGAAGAGAACTTGCAGCTGTCCTTTCTCTCGAGCATTTCCTTTAGAAAATATGAAAATGTAAATACTCTCTTTGTTTTTCATGCATTTTAGTCTTTTTAAGAGCTAAGTGAGCCTTTTGCCAGTTTTACATTCCAGAGGTTTCTTTCCTGAGAATGGTGGGCTATTTCTTTGAAATGCAAAGATCAAGAAGGATGACCTTGTCTTTCTGCCTCTGTGGGAGTTTTAGCTTCCGTGTTTCACTCTTAAGTTGTAACTTTCTGTTTAGTATAGAGATATGAGAAGCTTTATTTTTCCTTTCGATAAAAGCAATTAACATGTAGGTAGTAGATTGAATCTGCTTTGCTGTATAGAATGGTGTGATTTCTTTCTGTCTTTATAATCTCCTTATATGTACCTCACATTCTGATTTAATGATTATTCAATAATAAAACTGTTCTTTTTTTTCTTTTCTACCTTTGTGGAAAAGTTTTTATGGATTGGCACAAGATATTATTTATATCACTAGATTTCCTCATTAGTTATCAAGAATCAGTTGTAGAGTCTATTTCTGGGCTGTTGATTCTGATGACTGTACCTTTATAGTATGTCTTCAGACTTCATAGTCTGCCCTTCAACTTAGTTTGTTTTCAGAGTTGTTTGAGTTGTCCCAGTTCCTTTACATTTATATATAAATTTTAGAATTTTCTTGCTGATATTTATAAAAGAAGGTACGGGGCTAGGATTTTTATGAGATTGTGTTGAGTCTGCAGTTCAAATTAGGGAATAATAATGTCTTAACAGAGTCTTCCAATTCATGATCACAGTGTAGTGTTCCAATTATTTTGGTCTTGTGGGAGCACATTTGCTATTTCAAGGTATGCCTCGTTGATATATTATTTTATGTTTTTTTTAAATATCTCATTTATTTGAGACAGAGAGAGAGAGCGCGTGTGCAGAAGGTTGAGGGAAGGGGCAGAGGGAGAGGGGGAAGCAGATTCACCACTGAGTAAGGAGCCCAACCTGGGACTAGATCCCAGGACCCTGAGATCAAGACCTGAGCTGAAGGCAGGTGCTTAACTGACTGAGCCACCCAGGTGCCCCTAAAGTGGTCATTCTTAAGAAAAGGTAGACACAAGCAAAGCTCTGAAAACCAAACAAAAGTTATACTTTTGTAAGAGACATTTGCAAGTATAAGGGAAAATCTCCATTTGTAAGCCTGTCTCCCTCAGCACTAGGAAGAGTGCGAGGAGTCTAAATCTCAAAACCTTTATCTCTGGAGGAGGCAAGGACTTAATCTGCATAACAACAACCTTAGCTGTGTTTACCTTGCTTTTCTTGGTGATTTCCCGTAGCTGACTCCCCTTCCCCTGACATCAGCTTTTGTCCTTAGCTGGAGATGGTATTTAAGGAGACTGTTTCAGCCATTTGGGGGAGTTACTCAGTTTTCCTGGGTCTTTCCCATGTATACAGGAGACATACATGTTATTAAACTTTTGTTTAATTGTTTAATGTTATTAAACTTTTGATTTTCACCTGTTAATTTGTCTCATATCCATTTGATTCTTAGACTTGCTAGAAGAAGCTTAGAGGACCGAGTAAAAGGTTTTCCTCTTCAATGGTCTTTTATATTCCTTTTATTAGTTTATTATAGTTTTCAGCATATGGATCCTGCACATATTTGTTAGCATTTGTTAGCATTTAAACCTTTTCTCACTTTGGGGGAGCGGATTATAATTATGCAATTTCTCCTTATCCTATCTCTTTACTAGTTATGCTCAGTCCGTGTACTTTCTAATGATGTGTACTTTCTGATGAGTTTTATAATCTAAATTGTTTTCCTTCTTTTAATGAAATTTGATATCATTTCCTTTTTTCATAAAATAGATCAATTCTGTCTACTCAGCACTTTGTACTTGTAAAAAAAAAAAGAATTGGAAAAAACCCCAGTGTCTTTGAGCAAAGTAAATGAAAAGATGGTGGTATATTTATGTGTATTAAAAGTTAAACTGACATATTAAAATTTTGAAGTTTATTTGAACAACCATCATTTTGAACTGGGCTGCTCAAAACAAAAAGTTGTTAGGAGGGTTCCACCAACAGGGGCTAGAGGTACAGAAGACATAGAAGCAGAACGAAGAAATTCTCTGATTTGCTATAACCCAAGTGATTGCATTACTCGGGAAAGACTAGTTTGCTGTTTGTGATTGGTTGTTCTTCTTAACCTTGAGGCATTCATAGAGATTAACTCTGGGTTGGGTTTTGGTTTGCCTACTAGATTACCAAGGCATCTGAGCCACCTCAATCTGATGGCATCCCTGTTTGGTTAGTTTAACATGTGATAAACACTACATGGCAGTTAAAATGAATAAGCTACGTATCAACACAGATGCATTTCAAAAACATAATCTTGGGGCGCCTGGGTGGTTCAGTCAGTTAAGCACCTGCCTTCAGCTCAGGTCATGATCCCAGGGTTCTGGGATCGAGCCCTGCATTGGGCTCCCTGCTTGGCAGGAAGCCTCCTTCTCCCGCCACCATTCCCTCTGCTTGTGTTCCCTCTCTCGCTGTGTTTCTCTCTGTCGAATAAATAAAATCTTAAAAAAAAAAAACAAAAAAACAAAAGAAAACACATAATCTTAAATAAAGAGAAAAAAGATGATAGAACAATACATATAGAGTTACACTTACAGAAATAAAAAGAAAATCATACACAGAAGATAACACTCCAGACTGTAGGTACACACACTGATGCAAAGGATCCACATTTAATCTATAACAGGAGTGGGGTCTGGGAAGCTCAGTAGGAACAGGGATTAGGTACGGAGGATAGTTACCTGACGGTGGTGATATATTTATAATATTTTGTTTCTTTTTATTTTTTTCTTTTTATTTTTTTAAAGATTTTATTTATTTGACAGAAAGAAACACAGCGAGAGAGGGAACACAAGCAGAGGGAATGGTAACAGGAGAAGCAGGCTTCCTGCTGAGCAGGGAGCCCTATGCGGGGCTCGATCCCAGGACCCTGGGATCATGACCTGAGCTGAAGGCAGGTGCTTAACTGACTGAGCCACCCAGGCACCCCTATTTTGTTTCTTTTTAAATGAAAGATTAAATTCTGAATCAAATGTGACAAAGTACATTTATGAAGTCTAGATATATGTATAAGCCTGGGTATGTGCTGAATTTTTACTAATAAAAAAATGAATGAAAACCAAAAAAAAAAAAAAAAGCATGAGGAACAACAAACAACAGTAACAACAAATAAGAAGCCACAGTGTTCAAGAAATTCTGAGAATTAACAAGTAGAAACACTGAATAGAAATGACATCATCCATAGCAGCCTTGCACTGAAATTTGGATAATGGAGCAAAAGAGTCTAGAAGTAGTTTCTATTACAAGGACAGATCTGTGTCCTGCAGGAAATAACACAAATCAATCATAAATGAGTTCCTCACCCTCATCCCCACATTATATGATGTTGGGGTAGCTATCTGGCAATTAGAAAAATATAAATGATCTTCCCTCAAACCCATGCCATTCACCTAAATACATTCTAGAGTAAATAAATAATTATTAAAAGAGAGTGTCACAGAAAATCTTTAAGAAAATAGCATTAGGTATATTTTTTCAGATTTTTGGAAAGATAGTTATATTCTAAATCTGAATGCTGGAGAAATCATAAGAAAATAGAGTGAGTGATTTAGTTCCATACATATTTTAAAATTCAGATATATTAAATACGCATTAATAAAATGAGAAGGGAGGTAAAAGCTGGGAAAATGTGGCAACTATTATAATATATAAAATCATTTAGCTCTGATAGATAAATATACAAAGGATGTGACAGATAATTCTCAGTGATAAAAGTGCAATCTCTAAACAAACATGAAAAAGTTCAATCTTTTATAGAAGAAATGCAAATAATATCAACAATGATGTTTAATCACGGAATATTAAATTAAGAAAAGGGGTAATCTGTAAAGCTGGTGAAAGTGCTGGTGTTCTCATGTATTATTGGGAATAAAAATAGACACAATTATTCTGGGAAATAATTTGGACAGAGATGACAAGAACCATGAAAACATTCATAATTTCTTGTAATTTATCTTAGGGAAATGAAGGATATATAAATGTTAACATGTGTAAAGATGTTCATCAAGCCAAGATGTTCCTAATGCTGGAAAATGGAAAATGAGAAATAATGTAACAGATGACAATGTGAGAATGATAAATTAATGAGCATAGATACATATGGAAGACAAAATATATTAAAACAGGGTAAAAGTTGTTTGGGGCACCTGGGTGGCTTAGTCGGTTATGTGTCTGCCTTCAACTCAGGTCATGATCCTGGGGTCCTGGGATCGAGCCTCACGACTGACTCCTAGCTTAGCAGGGAGTCTGCTTCTCCCTCTCCCCCTGCTGCTCCCCCCTGCTTGTGGCCTCTCTCTCTCTCTTTTTGTGAAATAAATAAATGAAATATTTTTTTAAAAAGTTGTTTGTTTTCCATGATTCTTCTTGACTTCATATTAGGTCATGCATAGCAGTCTACAGAACTTGTCTACATGATTATCCTCTGACTGTAATTTACTCAATCACTTCTATAATATTGACTGTTAAATTTTTGAATGTTCAGTGTTTGACTTTAAACTGAGTATTAGCATTTTAAGAAGTCACATTTAGTATCAATTACTCAAGATTTATAACTTGTGAATGATTTAATATCTTTACACTGGGCTAGTGCATGAATGATTTAATTTCCTTACACAGTATCTTTATTGTTAACAAAATACTTGTCTCATAAAACAAAACCACAAGGTATTGCCTACATTAACAGCTTTTTTCCTGTCCTGTGTGTGCCAACAGCAGAGACATTCCTTCTTGTAATCATGACTCAACATAGTCCAAAGGGGAGGTAGAGTGAAGAGGCATTGCGGCAAAACCAGTTCTGTTCCAGAAATAGGGTCTACTACCCACAACCAGGAAAAACCAAAGAAAATGTACTGCTTCCTGGTTTTGGAAGATTTTCAGCCGACTCCATTCAGTCCCAAACAAGTTCAAGTGCGGAGGTTGAGAAGCTGGGAGGATTTCAGCTAAATACCACCACCATTATCTTTCTAGGTATCCAGTGCTCCAAGCTCTAACTTGAAGGGATCCCGAGTGCCCTGGGAAATTGAAAGGGGATTATCCACAAAGAGCCTCAGATAGTGAACTGTAGCCTGCACTACTTTCCAATACTTTAGCACATACTTTTTTTTTTTTTAAAGATTTTATTCAGTTATTTGACAAAGAGGAGAGGGATCAGGAGTAGGCAGAGGCAGGCAGAGAGAGAGGAAGAAGCAGGCTCCCCGCTGAGCAGAGATTCCCAATGCGGGGCTCAATCCCAGGACCCTGAGATCATGACCTGAGCCGAAGGCAGAGGCTTTAACCCACTTGAGCGACCCAGGTGCCCCAATCACGTACATTTGAGATACATATATTATATAAAGTAACTTGAATATACATTCCTTGGATAGATGGCTGCTCCGATCTCAATAAATATTACAGGGATGGTTAATTCATATATAATTAAGTGTCACACTTGATAGACTGTGACTGTAAGTATTGCTCCTGGGCAGGGACTTGAGGATATGGTGGGTTTTAAGAGAGTAGCCCAGGTGCACCAGGAAGCAAATCTGGACCTGTGGCACCCAATTTCTCCCAAGAAAAATACCAAGTCCCCAGCAAATCAAGGGATGGGGGGTTGGGGGGGTGCAGGCCTGAACAAACCCAGCAAATGGGATCGTGGGCAGCCCAGGGAAAAAGAGGGAACCAGCGCTATCCCGCACACTGCTCCTTGTTCTTACTGCAGGAAACTCAAAACAATGGTAAAACCTCAAGAGGTGAACCCACCAAAAGAAAGGCTGAATTGCCCACCGGTCTAGCAGGATAGGGGCTCAGAATAAAAATTAAGTAGATTCTGTAGAAAAATAAGACGTGACATTTCTTGCATGCCTGAGTTTGTAATCTGAGGTTAATAACCACTACAATTGAATTAGGATATTGATATTAAATTTTACTGCTACATAGCATGTTTAGTTATAATGGCAACTGGTGCCTTTTAAAAGTAAGATTCCAGAATGTTCTTCTGGCTTCATTCTGAGAAAAAGATTCCAAAATGGTGAACTGTTGAGTTTACCACACCCACACACAGACACATAGAAAACAACTCTAAAAATATATACAAATCTAAGGAGTTTATTGAAATGGAATCTTTTCTCTCTTTCCCCCCCTAATTTTCTGTAATAGAAAGGAAATGAAATACATATTAGGGGCACCAAGGTGACTCAATTGGTTAAGCATCTGCCTTCGGTTCAGGTCATGATCCCAGGGTCCTGGGATCAAGCCCCACATCGGGCTCCTTGCTTGGTAGGGAGCCTGCTTCTCCCTCTCCCTGTGCCTGTAGCTCCCCCTGCTTGTGCTCTCTCTCTTGCTAGCTCCCTCTCTGTCCAATAAATAAACAAAATCTTTAATAAAAAAAGAAAAATAAATATTACTGTGAGTACATTAAGATAATAAAAGGAAAGTACTTTAGAGGCTCTAAGTATTAGGAGTCTTAGAATGTACTTCCACTTTACAGATGAGAGACTGGGACCCACACACTGCAAAGTACCTGTGGCGGTTTTTAGGCCTTGCCTAAAATTCTTCATCAGTTCTCTCATTGAGACTTCTGAGGCCCTGTGTCCTTGCTTTAAATTTGAGTGACTTACAACTGCTTGGTTCAAGAGTGCGGGAGAAGTTATGTTCTAAGACTTCCAAGAAAATGTCATAAACATCCATGTAGTTTCTGCCTGGTTCTCTTGGCATATCTGCCCCAGAGGAAGCCAGCTGCCATTAAGAACTCTAGTCCTCTGACACTCCCAGCTGGAAAAGCCACATGTAGATGTTCTCAGTGTTCTAGATGATTGTCTCAACTGAGCTCCCAGCCAACAACCAGCATGAACTGCCAATTGTGGCATCTTGGCTGCCAGCTTGGCTCAGCCATTAGATGATTCTAACCCCAGTCAACATGGAAGTTCAATGGCAGAAGAGACCCCAAGTGAGATCTGTCCTGCCCAAGCCTTTCCCAAATTCCTGACGCACAAAATTTGAGGAAGGTAAAATTGTTGCTTTAAGCCACAAGGTTTTACAGTCATTTGCTACATTGGAATGATGACTAGAATCCCCAAGGTCATGGAGCGAGCTAAAGGATTGAGAAAAAAGACTTAGGCTAGAACCTAAATTCTCATTCTCACCCTTTGTGGGTTCCAAAAGAATGAGATGGGATATTGGAATAAGACACATGCATATTTTCATATAGTCATTGTTTATTTCTAAGTTTGGCACA
>CM053603.1:59621071-59709865 GCA_028646535.1 Procyon lotor
AGTCTTCCTTACAGAGGAAGTTTGCCAACTCCTAATTTGATAATCTGAATAAGGCACTTAATACAATACCTAGCATGTAGTAAGTGCTAATAAATTATAGATGTTTTTAGTTTTACTTTTAAAACTAAATCTTGATTGCTAATGTCTTTGTTATTGGCAATTTGATTTTAGATGCTCTGGAAAAGTGATCCATTCTTGCTCATTTACATGCTGTTGGTGGTAAAATTTTCATATCTCTCCATTCTATCTAAAGGGATGTATATATAATTTCAGCCATATGGATCTTTATGAGTGTGGATCATGCCTAATTCAGCCATATGGAAATTATTTTCAACTTAAAAGCATTTAAAACCAACAGATGATTTCATCTCTTCTATATGCAATTATTATGAGAGCTGAAATGTCCTACTTTTGGATGCCAGGACAAATGAATTCAAAGGATTTTTTTAAATCACTAATACTGAGTATAAAAAGGGAAGTAAAAGTGAGATTCAATTAAAGTATAATATTAATGGCTGTCATATATGAAAATTAAGAATGTGCTAGAATAGCAAAACAAAATAAAATTACATTCATGGATCCTATGACCCATTTTCCATTTACTCTAAGTACACGATTAAAAGATTTTAGCATTTAAACTAAAACATTGTGACATGGTGCTACACTAAATGTTAACCCAAATGATATTTGGTAGAAAAAAATTTCTTTTGGAGGATATGGGAAATATACCTATTTTATTTGATTAAATTTAGTGGGAATAGGCTGTAGAATATAATTTGAGAGTAGGTGAACTGAGTTGAAACCTCGTGAAGAAATACCAAAAGGTGACTTTCTCAATGAAGGGTAGTAATAACATAACCCCATTGCATGGAGGCTTCAGTATTGAGCTCAGGTAGTGACAGAAAAGTAATGACTCATCTGGAGAAGTCTGGTTGTGTTGTATTCAATCCCTGGCATCCTCAAGGGGCGGAGAAGTTCATGTCTCACAAACTCTCAGGGCTCAGCCAGGGTCCAATCAGAAGCAGTCATAGGATGTTTTTGATGCCTCCTCTCTGGCACTTACTTACTTCCTCATGAAGTTCTTTCCTTTCGCCACAATGCCAGCACTGCATGATCTAAATGTTCCAGACTGGCACTACCTGCGTGGTAACACAGGTTCTAGACCCAATAGGTTTCAGATTACCAGTAGAGCAAAGGAGAAAGCTAGGGATTTCTTCCATAAATGTGATTAATCGATTATTGCTATAGATGTCTCCTAACTTCACGGGAGACCCAATAGATTTGACTCACTACACTCTGTACCTCTCACTACCTCCTAGCCTTCAAAATGTACTTACCCTGGGTCCCATTTCTAAAATGCTTTCCTTCCACTCACTTATCTGATTAATCAACTCAGTAAAAGGCAGCCAATAAAAGAGTAGAAAGTGTCAAGTAATAGTGTCAAGATGATTGTATTCCCTCCAAAGACATTTCAGTCAGCGTGTTTCAAGGGTAAATACCACAAGTTTTTTTTATTTTAATTCCAGTATAGTTAACATACAGTGTTATATTCGTTTCAGGTATACAATATAGTGATTCAACAGCTCTATATGTTACTCAGTGCTCATCATGATAAGTGTACTTTTTTTTTGAGAGAGAGAGAGAGTGCAAGTTGGGGAGGGCAGAGAGAGAGAAAATCTTAAGCAGGCTCCACCCTCAGAGTGGAGCCCGACTTGGGACTCAGACTCAACCCCAAGGTCATGAGCAGAATGCTTAACTGACTGAGCCACCCAGGCATCCCATGATAAATGTACTCTTAATCCCCTTCACTTATTTCACCCATCCCCCCTCCCAATTCCCCTCAAGTAACCATCAGTTTATTCTCTATAGTTAAGATTCTGTTTCTTGGTTTCTCTCTTTTCCTCTCTCTCTCTCTCTCTCTCTCCTCTCTCTCTCTCATATTCTCTCTCTCTCTTTATTTTTCCTTAGCTCTTTTGTATTGTTTCTTAAATTCCACATATGAGTGAAATCATATGGTATTTGTTTTTCTCTGACTACTATCCCAAGGTTTAAAAAAAAAATAAATCATTCAGATTAAGAGGATAAAATTCATTTAGAAATTGTGAGAAATCCTTACAACATTCTATTTGTAAGAACAAATATATTCAGCATGATTCTAATTTTGTATGTATGTGTATAATCTTTAGGTGTCCCGATTATTGGACAAGATGAAAGTGTTGCAATTTTATAAAAGTAGACCAAAGAGTAGCAGGGAAAAATGGACTCTGTAATAAAAGAGCTTTTTAGAAAATGTGTTAAATGGAAAGATTTATATAACCCTGGATTTATTTACTTTTCTCAAGTAAAAGCTCATGTCTGTCTGTCATGGGAGTGTAATAAAAAACTGTAGCTCCATCTACAACTGTAATAAGTATATCCCACAAATCTGACACCAATGCTTAATCTTTTTGACCAGGTTTCTGACTAACACATGAAGAAATTGTGTTGTTGTTGTTTTTTTCAGAGTTTCAGTTTCCTCTTCTCAAATGAATTAGACACCTGCATGACTTTCCAATGGTTTAGAACTCAGGGGACACAAGCTCTGCTGTCACGGGGCAATCATGAGAGGAAAAGATGATTGTGTCTTTAACAGAGTTATAAAAACTAGAATGTGCTGTCAACCACAGGGCACTGATTTGTACCCAGTTATCACACTTACGTTTTAGAGAGATTGCCATAGTTCACCAAGAAATTGGAAAGAATTGATCCAAATTCTTGAGCTCACTTCTTGGCCACATCAATCCCTTCGAGGTGGATCTTACAGAGCCGTCTCAATCTTTCTTCTTCAGCCACCAGGTGTGGTCTAGAGAGAGGGAATGTGTTGTGCTTTTGTAAAAAAATAAGAATTTGTTCTATTTAGCTTCTACAAAATCAGACTTAAACCCCACTGATAGTTTTGTTCAGACACCTTGCCGCTATTTGTTTGCGGTCATGTTATACTTTTCGTTGTCAATATTCTAAATTCATTTCAAATTTATTGACTTAAAATTTTTAAATAAAATTCTTAGGTGGGGTGCCTGGGTGGCTCAGTCGTTAAGCGTCTGCCTTCGGCTCAGGTCATGATCCCAGGGTCCTGGGATCGAGCCCCGCATCGGGCTCTCTGCTCAGCAGGAAGTCTGCTTCTCCCGCTTCCATTCCCTCTGCTTGTGTTCCCTCTCTCGCTGTGTTTCTCGCTGTCAAATAAATAAAATCTTTAAAAAAAAAAAATTCTTAGGGTTCATGGAAAATTAAATTAACATTTGATATATACACATGAAAGAGGTATTTTAATTTTTTTTTAGTATTCAAGGAACACTAATAGTGATGATTAAAATGAAGGCAGGTTTAAAAAAATTAAGGCAGGCTTTGATAAACAATATTAACAGAGAAATAAATTTTGATATAAGTTGCTGCCTTGATTAGGTTGAGGTGACATAATAAAAGAAGTGCAATAAAAATATTTCTAAACTCTCATCAAAAGAAAGATGAAAAGGAAAAGTTATATACATAGGGGGAAATAGAAAATAATTATGTCAAAAAAGTAAAATACACATAGTATCACAAATTGTGGGCCAAATTTGTTCATCATTTAAATTAAACTTGTTTCTTCTGACCCACCCTTGACAGAGTGATCTACACTTCAGCCTCCCACCCCATTCTGAGGAAACTTAAGGAAACATGTTATATTGAGCCCAGAATTTAAGAGGAAGGAGCCCACTCCCTCCTGAGTTAACCTGAGTTGTCAAAGATATTTCTTTTATACAAGGTGGGCCCTCAGCATCTCAGGTGAGATTTATAAACCAGATACTTGTTTGTCCAATCGTAAACCAAAACATTTTCTGCCAGTAAGAGGTGAAAAAGGCATTGTTATACCTTTGAATAATGTCCCCCCGAATGTGTATGCTCAAGACTTAGCCCCCAGGATCTCAAAATGCGACTCTGTTTGGAGATGGGGTCTTTACAGAGGGGATCAATGTTCAATGAAGGTCATAATGGTCTAATCCAATATGACTGGTGTCCTTAGATGAGGAGATTAGGACACACACAGGGGTAAGACCATGTAAAGACATAGGGAGAGGATGGCCACCAACAAGCCAAGGAGAGGAGCCTCAGAAGAAACCAAACCTGCTGACACCTTGATCTTGGACTTCCAGCCTCCAGACTGTGAGAAAATAAATTTCTGCTGTTTAAGCCACCCAGTCTGTCATACTTTGTTATGGCAACCTTGGCAAACTTATATAGGCACATTTCCAAAATTTCTAAATCCAGCTGGTTCGTAGATCAAATTACACATGGGAGAGTGGTTAAAATGTGTCCTCATTACTACAAAAAGAAGAAATATCTTATATTATCTTTTGTCTTGGTCTTTTGATGATATATATATCCTCAACCCATGATCTGCCTTCTATAGATCTCCTGGGGCTGGTCACAAGACTTTCTTATTCCAGTTATAAGCACAAGACCTTCTGCAGCCCAGACCTGAAGCTGCTTGTTCACTTTTCTCCTTTTAAAATGCCTAGCAAATGGAACTACTAAGTAATTAATAACAGATGGTGAACTGGAGAAGTAGAATAAAAGAAAAACTACCTCTCAGTGGCATGGTTATCAAGACCTTTTTCCCAGTTGGGGTTGTAGCAGAGGAACTACTCTAAAGAAGCAAGTGAGGAGAACTTTAAAATGTGAGCTCTATGAAACAATCAACCTCACTTCCCGGCACTAGTGTCTTTGTCAAGCAACAGGAACAGCAGAATCGCCCTAATGGAACGGAACAATGACCTATTTATTCTGATATCCTGTCTCCTACTGAGATTTATGCCAGGTTCTTTTGAGGAAGGGCTAAACACCACATAAGCACCCTATTGTGTACCACTTGATGGAGTATGGAGTGGGGGCCCTTTGGAGAGTATGGGAAGGGTGGTTTTCTTCCTGAAGCATGTAGGATATATAAACAATACCCAATCATTTGTCCCCGATTTGGATTTCTAGGGACCTTGGTTAGCAGGACTTCTAAGCTACAAAAAATATGCCATGAATGGTGTCAACTCACTAAGCGCTTTACTATTTTCAACCACCTTTTGGTTTCTCTGTACCTTGCCTTCTCTGCTCCCTAAGCCGATCCCACTACCATCTTTTTAAAGCTTTTCTAAGCTTTTTATTTTGACCTTGGGTAAATGTTATGTATTCACTTTTCCATGCTCGCATGTGGAATACTAATAACCTCTAGTAGTCCATATTGATTAAACCTATTATAAATTTATGATCTCTAAATTTACCTGCAGAACCAAGACATTTGTTCTATTTATCTCTACTTGATATTTACTCTTGCATATAGCTGTTTAAAAAAAGTTGTCTTCACTCTGGAATGCTTTGAAAACCCACCACTTGCATTTTTTGGGTTCGAATCTAATGTTGACTCAATGAATTTTTTTATTATGTAATATTTTATATCTATCCATGAGGTTTCAAAATACACCAACGATATTCGTTTCTTACCTAAGTAGCCATATGTTCTTATAGAAAGAAATTTAAAAGTCTCACAACATGTTATCATTTTATCTGGGTCCCTGGTTCTATCCATTGTTTGTAGCACTAGTGATGTGAGACTTTCAAACTATACAACTTGAAATGTTTTACTTACTTAAGAGCTATGAGAAGATGGATTGAAAAAATCACATGAAAAATAATTCCAAAGCAATTTTCTCCGAAAGGTATGTCCTCACTGATGTGACAAGAGGGTTCACATGGGCAAATGCCCCATTAGAAGCACTGGAAAGTGGGGCATATCTGAGTCCTCAGTAGAGCAGCCTGCAGGAGTGGATGAAATATCAGCAAAGGATAAAGGGAAGAGCCATTCTTATTCCACTTCAGCCTTCACTGATTCTGGCCAATCTCCCATTGCTTGCTTCAATTAATCTCTAGAAAAACAAAACAAAACAAATTTTTATTATTTTCATTTTATGAGAGTAATTTTAGTTAACTCAATGCATACACTGATTAAAAATGCATAAAATATGAAACAGTATGTATATATAACCTCAAGTTTAAAATAACACAAGTGACTTAGGGAAATATCCAGAAAAGAAAATCATATATGAGATAAACAAGGAAGGGAAAAGACCAACAAGGAATCCTAGTCAACTGAATCGTACATGCTAGAATCAACAGTCCTGGCCCCAGCATACTTTGCAGAGATGGCAAAGTAGAGTTTCTGTTTGGTGATGTAGGGGAAGAAAAATCTCTTTTTCTCTGCTGAGGGGGAATAATTTTCTTCTACCCTTCAAAGATTCTTCTGGCTGGCTGGTCCAAGAATTAAACTGACATGAGATAAGTTAACAGGAGAAAGTCAAGTTTAATTTTGTATGCATGGGAACCCCATATACACACAGGAGACTCAAAGACAGAAAAGAAAAATGAAGTATCTGCCGTCCTGAGCTAAACAATGGAATAGGGGCCTCGGGTTTCAAATGGGAGGAGGGCAATTCACAGGGCAATGAGAAGAGTAAATGTTTGGGTCACTCAGATAAAATTGATCTCTGCTAATAACTCTAATTTTGGGAACGCTCTTCCATTTTGATTCTTCTAGGTAGTTAAGACTAGAGGCAAAGTTCCTCTTGAGTCCACAGGGTCTCAGTTGCTTTTCGTTCAAAATATTCCACATGCCAAAGTGGCACATTCTGGAGAGACTTGTCTTTTTTTTTTTTTTTGTAAAGACTTTATTTATTTATTTGACAGAGAGATATCACAAGTAGGCAGAGAGGCAGGCAGAGAGAGAGAGGGAAGCAGGCTCCCCGCTGAGCAGAGAGCCCGATGTGGGGCTCGATTCCAAGACCCTGAGACCATGACCTGAGCCGAAGGCAGAGGCTTTAACCCACTGAGCCCCCCAGGCATCCCATCTGGGGAGACTTGTCTTGAACCCCTTCATCTGTACCTTCCTAGGTTCAGTGGCTGGAGCCAGCAAATCAAACTAATAAAAGGCAGATAAGCAAGAGAAAAAAACAGTTGTAATTATGTACATATTGCCCCTAACTTCACAAAAGAAAATGTGGCTCCAGGAGGCAGCCAGAAGACTAAGGCTTATATACCATCTTGGGCTAAACAAAGGGCATTCTGGGCAGGAGAGGTAAATTCTGAGAAGATGAGGTGAAGAAATGTATGATAAATTAAGGGTTGTCTTGCTATGCAGATTAGAGTCTCTAAGGTGAGAAGAGTTGTCTCTCTTCCTGGTACCGACACATCTGTACAAATGGAAATTTCCTTTAGAAATGTAAATTTCCTCGTAAAGGGGAAATTTATACTTTATTTTTAGGCAGTTAGTGGGAGGTAAAGAGCTTTTCCTGTGTCTGTGGGCTCTTAATTGCCTGTAGCTCAAAATACTCTTATGCCAGAGTGGCCTAATTTCTGGTGGCATATTCTGGTACCCTTCAGTGACGTGTTGCCATAAATAAAGAATAATAATGAATAATAGCTAATGAGTATTAAATCCATCACTCCCCACTCTTCTTGTCCACTGGAGAATGAACAGACTTCATCTCGTCCCAGGAACACCACTAAATAATTTACGAATATCATCTGCTACAAACTTTTTATTTTGTAGCAGGGTTTAGAAGAACTTTTCCATAGAGAGCCAGATATAAACACAGGGCCAAGATTAGGGAAAGGCAAGGGTGGCATATAAGATGCAAAATTTAAAGAGGCTCTCTCAGGGTCAAGCAGGAACCCCTGAGCATGAACGTCCACTGCAGGTACCACACTCATCTCACTCTGGCCCTGACCCTGAGTAAATCTGTTAGGACTTGCAGGTCGGATGGTGTCTCGTAAGTACAAAGTCTGCCATTGTAGCACCAGACATTAAAGACGGTACTAAACAAATGGGTGTGGCTATGTTCCAATTCAACTTTATTTACAAAAACAGGCAGTGGGTCAGATTCGGCCCAAGGGTTATAATTTGCTTGACTCCAGTTTTATGGGAACATTTAAAATGAATGTAAATGTTACATTATTTGATTTGCCTATTAAATTTCATCAGTCTGCAGAGAATGTGTGAGGCCAGCAAATGGCACCTATGAAAAAACAAGTTTCTGGGACACTCCGTGGGCTTACATAACACTGGAAAGAAGGCTCCGGGGGTGCCTGGGTGGCTCAGTTGTTAAGCGTCTGCCTTGGGCTCAGGTCATGATCCCGGAGTCCTGGGATCGAGCCCCGCATCAGACTCCTTGCTCGGCAAGAAGCCTGCTTCTCCCGCTACCAATCCCTCTGCCTGTGTTCCCTCTCTCGCTGTGTTTCTCTCTGTCAAATAAATAAAATCTTTAAAAAAAAAAAAAAAGAAGGCTCCAGAATTGGGACCCAAAACATCATTGGTTTCTGGATTAAGATGTGTATATTTTCACACTTTTTAAAATTTCTTGCTTTCTTTCTCTCTCTCTCTCTCTCTCTCTTTTTTTTTTTTTTTTGGCTTTCCCCCACCCATGTTCTAGTCCACCTGTCAAAACGCTACTCATTTTTTTAAAAGCTAAACTTAAAAATTGCTTCCTCTGTGAAATTGTCTCTCCTGACCTCATCTTCCCAAATTCAAATTATTCACACTCCCTCTGTGATGATACAGACTTTGGTTTGGAATTTTATACTAAAAGTCTTCAAACTGCCTTGGGTTATAGTTTATGGATATATATATATATATGTAGTTTATGGTTATATATATAGTTATGGTTATACATATGTGTCTAACCCTCACTAAAGGCAGGACCCAACTTGAAGTCACCCATTTTCCTAAATATGAAACCATATTGCATACTTGGTAGTCTTTAAATATATATTGAAGTAAAGTGAATTGATATTTTGCATTGATTTTTTCTGAAGGCTTTATAAAGTGCTACTCTTCAAATCTCTCTCATTCCAGCTCACTCCAAAAAAAAGTGCCCTGAAGCCATGTGGGAAGCATGTGTGGCAGTCTTTGGGCTCCAGACCATGATCACAGCCTACACTTTATGTTTTAACAAGCCGATATGTCACGCACTAGTTCACTATTACATTCTAATTTTCTGATGCTATGAAACTCATAACGAGAATACTCTGGGTCTAAACATGCAATCTTTTATTAGAAAAAGATAATTGTAAATGATTTTTCAAAGTTACTCAACTGAGTGCTATGACATCTGGGATTTTCTTCCCAATCTAGTGGGGTGGGGGAGAGAAGGCATAGATGAGACAAGAGTGATCTTTGTGAATGAATATTACACTTAGGAGCCAGATACATGGGAGTTCTGTCCATTTCTTTCCAGTTTTGTGTAGGCTTCAGATTTTCTCACTTAACAAAATAGCAAATCAATTAAAAAATTAAAACCATTTTAAAGTCTGCCTTTGTTTGGTAAATGCATTTTTTTCCTTAAAGGCTATTCCAAAGAGAAATAGAAAGAATGAATAGATAGATGATAGATAGATAGATAGATAGATAGATAGAAGCATTTTGCAATGGACTTATTTCTCTGACTTTTGTTTGTCTTACCCTAATTCCTTCTGGACCTTTATCCACTGGTCACTGCTCACGTTCACAGCTCTGGTAGTTGTCTTGTTGTCTTAGCCAAAAGCAGAGTAAAGTGGCATAATGGAGGGAAGAGACCCACTCATACTAATAGAAGCTAACAACTGAGTACACGGTATAGACAAAACACTGTTTGAAACAATATGTTTTAGTACGTTTAATCCTCCCTGTAGACCAACCATACCAACCAAAAAGTTGAATCCTATTTATCACCCTATTCTAGAGAAGATATTATGTAACTTGACCAAAGACACACAATTTGCAAATGGAAAAGCCGGGATTAGAATGCATGCAGCCGGCTTTAGCCCCAGCTTATAACCATTGTGTCGTATAATAAAAGAGAAAATGTTTGATGGAATTTCAAAAATTCACCAAACCAAGCCCAAGTTCCCATTCTTCAGTGCTTGACTCTCCCAATCACGAGCTCCTCCGGAGATTACAGCTTTTGCACTTTTGCAACTACCTCTGTGTGTGTGTTTCCATTCAGTGCCCTGGAAGGGGAGAGAAGCTTCTATGTGAGCCATGGCTGTGTACATAGCACAGAAGAGCAAGAACTCTGAAGAACATTTATGATGCCTCTGAAAGTTTGTGTGAACGTGAGATGCCTCACTTCCTCTTATATTACACCGGCCAAAGCATGTCATATGGCGAACCCCAAAGTCTGTAAGACTTGTTTACTCTTCTTCCAGGAAGTCCAACAAGATATCTAAGAATAGGCAATAGTAATTATTTTCTCACAAAAGAAAAGAGCATAAGTAATTGTAGAAAGTGATTTAATCTGCCTCCTTCTTTCCAATAACCATTTATTTCTCCTATTATTTGCTCTACCAATATTCTGTGATTACTAGGTACTGATTTAACATGTCCCTAGATTCCATCATTATTCACGTCCTGGCCCAAGGTTTTTCTTTAATTACACAAACAAGAACTTTTGGTGTTCTTAAGTCCAACACTCTCATCTTAGAGAAAATGGGCTTCTTGTCCAAAGGCATACCAATAGCTCATGAAGAAATTGTTAGAAAAGCACAGGACTCCTAAACTGTTGTCTAAGGCATTTAAAATCAGTATGATGAAATAAAAGTCTATTGGCACCCAAACTTGTGGTGACTCCAGTTACATTTGGAACAAATAAGAAGGTATTATTTAGGATTACATACAACATCAAAAAACATAAACCCTACTACACAGTCTTAAACACAAGGGGTTTATTTTTCTCACATGTTACAAAACCCCAAAGTAGGCTGTCCTAGGATAGTAGAGTCAAGGACCCAAGTTCCTTCTAATTTTCTACTTCACCTGCATATGAAAACTTTCTACTTCATACTCATATATCTGGTCCCATGTGTGTGCTCCGTGAGGTAAGAAGGATAGAAAAACAAAGGTGAAAACATAAGCAGTAGTCTGCCCCCTTTATATATGATAGAGTAGCCTACACGGGACCACTATCTGTGTAACTCTGCTTTTTCTCATTGGTCAAAGTTGGGTCACAGAGTCATCCTTACTTGTAAAGAAGTTTACATCGATGCATTTATTTTTAAGTTTTTATTTGGAAATAATTATAGAATCACAAGAAGTGGCACAAATACTGAAAGTTCCCAGTGAGCCGTTACACCGGTTCCCTCAATGGTAAAATCTTCCATACCTGTAGCACATTATCAAAATTAAGGAACTTAGGGGTGCCTGGGTGGCTCAGTCATTAAGCGTCTGCCTTCAGCTCAGGTCATGATCTCAGGGTCCTAGGATCGAGCCCCGCATCAGGCTCCCTGCTCAGCGGGAAGCCTGCTTCTCAGGCTACCATTCCCTCTGCTTGTGTCCCCTCTCTCGCTGTGTTTCTCTCTGTTAAATAAATAAAATCTTTAAAAAAAAAAAATTGGAGCACCTGGGTGGCTAAGTCGTTAAACGTCTGCCTTGGCCCAGGTCAGATCCCAGGGGCCTGGGATCGAGCCCCGCATCGGGCTCTCTGCTCTGCAGGAGGTCTGCTTCTCCCACTGCTATTCCCTCTGCTTGTGTTCCCTCTCTCGCTGTGTTTCTCTCTGTCAAATAAATAAAATCTTTAAAAAAAAAATTAAGGAACTTATACTGACAGATTACATTTGACTAAACTACCAACTCCATTAAGATTTCACCAGCTCTTTCCATGAACTCTACTGACATTTTATCACAGAGTCATAGAACTGGGGTCACAATCAAGACATTGAACAGCTCCATAACACAAAGGAACTCCAGGAGATGGGTCTTTTGAATGGCATACATGCAACCCTCCACAAAATCAGGGATCCTGCTAGGAAGGAAGAAGGGAAATGGATTTGGGGTAAGCAATAAGCAGTACCTGCCACAAAGGGAAGCTATTTTAAGAAGAGGGAGTTCTCCATGATCTTGGAGATAAGAATAGATTCCATCCACCCCCATCCTTCCTCCAGACACATACACTCCTTTTGTTCTTTAGAAATCTCTCAAACAAATGCCATACAATTTGATTTATCTCATGCTAGAGGGCTGTAATGATCCCATTGAGATGTGGAATTCATGGTTTTAAGAAACAGCAAATATATGTCTGAGTTCAATACCACTAAAACCACCCAAGAGACCAATGAAAGAACAAAGGGTTTTTGTTGTTATTGTTCTAATGAGAATAATTCCTTGACACAGGACCAAAAGGCAATACGTATAGGAAAATGAAAAACTCAGAGGGTCTCAAATTACATCATGTTTGGACAGGGGGCTGAGGGTAAGGGTGACCTTTTAACTAGAGAGCCAACCATGATTTGTAGTTCAACTCCAGAATTTTCTGGATGAAACTCAGCAATATGCTTACTCTGAGATCTGTGGAAGATTCCTTCTTGTTGTTTAACCTGCAAGTTCTTAAAGTGCTAATAACGAGGAGAAATGAATATAAAGAAACATGTAGAGGATATGCATGTCCTTAGCTGGAAAAATACATCTTCTAGAAAGTACAAATGTATATAACAAAATAGAATCATTTATTCAGTGCACTCTGAATTTGCTTTTGCAAAACAAGGCCAAACTTGATCTGATGTGGTTGATTTGTGATTAATAAAGGCCATCTCATGACGTTCTAACCTAAGAGTTGTCCTCCCTACAAATATTAGCTATTAAGCAGTCTGCTATAAGAGGTTGCTCAGACCCTGGGCAAAAATGACCCCAACCCGAGTAAAAATAACTATACAGAAAGCAGTTTGCCCTCCTGAGCACATCCTTTCAAAATGGCACCTTTTCCACAATTTTTGAGGTGACCATTGGCATGATGGTGGTTACAGCGGATGACATAAGACACCAGAGTAAGCAGTGTGAAAATAAGGATCAATTTAGTCAGTACTGGATTGAAACCTTAGTGGTCAAACTATGAGACAGCCAGCAAAGTAATCAGAGGGTGATGCCATTGGTATGTACAACCTGTGACTGCCTCCCACCCCCCACCCCCAGCCCCCAGGCTGAGGGATGCAGGCATCATTCCACTCTTCCCCTAGCTCCTTTGGGCCCCAGTTCTAGGACATACTCTCAATAGCTAAGGCTGGGCGATATATTTTTTTTATGTACTCATTTCCCTTCATGTTAGAGGCTAATTTCTGAACCAAAAATGTGTTAACAACCGGAGACGTCTATAGAGCAAATAAGGCCTCAAGTTGCAGGGATTAAATAAATAGCATCCATAATTGGAACAGATCAATGTGACAGTAAGGAGTAGTGAGGACTGTTCCTAAGAATAGCATGAGTACCCAAACACATTCAAATTCACCAAAACAAACAAACAAAGAAAACAAGAACAAGCACAACAATATGCTCCCTGGATAGTGTGAAGGACAAATTCAGTTTGGGATCCTTCACTGAAAGACTTCTCCCAAGTAGAGGACAAACATGAGATCAGTTGTGTTTTTCCAAACTCTTCACTTTCTTTTATTACACAGCTTAAATCGAAGTTTCTATCTTTCTCATGGTTTCTTCTGTTTGTAGGCATTTTTTTTTTGCACTTACAGGCATTTTTGCAATGGGTCCCACCATAATATTTTATTATCAGATTCTAACACAGATCATTCACTTTTCACTTGACCTACAAAGCCTGAAAACTGGCCACACTGGCAAGGATGTGGAGTCTGATCCCTGTGCCTTTGCATCTACATAGACCTCTGTGCTTGCTTGAACAACCGAATCCAGAGAAGCTATATTCTGAACTTCTAGGGTTAGGTCTTAAGATATCTTATGATATCTGGCTGTTTCTGAGTTCTATCCTTTTAAAATGAACTGGCAATCTAGTAAGTAAAATATTTCTCTAAGTTCTGTGAGCTGCTCTAGCAAATTAACCCAACCCAAGGAAGGGTCATGGGAACTTCCATCTATAGCTAATGGTCAGTCACAGCAAAGGGAACAATCTGGACTTGGCATCCCAAATTGTTCTTATTGGTAGTGGTGGGGAGAGGGGTCAGTCTTGCAGGAATGCATCCTGAACCTGTAGGATCTGACATTGTCTCCAGGTAGATAGTGTCAATCTTGAATTGATTTGTGCCACACCCAGCTGGTGTCCAAGAACTGCTTCATGTGGGAAAACCCCATTGTCCACATTGGAATTGGGTGTAGAGCAATTTACATGGTTTAGTTCAAAGCCCTCAATAGGACAATAGCCAACATTGACATAGTACTTCCTATTACCAGGCACTGTGACGACATGCATTTCTTACAAAAACCTATTATGAACTAAGTATTATCACAATCCCACAAAAAGATTATGTCGCTTGTCCATGGTCACTCAGCTAAATGGCAGCAAAGCTAGGATTGAAAGCCAGGTGACCTGGTTTCAGAGTCTATGCTCTTGACACCTACACTAAAATCACAACACTCTTTTTAAAGAATTTGATTTCCTTTATTCAGACTAAGGAAGGGTTATCCTAGTGTGCTCCATCAATCCTTTTTAGGTAGTCTATTTAGGAAGATGATTTGTTCTCCTCTGCATCATTTTGGGCTATGCTGATGAGCTTCACAAAGGACCAGACAGCCTGGTGCGATGCCATAGGTGAATGTTGAGGGATTCCACACGACAGAACCTGATTGCATTACACAATGCTCTATTTATAAGGATCCCCAGAAAAAATATCCTTCCTGACACTAGGGTCCTTCCTGACACTAGGGTCAGGAATAGTTACAATTGTTCTGAACAATTGGTTGGCTTTGAATAACTACTCTTTGGTTTAAAAACAAATGTATGGCCCTACTATAGAGGACTTGATGGTATGCATTTTTTTCTATCTTCCCCCTCCAGGCTTTATTTTAGGTCCTCACTTTTGTTCTCTTTTAGATTCTGTCCTAATTCCTTAATTTAATGTGCTTATAATCTGTGAATACTTGTGAGTTTTTCTAAACACATTCCAGAGTGAGGCAAGGTGGTCATCAATCATTAATAAAATCATGAGTATGAAGATAGTTTTGAGTTCTTGGACAAGTTATGAAATGTAACTTGGAGCATTCTGATCTTGAATCTGAAGTATGTGTGTGTGTACAAATTAGACCATTGGTCACCTTGTTGGAAATTCTAGAATATTACTAAAAGACAGTACCTGGGAAAATATTTCACTAAGAAAAGATGACCCAGAAAAGAGGAAGGAAGAGATTTGTTATAGACAACATCAGTGAGAATGCTCTCAGGTAAAAGAAACAAAAAGAGTAAACCATAAAGAGACCTATAATTTAAGCATAGTTATTTTCATTGAACAAGAAACCTGGAGGCAGCCTTTTCTAGCTCGGCCATGATGGTGTGGAGGACTGGGGTCTGACATCCTCTTGGACTCTGCCCTGGGTGGTTAGGTGGCCCCTAGGGGCCACTTCCACTTCATGGGACTGCTTCCAAAGGCAGAACCCAGAGGGCAGCCAGGATGGCAAGAAAGGTCTCCTTAGATACTCTTCTGCTTTCATCAAGGAGGAAAACAATCCTTCTTAGAAGGACTCCAGAAGACTGCCCTTCCACATCGTTGTTCAAAACTACGTGACAGGGCCATTCTTGGCTGCAGGGGAAGCTGGGAAAGGCAACATCAACTTTTTAACCTTTATAGTAGAAAGCAGGAAAGCAAAAATGGGGCAGAGAACAGTTGTTAAGCAGCCAGATATTGCCGCCTGCCCCAAGAATTCAATAAAACAAAAAACACTGGGGATATAAAATATTTAACAATATTGATGGCTTGCATAATAACCAATCAGAATCGAGGATGGCCTTGAACAGCTGGTTAGATTGGAGCAGGGGCTGCCTGGTACATATTAGTCTTGATTACATACAAATCCCCGAAAACATTAGTGCAATTCTCATAAGAATGTTCATGTCAACTTTGTAGTTCTTCCCAGGAAGGAAATAGAAGAGCTTTGGGTGAATTGGGCTTTGAGGAGAGACAGGTTACTGGTTGTCAACAGTTCATGGGGACCTCTCTGCATAACCTCTTCAGGTTGGAGGGCAGATCAAGGCCACGGGTCCCTAGGATGACCACGTGCTCTTGCCAGAGTAGCACTGTATTGGTTCTCTTTCTATCCTGAGTCTAAAGAGCAGTTAGCTGCTAGCAAAATGTCTGATAAACATGGGTAATTTGTTGCAGCTGTAGTGTAGGGTTTCCCAAAATGTGATCTGCATCGGAATCCCCTAAGCAGGCTTGTCTAAAATTCATTTTCCTACATCTTATTCCAGACCCATAAATTAGATATTCCGATTCATTGATTCGGGCCAGCACCCAAGTTTCTATATTTTAAGCAAGATCTAAAACTGGAAACCTCCCAAGATCCCATATAACCGGTACCACCCTAAAAAGACACCTATTTCAATAATTAAGGTTGTAAGCAAAGATTAAGTTGCAAGGATGATTATCCCTGGTTGTCTTTAATGATGATTTTTTTCTCTCTCTCTCTCTCTCCTAAACTCTTGTTGGACATTCAGCCCTGAAATGCTCATAGAGATTCTGAAATTACATTTCTGGTTTCTCTTGGCTTGTGTCTATGTATGCAAAGTAAAAAGTGAAGTATTCATTGAAAGTGTTATACATAAATCACTCCTTGGTCCCTGCCAGAAATGCTTTGTTCCTTTCATCAGTGAAGCAATATTTTAGAATAATTGTTTCAAATGACTGATGTAAGTTTTCTTTTCTTTCTTTCTTTTCTTTCTTTTTTTTTTTTTTTAACCAGGAGTTAAATAAAAACAGGCAAGTACAGACAAATGTAAGAAGTACTTTGCAAATGGTTGAAATTCAGGTACTCTCACAGCAGTGTGAGAGATTAAATTTCGAGCATGGAGACTTTCATTTCAGTATCGTTCCTATGATTGCAAAGCCACACGCACTCCTTTGCAGTAATAATTAGCCACTCAGTTAATGTAATTGTTCCTAAAAAGTCAACAGAAAGGTCCTAAGAAAATTACAGTTTCCTTTTGTTTATCACAGTGTGAAAGGATAAACTGTAGATTAATTAAATGCTCTTGCTTCTGTTTCTATGTGGCATTGATTTTTCAATTCAAAGCTAAAGCTTATGTTCTCTCACTAAAAAGCCTGTTTATAAGATCATTTTTAATCCTCCTCTGAAAAGGTTTAATTTGTAATTGAGTATGTTCTCTCCTCTAATTGTTCACAACAAACAATGCAAATGAAAATGTCTTTTATGGCATGGAAAACTGGGGATAAGAGAATTCTCACACATTAACTTTCAATATGTTTTTATAATTTCTCCGGAAGTGGTATTCTATTTGAATAAGTGCCCTCTCCCGTTACAATGGAAACATTGAACAAAAGAATGAGAGCACAGGTTTCTGTCGCAGAGGTAAGCCCACCAGGACCCAACATGATAATACAGAGCAATAGTGCTGATTAATGACTACAATGAGTAATAATTCTGTTTAGGCTCGATTTCCCCTGCCTTTGCTTTCTCCTGGTCCCCTGCTTCGCTTTCTTCCTTCTTAATTTCAATGACTTTCATCTCTTGTTAATCTTTAAGAGTCCTTTGTAGAATGCTTTAAAATAATATTTTGTGCATTTTAGAAAAATACCAAAGCAGTAAGAGAAGAGAAAGAACTGAAGCAGGCAATGAGCGGCAGTAAATTACAAGGGAAAAAAACCAAAGTGTCCCTAATTATGAGAAGTGTTCAAAAGAATTAAGCTGGAAATGTTGGTGCATGCACACACACACAGTACATAAAAAGCAAACTGTAAAGATAGATCTTATTTAATTTACCCTTTTGGAAAGGGTATGACCTCACCTTTCATCACAAAAATAAAGAGGCTTCTTAGCATGAAAAGATTTCGTACCTTCATTTTGTCTGTCTAGTTTGGAAGTTTCTATTTGCTTCATTTCCATTTTGATCTGTATATATATCTTAATTGAAAAAGTCAACTTGATCCCCAATGGACCTCAGAGCCATGATGTAGAATGGAGACCATTGATAAAAGGTAATCCCCTTTTCTCCCAGCCTGGTGGATGAGATCTGGATGGATTAAATAGATTTGGACCAAACCAACAATGCAGTCATTGATGTATGAAAGTCCCAGCTGTGAGCCAGGCATCAGACCAGAAACCACTTTTTTGGATGCCCTGTCTAAGAAAGACCACCAAATCTCTTCTTTTTCAACAAGGTAGGATCATGAAAGGGTCCTAAGGATCCAAAAGCCCTCGAAGTTTGGAGATCATAAACCAGCCTGCAGATAAGTGTTATTTGGCCCATTCAGGTTTTAAATATTTTTAATTAACTTCCAATATTTAAAAATACGTGATTTTTAAATGGAGCATCTGAGTAGCTCCATTGGTTAAGCATCTGCCTTTGGCTCAGGTCATGAGCCTGAGGTCTGGGGATCGAGCTCCTATTCAGCAAGGAATCTGCTTGTCTCTCTCCCTCTGACCCTCTTTCCTCCTCCCCCACTCTCCTGCTCTCTACCTCTCTTGCTTTCATTCAAATAAATAAATAAATAAATAAATAAATAAATAAATAAATAAAATTTTAAGTGTGTGTGTGTGCGCGTGCGCGCGCGTGTGTGTGTATATATATATATATATATGATTTAACACAGAAAAACAAGATAACTAATCTTTTGGAGAAACTTTAAATATCTGGCAACACCATACCTGCACATGATGGCAATTGGCAAGAATGAAGAAGGTACCAGCCCCTTTGGACAGAATGTGGGTGCTCTGGTTTGCATGGTAGGTGCCCTGCCCTCCTCACTCACACAGTGGCCGGCCTGGCCACCTGAGTGTGTGTCTCTGGAATCAGTCCAACCTCTGCACTCTTCCACATGGGGAGACACGGTTGTAAGAATTGAAGGCCTCTCGACTGACATCGCCAGCCTTCTGCCTGCAGAGGTCAGCTTACTGCTGGGTGCGGTAATGAGCGGAACTCAGAGGGTCAAACGCCCCTGTGCTGAGAAGGCAATGTGGGTCATTCCACATGGGAGGGACAATCTCCGAGGGCAGGATGCATGGGCAGAATTCCTTACCCAGAATGCCTCTGCTATCTCCCAGTAAACTAGGAGTCTCATACCAAGGATTAGCGGCACACTGTTATTATTAATGACATGATTATTCTTACGGGAGAGGCCAGGCCTAATTCCCAGGGCCTGATTAGACGTGCTAGAACTCTTATCAGCTAACAAAGCTTGCACAAAAGCAGTGACATACCGCAGGTAGGCCTCCACGGAGGGGCTGGTCCCCATTGTGATCAATAAAACAGATGTAGTGCCTGTAGACCATGCTAACAATATGAAAATTGACTAAAAGTCAGCTTACTTTGTATTCGTGCCCTAGGACTAACAAATGTACATTCACTCGCAAATCTGAATAATGTCAGGCATATAGAGATGTTCTTCTCTGAAAAGATACATTGTTAAATTCTAAACAATTGCTGTGGTTGTAACTGAATTTTTAAAATATATGTGTAAGCAGAAAATTAGCATATTTTATTATTTCTACATGAAACTCAGCGAGTCCTCTGGTAGACAGCCTGACCCAGAACACTTAGATCCGGCTGTGTAGGAATTTACTTTGAGAATAAGTAACAGTTTGGAATCCTTTGGGCTGGTTTTGGGCTAAGGTCCTGTGTGCAACCTCTGCGGGACTACATGTTCCTGTATTTAAACAGCAACTTGAAAATAAATAATGATGGTCCAGTGATTGCAAAGACAAGAAACACAACTTGAGTGACCTATTTTGTCATAGTATGGTGTTTTAATTTCTGTTTATAATTCTTCAACTGCAGGGACATTTGTTTAAATTTAAGCCCCTAGAATCCGTCACACTATCTTAAAGAAACAAATAGTTAGTTGTATTTTGGGGGATTTCTTATAAAATGGCATTTTTATCATTTCTGCCAAATCTACCCCTACATTTAAGGTATTTCATAACTATTTGCATATATATTGCTTAATGTGAAAGCAATTTTTGGAAATTAAAATTAATAAAGTATGTGCTCTAATCAACAGTGAATAAAATAGATTGAAAATTCTAAGGACATTCATTTCTCCAGGCATGGATGAAGGAAATTAATTTTGATGAAGTCATGGACGAATTTTCAGAAATTAAGCCTCAAAAATCAACTGTCATGTTGTTATTTATTATTGTAGAGAACAATATGATGGTATACATTCTCTTTTTTGTTCAAAGAATACACTAATGGAATTAAAAAGTATTAATCTATTACTCTGTGTTTCTTTACAAACCATTGTTGTTATGAATTCTTTTACTTCAGAATATACTGAAAATAATCTTATCTAGTGAAGAAAGGTGGTGTTAAAATGGGATAAGTTCCAGGTGGAAATTATGCTAAATCTTTCACCTTGTGCAGTTCCACGTTCTGCCTTTATCTCAAACTAGATTCCCAAGATGTATCAGATGTGGGTAGCAGGTTTTCACCTGGCTCGCATCTGGACAGAACTTAGTGGCAATTTACGATTGATAAGAGAATTCTCTGCACTGTGATATTTTCCCAGAGGTCCCACGCCTGGAGAGTTAGAGAGTTATTCACTCCTTAGCTGATCCCATAGCATTTTACCCACAAATAAATATGTTATGAATGAACATTTACATGATTATCTCCTCCAGGAGGCGTGAGTTCCTATGACATAGAGAATGTTAATTAATTATACTATTCCTACTACATTTCAGGTGCTATAAATACCATTGGATGGATGGATGGATGAATCACGCTCTCATTTGAGAACAATGCTTTTGTGAATATATGAGATGTACATTTCTACTAATTAAACATATATTTTAAAGGAGCCATACATTTTCTTTAAGAACATACTCTAACTTTAATATAATTGATAGACTTTATTTATTTTTTAAGGTTTTGTTTATTTGACAGAGAGTGAGCACAAGTAAGGAGAGCAGCAGGCCGAGGCAGAGGGAGAAGTAGGCTCCCTGCTGAGCAGGGAGCCCGATGCAGGGCTCCATCCCAGGACCCTGGGATCATGACCTGAGCCGAAAGCAGGTGATTAACGATTGAGCCACCCAGGGGCCCCTAACTGACCACTCCTCACCGGTGTTAAGTATCAGTAAATCTGAATGTATTCTTTGGAAATCCTTCAATAGCCAATAGCCAATCGATGATTTCACGACAGCCTAGTATAGCACGGTTTCTCAAACTTCATCTTCACTGCATAGCACTTGATATTTTTGCCTAAACTATTTTAAATTATTTATGTGATTATTCTGTAAGCATTTTAACTCCTCACACTTTAAATGTACATAAATATCCTAACACCATTATACGAAAAAAATCTGTGAATATTTGAGTTTTATGTACCTGTTATGTTATTTTTCTAATGCACACTAAAATCAACATATAAATGTTGCAATACATCACGTCCATCCTAGAACCATCTAAAGCCATCTTGTATATACGACAGGAAACACTGGCCCAATGGAATTAACATTGACTTTGGAAGAAGCTGAATGGGCATTCAGGCTGGAGCTTTACCATTTCCAGGGTAACTTAACCTCTTTAAAAGTCAGTTTTTCATGTAAATACAGAGACATGGAAATTGACCTGAGGGAACTGTGAGAGTTAAATGAAATAACGTATGCAAAGTACCTAATTGGAGCCTTCCATAGATGATTTAGAAGCTCAATCATAGCGCCTCAATCATATGGCCCCACGGAACCAAAGTGGCCCAACTGTATGCAAAGTAAACACCAGTCATAACAATCGCATTGAATAAAAATAAGTAGGAACAATATGAAAGTAAAGCTGGGCAACTCTTAGGGACTAAGAGTGCAGAATGGAGAATTCTGCAGGCGCGGCTTCCATTGGCCACCTGCCGCCTCAGCAACACCACATGGACCCTCTGGGCTTTGGTTTCTCTATCTAATAAAATTGAGGGAGTAAATTCTTTTTCCATCAAAAATATTAGTGGATGAAATGTGCCCTATCTCACACACCCTCCCTTTGCTTTCTTGTTCTCACTCTCGTAATTGTTCTTATTTTTATTGTGGAAGCCTTATAGAGCAAATTGCACTGTGAGAGTAGAAAGACCTCCTACTGGGGTTCAAGAAAGAATTTTTCAAGTTCAAACTAGTTTTAACTTAAGGTCCCTTAACCCCTCTCCTATGGAACCTATTAACCTGTCCTCTCCTCCTCCCTCTTTCAGGAGGCGCCAACTCCTTTTCATTTATTCTCATCTTGTTGGGGTACTTGGACTCTCAGAGAGAAAGTAGGTTCAAATCAAGAGCAGAAATCAGTAGTTGGAATTTGATGAGTGGACAGGAATTTTGGTTTACATTTTTTTTTTCCCAAGGAGAGAAAAGTGCTCAGAGTTTTGATTGTATGGTACAGGCTTCCAGAGCATTTAATTAAGATGTCTGAGTCAGATAATAACAAATGTGAGGGATTCAGCTCCCCAAATGATCATCTTGCCGACAGCCTGGAAACCAACAAGCACTGAAGCAGAAATACACGTTTCTCCTTCTGACCCTTCACCCTGTGGACTCAGCAAGCTCGCCACACACGTGCCCTCCACCAGAGGTCAGCTTGGTGGTGGTTAGAAGAAAAAAGGTTCTGCCCAGCTTGAGTTCAAGTCCTCGATCTGTGCCACTATCGATGGTAGGACTAAAAGTCACTGAAGTTCTCTCTTAGTTTCCATCTATTAAAATGGGATTATGGAGGGGTTGGTGGGAACCAACTGAGAAACTGTTTTGATTATTCATGACTGCCTAACACACCACCTGAGAATGTAATGGTGTATCAGTGACTATGTTGGTCTGCCTATGAATTGTCTGGTCAGGAATTCAGACAGGGTATAGCCAATATGGCTTGTCTGCGCTGTATTGCCTGGGACATTGGCCGGGAAGGCTCAAATGGCTGCGCTTGACTTGAATGGATGGGGCTGGAACTTTCTAAAGACTTCTTCACTTACATGTCTGGTACCAGAGCTGAGAAAACTCAAATGACTAGGCTCACTGGCATCCCTCTTGATGCAGTCTCCAGGCCTCTCTCTGTGATTTCTCCCCAAGACCTCACCATCATGGTGGCTGCAGGGTGATCACATTTCTTACATGATAGCCCAGAATTCTGACAGCAAATGTTCCAGGAAACAAGGGGGGAAGCTAAATGGAAGCTAAGCCTAGCACACACAGGTACTATATTTAGTAGTTAAATGTGCTATATTTAGAAGTATCAGGCTCAGTACCTGGAACATTATTGGAGCTGTAGAAATATTCTAGAACAGAATGTCCACAAGTAAATTTCTTGTTGAAATAGTACTGTAGTAAAGAGATCATAAGATATGTGAGCGTATCCTTCACAAGACTTATATTTGTTAGTTCATTATGTCACATTACCTCTCTCTAAGTAGGAGAAATATACAGATCTTTTTATTATAGAAATAAAGAAAGTGAAATTCAGAGAAGTTAAATCAGTTCCCCAGGATCACACAACTAATAAATAGGATATCGGGGAACAAAACCCAAGATATCTAATTCATGATGCAATCTGTTTTACTTTGTAGAATGGATGGGAATGAATGTGGTCAAATATATAAGTGTAGAGCTATACAGTTTTTTACATTATAGACATTTGGTAATCATTGACAATTTCAGTTTATCAACTACAGGACTTACATGTATATACATACATACATTATTATATATATTATATGTTATAATAATATATATTAATATACATTGATATAAGTATTACAATGATTATATGTAATTTTATATTATATAAATTTTCCTCTTTATCTATTTCTTCTACTAACTTATTATACACATAAAGTTGCAATGACTCCCATTTGTACCATGTCACATTAAATTTTGTGAAAATATTCTTGGGCTGAATCCCCCCCTTTTTGTGTCATAGGAGAAAGAAGTTCCTGAAATGACCACTTTCCTAGAAACCATTAACAGTTCCTTATATTTTGATGAAAATTCATCTCTCGGGCTCTCTCAGAGTGAGTTGTGTACCTGGAGGCTGGTACACAATTATCTATTCCACTTCTCCTTGGGTGGGTAGGGACCTCAGATCAGGCAGGAACCTGACTAGTTTCAATGTAATCCCACTCTTCTGGTTAATGCAAGTTTCAGGAACAATCAAGTGATCAGATTTTGGCCAATAGCAACAGGAGAAAATTCTTGGGGGCTTCTGGGAGTTTTCCTAACTCATTTGAGAGGGACTCTAATCCTCTGACTCCCCAGGACTATGGATTAAAAAGTAGGTATCCCCAGGGGTTGCTGGCAGCCATTATGAAACCATGAGACAAATACTGAAGATGAAATCCATACACAGGGAAGAATATAAACTGGAGAAGTACAGAAAATTGCAGCTAGTGGATACTGTGGGTACCCTGCTCTGATCCTTATACTTTACCCCTTGATACATGCCACTGTTGGGAGTGTTGTCTGCAAAGAGCTAACAGCTGCCCTTCTCTCCTGAGAATTGCTCTGGGTGGATGAGATACCTAAGAGCCCCCTCTCTGAAGTTGTACACCCTTCAATCCCTACAATTAACCTACAGCAAATGACTGACTAGCATGGAAGTATGAAAGGCTACCTTCTTAACTCACAATAAAACTAGCTTTGTGGTACAATTCATGCTTCAGAGAGAGCTCCCTGAGCAACCAGGCAGAAGCTAATCCAGCTGATATGATATCTCTGCTTAGCTCCTTTCCCTACCTCTTTATTTACTCACTCCCTTTCTCCTGAGAGTTCTTCCTCCATAAACCATGTGGATTCAAACACCTTTCTCACATTATCTTTCTTGGGAACCCAACTCAAGACCTTGCCTGAAAGCATGGTTTAACCATCCCCGATACCTTCCCTGTCTCTGTTCCTCCCACTGTGTGAACCACAGTAAGTCCTTGTGTTTGAAGATATTATGGGTACTCTTGGCTGAAACATCCTGAGTTATGACATGAAGTTATGACAATGGACTTTATTGGGAGATCTGGGTCAGAGAAGACACACAGCATGAGCTGTTACTTAAAGGTCAGGTTTCGATGGTTACTATAAGACTGAGAGCAAAGTGATCTTGGACTCAGGAAAGGACACAGATATTTCTGGGATAATAATTATTGAGGGTATGCTGAATATATGAGATCTTATTTGCATATGCCAGGAAGTTAAGCCAGTTCAGTGAGGTTCATATCCACCAATGAAATTGTATGACCATTGAGACACATTTAGAGATGAGGAGGTCAGGGGGAAGCATTGGGTCAAATAGCCAAATATCTGCACCACCATCTTTCATTATAAGAGAGAAACAACTTAATCCTAAACAAGATTATCTGAGAGATGTATCCTTGGAATTGACCTTGAATTTAGGAAGCCATAAGATTGATGTCCCTATCTCCAGGATATAGCTAGGTATATATCCCCCAGGTTATAGGACTGCGCTGACCAATACGGTAGCCATTTGTCACATGGGGCTCTTCAGCACTTAAAAAGTAGTTAAACTGACATGTATCGGGGAGCCTGGGTGGCTCAGTGGGTTAAAGCCTCTGCCTTCAGCTCAGGTCATGATCTCAGGGTCCTGAGATCGAGTCCAGCATTGGGCTCTCTGCTAAGCAGGGAGCCTGCTTCCCCTACTCCATCTGCCTGCTTCTCTGCCTACTTGTGATCTCTCTGTCAAATAAATAAATAAATAAAATCTTTAAAAATAAGTAAATAAATAAATAAGTGAATTGACATGTATCATAAGTGTAAAATATATAATGAAAATCAAAGATTTAGTACAAACAATATGTAAAGTATCTCATTAATAATTTCTATTATGCATTGAAATTATAATGTTTTAGGTCTATTAGGTTAAACAATACATATTAAGATTGATAATACCTGTTTCTTTTTATATTTATTAATGTTGCTACCAGAAATATTAAAGTACAAACATGGCTTTTATTAAATCATTGGCAGAACTTATCTGAATAGTGTAAGGCACAGGGCTGTGTCATGCTAACAACATAGAAGCCAGGCCTGGAGCGACATGCCAAAAATCCCTTAAGGGAAGCAGCTTGAATTTAGAGCTAATATTAGTATGAAAACACGACTAACAAGATAACTGAAAACTAAACATCCAGGCTATCCAGTGAGGTTTAAGTCACCGTATGCTCAATCCAGTATTTTACAAAATGCCACAACAACTTATTTTTTATTTCCAGAGTAAATATGGCTAAAATGACATTAAGGTGCAATTGACAACAAACAAAAAGACTTTTGCCAACAAACTTAGAGGAAAGGCACTGAAGACGTTGATGGAGGTGTGAAAGAGACAAACTAAACACAAATGACACAGTGTGTGGGAAGGTATTGTGCTGTTGCGTAAAAATCCTTCTCTCTATTTACAATATCTTACAAAAAACTATAAATACCCCAAGGAAGTTGGAATTATCTTGATGGACATATACCAGTTATAATATCCACTAAATTCCTCTGTGATACAGGGATACATGAAGAAATACATTTTGGGAAACTAGTAAAGGACAGATGTGCAAGAGATGATGCATTATTTCAAGTATTTTAGAGAGGAACTGTAGCTGTTTTGACTAGGAAAAAAAAAATTCAAAAGCAAACTGGCAGGAATAGCATCCTTTCCTTCTATCATATTTGTTGGGTGTGGTATCGTATCCAGCTAAGGAACTACATTGTCCAGCCTCCTTGACAGCTATGTATGGTCAAGTGGCTACACTCTGGACAATTAGATGAAGTTGTTGGATGGACTTCCGGGAAGTTTCCTTGCAAGAGAGAGTAGAAAGCTAGACTACAGCCCTTTCGATCTCGTCCTTCCTTTTATTCCTTCTTGGGCCCAGAACTGATGGCTAGATCCCCGGTAGCCATCTTGTTGCTTTGAGGATAAAAGCCACAGAAAGGATATGGAAACAGAAAGCTAGAAAGAGCTTATGACACTGGAGCCATCACGCTAGCCCTGGAAGGTCATTCTCAGGGCTTATTCTGTGTGTGAGAGAAAATTAGCTTGTTTTTACTTTTTTTCTAACTGATAAAGGTTACTAAAAAGTTTTGGAGATCCCTGGCCTATGAAAGAAGACAAAATGTCCAGGATTGGTGGTGGGAGATGAAAAGCAAAGGGAAAGTCAACCAGGCCACAGGAAGCTAGGAGAGGGTTTTGGGAGAAGGAGGACTCTCTTTTAGAACTGCATCAACCTCCATTAAGGGAATAACCCAACATAACCACACCAAGGGGGTCTTTTTTGTCTAAGTTCTTTGGGGGGGACCCTAGAGCTGTCTTGATAAAGATAAAATAAAACTCCTTCATGAAAAGGCCAAGCTACCTCTCTGGTCTCATTACCTGCCACTCACTCTCTTTCTTTTGCTCTGCCATTCCTTTGAAAGCTTGCTCAAATATTAATTCTTTATCAAGACCAAAGTCAAGTGGAAGAATCAAAGATAAAAGCAGATAAAAGTAGACAGGCGCCATTAGGTCATTTAGCTACCACTTGTGAGCAAGTAGTCATATTAGTGGCCTATGGTTAAATTTTGATTGTGAAAGGTCATAAAGCTCTCTTAAGAGGAGAGTCAAGTTTTCATAAAGACAAAGAGAAGAGTCCATTTGTTTCACAGCATTGTGCCACTAACTTCCACAGCAGTCCTATGACTGTTGAACTCACTTTTGACATAATAGCCAAAGAATGGATTTTTTTTTCCTTTTTAAATATCGATTCCTTGCCTGCAAGTTTTATATGTGGATTTCAGTTTTTGAACAGAATATTCAGGTAGCATCTCCACTTCATCTCCCAGCAAATCTCTAAATTTTTCCAAAGACAGATCCCCCAAATAAACTGAATTTAGGGCTTCTTGAACTCTTTATAAGATCTCACCAGAAATTTTTGCCGGGTTGCAGTAATTCCTTCAACAAGTACAATATCAAGATCTTAAAACTTCAAATATCTGCCTTCCTCAGGAAAAATAAACCTCACAATTATACATGCATACATGGATGCATACATCCATACATGTGTGTGGATGTTTGTGTGTATATGTATATAAATGCTTAGAGGTAAAGAATAGATTTCCTCACAAATATTTTATTTCTGAGAAAAGGAACAGAGCTCTCAGGATTATTAGATTTAAGTTTCTACAATGGATAGGAGGGTCATGATTTCAGAATCCCAGCCCTAACTGCAATGAAATGCTGATCTTGTTTCTCTTTGTTATATAGGATTTGCATTTATGCCCAACTTGTGATTTGACAGATACTCAAAGGGGAATTAATTGTACAGAGATAAAATTTCATTTTTCTCTTTTTAAGTTAATATTCACACTTCACTTCCTAAAATTCTTAAATGGCTTATAGCCAAGCAATACAAAATTAGATATAGAATTATAATACTTCAAAAATGTAACTGAAAAGGAACACAAGTAATAAATGCTATTACTAAAGCTGGATAATGCAGACTAGAGTCTATATTTACACAATTTGCAATGCGATCTTTTATTTGGAATAGGTCTTAATTTAAAATGTAATTAAGATTATATCAGTGAGGAGTCTTTATATTATATGCAATAGAAAACCCAACTCAAATATAATGAAAGAACATATTGACTCACAAGATTGGAAAGCTCAGAATTAAGGCAGGCTTTGGTTTGACCCAAAGACTCACAATATCACCAGGGCTCATTTCCCTTCGATTCTTTCAGCTTTTCCCTTCTTTGTGCTTTTATCTCATCCTTAGGCTGGCTTCCCTCATGGTAGGAAGATGTATGCTAGCAGTTTCTAGACCTCCCTCCCGACTTCTACGCTTGTGGGCGAGGGATACTACTTTTCCCCAAACCAAGAGTTGAAAGTGTTAAGCTTCACATCGTATCATCCTTCATCATATTATGATTTCTAAAACTATAAATACCCCAAGGAAGTTGGAATTATCTTGATGGACCTGGACCAGTTGTCACCTCTAGAGCTAGGGGCCTGGTCAATCTCATATAAATCTTATGCCTACTCTGCAGGGGAAAGGGGATGAAACAAATTTTTGAGAGGCCACCAGAAGATCCACTACCAAAGAAGAAAAAAAAATATGTATACACACACACACACATATATTTCTAAGGTGCACTATTTACTTGCATTAATGCCATGTCTAGTCATATAAAACCATGACAATATACAGTCTCAGCACTGAAAAGACTCACAGATTTGATGTTATAGAACTTACCTATAAGGAAATTACAGTCTAGGAGAGGGGATAGGGAAGTGACCAGTAAGTGTACTACTGTGTGATAAGTACTCTGAGCGGTAAAAACAGTCTTGGAATTACAGGGGCTCAGATCCAAGATCTGCTACAGCTCAGTTGTGGAGGCCTTGGACACAGTCCCTCAGCAACAGAATGGGGATGACAACATTTTCTCATTCGTGGTGAGTTCAGCTACAAATAACATGAAACCCAATTCAAATTCTTTAACAATAAGAACAAGAACCTCACCTTAGAAAAGACCAGAATTGATTAACTCGTTCACTTGATGACATCCTTAAAGACCAAAATTCCTAGTGCATGTGGGTGTTTTCCTTCAGTATTACTCCTTAATGGCTTAAACCATCTCCTTAAGTAGCCGTGTCCATAGGACCAAAAAGGGAAGTTGTGCATCTCTTTGGAGAGCAACGAAACTCTTTGGCAGGAGCCATTTCTCACCCTACCAGCAAACACCTTCTTTGGCCAGAATTGTATCATTTGCCCATTATCCTGGTGTGGCATTTATGGATTCTCTTTTTTCATTCAGTTTGAGATCTTCCTAGTTCTTGGTATGAGTGATGATCTATAGAAACCTGAACTTTTTAAATTATGTTATGAAACTCTGGATCTTATTTAAATCTTCTGTTTAAAGGTTGATGTGTGTGTGTGTGTGTGTGTGTGTGTGTGTGTGTGTGTGTGTGTGCGCATGAGCGCGCTTGTCTGTGTCTGCTTTGTTTTCAGTCCTGCTCCAATAGGCTGAGGGGCACCATGCTGTTACTGACAGCTAGAAGTCAGAGTCCAGGCTGCCAAACTGACCTCCACTGACACCTGATTGTGGGGTGGGGAGATTCTTATTGCTGGGTGCAAGCGGAAGTACCAATTCCCATGGGGTACCTATTGACATACCTATTACTCCTGGGCAACAGTAAAAGTTCTGAAATCTCCAAGAGTTCTCCTCTGGCACAACCCCAGTGGAGATCGGTAGAGACATTTTTTTACCACAGGATGGGGGTAGAAGTTCAGACTCTCTACATGGTCTCCATGACAGCACAGAAGCAGGAAGAAGCAGAATGGGTCTCTCTATTGGGCAAAAGTCTTTTCTTTCTGCTTGGCCTTCTCTAATACCACCTTGGTGAAGGTGTTGGGGTCCCACATTCCAACTTCACAAGCATGGAAATCTATGCTTCCTATTTGGTTTTTGTCAGCATGGATGGAGTGGAGCCACAATATTTTATGTGGCATTTTGATGGAGTACAGCAGTTACTCTCTGAAATGTATGTCTTGATAGATTGTCTCTTTTCTAGTCTTTTGGCTAAAGAGAGGAGGCTTTGGTTAAAAGATTTCTTTTTCTTTCTTCTCCTTCTCCTTCTCCTTCTCCTCCTCCTCCTTCTTCTTCTTTAGTCTTACCTACCAATGTTTCAGGTTGTGGGCTTCTTTAGCTACAAATGTGAGCTTTCTGGGGCTGTGGGAGGAGTTGGGGAGGAGGCAAGGCAGGAAGTCACCACCATGTGGTCCTCAGGTTCAAGGTCTTAGATCATCTTACTTCTACTTTCCATCTTCCATAGCATTCCTATGCTTTCTTACATATAATATCCAAGGCTTTTAGTAGTACTTATCAGGAGGAATAGGGAAAAGTAGATCTATGCCATCTTCTGCAAAGTGGAAGTCTGATGTGAATATCAAACTGATTTTAAACTTGAAATCAATCCGGCTCAGCAATGTTGGATAAATTGCTCAGGTTTCCCAGTTAGAAGGTGGAAGATCAGGAAAAGGGTGAAAAATAAGGACTCTTGCGTGAGATGGATTGGGTCTGGTTCCCAGATCTATCCCTCACTCTAAATATCATTAGCAAGTTTTTTTGAATCACAAACCCCTTTGAAAATCTGATGAAAGCTATGATTCCCTCTTTTGAATAACATATTTATGTAAATTCATACAAAATTCTGCACATCATGATAAATTCCATGAATTCCAGATTAGAATATCCTGTTTGGGAGAAAAGTATGCTGTAGGCTTGCATATAGGGAAGAGAGAGGCCACATTTATGAAGAAGCAGCAAAGAATCAAATTCTAAAAGGTCATTCACTGGTTCAAAAACTGACCTTAGGATCGGTAGGGCCTGAGGCAACCTTGGGGCATTATGGGAGTGCCAAAAGCAAAGGTTAAATTGGATGACATCCTCCTCCCTCCCCCTCACCAGGGCTCCACTGTCCACCCCATGCCCTGACTTCCTTAGGGATGACTGTCATGGTCATCCCCAGTCTCCCTGGGCTCCTCTGTGTGTCAAGCTACTGTCAACTGACATTCATTTACCACACTGCATGGCCTGTAGTAATGTTCCCAGAGTACTTCTGGACCCTTCTGGAAGCAAGGGACAGTACTTGTACTTCAAGGGTGAACTTTAGCCTATCAGCAGAGATGAGAGCCCAGTGTAGAGATGTGGAAGTCAGCAAAAGAGAGTGTTTAAAAAGTCCCTGAGGAAGAGAAGAATGAGGAGTCAGGTAACCAATCTGTGTTCTGGCCTTTACTAGCTATAATACTTTACAATCTGTAATCCTTCACTAGCTGTGCAGCCTCGGGCCAGTCACCAAATGTCCTGGAATGTCGCTTTCATCATCCACAAGATGGAGTTAACAATTCCTGTCCCGTCTACATCACATGGTTCCCTGAGACACAAATAAGATTGTGTGTGCGGAGCCTCTTTGTAAATTGGAAAATGCTACACCAGCGTTATTTTTAGGTCTGACTAGAGATGGTACACTTCACCCAGAAGTAGAATTTTTATGCACAGAATTATTTTTCTGTAAAAGATATTTACATAAAGGACCTGATTTGAAACCCTATAAAAGTTCTGTGCTAAAACCACGATCTAGTTTTCTTTACTTAAAGAAAAATGTCCTAGGGAATACGGGTGTTCTCTATAAAAGAAGCAAATACGTTTCATGGGAGCAGATGGCTGAGATGAAAAAAAAAGTAGAGCGTAATAAAAGGTGCCTATAAAATCAGTCAAATAAAACACTAAGTGTTGGGAAAATAGCCCAATGTTTTAATTGTCTTTTAGGAGTTTATTTTGTGTGCGGAGGCAAAATGATAATGATAAATTTCAAAGGCAGCCGCTCTGAACTACTTCCTCTGGCATCCTAAAGAACTAGGAGCATTCTGATAGCCTTTAGGTGAGGAATGACTGCACGGAGCAGATGGTTTGATGTTATGACTTGGAGATAAGCATTTACCATGGCAATTCTAAACAAGAACCGGTACATCTATTGTCAACTTCAGGAAGGAGACAACCCTTTGAAATGCCTAAAGGCACAAGTGGCACATGCTTTTCCAATGATTCGGTGAGTTAATAATTAATAACCTCTCCAGACTTTCGCAAATGATTATGCAAGAGCACGTATCACACTGAATTCTTCACCCTGATACACTAAAGTGTTAAGTGTTTTGTTACCAAATATTCTTTGCAGTCGTCCTCAGCAGTTAATCTAAAGCTTCTGCGTTTATAGAACTGCTGTGAACTGACTCAAGGCGTTTTGTCATTGCCAAATATTTGCTTATGTTTGGTAGATGGAAGAAGTTAGAGATGGGCTGAGTAATAGAGGTCTCCCCAGATACTCGCTACCAGGTAACATTTAACGGTGGAAGTAAGTCTCGGATTGAATTCAGCAATGCGTACATGTATTTATTAAGCAAACCAATGTTGATCTCCTCTGTGGAAAGGTAAAGACTGCTCTCTGTCCTTTCACACACCCTGAAAGTATTTTTCAGGAAATAGTCACTCCAGGAAAATGTGACCATTTTTTAGCTCGTTTAGTTAAGTTAATCTGAGAACAAGGGTCAGAATCTTCTGAAAGTGGCCAAACACAGTATACTGGGTTAGGCTTGGGGCTCCCTCCTTATTTATTTATTACATATTTTGGGCAACAATCATTTCAACAATGAAAATTCAATTTCTGACTTCCATGATGACACTTAACAGACCTTCTGGAATTGATCTAAGATGGCTGCAGTCATTTGATAAGAGCTTCCTAAATGCTCCCATTACTCTCAAAATATTTATCTTTGACTAGGGTACAAAGTTTTACCAGAAAATTTCAAGTATTCATTGACTCTAATTAGTACACATGTGTATTACATGTTCTAAGATGTGTAATACTGTGGTATCAAATTACAAATTAAATGTAGCTCTTAATATGGTTATATCATTATTTTTTTTGAAACCAACTAAATAAATCTACCTTAAGGTATAATTTTTTAAATCAATGAACCAGTACTGTTAAGTGATTTTTTACTTTTGTGAAATGAACAATTAAAGCAGTTTGTTGTAATTAAGGCAATAACTTACATTTGATTAAGTGTCTAATTTTCAAGTCTTATAATATAATTCAGTTAATAGCTACTTTTTTCAACTGAATGATTTTGGAGCTGAGAAAATAATGTTAAAATGAGAGTGAAGTTATCCAGCATTTCTGCAATTTTATTGCAATTTTCTTTTTTCTAAAATACTTAAAAATTAGAGATGAACACTTACCAGGATGAAATTGATTAATGTAACTGTCAAAAACATAAATCTCGGGATACCTGGGTGGCTCATTTAGTTAAACATCTGCCTTGGGCACAGGTCATGATCCTGGGGTCCTGGGGTAGAGACCCCTGTCGGGCTTTCAGCTCAGTGGGGAGACTGTTTGTCCCTCTCCCTCTGCCACTGCCCCTGCTCATGGTGTCTCTCTCTCTCTCTCTCTCTCTCTCTCTCTCTTTCTCTCAAATAAATAAATAAAATATTTTTAAAAATTCTTCTCTTGGGAGATAAAAACCTATTTTCATTTATTTATACCATTTTCACTTATAGGAGGCATTCCTCAACATTTTAAGAAGTTTATGCTGGTGTTTCCGTTCCATGACGAGCATTTCTAGCTTCATCGGGTAGCCAGGCATTGAGGGGGTTACGGAGTTTATTTCCCAGATTCCCAATCTGTAGCATCTCAGTTCTTGAATGTTATATACTATGTTTATTCATTGAATCATCTTACCGTTCACAGGTATTTATTGAGCAACGAATATGGATCATGCATAGGAAGCTAAAGGTGTGAAAAACACAGTCCCACCTCAAGAATGTCACAGTCTGGTGGGGGAACCTGAAGGGTCGCTATCGCAATGGAGGCGGATGACTAAGTGCCTTAGCACCTGGGCTCTGCAGCTGGTCTCCACTGGACTAGAATTCCAGCTCTGTTTTTACTTAATCTCTCTGTGGTTCAGTTTCCCCAACTATAAGGTGGGTATGATAATACTGCCGACCTCATAGGATTGCTGTGAGGCCTACAGGCATATATTTGTACAAAAAAAAAAAAACAAAAAAAAACAGAAAAGTGGGCAGCACGACCCATGTGAGTTACAATTATTGAGCGTTTGCTTCAGGACCCACCTTCGGCAAGAATTTCCCTCTGCTTCATCCCATCTCAATATGGACACCAGCTCTGCCAAATGGAGCTCTTTATTATCTTTCTTTCTTTCTTTCTTTTAAATATTTTATTTATTTGACAGAGAGAAACACAGCGAGAGAGGGAACACAAGCAGAGGGAATGGTAGCGGGAGAAGCAGGCTTCCTGCTGAGCAGAGAGCCCGATGCGGGGCTCGATCCCAAGACTCTGGGATCATGACCTGGGCCGAAGGCAGACGCTTAATGACTGAGCCACCCAGGCGCCCCTCTTTATTATCTTTCTTGTCCATTGATTTCTCTCCATTCCCATGCTCCTTTGGTTTAGATGGATTATTTCACCCTTGTCTTCCTGCCATAGTCTTACGCCCTCAGATGTATCCTTTAGACTTTCTAATCACTATTTTGAAAATCTTATCTGATTAGCTTTGATCATCTCCCTCCCCGATCCAAATTTCCTTCAATGTTTTTTATCACCTGAAATATGAAATACAAACTCCTTAGCCTGACGTGAAAAAAAAAAAAAAGGTCTTCTCGGTGCGCCTGAGTGGTTCAGTGGGTTAAAGCCTTTGCCTTCAGCTCAGGTCATGATCTCAGCGTCCTGGGATCGAGCCCCGCATCAGGCTCTCTGCTCAGCAGGAAGCCTGCCCCCCCCCCACCCCTGCCTGCCTCTCTGCCTACTTGTGATCTCTCTCCTCTCTGTCAAAAAAATAAATAAAATCTTTTAAAAAAAAAGTTCTTCTCAAATCCCAAGCTATCCTGAGCCACTCTTAGGCCTGGAGATTCCTTTTTAACGAGTAAAAATGGATAACCATTAAAATGAAATCACAAAACTTCGGTACATTTGCATGTTTGCAATGTATAATCAATACAAACACGTGTGATTATGTATTTCTTTATGAATACAAATAAAGATAGATACAATTATGTGATTCACAAGATAATTGGAGAAATCACACAGTTCTAAATTGATCGTTGATGTGCTTCTGCAGATTGACAGCCATGTGGTGACCAGAACATCTCCTTCTTTCCATTTCACTGGCAGACTTCTTCCTATCAGTTAGAAATAATTTTGACGGGAGCTAACAATTTATATGACATCAGATTAGGATGTCTCATGTTTCTGTAATCTGGACTGAGATCACCTTGCTGATTCTATGCCCTCCAGCATTTGCTAGGACTGGAAAGTCCAAGGTAGCTTCTTCACTCGCATATTTGGCGCCTCAGTCAAGAGGGCTCTAATAGCTGGTGGCTGGCCGGGTACCTCACTTGCCATGTGGCCTCCCCTGTGGCTAACTTGGGCTTCCCCACAGCATGGCAATTCCAGGGTATTCGGACTCCTCACCTGGTAACTGGTTTCTGAGAGAAGAAGTGTCTTCTCTGTCTCTTTGAGACCAGTCCTAGAATAAGCATCGAATCATTTCTACCGTGTTCTATTGGTGGAAGCAAGTTATAAAACTAGACCAGAGGTAGGGAGAGAGGAAAGAGAAAATAGGCTCCATCTGACCTCTTGATATGAGGAGGAGCTGTCAGTGAGGGAAGGAAGGGATCACAGCTATCTGTGAAGACTATCTACCATACTTGGATAATGTCTAAGTTGAGGTGATTGCTTGTATTGGTTCAGTGGTTCTACTCTGTGATACTTTTAGCCTTCTGTCATGGTTAAAATCCGATTATATCACCTCTAACTACTTTACCCTTCCCCAATCATACTCAAAGGTAGAAACAATAGTGGGCAGAGTGGCTTTCCTTGGAAAGTAACTTTTCTCACAAGCTCCAAACCAATTTCTTCTTAAATTTCTTTGCCCAGAATTGGATCATATACCATTGCTCAGACAAGGATGGGCTCTTTCCTTAAGATAGGGTTAAATCCGGGGGCGCCTGGGTGGCTCAGTGGGTTAAAGCCTCTGCCTTCGGCCCAGGTCATGATCTCAGGGTCCTGGGATCGAGCCCCGCATCGGGAATCTCTGCTCAGCGGGGAGCCTGCTTCCCCCCCCCCCCCGCCTGCCTCTCTGCCTACTTGTGATCTCTCTCTCTGTCAAATAAATAAATAAAATCTTTAAAAAAAAAAGATATGGTTAAATCCATATCCTAAACAAAATTAGACTCTAATAGCAAAGTAGGAAGAGGAAGAATTAATTTTGTGCAAGTAATCCATGGTGTTGGCCATAGTCTATAACTGCACATACAACCAAATTTGTAGATAATACCAAAAATCTAAATTAGAGCTGCATTGCCCTCCTCATCTTCAGCCCCATGACAAGTCCCATGAAAGTTTTTGCCTTTAAGAACCCCTTGCCTCTAGCAGAAGGGACTCCAACTCACAAGGTAAAGATCATGAATTGGGGTGCAGAATTAGGAGGGTAGAATTGCGAGGGGTGCAAAATTCGGGCCAAAAAATTCAATCTAAAATCCCTTCAAATCTAGACTCTGGGCATTGTGAAGTCTTTGTATTCCCCTACTCACTCTACGATCATACTTCTTGTCTCTGCACTGCTGATCTCTGTGTCTGCAACACCCTTCCTCATACCTTCACCTGACTATTCTCCAAGACTCAGCTCAAAAGGCACTTCTGCTGGACAGTCTCAGGCTGCTTTATGGCCTCTAGTGCCTGCTCCTGAGGTACCCTGAGCTTATCACCGTCGTGACAATCATATTATCAGATTTACTCATATTATGTGTCTCCTTATCTCTGTTTCACATTAGATCGTAAAGACAGCCTAATGCCCTTCAATTAAGGCCTGGATTACATTTTCTGAGCCCTCATGTTTTCAGTGCTTAATGCAGTATTTGGGTCATAGTGGAAGATCAAATGCTGGTGAAATGCATGAATGAATGGACGGTGGGTTGAAATTCTATCCTGAAGGCAATGGGAAGCCGTTGGATAATTTTAAATGCAATTGTTATTCTTATGTTTTTGAAGGGGAATATTTGGTCGCAGTGGAGGATGTAGTGGGATGTGGTAAAACTAGAGAGGCAAGCAGATGAAGAAATTGAAGGAATCTTCTGTGAAGTAACAAGAGACAGAACTAAACTATGTCGGTGGTAGGACGAGAACAACACAGACCCAAAAGATATGTAGAAAGCGAATAGACAGACCCCAATGCCTACTTAGTTCAGGAGGGTAAAATAGAAGCAACTCTTAGCTGATTTTTATTGTTTCTGGATTGGGTTACCTAGTGGAGATAGAGTCATTTCTAGATATGGGGAAGTACCAAGGGGACATACATTTTGGACTCCAATTTTAGAATAGTGAGTATGTGCAACCCCAGTGCAACATCCATGAAGAGTCGAGTAAGTGATTGGAATAATGGTAGCTTAGGTGAGAAATTAGAGCTTGATGATTAGATTTGGAAATCATTATGTGCAGCCAGAGAAATAGATGTGCTTCTAGGAAGAATGAGAGGGCCAGAGAACAGAAGTGGTAAGGACTAGCATCTGACCAGTGAGTGGAGGAATAAATAAACTTGTTAAGATATTGAGAAGGAACAGTGCCACAAGCAAGCAGGAAATGGGGTGTACTAGTCTGCTAACATTGCCATAACAAAATACCACAGACTGGGTGGCTTAAACAACAGCAATTTATTTCTCACAGTTCTGGAGGATGGAGGTTCAAGATCAAGGTGTTGGTGATTTGGTTTCTCTTGAGGCCTCTCTTCTTGGCTTGCAGATGGCTGCCTTCCACTGTGTCTTCACCTGGTCTTTCCTCTGTGTTCATACATCTGTTTCCCTGGTGTCCCTTTCTCTTCTTGTGAGGACATCAGTCACATTGGGTTAGAGCCTTAACCTTTTCAGCTCATTTAACATTCATTACCTCTTTAAAGTTCTTATCTTCAAACATAGTTATATTATAGGTTAAGATTTCAACATATAAATTTGGGGGGTTATTATTAAGTCCATAACACAGGAATGCAAAAGCAACATAGAAGTCAAAGAGGAGAGAATGCAAGGAAGAGAGGTAAGCATGCTTGTGGTATCCAAGGCAATAGAGAAAGAAGGCAGGTAAGCCACTGAATGGAACGTGCCCACTGGTTGTACCAGTTGAAGACAAGATGTGAGCTGAGATAAAGAACTTTCCAGTGGAGAAGTGAATGCCACGGGTTGATTAAGGCATGAGAGATGAGGAAGTAGTGATAGTAAAGGGTGGTTCTAATCAACCTTTAGTCACCCAAAATACTGTGGTGATAGGCTGGCCAGCTGGTTAGGATCAACCCTTTGATCAACTTTCTCTAGAGTGCAGACTCCGGAGCTAGAAACAGGCCTCTGTTTAAACCTGGGATCTGTCCCTCACTAGCTATGTGACCTTTGCCAACTACTTAATCTCTGTAATCCTCAGTTTCTTCACCCGTAAAGCAAAGCTTAGAATAGTACAGTGAGGACGTGCTCCCAAATGTTAACAAGTGATTATCTTTGGGTGAGGGAGTGAAGGATCTTTATTTTCTGCCTTTGGGTTGTCTGTATTTCAGATTTTTTTTCTACCTGCAGTTACCACATATTATTTTTGTAAAATAAAACAAAGCTATGTTTTCTCCAAAAGAAACTATTCATGCTTTTTCTAAACACGTGGCATGATTGCAGGTTTTATTAAAATCTGTGAAGAGCTACAAGCAAGGGGTTGGATTAGAAAATCAGATACTCTAAGTTTTTTCTCTTTATCAAAGATGAGGGGCGTCTGGGTGGCTCAGTGGGTTAAAACCTCTGCTTTCAGCTCAGGTCATGATCTCAGGGTCCTGGGATTGAGTCCCGCATTGGGCTCTCTGCTCTGCAGGGAGCCTGCTTCCCCCCCTCTCTCTGCTGCCTCTCTGCCTACTTGTGATCTCTCTCTGTGTGTGTCAAATAAATAATAAAAAAATATATGTATATTTAAAAAAAAAGATGAGAAACATACATTGAGTACTGTTGGGCACCAAGAGTGGTTCAAAGTTGAAAAGGGAATAATCTATTGTTTCTAAGGACCTTACAATTGGTAGGGTAGGATTCCAGAAACTAATGAATAACTATAATGCACTCCATGTCAGAATGGGATAAATTTTAAAAACTAGGTTAAATAAATGCTCCTCTGGTTCTCCTGGGGAGAAGAGGGGTCATTTTAAGCTGGAAGAATCACGACCTATTTCCTAGAAGAGCTAACCTGTGTATGAGTCTGAAAGGGAGGGCGCGGTCATCCTCACACATTCACCATTGTCTTAGTGCTCATCGGTCTTGCTTCACAATAGAAGGAAAATTGGTCAAAAGCTAAGAGCTGAGAACGCAGAATGCTTGATTTATGTGGAGAGGAGTCTCCCCATCAACCACATTGGTCGCCAGTAACCTCAACAGCTGCACGTCACGAAGTTCAAGGGAGTAGAAAGTTCTTGCCTCATCACAACTGGAAAATGTAAAGCTTCCACTAACTACATTTTGATTCAGTCCAATTGTTTTGTGTGTTCAGAGTTCATAAAACTGGAAATATGGAGACACTCAAGCTGTTTAACTTTGGTTTGACTTGGGTTTTATTGTTTTTCAACTTGGTAAGGGCCTAAAAATTACTCTCTTTGTCTTTTAAGTCCTGAGTTGGACTTTTAATTTTTGTTTCAATCTGCAAATGGCCTAATTTTTGCATATGCATATTTGCAGAAAATTATACTGTGTCAAATATATAACTCTGTGTGAAAACTGCTTTAATGGAGAGTATCAGACTTCTCTTTCAGTGAGAATCCCAAAGGGAAGGTCATATTGACAGATTTTTCAGATCGCCAAATTGCAATATGTGTGAGCTTACACGTCTCTGATTTCATTGTGATGGCTTCTAAAGGATGAGTTTGCACTTGGCAATACCGACTTCAGACTCTCGATTTCACAGGAGATTGGGGATTAAATCGGAAATGTTAAAGGCCAGCAAAATTAAAATCAACAGACCACCAGTTAAATACTCCACTATGGAACTGAATATCTCAAGCCTGGCCTCTAACAGTGAAAAACATCTGTCTTTGCAATAAGTATAGAGAAGAAAGCCTTTGGAATCCCTTGGGCATTTTTATTTACCTCTCAGTGTGTCTTGGGGAATAAGGAAGTCTATGTATACTGCCCAGAGGAACTTGGGCAAATTTAGAAGAAAAAGAAAAAAGAAAAAAACCCACACACTTCTCCTTCTTCAAGAAAAGGAAGTAATAGTGACATCACCCTCAGCTAAAATCTAGCCTGTTTACATCTCAATTTAGGAGGTAAGAGAATGCCTTCTCTAGAGTGGCGAAATAGGGAGGATGATGAAGTCCAATTTTCTTCTGAATCTTTATGACCTCATTCTTTCCTTCATCCAACAGGTATTTTTTAAACACCTATTATGTGCTAGGAACTAAGGATACAACGGTGAGTGGAAGGAAAAAATGTAATCCCTGTCCTCAAAAAATTTGGACTTGAGTGGGGGAGAGTAAAAGTAAGTAAAAGTAAAAGAATGATGCAAAATCATCATAAACCACAGCTGTAGTAAGTGCTAAAAACGGCATAAGGTGCCAAGAGAACCTATAATAAAAGATCTGTTCAGGGAGGTCAGGGAAAGCTTGTCCATCCAGGAAGTTGGGATTGGTCCAAGCAAGACCAGGAGTTGGCTGGGTGAAGAGGAAAGGAAGGACACCGAGAGGGAAGGGTGCCCTGGGGAAGATTCTGTGCAGGAGGACTAGTGGGTATGCTCTATGAATTTGGAGAAGGCTCTCAGCTGGAGAGGAAGGGAAGCCCAATGACAGGTTACCAGAGAGGAAGGGCAGTGACCGATCTGGCTTCTAACTTCTATCTCAAGAGGAGTGGGAAGCCATTGAATGAATTTAATCAGAGGCTTGGTATAATTAGGTTTGCATTTTGAAAAATGGATTTTAGCCCTGAGCTGAGAAATCGGGTGACAGGGCCCAGAATGGCCGTGACTGGGAATGGGTGGTTGGGAGACCTCCCATCCTAGGGATGGCAGTGGCCCAGGTAGGGTGGAAGCAGATGAAATGGCAAAAAGCAGATTTTGAACACGACTCTCCGCCATGGCTAAAGTGGCTCCCACTTTGGTAGGAAGCCTGTTTGGTAAGGCAAGGCCGTTTGGTAAGCAAGAAGAGTCTTTCTGCTCTTCCTGAACACGAGAGCTGGGAAGTGATCTTTTCCTAATAGACATTCAGAGGCAGCCTCAGTGTTGGGGGTACCAATGGTGACGAGACTTGAAGTGTCAGATCAATCAAATGAACGCTTAGATTGACAGGGAAGTTTTCTGGAGTTGGGTTTTGCTTTTCTTCCCAGCAAGCCCGGCCACCTGCCTTAGCAAATAATCTTTCTCTTAGATAAAGGAAGCCCACTGTGTAGCCTGCTGGAAGATCTCCTGGCCAGCAAACCATACAGAACCTAAGTCTTTGAGAGCTGGAAGTTAAGATGAGCTTGTAATTCCTTACCCAACCAAGGCACATGGGAAAGAAAAAGGGGGTTCTTTAATAATTAAACCTCAAAGGTGTACACCAGGATCTCGGAGGGCAAACTTGATCACCCTAGCAAGAAGGGAGGGTTGAAAGTCCATCCTGTCCTGCTGCCTTTGTTTCCCCTTCCGTAGAGAAGAAGGTAAGGGTTGTCTCTCATCACAGGGTTTGGAATGCAAACCCCAGCACTGAGCTGACTCCCAGGCCACTTTTCTATTTACATTTTCTGCCATACTCCATACATTCTCAACATAAAACGTTCCACCACTGTCACTCTGTGGCGGCTGCTCATTCACCCTTACTGAGGCAATTCCGAATGGGAGGCAGCGCTCAAGAACCCATCAGAAATACGGCACCTTGGATGTCCCAGATCAGAACTTGCATCTTCACAAGTTACTCAGGTGGTCGATCTACACAGGAAAGTTTAAGGGGAAAAAATACAAAAACCAAAAAACAAAACACAAAAAAAACCTTTCGGACTTCGACCTAAGGTAAGCAAAACATTTTACAATGTGGCCGTGGTGTGTGTCTATGTAACCGAAACCAAAGTGTAGTGAGGCAATACCCACTATTCGATTTGAAACAGAAATGTGCTCACAACTCCGATTTCAGCAACCACCCGCGGGTCAGGCACTTGGGAGTTGGAAAACAGTTCTGGAGCACCTGGGAACAATGCAAAGAAGGTCATGAGGAGGCGGAAGATGCTCCGTGGGGGTGCTCTGGAAAGTGTATACGCTTGGTGTGTTCAGCTCGCTTCTCAAACGCGTGCCCTCAGTCACGGCGGGGTAAATACTTGCAGCCAGGAACTCCCGAGGGCGGTGGGGGCAGCTGAAAGTTTGCCAAAGCCCTCGGAGGGGCTGGTCTCAGGGACATGATTGGCAGTCAGGAGAGAGAGGAGGGCTAAAAGCCGAGTGGAGGGAGAAGGCTCTCGAGCGGGGAGAGGTCCTGCCCAGCTGTTGGCGAGGAGTTTCCTGTTTCCCCCGCGGCGCCCGGGTGAAGTTGAGTGAGTCACTCGCGCGCACCGACCGAAGACACCCCCGCGCGCGCGCTCGCCGGGGACAGGAGCCGGCCTCCTGCGCAGCTCCCCTCGGCCGCCGGGGGCCTCCCCGCGCCTCGCCGGCCTCCAGGCCCCCTCCCGGCTGGCGAGCGGCGCCACATCTGGCCCGCGCATCTGCCCCGCCGGCCGGCGCGGGGTCCCGAGAGGGCGCGGCGCGGAGGCGCAGCCGGGGCTCCGGGAGGCGCCGTCCGCTGCGCTCGGGGCTCGGTCTATGAGGAGCGGCGGGGGCTGCCATGGGTCGCGGGCTGCTCAGGGGCCTGTGGCCGCTGCACATCGTCCTGTGGACGCGCATCGCCAGCACGATCCCGCCGCAAGTTCTGAAGTCGGGTGAGTGGCCCCCGGGTGGGCTCTGCGGGGCGCCGGGGGGTCCCCGCTGCGCTTTGACAGTCGGCCCCGGGCGCCCGGCGCTTGGGCGGAAACGGGAAAGTTCCCTCGGCGGCACCCACGCAGCGCGGCTCCCCGAGGCGCCGGGCTCTGAGTTTCTCTTTCAAAAGAGGAGGAAAGTTAAAGGGGAAGGGGCGCGGGGCACGTCGGGCCCCCTTTGTGCGGGCAGGAAAGGCGTTGTGCCGGCCGCGTTCGAGGCGAGCCCCCACCCCCGGAAAGGGAAGTTTGAGAAGTTGCTTGGGTATCAGGGAGGCTGGGGAGCCGCGGCCCGGAGCGGAGGCCGCCGAGGCCGCCGGAGCGGCGGGCGCACCTGGGATCGCCGCGGCCCGGGGCGATGCTGCGTGCCCACCCAGCTCTCGGCCAGACACCCCCTTCCGTGGCCCGCGATGCCAGCCCGGGCTCCCGAGGGGCGCCGCACGTTCCCCGAGGCCCGCTTCTTGGCCCCGAGTGGCTGTATGAAAGTTTCAAGGAACGAGGCGGTTTCCAAAAGAAAGTTCTCGGGCTCCACCGAGGGCTGGGCATGGGTGGGGTAGGGGAACCGCGATTGTCAGGTGGCAGGCGGGGAATTATTAACTCGGTGCCTACTAGGCGCTAGGTACTGGGTGCTGGAGATGTTGCCGGGAGCGAGACAGCCCTGCCTTCCCGGAGGTGACGGTTCACTGCAAGTGTCCTTTGAGGCAAACGGAAAGGTTACATTCCTAACTGGCCCTGACCTCCCCATCTCTGGACGTTTTTCGGAGGTGAAAAATGCAAGAATCGAGTTCTTAATTATTTGTTATGGAAAGCACCGAACCCCCTGAGACTTGAAAAGTTTTTATTTTTTGGCAGCGGTGATCCACATAACCGAGTTATCTGCATCTGGGGTCTGGGTTAACTTGAGTACTTAGACTTGAGGGCCTCAGCTTCCTCATCTGTAAAATGGTTAGATTTGGACAACTTTACATCCCCTTCATCTGTGACACCTCGTCGCTCTCTTCCCCCTTTGGTGACTTGGAGAGCCCTGATAGCCCGCAACACCTTGAGGCGCTCACTTTATTTACCGAGGGCCGGGGACGAACTTACCTTTAGGTTTGTCTAGAAGAAATGAGCACCAGGTTCTAAATGGTACGCTTCGGGGTATTTGAAGTGAATTGAGATCTTTTTACAATGATGTTTCTTATTGAAGGTGGCATGGAGATGGGAGTTGTGAGTGGAATAAGGAAGTAGCACTGTTGTAAACAAAAAAATCCTAACACAAATTTGAGTTTAATGAAGTCCTACTGTCTCATTCTTGGATGTTTTGCCCCGTTGCAGTACCAGAATGTTCAAGTGTCTCTGATTATACTCCGCACACTTAAAAACTGAGTTATATGTTTCTCATAAAGATTTTAAATGGCACCCTTAATTTTCTGAGTATGTTAAAAATCATTAAAACTTTTGTTTTAGGTTTTGGAAGAAGGAAATCAGCAGACCTTGATTTCATTAGATTTTGTTTACAAGGATAAGATTTATGAATTTTCAAATTGCGGACTCAGTAGTTCATGAGTCAGTTTCATCTATATACACATTTCTAAACAATTAACTTAAAAGCCTGTTGGCTTTTTATTTGGGCTTTTGAACAGTTTTTTAAAACCCACAGATTTCATGTTTTGATGGAATTAAAGCTTCCAAATTTGAACTAAGGTATCATTCTGGAATTTGCATTCATTTGAAATTAAATTTTCAAAGACACTGGAAGGTTGAAGGTAGCTATAATGAAAATGAGAAACCTACTTCCACTTCCATTTTAATTTTCCATGTAAGTAAGCAGTTTCAGGATTTTTCTAAAATAAGTAATAAACTGTCAAGACATTTTTCAAAATATCTTACTGTGTGATAAGATATGAGGAAATGAGATGCCTAACAGAATCCTATTGGGCCCCCCCAAAAAAGTCCATCTTCTGCTCAGTAGATTGGTAACTGTGCAAAGGATTTCAGTATAAGAACAAACTTCACTAAGAAATGTACTTAAAGGCTTTTTAAAATTTTGTTTTGTTTTGTTTTGTTTTGTAGATCCACCCTTCCTAAATGCCCCAAATTAAGTAATTATTCTTCAGGGGGAAATCTTAAATGTCAGAACACTCTTCAGATCTGAAACATGTGACTGGTACTTTTCAAATACCTAACGAGAGTGCTGTTGAGGACTCAGTGTTGGTAAAAGTGTCATACAGATAAAATTCTTACCTAAAATCATGTTAATGATGTATTTATTTTTGTCAAGGTCAGAGACAGATCTGATCTAGAGATCTAGATGACTAGGCCCAGAATTTGATCCTTGGTCTAATGCTTTTCAGAAAACACATTTTGATCCCCTTGGCTACTTCCTTTAGTAACATCTTACTTTGCACCAGTTATGGTCTATGCAAAATTCTCATCCTATTTTGGATTTATTGCCTTTTTACAAGGTAACACCCCATGGTGATGAGTCCCCACTATTTTCTATGTAGCTACCTTAACTGCTACATGGTTTCCATTTTAGTTTACCAATCCTTAGTTATCAACATAACTTTTACCGTTTTTCTTCCTTTTTTAACCCCATTTTTCCAGTTAAGAATGACACCTCATTGGAGCCATTGTAAAAAGTGGCTATTACTCATTCGTCCTTTTCAGCGTATTTATAGAGCATCTCCCTGTACTAGGCAGGAGGCTCAGACATGGAGACACTATCCCAAATGAATAAGACAGTTTAACGTATGGGAGGGTGTTAAAGGCAAAGACAAGGATACATAGTTTAACCCTGTGTGCTTGGGAGCATTAATGAATACTGATGGTTTATTTTCCAGACCCCCTTTACAAAAGGGGGTTTGTATTGTTGAATGCACTTGGAGGGGTGCAAGTTGAATGTTTTTTTCTCAGTCCCTCTGAATGTCTTTCTTTTCATTCATCTGTTCTTTTCTGTGCCCACCATGTTATAGGCCCCCACTTGGGCCACCCCAGTCCTGCATTCTGTACCCAGTGTGGTAGACCCAGTGTGCCCATCCTGTCTTTCCTTTAAGGAGAGGTTTTGAGATAAGAGTTTTGGAATGGAAGCCTGCTGGGTTCCAGACCCATCTTCCATTTACTGGCTATGTAGGGGGACACAGTCCCCTTCCTCCTCTAACCCCCCAAACCCATTTATAAAATGGGGATTCTGGAGTTACGGTGAAGACTAAATGAAATAATGCTTTGAAGTGCTTACCACAGTGCCTGTCACGTAGTAACTGCTCAGTAAATACCAGCTTTCATTATTATTATTAACTCCTTAATCAAGCCTCAATGGGATCCTCCATGACCTGGTTGCCATTTGATTCTGAGACTTCACATTCCACCAAGGCTCACACTTTCCCACCGCATCCTTGTCGTCCTGCATACACATTCCCTGAGCAGTTTAGTAGTGCTAAATGAACTCCTATGACCAGAATAATTTTCCTTTGTCTTTCAGACTTAACTCAAATGTCATCTGCTTAAGGAAACCCCTTTGAAGGAAACCCCAGCCGTTGAACTAAACATCCCCTCCTGGAGACAGGCCTCTCTCTTAGCTCATGACAATAGCCAAAATTATATCTTTATTTGACTCCCTTGCCAATGAAAGGCAGGAGGCGTATCTTATTAATTTCTCCATATCCAGAGTCTCTGGAAGGACCAGTCACATCACCTAACACCCAGGAAACGTTGAGCTGAGCTCCTGGTACAATCCAGGGCAAGCATTTTAAAAACCAGACAGCCCTTGTCTATTGGGAGTTTGCTCTGAATGTAAAATCTTCCTTTTAGTTAGAATAGTTTTGGCTCTGATCTAAGCAGTTTGGCTGTTTTTAAAGTATGTAATTGGTGTGTATTTTTTTTTTTATTCTGGTGAGATATGGAAAAAGATGCTTCAACTTCTGACAAACATGCTGGAAAGTGCTCATCCAGTCCTTTGAGCTATACATTTTGAATTGGTATAAGACATTCTACGCCATTCCCAAACTTTAGGGTTTCACCAAAGAAATTTTCCAGTAAATACTGAATTCTCTCTCTCTCTTTCTTCTTCTCTAGAAGGTTGTCGAAAGGAGACTTGAGTTAAACATGAAGTGCTGAAATCTAAATTTAGCTTTTAAGTTTCTTTTTTCATCAGGGTTTGATGTTTTGGTTTATAAGCGGTGAAGCAGAGTCGGTCGAAGGGAAGTGTGGGCCTGTATGAGCTTCTGTCTGCTGCAGAGCAGTGTGGGTATTATTTAGGTCTGATGCAAACCACCAAAACAGTTTAAAATAGGGTGCAGAGGAAACATACTTCCTGGCTAGAGTGTGGCATTATTTAGCCAATTTCCACATAAAAGCATAACTCTGTCACCTTGTTAGCTTCTGCCCTGCAGCTCCTCACGGGTAGCTTCGGCCAAATTAGCACATGATTTTCAGTGGAAATGACTGAGCAGATATGCACTAGGGGTAAGCACCCTCACCACTTATTTTGTGCTACCTCTTTTTCATGTCACAGTTTGCTCCCCAGGTATGTGTTGCTTCTGACTGAGGCAATACGATGCTTCTCCTTCCCTGCCTGGCATGTCAGAAGGGTTTAGAAAGCTGAGCAGGCACACTGGCCCATCTCAGGGAGGAGTGAGGAGAAGGGAAACCAACATTTGAAAATCTACTCTGGGCCAGCTGCTTGACATGACTTATCTAATTTAAGCTTCAGAAGAAGCTTGCAAGATAAGTTTTATTATCTTTATTTCTAAATGGGGAAGATGGAGTCTGCTTCAGGTCTCTTGAGGTTTGCCTGTGTGTGTGTGTGTGTGTGTATGTGTGTGTGCGTGTGCATGCGAGCGCGTGTGCATGTATGTGTGCATTCTCAGCTTGCCCTGTTTGCCTGTGTGTGCATGCATGTTCGTGTGTGTGCATGTATGTGTGTGGGTGGGTGTGCATGTGCGTGCACACGCATGTGTGTGCGAGCGCGTGTACAAATGTGTGTGCATTCTCAGCTTGCCCTGTTTGCCTGTGTGTGCATGCATGTTCATGTGTATGCGTGTATGTGTGCATGTGTGTGTGCCTGTGAGTGCATGTGCATGGGTGTGTGTTCTCAGCTTGCCCTATTTGCCTGTGTGTGCGTGTGTGTGTGTGCATGCATGTGTGTGTGTGCATGTGCGTGTGTGTGCATTCTCAGCTTGCCCTGCTTGCATTTTGCTAGGCTCTTTTAAATAGTGGATCTGTGAATATCTATGTTGAGGTGGAAGTTAGGGTGGGGGTAAGGAGTCCTCATGTTTGAGAAGGGGAAACTTACCATCTGATACCATCAATTCAGTACTCCTGATTTTGCGATTTGCTTGGCTTACGTGATCTGCCTCCTTCCTATCTCTGTACCAGAGAAAATCAAGATAAGGTCATTTCTTTAGAAGGAAACTCTCTACTCTTCGTAGTCTGATCACGGAGTCCTGGTGGTGGGACCCACCTTGTGTGACCCATGGTTCGACCATTTAGAGCAATTGGACAAGTACTGTTTTCAAGGCCGTGTGTCGTATACCTCAGATTCCAGGCATGTAGGACCAGCATCTGTGTACGGGCCTCAAACAACTGTCAGTGAGGCCAGAAAGAACAGAATCTATCCAACGTAACAGAGGCGGAGGGGATGATTTGACTTTTGAGGTCCCACTAATTTGAAAACTTGTAGGTGGTTAAGATTCTTCCCCTCATGATAGGATCTGGCCTTTTACCTGCTAAGATTGGCTTTTTAGGTCTTGGTACTCAACATGAAGCAACTGCCTCCTTAGATGTAGTCAACTCAGGATCTCCCCCTTAGGCTTCTAAGGGTTCCCTAGCATCTTTATTTTGTTTACAGGGCTGAAGCTTAGTTCATTAGAATGGGTTTAGTTGCAAAGTAAATGCCTGTGACTTCTGAGATGTAGGTGCAAAAGGCTGTCTGCTGTCAAGATATGCAGCTTTCTCTCTCTCTCTCTCTCTCTTTCTTTCTTTCTTCCTTGCTTTCCTTTACTTTCTCTTCTTTTTCTTCTCTTCCTTCTTTCCCTTTTCTCCTTCTCTTTTTTTTTCTTTTCTTCCTTCTTTTATGATGAGATCCCCTCCCACCAATTTTTTCAACTCAATTAAAATATAGGCCTAGTATGTGGACAAAAGGGGCCTGTTCCCTGGATCTTAGAAGGCGCTGCCTTTGGTCTTCTCAAGTCAGACCCCTGTCCCTGGGGTGAGAAGACTCTGGGCCTCTGAGTCCAAACCTCTCCCCTTTTTAGATCACATTTCAGGTGCCTGGGAACATTTCACTGTCCAAAGAGCCCTGGGTTAGCTTTACAGACTCTACGGACCTTTGAGTACCTCTGTGCATCTAAGGGGTGGCCAAGGGGGAGCTGTGTATGTGTGGGGTGTGTGCAGGGATGTGTTACAACTTGGGCGTCCATGCATATCTTACAGGGCTCCACTTGATACAGGATGGAGCAGGCAGTAGAAGGAGGAAGGTATTACTGGCCAGGCCTGGGACAATGTTTACGCAAAACACCCAGTTCCAGAAGGGGACTTGAGTAGTTCAAGAGTTTCACAATTACACTTGGCCTTCCAAAGTATTTTGAAGATATATTTGTCAGTCAAGGTAGGACAAAACCTATTTTATGGAACAGTTTCTCCACTTGATTTATAACTTCCAATATTTTGATCTATGGTATGTGGGCCTCCATTTGTTATCACCCTGGGTCTTCCAATGCCGTCGGAACAACATTCCTTTGCAGAGGTATGGGGCACCAGATTGGCTTCTGTTGATTGTATTTTGTATTTTGTTCTCCCTGGAGAGACCAGTCATTAATGAAAAAGCTAAGACTCTGTCTGTAATCATAATGTTGTATCTTCTTTGTGAAATTCAGTTTTTCATAGTTTGCATTTTCTTGAAGGAAACCTTAGTTCTATTAATTTGACTTGTTCTGTCTGCTATTTTACTTAAACTTTTTTTTTAAAGATTTCCCAGTGCTGTATTGGCATTTCCTCCATGTATTAGGAACACTAGGGCAAGGTGAAACTTCTCGGGATATTTTTCTCTGCTATTGTAAATATTTATCTGAGTGATCCATGGCCTCCTCAAACCTCTGTAAGGAAAACAAGAACATTAGAACAGTGTTAAGAAGTAAAAAGTCCTTCTGACACTATAAAAGGTATAGGGTTGTCAAAACTATGCTTTTTAGAGAGCCAGAGAGTTGGCAGAACAAACATGAATGTTTCAAAGGAAAATATGGGGTCAGATGCATACTTTGAGCCTATGCCACAGCAGGTCTTATCTGTGAAAGCTGTAAATCATTACAGAGAATTCACTGACTTTGGATTCACCCTGCTGCTTTGTGGAGGACTACTGGTCATCCTGAAACTCAATGAAACTTTTCCACTTGGAAAATTGTATTGGCCTCATGCTCCCCGTGAGTGGTATCCCTCTCTTGAGGAAGCTTTATTCATGAGCCTTCTTGGACCTGTTTCCCAATAATGTATGGAGCCCACTTACTGAGATCTTGCTACTGCCTGGATCATGCTGAGCACTACATCTCTGTTAGTTAACCTTCAAATCAACTCCAAGAGATAGATTTTATAGTAGTCATTATAAATCCTTTGGAGTTTAGAAAACTTAGCAAAGTTATCAAGTGATTATGCTGGGGTTGGAACTAAAATGGTTTAGTCTAGGGACCTGGCCTCTAATTGTTATATTATAGACTATACTGAGACTAAGTCACCTCAGTGGACATAAACCGTTCTCTATGGTAGCATGGGTGGTGGGATAACATAGAGGTTAAGAAAAATGGTAATATCCAACATATTTCTAATGCTTTAATGTTTTTCATTTGTTATCCCATTTAATTTCTTTAGCTAAATAAAATAATGTAGGATTCATACACAAGGTAATCAAACATCATGCCTGTCTTGTGACCTCAATGGGAAAATGAAATACATACATCAGTTGATGAATTGTGGCATATTTATGCCATCAAGGAATTTTTAGGTATTCTGAGCAAAACTGGACTTTTATTTGGAAGGATTGGGGCCCGTTCAAGGATGCATAAATATGTGGGGGATATATATGGTATGCCGAGGTGGATTCACCATGATGTGAAAAGAATGTAACTTTCAAGGCTTATGCCTGGTATAGACCCACCTCCTGGCTTTGGAAGGGAGACTGGCAATGTAGTTAGTGAGTGTCAGTCAAGTCCAAGAATATTTAAGACATCTTGCAGTGCCTTGAATATTATAGCTCACCATATAAAAGAAACTTGATAGAGGTTTTCCCAAATTTAGAGGCAATTCAGAACATTTATAGGATATCACTTAAAATGAATGCTGAAGCTGAAACTTTTTCCAAGCTATTCAAAAATAAATTACAAATTCTGATCAACAGTTCTAGAGGAAAGACTTAATTATTTTTCTATTCTCTTTATAGAGACTATTACAAAATATCATTGGAAGAGGCAATCAAAGAGTATGCAATCAAAAAAGTAGTAAAAATATCTCAGAGATATGTCAAGCAGTTAATTAATAAAAATAATTGTTTCTTCTTAAATTTTATGTTTGTGGTGTTTGTAGCTTTTTAAAATTTGCAACTTGTAAGATGACATTTTAAATACTAAATATTCACTTTCATACCTTAATTTCTATTCTTAATTTTTATATTCTTTTTCTTAGAGTGCCCCTGAAATTTAACAGCTTCACCATTCATACGACCCAACTCTATGCTTAATGGTAGGAGTTGCTTTTTGGCTTAGAAAATAAATAAAAACGCCTCCTCTACCACCCACCCCCATACAGAGACTAAAGTCTGCATTGTTACATCACCAAACTCGAACTTTTTTTCCAGGTTTAGCTAAACCCTTCATTATTTTCCTAGTTCAGAGGCCTGATGCCAAGTAGAGAAGAAGTCGTAAATATGTAATTATCACAGAACCTCAATCTTGAATGAAATTCAGATCTGACCCTTAGTTTGAGATGAAGACTCCACCTACAAGACAGCTGGTGAAGACTAAAGCATGTTATACCGGCAACCAAGGTGTCTGGGTGATTGGCCAAGTCCCTTGGCCTCACTAGTTCTCATTTTCTCAGGTACAATGGCAAGAATTAGACTAGATGAGATTTTCAGTTTTTTCTGTTCTGGAATGTTTCATTTTGTAGCTGAGTGGAGGAAGCCATTGAAGTTGACTTAAAAACGTAGTCCTTAACTAATCAAAATAGAAAACACAAAAGTCACAACAGGTCAGAACAGACACACACCACAAACATCTACTTGGAGTTTGTTGGAGATGACTACTATTGAAAAAAGAAAAAGAAACCGTAGTTATTTTGAAAATTTCCTTGTACAGGTGCCTGAGCATACACCCTGACTAAATAGCGTGTTTACTTGAGCTAGCACTTCTTCCTTGCTGAAGAAAAAGCTTATTTGGTTTTGGTGGTAATACCATTTCTCTTTCGTTAATTATGGTGTTCTCATTCTCCCCTTCCTCTGAATTGTTGAAGTATCTGAGAAGGTTTTTCCTGAGGAAGAGAATTATGAAATGTTTTGCTATGTCTAGGAAAAGAAAGTCCTAAAGGAGCTTCTTTGTGTTTTGGGAAAAGAAAGGAAACTGTTCTGAATATAATTAGTCTTCTCTTGCCTTTCAAAGATTTCTCCACCACTGTTCTTAAAATATTCTCAGAAAAGACAGAATTTGCTACAGATTGGCATATTGCAGCCTACTTTTTTAGGCAAGGGAGTAGCTATGAGCCCCGTAATTGCATTCTGCATGGTCTGCATACACACAGCAATAGTTAGCACAGAGGAGAAATCGTCTAACTATTGCTTTGTATGACTATCTTGTTACCACATATCACTTTTATGTTTTGTTCTCTAAAACCCATTGCATTGAGGAAAACAATGATAAAACTTGACCTCAGATGTGTGAAAAGGAAAAACAACAATTACAACAACCGGCTGCCTCATTGTGCATTCATTATTCTGGAATCCCTAAAATTACATTGTTGTAAACCAGTTTCTAACAATCTCAGCCCTTCCTGGGCACTCTTTTATTCTTATAGTTTCTATTATAATTAATTATACAATTTCTGTTGCCTCTCCTATCGGCTATTTATTTATTCCAAGGAGCCCCAAACCAGCTCGTCTTTTCCTTTTTGCTGTTTTCTGTTTACCATCACCTCCAGCAAGCCCTGCTTGTTCTAGCTTCTCACCCGGTCACGAGCCTCACTAGGCATCTACCCATCGTGAGTTAGAATAGGCCCTGAGGTTCGAATCTGGAACTCAAACATTCTGACCTCAACGATACTTTTATTTCATCCCCTGCTAACAGTAGCTCAAGATGTTGCTGCACCAGCATCACTGAGAATTAATGGACGTGCGGAATGTTGGGCCTGCTCAAAACCAGCATTTTAACAAGATCCCCAGGTGATTCATGTACAGACGCACTGAAGTTTGCGACGTGCTGCTCCAGTAGCCTTAAAGCATCTTCCACAGAGGAATCAAAGGACCTGCAGTAGTGTTGGCAGATCGGATCAGACTTGTCTCTGTCACTGAGGAAGAGAAGGATTCCAGGGAGAGTAGCTTCTGGTTTTACAAGGGTGTTCTGACGCCTCCCTCGCTACAAGGCCCCCTTTTAACTGTAGGTAACTAACAAACTGAGGCTAGCAGAAGCAAACGCTCTGACGGCAAGTCAAGTCAGGTAGTGAGTCAGTTTTATCCTGTCTGTTTACCCAAAACATCTTCCATGGTTCTTTCCCTTGACCAAAAGCTGTAGCCTGTAGATATCCGTTTCTCTGCTGAACTCATAGCATTTAACACATTTACTCATTAGGCATTTAATCACAGACCACCTTGCCATTTGTAGGCCTTAATTAAGAGCTATTATACCCTGGTGTTTCTTAAAGTATGTAGCACTGTGCTATATACAAAGCATGTACCCAATAAAATATTGAATTGATGTCAGGTTTTTCAGGACATGGTTCTACTCTTTGGCAGTAAAAAAAATATATCTTTTGCCTTGAGAAACTTATTTGGTGGATGCCGAGTGAAAACTCACTGAATTTTTCTTGAATCCATCAATATTTATTTTAGTCTCTTCTGAGAGTGCCACCGATGGCTTTTTCGGTGATTGGTATTTTATTCATCATAAGGCAATTTTTTGCCCTTCAGTTACCTTATTGGTCTCTGGCAGTTACAGCAATCAGTTCTCACAAGTCTTTCTGATTTTTTCAAATAATTTTATTTCCTATTTTTTTTTTCCTTTTAACATTGTAACTATACTCGGCAAAAAACAAAACAAACAAGAAACAGAAAAAACTTTCCATAGAAACCTGTATCTCATGTTGCTGCTTTTTGCATCAAATCTCAACTTATTCATCAGAATAACTGTAAATCTTATTACCTAGAATCTCGTAATCAGACAAATTTTTACAACAGGAACCTAGTTACATGAAATTCATAACCATTTGGTTTCGTTTTTACTCTTAAATCATGCTACCACAATGCAAGTTTGAACTCATGTTTTCTGTCTCCTGTGAGAAGCTTATTGGTTTCTGCCCATGGATACCCTTCATCCCTTTTCTCTGTAATACATATACATACCCATCAGTTAAACCTTCTCCCCAGATACCATTTTGAATAGCTAGCTCCTGATAGAAAGCCTGCCATGGATCTTCTCTATGGATCTTAGGTGATTGATTACATGGCCCTTACTTTCTCTTTGAGGTCAGGGGCCGTGCCAGTGTCCTTGGTTCCAACTTGATGCACCAGTGGGTCCCAGGACTTCTTAGATGATTACATGCATGAATGAGGCCAGGCCTCTCCCCCATTTCCCCTTCTGCTCTTGCACATGCCTCAGGCCCTAGTTCCATTTGAACCAGACATCCTCACACATCCTTTTGCTTTTAGATTTTCTAACTGGTGACTGTTGCCTCAATTTACCCATTCTCTACCCGTGCCCCACAATCCTTCACCATGCTGAAGTACTGCCTGAGTAAATGCCATTTCCTCTCTTGGGTCTTCAGTTACCCCTGTCAGATTTCCCTTCTTTTTCCTCTTCACAGCCTCGCCAACAGGCCTGGCTTCTACACTCAGGTGGCTTTATGAGTGTGGCTGTATATGTGTGCCCCTTATTAGAATGAGAATTCTTTAAGGGAGAATCTTCTGTCTGAGTCTTTCCTGCACTCACTGTGCATTCTCACTGAAAGATTGTTGCTGTTTAGAATTCATTGCTTTTAAAGGCCAGAGAAAATGCTTATAAATCCAAGATGGGATGATAGGTTACATATATATATATATATATACACACACACACACACACACACACACATATGTATTTATATATAAACTTGTATATGCATATTTTTTTAGACTGTTTACCTTCTCACCACCAAGTGGGTCATCACGGGGTTTGTCATTTATAATAAAGCCACTTTGAGGGAACCATGGGCTTGTGGGAAATTTTGAATGACCTTATGCGTGTAAATTGCTCTTTGCAGGGGAGGTTCCCTGAGCCTTCAGTCTTTAGCTTCTGTGAATTTGGGGGAGCTGCATCTGTGGGTGTTAAGGCCTGTTGCTTTTCCATCCGTCACAGACTGCCTTTGATTCATTTGTCCTCTCGCATGTGAATCTTTTGTAGAGGACCCAACATGTTATGCCCGTAGGCACCAGAAAAAGTCATAAAGTAAATCATATTATCTGACTCAGAACAATTTTTTTGCCACTCCTGCCTTTCATTTTTATGAATTGTCGGTTCTCTCCTGTCACTGGGATAGCTGGTTCCGAAGGGGTAGTTGAATGAAGGGGTCTGGGTGCAGTGGAGAGTGTCGGAAGACACCCTTCTACCTGCCGGAGGGAAGACATCCCTACTACAAAGGTGACTCCTGATTTTAACGGCACAGCTTCCAGACATGGCCTTGCCTCTCTTGCAGCCGAATTGTCACCCAGGGAGCCCCTCCTCCAGGGAAATTGGGGAGCTGCCCCTGACTTCATAACATTTACTTAGGCATGGACTCACAATGCCCTACGTGCACTATCTAGGGGAAGAAGAAGATGAAATAAGACTTTCCTGTCTTCATATTCTATAGCACTTAAGGGAAATGATTGAGATAGAATACTTTTATTTCAGGTACTATTGGTTAGCTTTGAAAACTGCCAAAAACTATGCTCTTTCAAGATTTTGATGACGCCGTTGGTGAGGATGTTTGTGGCCATTATGTAATCACTTATGCAGTGCTGGGCAAAGCATTTGGCCAAACTCAAGAGTGTCTCCTGTTACGGGTTTATTAATGAGATACTTATGGCATCTTCAGTGTCAAGGAAGGACCCTGGTTTCCTGATAGTTCCATTTTTACTTCCTGAATAACTGTTGGAACTACAGTTACCTGTGCTCCAAGCTTATTGGCTTTGTTACTTCTCAAGGTATAACTCCTTCTTAAAAGCAGTTGACTAAATGGCAGACGTCTGTGTTACTCTTGTTCTGCCAATCAAAAGAGTTTTGTTCGTCTCTCTCTGTTTTTATTCAGACATTCATCTTTGAATTCCAGGAAAGGAATCTTGACGTTGACCTCTGACAAAATGTACTGTTTTGATTACGACCAGTACTTTAATCAAACTGATGTCAAAGCGAGTCATGGTGAACATTTTGTAAGGTACCTAATTGTCAAATCACGCTGTTGTACACCTGAAGCTAATATAACATTGTATGCCAAGTGTAGTTCAATTAATAATAATAATGAGAATGAGAAAAGAGAGAGTCTTTAGAGGGAGTCCTTGAAAATCTTGGGAAAAACTGATCCGGTGTCACTTATTCCCAGTTACACGAAGGGACCGTGGAGCCCACCATGGCGCTTGTGCTCTCTGAATGCAAGTACCTTGAAGTTAGGAGCCAATGAAGGGGCTGAAAGTGGTGGTTGAAAGCAGCCACTTGTGTGCCCTTTATCAGCAGTGACCAGGGCTGCAGTGGAAGGTCCTGATTTTCATGAACATTTCTGCCCACAGCCCCTCTGGCACATATCTCTTGGGAACATATACAATGTCCTTTGTTGTTAAAATGGCTGTTAAATGAATATGAAAAGCACAACAAACATCATCAAAATAGTCATTTGCCAGCTTGTGGAGGCAGATAAAAAAACTAGTGTCAGGAAAACAGAAAAGAGCAGGGATTTGAATAACTATTCTTTTTGAGGCTTATGGGGGAAAGAGCACCAGCAGGGGGGATAAAAGGCCAGTGTGAGAACTTTGAAAAACACATGTTGACCATGTCTGGCTATAGTAATTTTTTAATAGTCCGTTATGTTAATAGAGTGCTTTATAATAAACTGCTTCACCGGGATGTCATCTTTAATTTTGGAAACAACCCTCTGAGTGGGTGTAATTACTCTGTTTTACAGATAATATGGAAACGGAAGCCCAGAAAGATGAAACCATCCGAGGCATTGTAAAGCATCACAAATTTGTGTTTCTGCCATTTTAGCATTTTTTGGTCCCCGTGCTCCCTTGCCACTTAATTTTCTAAGTAAATGTAAGACAAACACTGTGGTCCCATTGTGTTTTCACATTTCCGTAGCTAACTTGTAGTAGAGGGGATGGTAGGGTTCACACCAGAAGCCCTGTTCTTTGCCTCAAAAATCAGAAACCATATTTAGGACGGAAGAATTTCCTCCTTCCAGACACACTTCTCTGAGGGCTCTGTCCTCCAGTGTTACTGGAGTTCAAGCTGTGTAATGAGTCATTGTTCCTTTTCTCCTTTTCTTGTGGGGCAGTTTTCTTTTACACACTTTGCGGCCTGCCTTCTTGAGGGTTATGTCCCTCCTGCCCGTAGTTGCCTTTTATAAAAGACTATGGTAGTTGCCACAGTCCTGTCATTTTGCTCTTCTCCAGAGCTTCAAGGTCCTTCACACCATCAGGGAGATGAATGTCTTTACACAGGAAGGGTGTGTCTTCGCCATATAGGCCTAGAGGTCAAGTGTTGTCTTTGGCTTCCTTTCCCAGAACTTCTCAAAGATGAATGTCTGAATAAAGATACGGAAAAGAACAATATTGCTTTGACTGGCAGAACAGAAGAAACACAGACATCTAGAATTTATTTAAATTACTTTTATATAAAAGAACTTGTATCTTGAGGAGTAGCAATGCCTTCTTATTTGACTGACATTTTCAAAGGCTATGGTAAAGAATCACCTTGATGAGCAGAAATTGCGATCTGTTTGCCAGCCGCACAAAACTAACTGATACTCCTGCTTGCCTACAATGTGTTCTATAAAATGTCGTTTCCCCCACAGCATAAAAAGAGAAGGTGAGTCATGATGTCGTTTGGGGTTTGGGTTAAGGAAACATGTGAAATCAGCTCCCACATTATATAGTATGGACTTCTTTCTCTTCTTTTCCACCATTATTCATCAGGATGATTTTTCCAGTGGACTTGGGACTCAGGATTACCCTGATCCTTATGCCTCTGTGAAAATTTCCTAGAAGAGATCAATTTCTATTTTTTTTTTAAAGATTTTACTTATTTATTTGACAGAGAGAGATCATAAGCAGGCAGAGAGAGAGGGGGAAGCAGGCTCCCTGCTAAGCAGGGGCTTGATCCCAGGATGCTCAGATCATGACCTGAGCTGAAGGCAGAGGCCTTAATCCACTGAGCCACCCAGGTGCCCCGAGATCAGTCAGCTTCTTTAAGGAATGACTGTGTTCATGAATTTATATGGGAAGTAGAGAGATCTTCTTTAAATTAGAATAGATTTCAGTGTTACCTTACCTTTTTATGTACTTCTTGTTTAAAAGGGATGCCATAGTAAATTTTCTGGAAGACTACCTTTTATATAATCCTTCAAAAAAATGGTAATTTGTACATACTGTTCCCCGTTAAAGCAGATGTAATTATACTTGGAAAAATATCCAAATTTTAAACATCTCAGAGATGGTCCTTTTTCAATCTGGTACATAGGTGCTGCTCAGTATATATCTGTTAAATGTAATGAGAAAAAAAAATTAGAGACTAGGAAGAGAAATTAAATTGTAGGACTATATTGACTTAAAAGTTATTTTTTTGTGCTGTATCTATTTAGCTTCAAGATTTTCTGAAGGAAAAGTTTATCCACAACTGTTAACTCTGATCTAAGGAACTATTTATCTGACTAATTTCATTGGTAGTTTATCTAAAGGGAGATACATTTTCTTACATTGGGCTTTTTTGAAGTCATTATTCATTTTGCCATGTGGGGTCAAAGCCCTTTAAAAATTCAGCTTTCTCAGGAAATCTTCTCCTCAGGTCTTCAGACAGATCTTCCTTCTGACTTATTGTGCCCTTGGCAATTGGCAAAGGATTTCCACCCTTTAAAAAGATAAGACTTTGTGAAACTCCTACTAAAACATTAATCTAAAAATGACCTTCCAGGGAGAATTTGTACAATAGCAACCAAATGCCTTGGCCCCAATTATGTTGATGATTACGGCCTCATCCCAAAACACTATTGGAGTTTGAGTCACATAAGAAAATCACTTGGGGGGCACCAGGGTGGCTCAGTCGCTTAAGCATCTGCCTTCAGTTCAGGTCATGATCCCAAAGTCCTGGGATCAAGTCCCGCATTGGGCTCCCTGCTCAGTGGTGAGCCTGCTTCTCCCTCTGCCTCTGCCCCTCTCCCTGCTCATGCTCCCTCTCTTTCTCTCAAATAAATAAAGAAAATCTTAAAAAAGAAAGAAAAGAAAATCACTTGGGTTGGGCCTGGCCTTACCTGTATACACTGATAAGAATGTTCTGTTATAATGCCCTTTGCGACTTTCCTAGCTGCCAGGCCAAGCTCAGAAACACGGTTTGTAGTAGGCCTGCCCTCCTTCCTCTCTCCGGGACGGCCCCCTGTCTCTAACCCCCGGGGTTTGTTCCTGTTTAGTTCTTTGCTCCATCCAGAATAAATCCTTTCCTGAACTGTATTTATTTTTTTTTTTTTTCTACTTCTGGCTGCACATAAGAATCATGTGGGAGCTTTTAAAATAATCCAGTGCCCAAGCCAAACCCCTGAAGTTCTGATTCATTCGCCCTGGTGTAGGACCCTGGCATCAGTATTGCTTGAAAAAATTATCCCCAGATGATTCTGTTGTGGAACCCAGGTTGAGAAATGCTGATCGCTATAAATGGAGGATTTGAACTGAGAAGTCAGGGTATTCACTTAACGTCCCACAGCAAAGCAGTACCATTGATTAGGGTCCGAACGTCCCATCATCTGACTCTAAATCCAGAATAACAAATAAAATCAAGGCTCTGTTACAGAACTATGGGAGAATCAAAATCCCTTTCCTTCTGGAAACTCACCAGCAGAATGGGGTTAAATGCTCAAAAAAAAAAATTTTTTTTTAAATAAAGAAAAGCCTGGTCTCATGGGACAGGTGTCTGAAAGTCAAGGCCAGTGCTCGCTTCGGCAGCACATATACTAAAATGGAAAGTCAAGGCCAGAGGAACTGGAGCATTGTAACGTGGGTTGCAGGTGAGTGACTTTCCAAAGGAACGACGAGCTGACCCGGCTCGGGAAGGCAGGGCACCCCTCCGTGGTACCGTTCATTGTCTGCTCGTCAGCAGTGGTGTTCCTGCCCTTGCTTCGGGGAAACTGAGGCAAAGCAGGGGAGAAAACTGTTTGGGGTACACGCCCACCAGCCACACATGGAAGGGGTGTCCAGCTCTCCCAAGCCACAGCCGACGTGGGCAGTCAGCACACTCTCTGTCTTGGGCCTCTCCTCGTGGAGGGTGGCAGACAGCAGTGTCCTCGGAGAAGCCATTTTCCGAGTCCCTCTCCAGTCAGAATATCCCCTACAGCTGCTGGCAGAGGCACTGAGCTCTTTCTGAAGCCTGGGCAGACCACCCTGGGGATGGGAGATCCTGTGGGGAGGTGGAAACGTCATGGGTGAAGAAGGCAGAAGGAGTTAACATACCATAGAGTTTCTGATAAGGGGTTGTGTGGCAGAAAGATAGACTACGGGGGCCTTATATACCACCATGTTGCGTGGGCTTAATTCTCTGAGCCACTGGCATATTGCAGATAGGGACATGGCCTAATGGATGTGAAGGCTGTGAATGCCTTTCCTCTTCGCCCCCAATGCCTGCCTCTGCGGTTAGTGGAGGGCGGGGGCGCCCATCACATCCCGCTGTGCACCTGGTGTGCACCTGGTCAGCACCTGGGCCTTCGGAGGGGTCCGCCTCATGATTTTTTAGAACAACAGCTCCTTCATGTCACCTCAAAAGATATACGGGGAAGCTCTGAAGTGTCCCAGAACTCCTGATTTCTCCGCCTTCTCTTTAGGCTCTGTGTAGAGCTCACTCCATGCTAAGTCATCCACTGACTCCTCTGGAATGAGATGTGAACAAACCAAACAGGGGGACCAACGCATTAATTCCAAGGAGGTGCTTTCTTTTGCCGGGGCCTCACTCATAGACGTTTTCCTGCTGTGTTCACACCGCGAATATCTCCGACATCTGCTTTATACTTTCAGAAATCTGAAGAATTTCGAGTTTCAGATGGGTAGAGCCTCAGTGGAATACTTTTATTATATCTAATGCCATTTTAATGGGCTTGGGACTAGGGAGGTTGGGTTGATTGGACAACTTAAATAAACCATCGCAAGGAATTTACTAGAGTGGAGAACGATGCCAATAGCCCAGAAGTGTGGTGTTTAGGGAGCTTTTTACTTCTTAATCACCATGACAACATCGGGACAAATTGTGTAACCCTCTTAGAGAGTAGCGCTGTTTACTAGAAATTTCTGCAATGATGACAGTATCTTATATCTGTGCTCTCCACTGCACTAACCATTGGTCATCTGGGGCTTGAAATGTGGCAGGTGTAACAAAGGAACCGAATTTAAAATATTATTTTATTTCCTTTACACTTCAATGTAAATAGCCACACGTGGCTATTGGCCACCACAATGGACAGAACGGTTATAGAAGATCCTTAAAAATCCTTTCTCTTCAGGTCCTCTGAAGGAGCACAATCAGATAATTTCTTAGCACCTATAGTCCTAGTGGGACCGATTACATTATTTCTATCTCTTCATCCCAGTACTTGGGAATTATAGGCTGTTTCTGTCCTGGACACATGATATTCTAATGTTTATGGAAATACCCTTTAGTAGTACACTTTAATTATAATACTTTGTTCTGGGAGGAACCAGCCAGACCTCTTTTATCATCCGTGTTTTTAGTTTTAATCTTAAAAGGGCTGTAAAAATAGCATTGTCTTGCAAGAAAAAAGAAAAAAAAAGCTTAAAGTCAGTGCTCATGGAGCAGTAGGGATTATAAAACATTCAAACTTCTCCTGGAAATACCGGATAAAAAAAGAAGCTAAGGAGGCAGGTAGAAGTCTCCAGGGAGAAAACTTGCCCTGGAGGAATGCTTTTAATTAGATTTAGCTTCCTTCAGAAGAGTCTAGCAAAATGGCTTTCCCTGAGGACATCGGGATTTTCCCCTGTGAATAAATCCTCTCCCCCCCTCGGTCATCCTTCTACTATGTTCTTCTAGAAATTCACCCTTCCTTGACATGCCGTGACTTAAACCCTCCAAAAAACCTTGGAAAAGAAACCAGCATTTTTTTTCTCAAATGTTAATTTCCTTGCTTTAGGCTTATGTAGGCTTTGACTGGAAACTCAGTCTGTGTGCTTCGGCTCTGCTTTATGTTCAGTCATTGAAATGGGGCTTAGTAAGAATTACTTGATACCTTAGGAGTCAGATGAATCTCACTTTTTTTTTTTTTAAACGTTCTTTTATCTTAGGCACAGGGATTTGCATTTTGAGAGGCTATGCCAGCTGACTTGAGCCCCCACAGGTTTTAGCTTGTTGCAAAACGAGTTTGGTCCATTTTTCTCACTTCTGGAAACTTCTGTTGCTGCCACTCACAGTTTATGGGTTTACTGGGGAATTCTAGTCCTAGTCCCTAATTGTCTTGTGTCCCTACCTCAGCAGTAAATACTATAGATCAGCAGTCATTTCCTGCATAACACATCCCAGTCGGGATGGAACATTGATTGCAAAGACCATCCAAGCTAGTAGACAAGTCTTTTCCCTGTGGCACTTCCTTTCTGGCTGGCTCTGCCCTACTTCTCCTTCCATGTCCCTTGGAGCTCCTGATGTCAGAGCTCCCGGGAAGCTGAGAAGCCCAGGTCTTTCAGGATTTCTTCAGATCAGTATTGTCCAATAGAACATTCTACTGTGACAAAAATGCAAAAATGTTCTAAAATCTCTTCTGGTGACAAGTGGCTACTAAGCACTTGAAAATGACTAGTGCTACTTGAAACCAAACGTGTGATTTTATTTTACTTTAGATATTTATGTTTATGAATTAAGTTATTTAAATTTAAATTTAGAAAGCCATGTGTACTCCTGGCTACCATATCACACATATTACATATTAGACATATTACACAGTGAGGCACCAGACCCTTGGCTTCAAAACAATGTGCCTTGACAGAATCATCTTCTCTTGAGTGTCCTGTGGTCTTCTTTCTTTTTTTAAAAAGATTTTATTTCTTTATTTATTTGAGAGAGAAAAAGCATGAACAGGGAGGACCAGAGGGATGAGGAGAAGCAGGCTCCCCGCTGAGCAAGGAGCCCGATGCAAGGTTCGATCTCAGGACCCTGGGATCATGACCTGAGCCGAAGGCAGACGCTTAATCGACTGAATCACCCAGGCGCCCCTCCCCGTGGTCTTCTACCTTTGTGAACCAGTTAGTTCTTCCTAGAAAAGAAATTCTCTTGACTTCTGAACTGATTTCTTTATACTGCTAATTTTGATTAATGGAAACTTGAGCTTTTTATTTTTATACTGTTAGACACTGCACAGACTGTTCACATTCTCCATACTGGGTTCAACATGCCTTTTTTTTTTCCATCATCCTATTTCCTCTGTGAGCATATCTTTATTCCTTGTCCAACAACTGCAAATTTGCACTGTTATTATTGTTATTATTATTATTTACAAATAAGAGGAATTTGGGGCACCTGGGTGGCTCAGTGGGTTAAAGCCTCTGCCTTTGGCTCAGGTCATGATCTCAGGGTGCTGGGATCGAGCCCCGCATGGGGCTCTCTGCTCAGCAGGGAGTCTGCTTCCCCCTCTCTCTCTGCCTGCCTCTCTGCCTACTTGTGATCTCTCTGTCAAATAAATCAATAAAATCTTTAAAAAAAAAAAAAACAAATAAGAGGAATTTGTCAGAAAGATAGACATTTTCTCTTGGAACCCAAGGAAGAGATATGAAACGTGTTATCGCAGGACAGAGGGACATGGAAAACTGAAAACAAGTGTTTTTTGTGTGCCAACTAGCATGTGCCAGGCAACATTGAAGATTCTAGAGTAGAGCAGTAAACGAAACAAAGTCCATTATGCTCAAGCTAGCAAACAAGATTCTACTAATACGTTGGGGATGTTAAGCACAGGGTGAGGGGCAGAGACCGATGATGAGTAATTTTAGAAAGAGTTGTCATATTACTATCTGAAGAAGGCATCTCTCTGGGGGAAGAATGTTCTAGTTGGAGAGAATAGTAAGTCCTAATGTCCTAAAACCAGAATGTTTTTATTACTTCTTCATACTTCCTCTGTATCCCCATGGTCTGCCATCTTTGCCTCTCTGTCTCTTTTTTTTTTTTTTACATTTATAGATACACATCTCTACCTTGGACTCCTCAAGATGAGGAGCTAGTCCACAACCCCATTGGTGTTTGTAAAAAGGTTAGATTAAAGGTTAGATTAAGATGGATGAGAGATCACGCAATGTAGTCCAAAGGTGCTTTCTTGGTCACCACTAGGAGCCATGCAGCATTTTACACATCTCAGCTCTCATTTTAGCACTGGGTAGTTTCCAACACTAGGGAGGTTGAACGAATCAGATTATTTGAGTGGGGGCAAATCCAAGGGGCGGAAGTTCGCTGCCTATGAGAGTTTGTACAAAAAGTCTTCTGAAGAACTCGAAGGTATTGTCATTTGACCTCCCTAAGACAATTCAAAACCTTGCAGAGTTTGAATAATGTTCAAAATAAAGTTTGAATAATGAATATTATTTTCATGTGCAAATATGACTGTTCCCAGGGGTGAAGAAGCGCCCTGTATTCCAGTACCCAGAGGCGAGAACAAGGCAGATCACAGCTGTGGGTGTGGCTCTCATTTTCTGTATTGAAATGACTACTGGAGTCTATCTTGACTCCTCCACAGTCTGTCGACAATGAAAGCAATATCCTCATGTAAATTTTTTCTTCTCACCAACTTTGGTGGGATTGTTACGGCGTGGCAGACGGTTGACTTTTTACGCAGTGGAGGAGAGCATCACACAAATCACAGCTCTTCTACCTTAGGAGAGCCCTTTCTGCTGTTTACCGCAAATAACATTAAGGTCATGACAGCGATGAGTAATGGCCAGGAAAGGCATAAATCTGCCTCACTTTCTTATCCTACTGCCCTGTGAGAAAACAAGCAAAGTTGCCCAGTTTAAGGGCAGATTCTCAGATTTCATTTCAAATTTCCTATCCTTTGTTGGCCCTTCTTGAAGGCTTCACAATACTTAAAACAAGTTTCTTTTTTATTTCACTTCCTCTGCCTGAAAAACACGAAGGGGAGGTTTCAAAGTATTGGGTGTTATCTTAGAAACCAAAGTGAATCTGAAGGTGCCTTTTAGTTCTCTTATTGCCAACTAGACAAGGGCAGTTTGCCTGCTACTAGTCAGTTAAAAGTCTCCCCAAATTTTTTTAGAAGTGGATCACAGTTTAGTAACATAATGCTGAAACTATACGAGGAGTGGTTTTTACTTTCATTTCCTTAAAATTGACTGTATTTCTTTGCCTTAATTTTTACTTTAGGGAAAATCAGGCTTAAATAGATGGCATAGTAGAAGGAGCTTGATTTGGAATTTTTGCTTTTAATTTAACATTTATTGAGCCCCTATTCACCCTGGGCCAAGGCTGTCCACCTTGGTACAAGGCAGATGATGGTCCCCAACCCCACGAAGCTTATAGCCTGCTGTCAGCCCACCTCAGCAAGTTACTTTAAATTCTTCCTTCTTCTGTAAAATGGAAGCAACAATGCTAATCTTCCATAGCCATTTATCAGATGTAATCAAGGTATAGATCAAGTAATAAGATGTTTTTGTACAATCATCCATGTTATTATTACTTATCACTCAAACTGAGCCCAGAAATGGATTCAGAGTAAGCAGAGATTTTTCTAATGCTGGAGGTTATTTTTTTTAAACTGCTAGAGTGAATGTCTATGCTCGAAACCAGACTTTCCTCCACATCCCCCATAAAACTAGAGGAAATGCCTACAAGAGCTGAATGGAAAGTGACCCTTTGTCATCTGACATAGTTTTCCTTCCTTCCAACCTTGGGATGCACGAATGTTCGTTCTTGCAACATGGGCTGGCTGCAGTGATCAGGTTTAAGCCCGAGTGTGAACAGGGTATGTAGACCCCCCAAAGTCGCAAAGAGTGGGTGTCTCAATGAGCAGAGATAACAAAACTTAAATCACACTCCTTGATCATCTTGAAGCCATATTTTTTATAAGCTGAAACATAGCCTCTCATTCTGTTTAACCAGAACTGCCAGGTCTTGCTGGGGCACGTTGGAATGATTGAGCTCTCTTGACTTTTAGGGATTGAATTGTGAGTATTTTCCAAAATGAAAGGGACTTGAAGATCGTCCTATTCAGCCCACCTCTCTGACTGGTCGAAGGATGGGCGCAGAGAGTGGTTGAGTAGCTTCCTGGAGAACCCAGCGCTAGCTCACAGTTGGTCCAGAGCCTTCTCTGCTGCAGGCTGCTTCTAACCCCCAGTGTGAGTTCTCCTCCAGTGGAAATTGTATAGCAATATCACATAATTAATTTTTACGTGAGTAAATGGCTTCAAGGAGAAGAGATTAAGGAATATTGCTTTCCATATATCTGAATGGCACAGAACACTTCTTAACTAGATACTTAAAAATCTAGTCGAATTGTTGCTCATATTCTTCTCCCATTTTCTCATCAGTTGTGAATCAAGTGGTATGGGTTTTATTTCCCTGAGAAAGAAGGCCAAACGTAACTTCATTTCAACATTTTAGAATTCTATAATCTTCAGGCGCCTCAGTGCCTCCCCATTTCTGCTTGTCAAACTCACTAATTTTATTAGCACGTTGCCAAATAACACATGAAGCGCCTCAAAACCAAGGCAGATCAGCTCTCCCTGGTGAATATTGTGCAAGAGTCAGCAGAGGATTCGAGAATCGAACTCAATCCTCAAGTTACTAGCTATTTGCCAGACCTAAGCTGGTGATGAACAATATTTTAAAACCAGATGATTTGGCTCTGGGAGGGTGTTTTAAAGATCCCAGAACTCGTGGGAACTTAACTCTAACAGTGGTTGATTCCATTATATCTCCTTGAAAGCTTTGGATCATGGTGGTAACAAAAAGTTACTATATTTCAATTTGTCTATTCACTCACATTTCCTGAAATATTTTGTAGAAGTCATCAAACTGCTGCATTCTGTTGATGAGTAGGAATAGATTTACTAAACTCTTAATTATCTTGTCATGCCTTTCCTGTAATTTTCTTTTGAGAGAGAGCGTTGCACTCCATCTTACTTTTCTAACCAGAGTGCTTGTGTGGCACTTTTTATCGTCCAGATGATTTCACATGTAGTTCAAGCCTGCTTTCTCTTCATCTTGACCCTAGAGAGTACCATTTCATAGATCAAGAAATGGGGCTCTGAGACATCTAGTGGCTTGCCTTGGGTCCCACGGCCATGATTAATGGCAGAACCTGAACTCCGAAGTCTTTGACTTTGAAACTGTTGGATTTCACCAAGCTGCCTCTGTTATATATGTCTCCCCAAATAAGTGAAGTAATTACAAAGAACCAAAGCTCTTTTCTAAGAAACGTACTGCTCCCTGCCCCTACCTGGCCTCCCCCCAGCTCCTTCTGGCCACCCTCAGTGTCTTTGCCTTCTGCTGGAGAGAGCATAAAGTTCTGCCTGAGAACCTTTACAGTGGGAATGGCTGTTGCATGCTAGGAGGGCTGAGGGTATTCTTGTGACCCGTGGCTTTGTTTCTCATTAACTGTCTCTCGTTGACCTTGGATAGTTATTTCACCTCTTCGACCCTTAATTTCCCCATCCGTAAAATGGTGATGGCAAAATCACATGGTGGTTGTGATGAGTAAATGAAATAATCATCACAACATTTGGTATTGGACTAGGCATTTGGTCTGCGTTCAGCAAATGTTATAGAAATACCTATTATGATTACTAGCATTATGATGATGATGAGGATGATCCCTTGCAGATCTGACTTCTCAAGTGGAAAATTTCCCTTTTCCTTGAACTGAAATGTGAGTGTCCACATTCGTGAATCAAATACACATTAGAAAATATCCATCTTAGAGAGTTACACATGAATTTTTGCATTCCAGTTAAATCTCCAGTACTGGGGGCACCTGGGTGGCTCATCTCGCTAAGCATCTCTTTGTTTTGACTCATGGTCATGATCTCAGGGTCCTGGGGTCGAGTCCCACATTGGACTCTGTGCTCAGTGGGGAGTCTACTTCTCCCTCTTCCTTTGTGTTCCCTCCTACCACCACTTCTCTTTCTCTCAAATAAATACGAAATAAAATCTTTAAAAAATTAAATAAACCTCCAAGAGTGGAAGAAATAATTGAACGAACATATTAAAAAAATCATTAATGGTAAAAATTCAGATGCCCATAGGGCCCGGACAGGGGGTAGGAGACACAAGGGAGGGCAAACATACGGTTCCTTGTGCCACCTCAAGGGCCCAGCACCCCTTTCCAGCTGACTGCAGACTATCGTCAGGGGACCCTGTAGGCCCACTGCTGCCACATCTTTTTATTTTCTTAATTGGAGTTGGGAATATGGCTTTCCATGTGAAATATCTTCATTTTAAAACCTGGGACAGAGCACCTCTGGGGACTGTACGTGGCTCACGCAGTCCCTGCTCCAGTGTCTCCCAGATGGGTCTACTCCTGGGTTACCTGGTGGTCAGAAACTAAGCACCTGGGGTCTCACCCCTTAAAGAAGTATTTTGCCTGAGTGCTAGGATATTCCCCGCCCTTTTCCAGAGAGGAAATATGGGAATCATCTGCTTTGACCAGTATTTTCGCGTACTTAATACAACTGTAATTGAAAAACCTCTCAGGCCCCAGGCATGCACCAGGATGCTGCAGCACATTTTAAAGAGAAGGGGAGAAAGCCTTTACAGAGAAATTTCTAAATGACAAGACTGCTCTCACTGGAAATTGATACGCAGGCCAAATTCCTTGCCTCGTTGAAGCAAATGGGTCATCTCAAGTGCCTGTTTTTCTGATTCTCTAATAGTTTTTACCTTCCCCCCCCCAAAAAAAATCCCATCCCAGATTTTCTATTACTTTTGAAATTTGGCATTAGGCTGCCTCGGCACTTTGAGATAAAGTATTGTTCAAAAATCTTAAATGAATAACTTCATTAAAAAGCACATCTTCATGAAAAACCTTTCCATTTCCAAGGTTCTTTTAATAAAAACCATTTTTGTGCTTTTATTTTATTTTTTTGGTTCCCTGCAAAAGCTTCAGTGTTTTGAGGAAAAAGGATTATGTCTTATGCTATGCACCCTTGCCATCACTGTTTAATAGGAGGCCGCTCAGAGAGCAGATACGTAATGCTGTTGGTTTATGTCGGCTAATTTTTCTGGTAACAAATTATTTGAGCTGAATTGGAATGCAATAGCACTCCATGAATCATGTGCTCATTGTCTTGTCTCTATCAGGCTATTTACCAATGCTGTTTTGACTGTCACCAAGGAGTTAGCTAATCATATTTACTTGCAATAATCTCTGGGTCCTTTTGCTTGTTGCCACAGTATACCATCCCCAAGTCACATCAACTCAGGGAGAATTGTTTCCTCAGTTACCATTACTTTACATAAAGTACCAACTTTCAAGCATTTCACAGCAGAAGAACAGTTAATATTTTGCCAGTATGTGACATAGTACCAACTTACACTCCTTCCCTTGGTATGGTATCCCATTTGCATTGATGTGGCTTAATGTTTTCAGCCGATTTCCTCTTTTCCTCATCCCCAGCCCCTGGATGCTCCTGGTGTTGGCTCATCTCAAAGTCTCTACAGCTAAGATTTGCCAGATAAACACACTGTAAAAATCAGCTTTCTCAATGATAAACTAGAACTGCATGTTTGGACAGTGGTATTTGTTGCCAACTGCTCACCCCTTCCCAGCTCTCTGGGGCCTGTTTTTCTACTAGATCCCTATTAAAGATGACGAAGAAAAATTGAGAGTGCTAAAAGTTTTTTCAGCTCTTTGAATATTGCAAAAATGCTAGTGTCCTGAAATACCAACTTTGGCAATAATAGAGATATTTCCATCTGCAAGAGTCATTGTAAATGTTTGGGTTTTGTCACCTGATATGTGACCTGATTCTGGGACATATCTCCAAAGAAAAGAAAGCAAATTCAGCAAGTGTTGGGAGAACTCAAGCTGCACTTCATCCTCAGCGATCCAAGAAATTCAGGGCTAAGCAAGAAAACAGAGTGTGCATATTGGGAGCTATTTGGAGCTCTAGGGGCTGGGGAGTGTTCAATTGAGAAGTTTGCAATTGAAACCCCAGCTCAGTTATTTTATGTTTGTCACTAGAAAATGCCAATTACTTTTCCATTCAGTTACAGCTTGTTTTATTCTATATATGGCTTTAAAATTTTTCCTTGTAAATCAAATCTAAAAAATCGTCTTTAAAGACACAGTCAAGTTTTCAATTTAAAGTACCCTATTGGATGAATCCCTTTGAAACATGCTTTAATCCCTTGATTTACTTGTTTGGTGAATATAGATTTCTATGTTTATTTATGCAGTTTCCTTAAAGCAATCCATAGTGAACAATTCAACTCATTTTAGCCAAAAAGGTGGGAAAAAAAACCCAAAAAACCTAAGCCTTCAAAGCTAAATTTCTCTGTTGAACAAATCAAAGAGGGAGAAACACACACACACACACACACACACACACACACACACACACACACCCCTCCTCTCCATTTCATTCAGAGTTACCTATGTTTCAGTGACTTTTTTTTAAAGATTTTTTATTTATTTATTTGACAGAGAGAGACATCACAAGCAGGGAAAGAGGCAGGCAGAGAGAGAGAGGGGGAGGCAGGCCTGATTCAGGGCTCTGATCCTGGGACTCCAGGATCATGACCTGAGCTGAAGGCAGAGGCTTCAACCCACTGAGCCACCCAGGCGCCCCTCAGTGACGTTTTATTAAGCTGGTTGACAACTGTCCAGATTCATTAGTTTACTTGCCAGCCACTGACTTTAAGTTTTTAAACCAGGCCTTGAGTTTTGTTCAGTTCATTTCTAGAGTAGAATATTTCTATTGTAAGAGTAGGTGGACAAAGTCTGAGATTCTGTTCCTGGCCCTTGTGCTTCTGCTGGGACTTTTTCTCTGCTTTCTCAACTCTCCTTGCCTTTTGTAAATCTCATCTGGGTCAAGCCAGGTGTATGAACAGCATACACCCCAGAGCATTCATGGGCCCCTCAGCCTTCCCATCTGTAAAATGCAGGAAATATGTCTTCTATTAGGTTTTGACCAGAATGATTTGTCTGCCATTTCAAAGTTTAGCATATGGACTAGGTCATCCTTGGGAGGTTTTTTATTTATTTATTTTTTTTTAAGTATTATTATTACAGAACATTTGCATGAAAACGTTCTGAAATAAAATGAAAGAATCGATGGGTTCAGGCTATTTGTCTCTATTTCTCTCCTTCCCGTACCCTGGTCTCCAGGTCAGCTATGTGATGATTTCATACTGATCCTGGTGCCCCAGAGACCATATGGAGCCATCAGTTGAAGGAAAGCCCACCTCTCCTGCTCTCAAGATGTTTATAATTACTTAGAGAATGAGGGTTCAAGCACTTTTAAAACTAAAAAAGAAGGTATTACATTGTGTTAGAATCTCCAGGTATGGCATAGAGAAGAAAAATATGCCTGAAATATCTTTGACTTAATCACGAGGTATTGTTTGTTTATAGTAATTGGCCAAAGTATTTTCTTCACTTGGAAATGTCTTTCTTTCATGAAGGACCATGAAGGGACTCCTCTGAGGCTGCTTGACTTGCTGCTTTGTTCTGAAGGGGAGGACGTGTGTGACGGGCCCATACACTTGTCCCACCTGGTCTCGGGGGCCGTGGGGTGTTTGTTGCCAGCATCACAGACCATGGCGGCTGTCTGCCAGATGGTTGCCTCAGTGTCTGACTCTGAAATGCCAACTGCAATTAAAAACCTTCTTTCAGAGAACAAGCCTTTCAATTCTGGGCCCATATGGTGATCAGAGCCTCTGGGCCTGTGATCGTTTAAGAGGCCAGACTCAAGAGAAAAGCAGATGGAAAGAACTGTAAGATGAGACATGCCTATAAAAAAAAAGGTGAGGAATAGTATTTAATTTTGCTGGATCCAGCAGGAGTGGAGAAAGGGAAATAGTGGCCAGTCAAAAACTGGGTTCACCCTCGCCTTCCCACTCAACATGTGAGCAGCAGCATGGGCATAACCTGGGACCTGTCTCAGCTCCTACCTGTAACGCTCAGTTTAATGAGGACGTGGCCAGGGTACAGGGCCCAGTTCTTCCATCAAACATTAACCTGGGCATTGCTGTGAAGTGATTGCAAAAGTGATTAACAACTGCATTCGGCTAACTGTAAGTAAAGGAGGTTACCCCCGGTAATGTGACTGGGCCTCTTCCAATCAGTTGGAAGGCCTTGGGAGCAGAAAAGGTTTCCCAGAGAAGCAGTTTCTGTCTCAACACTGCTGCATTCATTCCTGCCTGACTCTGCAGACTGCTGGCCTGCCCTATAAATTTCAGACTTGCCAGCCCCCCATTGCATGAGCCAATACACTACCCCACACCTGTGGGTTAAACGTATTCCCAAAAGCTTTGCGTCCCTCTTAACATCTGAGAAGCACGGCTGAGAAACATACTGAGTTCTGTTCGCCAGTTGCCATGGATTATTCTTTGAGATGTTGCACGTAGTTGGATCAATTTTCATGCTTCTGCTCTGAAAAGTATAGCACCCAGCAAGACAGCCACAGGTGTTTGTAGAATCAATGAATTCTTCACTGCTCCCCAAAACCCACCACTAAACAATAGTAGATAGATGCATGAATTCAAACGTGCGTGAATGCCTTTCTGGCAAAGCATTTAAGATTATTTGTACAGTCTTGAGATTTTTACCTACTAGCTCAGTTCCAGTTGACGCCATTCCAAAGATACGGATGAACAATTTATATCCAAAATTCCTTATTTATCTGGAGTAAACCTAAGCCTTACTAGGCTGCTCATCGCTGACCTTTGAAGACAACAGTTCTTTTCCAGAAATAGACCCAGCTAAGCACTGACTTAATTCATATTCTCAAGACCTGGAACTTGTGTCTCCAGGCAATGAGTTTAGGGGAAAATGTGCCCTAAAATGAGGAAGGCAGCATGACCTAGACTGAAGGGCTTGATATTACTCATGGGTTTGTTTGAAGAGAAGTGAAATATGACGAACCATGTGATCCCATCATATGCTGAAAAGAAGCTGCCCATGCTTACTTCCTTTAGTGAATAACTTTCTAGGTGAGAGACACTCTTATTGGAACCTCTTTTTGGGGGACATTATGAATAACTAATTTGCCCGTTATGGGTAGAGAATTCCCTCAGGATGGTCAGCTGGACACAGAGGGCCTAGAGACACTAAAATACACCACCTTAATATGAGAACATATTAACTAAAGACACAGGAGAGTAATTTAACCTGAATTGGAAGTAATTTTGAAGTTGGTTAGAGTTTACTCTGGGGTTAATTAGATGGCTTTTGTTGTGCTATTGAGGGTAATACCTTGTCCCTGGCTATTCACATATATCCACTTATTCCTCATGACTTGGGCTTCATGAACATTATTAAGCATAAGATGTTTGATGCCTGCGGTTGCAGTGGTAACTTCTTTTCCTGATGATTGGAATGCACAGATGCAATCATGCCTACAGTGAATAGCCATTGCCGCGCTGGGGCACTTCCTGCTCCCAGGAGCCCTCTGCCCCACTCTGATTATCGGGGAACTACTTAGGGTGTTATCCACGACCCTGGAGGATACTGGACTAGTCCTTGGATTCTTCAACAGGGGTTTATGGGTCTTCATGGAATCTGTAAGTCAGCCCTTTGCAATGATGAGCAAAACTTTGTATGTACGTCCCTTGGCCCTTTCTCCCCAGCGTGACTCCATAAAGTTTTTACCCAAATTAGGTGACCTCCAGCGAAGCCTAAAGGTAGCTTTGCCCCTTACACTTCACCATATCTCACCAACACACATTTACGAGGGAATCTTAAAGCAGAGGCTGACGGTTATTGAAGATGGGGAGCCTCCTGAGGTCAGTTAGTTAAGGAGTGGCTGTCTGGGGAAGGGAGGGGGAGAATTATAGTGAATATGCCCCAGGCAAATGCTTTCAAATTTTTCAGAAAAGAAAAAAAGAAGCTGATCAAGCTGAAAAGTCTGTTCACCTTAGCAGCGGTCACTTGTATGATAATAAAGAGAAAAAGGAGGCCTCCCCACTGGGTACTTACAACGTGATATGTGACAACTTATGTACTTTAACTGGCACACAGTAGGTGCTTAGTGTGTCTGAGCTCCCACTGTGTGCCGTCCCCTCCCCCACAGGCCTGTGCCTCCAAGTGTGGAGTGAAGTTGGCTGTCAGCTTTTTTCCCAGAGGTCTTTGCGAAGGTCTTCTCTGTCCGGGCCTTGCTGTAGGCAGCAGGCATCCTACACCTGCAGGTCTCCAAGGGCCGCGTTCACAGACTGTGGTCTGAGTGACACCCCCAGAGCTGTGCAGCTTGGCGGCCCTTCTCTGTTCTTTTTTTTTCCAATGGCCCTCTTTGGTGTCTTCACTGCTGATTGTCTTTTGTAGGCATCAGATCTAAACCACTTATACTTGTCAACACGTCTGTGGCCGCCCCTGTGGCTTCCAGCAGCCGACTCACTGGTGGCACTTCTCTCCTTTCAGTCCTGGCTCCTCTTGCTTTTCTCACACTTCTTAGCTTGTGTTAGAAAAGCACTGGCCAGCCCAGCAAAGGACCCCTTTCCATCTGAGGTGTAAAAGGGCTCATCACAGAGCTTTCGGACCGTTTTTCATAAGGAATCTCCTTCCAGATTTGTTGAAGGGCTGCTCCTTCACTGTCACAGAAAGTGTGTGTGTGTGTGTGTGTGTGTGTGTGTGTGTGTGTGTGTGTGTGTGGTGTGGTGGGCGGGATGCTTCTTTGTTTTCTGCCAGTCAGGTTGTTTTCAACTCATTCCAGGTCAGGGTTCTCTGCCTTGAGAGCGCATTAGAATATCTGGGCAGTTTTGAAAAATCTTGATGCTCAGGCCACCTTCCAGAATAATTAAATCAGTGTATCTGGAAATGGGACTCAGGCTTCACTATTTTTTAAACCTCCCTAGGTGATCGATTCTAAATGCCCTCAAAGTTAATAAGTGCTATTATGGCTAAAATCCTAAAATGTAAGAAGGCTGAATTCCATTTCATGGAGGCTTGATTTAGTATTTAAAAACAACAAAGCTTCCTAGAAACAACAAAACAGCAAACACATGTTTGTTTGTGTGAAACATACTCTATAAAAAGTAAAATTCACATAAACAAAACATGACCTAGATTTTTGTTGTTTTACCCATGTCTTATAGGGAAACCTGAAAGGTTAAATTAGTTGCTTCACAAATAGATAGATCCAATTCTAACTATTGTAGAAAAAATATATATACTCATTGTTGTGTTGGTCCCAAATTGAACACAAAGTTCAGAAAGCATTTTGTCCTGTATTTTTAGCTTAGCATAGAGCTCTTGGTCTGGGAGACAAATTTCAAAATAGTTTGTTGACTAAAAATATACTTCCTGAAATGAACTTGAGGCTAGAGAGGGATGAATGGGTGTTGTTTTTTTTTTTTCTTCTATATTTAATGTGACCACAAGAAAGCAAATCTTAAATTTATATATGTTTATATTTTTAGAGACCCAGGAAACAGGTGCTATGCCCAAGTGACAAGGAAGGTTTCGTGGCAAAGTGCGGATGACAGAAATCAAAAATTCACGGGTCAGGGACAGACCGTGGGAGGGCGTTAAGGTTGTTTGCATACTTGACCCAGGGAGGAGATGGGGGGCTCTGCTCAGGCCTTTCCAGGGGAGATTCCCTGGGAGAAGCACAGTTCCCAGCTGCCTAAGAACCAGAGGCTGGTCCAGGGCTATACGTTGTCTAGGCGTGTAATCTTTCTTAGTCTAGCCTGTAAGTGTCTCTAAGCTCATGTCTATTGACCAAATGCCTCGTAGCCTCGTCTTTCTTCACGTGATTCTCCAAACTCAACCCTTTAATTTTCACTTTTGCCACTAGAGATAGATCTCTTGGAGGAAGAAGATGGGGAAGGTGGTCTTACACCTTTTTTTAATGGTCTCTCAATGTGTAGCATGTGTTTTGCTAAGAACGGTCTGCCTTTAATATGCTGTAGATGACTGTGAATGAATATTGCATTTATAATCGCCACCCTCCCCATCAGAGTGAAGAAGTTCTATATCCTTTCCCACTTGGCATAAAGAGCCAAATGTGAACTTCTTATATTCATTCAGTCCTTTCGCATTCACTATTCATTTGCTCATTCAACAAATATTTTTGGATACTCTCTATGGAGCAGGTCCTCTTCTTGAAACCAGAGACTCAGTATGTAAACAAGGCAGACAAAAACTCGCAGAGCTTGCATTTTGGTGGAGGATTATAAACAAGTAACAAGTGGGGGATGAAGTCAGAGAGCCAGCAGTGGGGTGGGGGACAGATTCTCAAGGTGGAACCCAGCTTTTCCTCACCTGCAGGATGCCAGGGCTCTGAGCCTCACCAATGTTTGGGATTCTGTCTCGGAGACAATCAGTGTAGGCTAATCACCTCATTTTCCTCAAGGCAATGGGGAGGAGTTAGAACTAGTCTCTCTCTCTCTCTCTTTTTTTTAAGATTTATTTATTTATTTGAGAGAGAGAGCTCAGAGGGAGAGGGAGAAGCAGACTCCCTGCTGAGCAGAGAACCTAATGTAGGGATCCATCCCAGGACCCTAAGATCATGACCCAAGCCAAAGGCAGATGCCTAACTGACTGAGGCATCCAGGCACCCCTAGCACCAGTCTCTTTCAAAGAAGACCCTTAGAGCTCTTTTTATGCAGGTCAGGAGAACACAGGCAGTGTTCTGCCTCACCCACAATGTCTCCTCTGAGTTGGCAGTACCCTTTGGCGCTGCACAGCTTTACTCCACTGTGGTCTGCCTCTGCCCATTTGGGTGGTGACTCTTGTCAGGATTCCATATCCTCTGTGCTTTTCTCTGTCTTGGGTTACCCTACCCTCATCTGTTTCCTCGTCTGTCTACTCACCTAAAGGTTAATTTCCTTAAGGTAGCATTCTTTGTGCTTCTAGCACCCAGCACTATGCAGTGGACCCACCAGATCTATGTTTCTTGATTGAACAATTGTGTTGGAGCTAGAGCGCCTTACAGTAACACTGACAAAAGCAAGAAGTTACTCGAACCTCCCCCCACCCCAGCCACACGACCCCCCTTCACCCCGTCCCCTGCTCCCCGCAATGGCTTCCATTACAATTTGCGTACGTGAAGGAAATTCTAATCTGATGTGAAAGCATTATCGGTTCACTTGAAATTGCATAACATCATCAGGAATTCATTGGCAGGCTGCCTAGTAGTGAGATACTCATTTAGTGTGTCTTTCTTTTCCCTCCCCAGTTAATAAAGGCATGATGGTTACGGACAGCAATGGTATCATCAAATTTCCGCAGTTGTGTAAATTTTGCGACGTGAGATCTTCCACCTGTGACAACCAGAAATCCTGCATGAGCAACTGCAGCATTACCTCCATCTGTGAGAAGCCACATGAAGTCTGTCTGGCTGTCTGGTAAGGCGGCTTTTGGAAATCTCCCTTTTCCCCCTTTTGTGAGTGACGCACCCCATGGTACATCAGAGTCAAGGCTGTCTCCGTGCCCTCTCACACATCCCTTTCCTTCAGGCCATCTCTCCTTCAATGATCACATGTAATTTCCAGAGATATTCTGTACATTCTCAAATACATACACACCCACGTGTATCTGTGTGTACGTGAGTGTGACAGTATATAAGATGACCTTTCATATTTACAATAAATCAGGGGCCCCTTCCTTGTATGAAGGAGAGACGTTTGCCACTTGTCATTTTAATTGACACCCGCTTGGTACCCCAGAGTGACTTTGTTCTTCTGAGGAAATCTCAGTCTTGCTCTGTGGAAGGAGAGGAGATGAAAGGTGGGCTGTGGGAAGAGGAAAGCCTTTGTCCAAAAAAAAAAAAAAAAAGGGAAGCTTTTTGGAGAACCAGAAAGACAACCCATCCTTTACTCAGAAGCCCTGACCAGATCACTCACAGCACCACGGGCTACATGCGACATCGTCTTCTTGGATCAACACCGTGTATTTCTCTTAGATCACATTCCCTCCATACTCTCTTTCTCCCTCCCTCTGTGTCCCTTTCCTTCTCCCCTCATTCTCCCCACCTTAAAACACACACACACATACGTACACACACACACACACACACACACATATGGCGGTCACAAACCCTTAGATTCCATCGTCATTACAGATTGGGAGTCTGAACAAGAGATAAAAGGAAAAGAGAGATTGAAAGAGTCCCCATTTCATAAAAATGTATAAATTCATTAATGAAATATAGCATTTGCAGACTTATTCTGATGTTTTGAATTTATCAGCCAATTTTTTTTTTAAGTAACCTATGTGTCTCCTGGCCAGTTGTCAAATGAGAATATATCTCACCCCCCTTGTTGGGAGAATAAGTCTTTTGACCACGTATTGTTAGCCTTGATGATAGATCTGGAAACCTTGCAAATTTCCATACATACTGCAGATGAACTAGTTTCTTCGGCACAAAAAGAATGTTAACAGAGAAGAGCTGTCTTGACATCTTCGGCACAAAAAGAAATGTTAACAGAGAAGAGCCGGCTTCTTCAGGTCCAGTCCTGAGCACGGCTTTTGCAAAAGGGATTTTGACAAAGATTGTGTCCAGAGGCAAAGGGGCCAGCATGACTGCAGGCTTAGGAAGTTGGAGATGTGAGGAGTGGTCAATGGAATCAGACAGAGTCAGGCCAATAGAGAGCAGACATGGGTTCTGTTGAGAGATCTGGAAGGGCTCTCAAGTGGAAAATATAATAAACTTATTCTGGGTGCACCTGGGTGGCTCAGGCAGTTAAGCTTCTGCCTTTGGCTCAGGTCGTGATCTCAGGGTCCTGGGATTGGATTGAGCCCAGAATCGGGCTCTCTGCTCAGCAGGGAGTCTGCTTCTCCCTCTCCCTCTGCCTGCTGTTCTGCCTACTTGTGCTCTCTCTCTGTCAAATAAATAAATAAGATCTTTAAAAAAATAATAAAGAAAAAAAAAAGCCAAAAACCTTATACTGTATAATTCTGAAGGGCAGAAAGAGGATCCATGAAGTTTACCAGGGGACAGACTTCAGTATAAATTTAAACGTTTTCACAATCATGGTTTCCTAACAGCAAAACAGGCTTCTTCCTCTGAGGAGTCAAAGTTCAGGAGACGCTGGAGGACCACCCATCAAGTCTAGTGCAGGAAAGATTGAGACACCAGATTGGGTGACCTCAACGCTTCCTTCTTTGCTTCTGTTCTCTGCTCATCATCTTTACTTGAATATGCACTGTGGCTTGAGAGCTTACTTCTGCTACTCCAAACAGGCTCATCCAATAAAGACATTCTTTTCTTGACCCACCGTACAAACCCCACCGATTGAATGTGGATCCAGTCTCTCTGGGATTCCAGTCTCTGGAATGAGGCATTACGTTACCCACTGTCTCAGGAAATGTGAGCGTGGAGGGGAGAGGAAACCTCCCTGTCTCCTCACCGTTCCCACTGTGAAGAGTTAATGCAGCGAATGTTGTTTTCACCTGTCTTGGGAGACAAATACTCCCTCGGAGTGGAATGTCAATAAGGAGGAAGGGAGGTGAGAGGTGCCACGGGGCACCTCGCTGATCCCCCTCTGCACTGAGGAGCTCCTGCCTCAGCTGCTGGCAGCAGTAGCTGCCGAGGGATCACCCCAAGTGCCTCCAGGGGACTACCACCCCCTGCCCCCACTCACTGGAGCTTCTCCCTCTTTTGGCCCCTCCTCGAGTTTGCTCCTTTCCGTAGGCAGCCAGCATCCCATGCATGACTGGTTGATGCCAGGGTCCAAAATGCCCGGCCACTTCACCTCCTTCGGGACAACTCTGACCGGCCCTCTTAGCTTCATGGCTTCCGAGGGATCAGTGAGTCAGTGCATTCTTTCCATTCATTCACTGATTTGTTTGTTCATTTAATTGATGGCAGTTGGGCACCCATCCCATGTCAAATGTGTAAGTTTGTTCCAGGGATAAAAATCTTGTGGACCCCAAATTAATTTTATCATCGTGGTTCTTTTATGAGTGGATAGTGACAGATCTCTTCACTGGCTCAGAGCAAATGTTTCAGGACAAAGAAAAAGTCTGTATTTTCAGAAAATTGTGTTTTCCCTTCCTATGCTCAACTATATCCAAAGATATTTTGCAAAGTTGGCTCTGCCTGCCAGGGGGCACTGTTAGAAGAGTGAGTGGAGAGGGCAGTTAAGGACTTTCTCCTGACTCAAGTATTCTAACTGAATTTCCTCTCTGCAATGTTAGTCCTCTAAGCCGTGAGGGGGTGGAAGGCAAAAGGCTCTGGAAGGGCTACCCAATGGTTATAGAGCAGCTTTACCTCAGAGCACACAGTTCCCTCCTCATTCCATTCCTTGGCCTCTAGAAGCTTCCCAAGGAAGAAATACCATGCTTTTATCTGGGGTCACGGAAGACTCAGAGTGCCTTCATTTTGTGACCCAAAGCAGAAAACAACCCTTGTTAGGCATGCCCCTGAGCGTGCACACGTGCACACACACACACACACACACACACACATGCTGTGGGGACAGGGAGGAAGGTGCTCTTGTTTCATGGCTGCCATTTTTGCCAAGACTTCCCAGGAGTTTTGGAGTTAAGGATAAGTGGATTTCTAAACATACATAGTTCGTTGTATGGTCATGCCAAGCGTCATGTAGTTCCCTGTAGGCCACGCTAGAATAAAGATTCCAATTTGGGCGCTTCCTTTACTAGTAGAGGCCTGCTTAGCTAGGGCTGGCCCCTTTTGCACCCACTGGAGTGTTAGTCCGAGAACCAGAACCCCTGAACTCCGTCGCCAAGGGCACGCCTGCCTCTGAGGGAGCCAACTCTGGGTTGCATGGAGTCAGCCATGTTGACTCCGTTCCTGGTTGGACTGTTCCGTCTTCACTCTCCCTTCTGCTCTTCTCACCCCCTTGTTGACATACCATCCTTTACTGTCCCAAATAAAGAACTCTAGCGGTGTTGCCATCAAAATTACTCTTTCCCTGTGGCTGTGGACCCGCCTATTTTCCAGCTGAAGGCTGGACTTTCGCCACTTCTTGCCTGCCACCTGCCTGCCATTTTTTTTTTGCTGCACACAGTGAGCTTGTGGGGAGAGGGGGGTGGCTGGTGAGTATGAGCGGGCATGTGGGCACGTATGGACCCTCAACTGCAGGCACTCAGAATCCTGCCCAGGGAAGATTCTGTTTGCGTAGTTCAAGCCCGGTTAGCCCTTCTCTCTCTGGACTCCCCCTCCAGAGGTAGAGACAACCGTTCAAGACAACCGATTACCTTTGAAAAGGTCAGAGACGGGAGGAAAGAGGTCAGCCCAACCTTGGTTTTGGACAGAGTCATGCAAGACGGCAAGTTTATGAGAGAAGCAGATTGAAAGAGGAAGAGAACGATGCTCTTTTCCAAGGATGCCAGAGTTTTCTTTTGGCTTTTGCAATTATAACAGGGGGCATTAATCATGTCATTTTTAAATGTACTGTAGACATAGAGCCCACTGAGCACTTTCTTGGGCCTCAGTAAAATGCCACGGGAGAGCTTCTCGGAGCCCTTAGCTGGGTTAGGCTTCAGATGCGTGAAGTGAAGGGGTGCGACACGTAGAAGTAATTCATTTCTGACAGCATAAAATATTTCACTGAACCGAAAATGAAGAACACCTTGCAGTTCTTTCCCATGTGTTTTCATTTTTCCCCCCTTCCATCCCTTTCTGTGAGTCGAGGAAACTGCCAGTGCTTCATCTAGGAAGTGTGTCCCGTGCTGTCCACACAGCGAGCTGCCGACGTGGGATACGGCCTCACCCGGAGCCCTCTGGGGCCCAGCAAACAGATGCGAGGAGCTGCCACGATGTTCCCAGGAATGCTCTTGGAGCACAGTTGAGCTAGATGTGACCCTGGCCCTGTGAGACAAACTGGGAACGCAGTGTGAGCCTGGCAGGGCATCCAGGACTGAAGGTTTAACCCTGAGGACCTCGCAGTCTTCTGTTGACCATGCCTTCCCGTCTCCTGGTTTAATTAAGATTTAATGTGTAAGGTTCTCCAGCCGGACAGCCCCTAAGGAAAGCCCTCATGTTTACACTCGTAAGTGGGTTTTGAGAATATGCAATGAAATAACCGCAATGTGTAGAAAAAGCCCAGGAGACTAGAGGACAACCTGTTAACGTGGCAGAATAGGAACCAGCTGCCGTTGTTTGAACAGCTCCGGGGAGGAAATAGAGTCCAGGTTACTTTTCTGTCCGGGAGGCCGTATTCATCCATTCTCTTTTTTTCCCTTCTCTCCCCTGCCGTGAACCTCTGCACCGTAGGAGAAAGAATGATGAGAACATAACACTAGAGACGCTTTGCCATGACCCCAAGGACACCTACCATGGAATCGCTCTCGAAGATGCTGCTTCTCCAACGTGTATTATGAAGGAAAAAAAGGTGTTGGGCGAGACTTTCTTTATGTGTTCCTGTAGCTCCGATGAGTGCAATGATTACATCATCTTCTCCGAAGGTGAGTTTTCTTCCCTTAAGGGTCAGAAGCCCAGCTTCCTCGGTGTCCCTCTGTGTGTCCCTGGCCTGGGGTCTCAGACTCATTCTTCTCGGACCGGAGAGGGAGCTTACACTCTGTGGATCAGGAGCCCGGTCACAGGGCGGGGCGAGGTGCTTCAGCAGGGACGGGGTTTGTTCTGGCCCACGGCCAGTCTGGCTTAGAGGACCCACGTGATTATTCTCCGTGGTTCTCCGCACAGTCCCCGGAGCAGCAGCAGTAGCAGCACCTGAGAAATTGCCAGCAACACGGAATCTGGGGCCCCAGGCCCAACTAGGGAAGCAGAAACTCTGGGCATGGGCCCCACAGTCTGTGTTTGAGCAAGCCCTCCAGGTGATTGTGATGCGGCTCAAATTTGGGAACTGCCGGTCTGGAGATGAGAGGAAGCTGTTGGATACTGGAGGGAGACTTATTTGAATTAACTCAAGTGGTTTTGTGTACATGTTCTTAGGATTTGTCTGAAGGGTATTTGTTGATGGTGCCCTCTGAGAGAAGAACTGAAATGCAGAGGGTAAGACGAGCCAGGGTTTATCCATGGAGGCAGCAAAAGGCGAGGTTGGATGCTAGCCTTCATCTTTGAAGTTCAGGATTCGCTCAGCTTGAAAGGAAAGCACACACTACCTCAATTTAAGACACTATTCAGTGATTTTAACTGCAAAATAGTGTATGTTCCTTATCAAAAATTCAAACAGTCCAACAGAATGTAAACATTTTTAAATGGAAGTACATGAACCTCAACCCCCCCATTCCTGACCCATTTCAACCATCCATCCATCTGCCCATCCATCTATCCATCCATCTATCCATCTGTCTGTCCATCTGTCCACCTATCTCATACATTCATCTGCCTTTCGGTGCAAATGGTTGATCATACAGTAAATATTATTTGACAATTTTTTTTTTACCCAACCCCTTTTACTCCTTTTAAATAAGACAATACATATGGATATACTACATGCCTCTTAATTATTATCTAGAGACTTCATAGTATGGATTATCTCCTTTGACTGATTTAACCATTCCCCTATTGGTCGACGATTATGTAGGTATCTCCATTTTTCCACTCAATGCTTAATTATCTTTGTACAAATGTCCTGTATGTTTGTGCTAATATTTCTGCAAAGTAGGACTTGAATTCCATTTCTAGAAATGAAATTTTGAATCAGAAGTTAGACACATTTTAAACCTGGATAACCATGATTAAGTTGTTCTCCTCCCCACAAAGATAATCTGAGTATGTGGATTTCCGTGCCCCTTCTTTAACACTGGAGATCACAAGCCTTTCAATTTTGCCAGTCTGATAGTGAAAATATTCTCTTGGTTTTAGGAATGTAAATTCAGAGTGGCGAAAGATTATTATAGCCCCAAATAGGTCTGATTCAATAAGAAATTTGTTTAGAACCAAGTTCTGGGTTTACATACTATCCCTGCTACCATGTGTATCCCACCTTTGGAAAATGATGTCTTATGCTTTGTGCTTGGTGTTCACCAGCACTGTGATCCACTTTTTTTTCTCTCTGTGTCCTTCACCTATACTGCCATTTCCCTGTTCTTCTTGTCCAACCCCTTACCAACGCCAGCTTCTCAGTGTACAAAGTCAGACATCTTTGTCTTGTCAGAGCAACACCTTTTAAAAATCACTCCTCCCTCCTCTATTTCTCATCCTAAACATTCCATTTCTTTCATTTTTTTAAAACATAATTTGAGTTAGGAGGGAAGATATAACTATATTAAATCACACTAAAGCATGGTAACAGCTGATATCCTGATTTAACATGTTAACTCTCCCCCAAGTAGTTCACCTTTTCAAAGAACTCCCAGTTTAAACCGATCTCTAATCGCAGAATTTCCGAACAAGTTTATTATCATCCACGAAACTTTTCTCTTCTTTTGTGTACTGGCTTATCGACAGTGGGACTCCAGAGCCAACAGCTGCTCTGTTTACTTGCAAATGGCATATCCCCTTATTTTATTTAGACAAACTCTAATTATATATATATATGTATTATATGTATATATATATAAATTATAATCTATATATATTTGTATATATATATATATATGCTCTTAAGATATTCATGACTTCAGCTTTCAGTGTATTTCAACTCAGGTAATAATCATGGGCCCATGTCTATATTTTCCCTCTTATTCATTATCAGACTATTTCTTTCCCTATGAGGCAGAATAATCAACATAAAGGCAGTTTCTCATTGTACAGCTCAGGAAATCCAGCACAGCTGATGCCTCCGTTGCTAGATGACTTCAGAGTCTCCTAAAATGCTCCAGAGAATGTTTGCTTTTTAGACATCTCCCTTCTCTGCAGTGAGATAATTCCCCCACCTAAAACATCCTATAAATAGCAACATTTGGGGACCCACTTCCCCTCTTATTGCCACCATCTCTCCCTTACACTAAGGAATGAAATCCCTTGAAGCAGTTTTTTTTTTTTCCTCCACTCCAAGTCAAATAAAATGTCAAACACAAACACTCTAAAGTGTTTTTTGCTGTATTTTTATTAGTATAGTACCCTGTTCTTGTTGCCAGATTTCTGATCTGCGAACACAGCAAATGATAATTACTTACATCTTCCGTTTTTCTTAAAAATTTAAGAGAAAGAGCACTTAGGTGGCTCAGTTGGTTAAGCATCCGACTCTTGATTTTGGCTCAGATCATGGTCTCAGGGTCATGGGATCAAGCCCCGCCTTGGGCTCTGTGCTCAGTGGGGGAGTCTGCTTGAGATTTTCTTCTTCCCCCTCTTCCCCTACCTCCCAGGATCTCAGTCTCTCTCTAAAATAATGAGTAATCTTTAAAAAAGTTAAGGGAAAAAGATGAGCCACAAGATTTTCTTTTTAAATGTAAATCTTTATTTTCAGTGCTATGATTTGTGATAGCTGACATCCAGAGAGAATGGATCCTCTCTCTTGCCAAAAGATGTTGTGTAGAATCCCAAGAAGTCAGGACCTGCCCCCTGGAATCACCCAGACCTCAGATTCCAGCTAGGAGAGTGGGTATTTGTGTTAGTCCTTGTTGATGGCCTAGTGACAGCTGTTCGTCAGAGGAGACCTTTCAGGCTCCAAGACTAAGCATAGCATGCAGGAAGAGGGACTCCAGAGCCAACAGCTGTTCTGTTTACTTGCAAATGGCATATCCACTTTGCAAAGACATTATGCGGTTATTGATCTCCCCACTGAACCTTTAAGAATCAAACACAACCACTCAGTTTTATTCATTCCATCATCAGTTTCCAAGGACAGTAAAGACTCTTCATTTGCAGAGGCCTGAGCAAGATGATTGTTTCTGTTTTAGGAATGAGAGAAATAGTGTCATGTAAACTGGTCAAGAATGAGAGTCCAAGATGGCTTTTGCTGCGTTGAGGCTGACCCGCTACTTATTAGCTTTGCCAACTTGGACCAGTTACCGGATGTCTCCCTGCTTCTGTCCTCTTGTGTGTGAAATGGAAATAAAGGGGCGGGGTGGGGGTGTCGTGATATTGTCAGGATTGAGTAGATGGATGCAGGCAGAACATTTGCATTGGTGCCCAGTCCAGCATGAGGAGTCACCGATGGCTGCTGGTATTATGGGGGCTCTTTGTGCAGGGTCTGGGACTTTTGCATGAGCCATGGACAGGGCCGTGCAGCCTAGGTCTGCTCCAGCACTGAGGTCATATAGCTGAGTTTTGCCTGGGGCGTGCCAGCAGAGCATTCAGACCCCGCTGGGTATCTGTGCCTCATCCTCCACACGCCTTCACAGAGGCAAGGGGGCATGTCGAGTCTAGAATTTCTAATCACAGCTAACCACATCCCTGACATTGCCGGATGATATGACAAATGAGGCACCTTGTTCCTGTTTTGACTCAGAATCACAGCAGGAGGCAGCTAAATAAAACTGGAAAGACTCAGAAGTGCCTCTCAGATCTCGGTGATGATGGTAATGACACTGTCCTTGCTGAAGAGATGCACTCCCACTGCTTTTTTTCAGCAGAAAGCTCGCACTGGGCCATGTGCCCTTCTCACTGAATGGCCGTGCCACTGTCGACCCCCTAATGCCGATAGGGGGACCCATGGCCCAGGCTGGCTGTGAGGGGTAAAGAAGGTGATGCTAGGAGAGCCTGGCTTAGTAGCCAGCACACAGTAGGTGCCTTCTGTCTTCTTCTTCTGCCTTCTGGGGAAGGGGAACACCGTGCTGAGGAGCACAACTGTTCTGAATGCCAAAAACCTTTCATACCCAGTCTTCACTCCCCAGCAGTGGCAGGCTTACCAGGGAGCTTGTAAGACCTGTGCAACCTCCTGGACCCATGCCACCAGCACCTGCCCTGTAACAGTGTCCTTGATGATTTCTTTGCACACTGAAGGGTGGACAGTGCTGGTGTGAACTCCCCCAGCAAGGCATGGAACCAGAGATGGGTCTTGTTAATTTCATGCTGGTGACTTGCTGAGCTAATCAGCCCAAGAGGAATACATTTGGTCTTAAACCTGGGCATTTGGAAATGAGCTAAAGACACTGTACTCAGCCCATTCATGTATCGCGTGGCAGAACCCCGCCGTGAAATGTGGGTGTCTTTGAACAGTGATAGTAAAGATTATTCGTTTATATACTCCACAATCTTGTTGCTAGTAGGTGCATGTAGTTATCAGGCACCTTTTAGGTAACATTTCTTTGGTTTCCATGATAATGTTTATGTTAACTTGTCTGTGGGATTGGCCCCTAATATTTCCCAAAGTGAGAAGACATTTAGGAATGCTTTTAAGATGTTCTGAATGGGGTCTACCAAGGAGCTGTACAGCAGCCCTGGGCAGCCAGCCCTGGCCAAGTAACAGAGTAACATTAAAAAGAGTTTGCCTGAGTCAAATAGTCCTTTGTTATGATCATCTGCTGGAGCTGGGTATGTGGAAAGCAAGATGGTGACTATTAGGAACTTCCACCTCCCAGATGACTGGACGCCTAGCCATCCCACATTTCTCCCTGACTTGGAGCTGAACTGCTCATTCCAGAAATTGAGAGGCACCAGACTCTGCAGGAGAGGGAATTAGCATTAAACTCCAGTCCTGAACTTTGAAAAGTCTGGTTTCAAGGCCAGAGATCCAGTCCCTTACTTAACTGAAGAGCCAACAGGCTAACACCTTGTCCAGGGTCCAGGCTATGGAAATTCATAGAATAATTAGAACATTAGCAGCGATGATTACGGTCCTTGATTGAGAGTCTGTGATGGATTGGCCACCCGTGCTAACCACTTACAGATATGTTGTCTTCTTTCCTGGAGATACATACATATTTTAAAGAGTCATTCATTTTAGAGAAGGGGAGGGACAGAGGGAGAGAAA
>CM053603.1:59710365-59742537 GCA_028646535.1 Procyon lotor
ATACTGTTTTCCATAGTGACTGCACCAATGGACATTCCCACCAGCAGGTGCAAAAAGGTTTCCTTTCCTCTACTTCCTTGCCAACACTTGTTATCTCCTGCCTTTTTGGACCCATAATTTTTTATACCAAAGCAAGTCCCATGAAATAAGCTCAGCTACACTTGCCATTTTATTTACAAAGAAATGGGTCTCCAGAGAGTGATAGGAGTTTCCCAAGATCTCCCAGTTGGTTCTTCACCTTTTGTCCACAGACAACCAGAGACTCTTGTGTCTTCCTCAGGGAATGCCCTCACCCTTCCACAGTCAGGTTGGGGGTGGGGGGTGTATGCTTTTCCTCAGGCTTACACCCCTGGCGGTTTACACCCCTCACCTCAGAGGCTGTCTGTTCTGTGGGCACAGGACAGGTCGCTGAAGTACAGACTCACCATTCAGCAAATCTTGGCAAGAAGTACAACCCCAGGCTGACATTCTTCATGGGCTTGTGAGAAATGTTGTTTATAACGTAAAGGATGGCCAGCAGGATGCTCATCTTTTGAGAAGCTCATGGTTACCCCCCACCCCCTGTAAGATGATCTGAGTGCAAATCCCCACTAAGCCACTAATAAACTGTCCCTGAGTGAATCGCTTCACCTTTGTTTTCCCCTCTGAAAAATAGGGAGAGACATCGTGCTTCGCCAGACAGGATTCTTGTGAGGATAAATGACCTAATTCACGGAGGGGACTTAGAAATAGTACCTGGCCCAGAGCAAGTCTTCGGTAAACTCGGGCTGTAAATAGTTAGTTTTGCTCCCCTAGATTCAAACGTCTTACCGTTGGATTTAGCTAGATGAGCAAGGAGCTTTGAGAAGTGAAATCGGGGTAATATGTACACTGTCAGGAATGCCGTGGGGGAAAATGGTTGCATTGTATTGCCGTCTCCGTGAGGAAGCCAGGAGAAATTTCTCTCAGCTGTCCCCTTTAGGAAGAGTGTTTCCCTCATGGGGTCCTGTTCATTTCTGATCTTAAGGACACTTTGAAACACCCAGAGTAGAGGTCAGCAACCTTCTTTGCTAGAGGAGCTGTAGGTAAATATTTTTTGGCTCTGCAGGCCCCAGAGCCTGTCCCTGTCCCAGCTCCTCAGCTCTGCCGTGGAAGCAGCCAGAGACGGCGTATAAACAATTGGATGCAGCTGTGTTCCAATAACACTTCATTTACAAAAACAGACTTCAGCCCCTGACGTACGTCATGGTTTATGTACATCCCCCTCCAGTATCAACTAAGTCGTGCTTCTAGCAAGTACGTGGCTCCTGACAACACCCCCTGCTTGCCTCGTATTCCACATTTATCTTCTCGTTGTCTTCATTCCACACACCCCCCCCCCACCTTTTTTCTTGTCCTCGTTCCCTACTATACCTGTCTATAGGTTACAGGAGATTTTTTCTTTGTTAAACAGGAAGGAACTATCAGTAAATACATCAATTATACGCAGTCAGTGTAAGCACGAGGACTCTAGAAACCACTTCTGACTCCAAGTTCAACCCGTGTGGTTAAACAGAGAAGCAGACCTTCCGAAGTGGGCTGCCACCCAATGTGCACACTGCCGACGTGCCTGCTACGTGCAGACTGCTGCAGTTCGCCTGCCCTTGAACCTGAGAGGCTGAGAGAAGAGAGGCAAGGGCTCCCAGTAGCCACAGAGTTCCATTCCTTCCTCTCTCATTGTAGAATTTCTTTTAAATGAAAACAGCCTCTTTGGTTTGCAGGCCTAACTCTGGCAGGAAGACAAATGATTTTTTTACAGTATCAGACACGCGGTTTCCTGTCTATGTTTAACTTGCTAGCAGACCATCTCAGCCAGCTGGTTCCCCCTGGACCTATTGTGACCTTAATCACATGGCCTCGCGCCATCCAGCAGACCCACTCTGTGTATTGATCACATGCCTTGCCACACCGCATTGAGTCCTATTGGTTTCTGAGTCAGAGACGACCCAGGCGCACGGCCCCCTTTCTCTTCAATCCCACTTGGTGTTGGTTCTGTCCCAGCATCCCGGAACTGGCTCCTCGGGGAAGCTCTTAGCTCTTGCGTGGAAGAAACGCGAAGAGTAAATGGCGCTCTGGCAGCGGTGGGACTTCTGGGCGTGCTGCCTTTGAACTGTGCAGACGCTACTCAAAATAGCTGGCTCGCCAGCTGTGCGTTTTTGTCGTAGGAGAAACAGACCAGATTGACTTTCCGGTCGAAATGCAGAAGACAAAAGTTAAGTGTGGAAATATGGCCGGGAAGAGTTGTTAGAAGAGGAAGAAAATTATGGCTGGAAGTCCCTGGTTTCATTCCTGGGAAGAGAAATCAGTTATTTGAGGTGATGACTCAGGGCTCCAGGGTTCTTGGGTTGTGAACGAGCCGGGTTCAAAAGCAGCCTCTGAATCTGTGAACACGACCCACGTCTGGCCAAGGAAATAATAAAGATCGTACGTGCCAGAGGGCATCGTGACTCAGTTGAGTGAAGCTGAGAACGTATTCGTAGCGTCTCCAGGCAAAGCAACTTGCTTCTGTAGATTTTTTTTTTTCCCTAAGCAGCCCAGTAAACGAAGCTCCGAGGCTAGATGTGGTTGCCCGCTGTGATTCTTTCCACTCTGGAACCTCATTTTGATGTGAATCATGGCAGAATGGAATCCAGTGAGGACACGATCTGTCTGGAATCCCAGCTACTAGATGTGAGTGACCAGTTAGACAGTAGGTCTGATCAGGTGGTACGTCTGCAGTCTCGCCTCACTCCCATGACCATCTCCTCGTGCTCTGCAAACAACACACGGATGGGTGACGGCCCAAAGGGTCCGCGGAGACCCTTTTGCTGCTTTACAAGTGTCCCGGAGTCCCACCAGTGGAAAAACACCAGCGAGCTAGCTAACCACCATGAAATTGACTTTCATTTCCGCTCATACTGAACTCCAGAGGCTGTGTTTACCACTGCTTGGACATCTGGCCGACATGCTTTTGTAAAACCTTTTCTGATCCTGAAATCACTCCTGCATGGTGCTAATTGTGCAAAATATCAAATTTACCAGCCGTCATTATACAGTCATTAGGAAGGAACCATTTTGTTTATCTGTGGCTTTAGAGAACAGCATGAAAACCAGTAAGTGGGTGTACAGGAAGGCCACTTAGACTTAATGTAAAGAGGAAATTTTTAAATAGACCAGTGTTTAGACCTTATCCTCATAGATCTACAGCTAGATCTCTGGTGATTAGATTATGGAATGATTTACAAACCATGGGGTCTCTCTGTTACCTTTCATCATTTCAAGGACATAATTCATATTTTTACTTTAAAAAAATATACCTCGTGTTGCCTCATTAGGATGTAGCTGGTTCCAGTGTCGAGAACAACAGATCCTAAATGTAGGCATTGAAATTCCTCCCATTCCTTCTTATTTCAGGTCCCATCCTATTCAGAATACCTATTTCTCCCATCCAGCTGAAGTCATTGTTCTCTGCTTGGCTGCTCTTTGGAAACACCTGAGAATCTTTAAAAACTACTCATTAACTGGGTCTTAGCCCTGCAGTTTCAGACTTAATTGGTCTGAGGTCTAGTATCAGGATTAAAAAAAAAATATCCCCAAGATTCTAATATTCAGCCAATGTTGGGAACCAGTGAACTCAAGACAGTTTGTTCTGCCAAATATTTTTATATTTTTCATCATGTTCCTCACGTAACCTGGAAAAGGATGGTAACAATTAGAGAATGACAACCACCACAGGAAGTAGCTGAAATTCAGCCTTCCAGGTTAGAGGAGGTGAAGAACAACTAAAACAACAACAACAACAAAAAAACCTATATTACCACATCCTTGAGGAATAATAGGAAAGAATCCTATTCTTCTTCTTCTTTATTATTCTTTATTCTTTATCTCTATATAGGATAATACTGTGCTTTCCATAACTTAGAAGCAGTTGCTTCCAAACGAGTACCTCACTGGATGGAGGCATCTGGGGTTTTAGAACTGATGAAATCATACATTCAGAGCAGCTATGTTAAACCTCAAACTGTGACTGGAAGGTTGGATGGCAAATTTGCGGTGTCACTGCGTTGACAAAGACAAGCGAGGGGTGTACGCGATTGTAGGAGGTGAGGATCCTTAGGTAGGAGGTTCTATAACAAGCTGCAGTTCACCTGGAAGGCCAGAGGAGAAGTGAGGATGTGTTGCAAGAGGCCAAAGGGGGATCCATAGTGGGAATAATTAACATGCTTTTCCACAGTGGGCTGATCTCCCTGTTGGAAAAGATACCGAAATACCTTACTATATCTCTGCTTTCAGGCTTTGTGAGAGCATGAAGGGCCCTTAGACAGAGTAGGAGATGACATCCAGATAGGTGACCCAAAAAACCATAGAAGAATCAAGGCAGATGGGGGAGCCTAACAAAATCCAAGCTATGTGGTCAGGCTGCGGCTCTGTCGGAGAAATAGGCATTTGTAAGACACGTGATCATTTCTTGGGCAAAGCCTGGCATGATTTAGGCTCTCTACTATGTTGGTTGCCCTCCAAAAGCCACAGCAACAAAAGCAGCAAGATCCTCCCAAGGAGGAACATGAAAGGTACTAAGGGCGCTGGAGAGAATGCCTACTACAGCAGAAAACAGAATCAAGGTTTTCATTGCCTGGAATGACCAGTGATATTAAACTTAACAGATTCATGGAAAGTCGCGCATATAGGTTCAGGCAACTGATTGCAGAACAGTAGCTCATCAAAAGTGGCTTGGCATCTGTTCATGCGATTAAAGACCCAGGGATTTACAAGTGAATTATTCATTTTGAATTCCCAGTGATCTGGCCGAGAGTGTCAAAACAAGACAACAGAACCAGCTGAAACCAACAGTAGTCTTCAACTGCGCTCATCTGAAGGGGAGGCAAGAGTCCCAATGTAATCTTTGCTCAACAGATCACATTGCAAGTGTTGTAGCTGGGTCTAGTGAAACATGAAGAATCTGGAATACCAAGAATGATTTCAAAGAGTGGATCACTTTACACTTAGAAAAGGATACCTGGCATTTAATGGGGTCTGCTGTATGCTGGGCAGGCAGACTTGAGGGTCTGGTATATAAGTCTTTTGAAGAGTGATCGAAGTAAACAAGAGATGTGCAACCTGAAAAATAAGTGACTTAGGGAAATAGATGAAATGCTCACCTAAGCGTTTAAGAGCTGTCGTCCATCCCATAGAACAAGAAGCCATTTTGTTTTCTTTTGCTTTAAAGAACAGCATGAAAACCAGTAAGTAGGTGAGCAGGAAGGCCATATTTGATTTAATATAAAGAGTAAATTTGTAAATATCCCAGTGTTTAGACTTTATCCTAATATATCTATAGCTAGACCTATTGAGATTAGATTATGGGATGATTTACAGAGACATGTGGTCCCTCTGTTGTAACATTTGAACCAGAGGTTTGATCTCAGGAATATTCCAGAAAAGTTTGTCATACCGGACTGGACTACTGGTAAGGTACTTTTGTTGGGCAGAAAGGTAGGAAGGAACTAATGTAAGGCAGACAATGGAATAGGATGCAAAGGCTAGGGAATGGGTTAGTTTTAAACTATGTGTAATTAGAATAAAGCAATCACAGGGACAGGAGGGAAGACATCTTCCATTCTTTTGGGGAAAATTATCCTCCAAAATATCTGGACCTTAGAGTCGGTCCAGAATATCAACAGTTCTGTCAATATCCTGGAAGCTAAGTTCAATCCTGTGTGCCCAGTGAGCTCACTGTCCTTCTGTTGTTTAATTAAAATGATTTCTTGTTGTTTGCCTGAGTTTAGTTGTTTGCTTTTTGTTGAGACGATGGATGAGAAATCCTATCTCATTCTGCACTCCTGCAGCAGTTGATTTTATAAATTCTCATGGACGTTTTCTCACTGGCTAACCCTGAATACAATTCTACTAGGGCTTTGCAAACAAGTCCACTATGAATTTTCTACGTGAGAGGGAATCATCTCTATGGCGGAGCACCAAGGAACTTGGTCCGTATTCGCTAAAGCCCCGCTTCTCAAATTCGTGAAAAATGAAGCAACTAGGGAACTTTGTAAAATGCAGATTCTGAATCAGGAATTTAGGTCAGGGCTGAGATTCTACATTTCAAATAAGTACCCATGTAATGCCTGCTGAGATTGTTAGTCTTGGGAACACACTTTGTTTTCTATTTTTTTTTTTATTTGAGTGTAGTTGATACACAGTGTTACATTAGTTTTGAGTGTACAACGGGGAACACACTTTGAGCAGCAGGTTTGCCAAGAGATTCTTTCTATATCATGCCACCAAAATTTTTACAAGACCCAAGCTCTAATCACTGAACTATGGAGCCTTCTCACCACCAAAATTTTTTAAAAATGCAGAAAACGGTAAGATAGTAGAACTCCCAAGTTAGGAAGTGTGTGTGTGTGTGTAAAATATGGTGCCTCGGTGTGTGTATATGTGTGTGTGGTGGGACAAGAACAAAAGAAAACTGATATATATATGGGACGTAACAGAATCAAGAGAGACAGTTTGTTGTGCTTCTTATGAAATCCTTTATCTCGCTCTCTGGGGATCCCAGCGTGTCTGTCCCTGAAGAGGTCTGTGGACCCATAATACTTTCTTTGCATGTTGAATGAACCTACGTGAAACATATTCAGCAAATGTATAGGAGATATCGGTATTTTTGGTTCACGTTTGTCATTTTCTTTATTGTAACTGGATCCGGCTTCATTAGGCATATGGTTCAGCTGACTTCTATCCCTCGGGGGACGACTTCCAAATCAAAAAGCACATGCCTCCATCTTCCCAGGATAGCCAGACGACCTCCTGACTTTCCTAAATGAGGCTTCTACCTTAGACGGGTAGAAGCAACTCTACCTTAGAGTTGCTATTTCCTTCAAATTCTTAAAAATCTATGTTTTCTTAAACTTATTTCCAACTTACTTCACTTTTTCAAGAAAGAATTTTGTAGCTTAGATAGTCATGGGGAAGATAGGTTCTCTAAAAGCCGCATTATCATTCGACATGATACAAAAGAGGCCCACAAGACTGCAATCAAACCACTTACTTCATGATATTTCAATGCTTCTTTACCAGACCAGGATTTCTTTTTTTCCGGTTGCAAATATGTAAAATATGTTATTATTGAGAATTGGTTTCTGTTAGGGTTCATCGCAAAATAATACAAACATTTCTTGAGTGTTTTCTACCTTAGAGAGTTTGACAAATACTTAAGAGCTTGACAAAGTCTCTTGTAAGCCTTATAAGAGCCCCAGTGGGGTTGGTCCCGGGTTGTCTTCATTATGCAGATGAGGAAGGAGAAAGAAACAAAGCTAGATCTAAAAATCAGGTTCCAAAGTTTTTTTTTTAAAAACCAAATTATAGGGGCGCCTGGGTGGCTCAGTCGTTAAGCGTCTGCCTTCGGCTCAGGTCATGATCCCAGAGTCCTGGGATCGAGCCCCGCATCGGGCTCCTTGCTTGGCAGGAAGCCTGCTTCTCCCGCTACCATTCCCTCTGCTTGTGTTCCCTCTCTCGCTGTGTTTCTCACTGTCAAATAAATAAAAATCTTTAAAAAAAACAAACAAACAAACAAAAACCAAATTATACTGCTTCTAAATATACAGGACGATTTCTGTAAAGTTTTTGATCTCAAGATCTACTTTATTTTTGGAGCTTCTTATTGCCTGATAAAATGTTACTAGTTTGAGTCTAGAGTTAGGTCTGTTGTTGTTGTTGTTTTTGTTGTTGTTTGATTTCCCTGCAAATTGCCACAAAAGTCAGCTTCCTGCTGTTCATTGAAGAAGTCATGAAAGTGGATCTCAACTCAATGTGGTGTCTAGAAATACTGCAGTGGGGAGGTGAAGTAGCATGAAGATACTAGTATATCACTCAGCCCTGGAAGAATCGAGAGAACTCCCCTTCCAAGAGCAGCCCGGACTTCAGGGCTTTAAATGTAGTGGCTGCTGCAGAATATTGTGCGAAATAGTTTAAGAAAAGTAAAGGGACCTTAAATCCCAGGCATTAAACAAAACAGCATAGCAAAGAAAGATGACTCTGGGTTATACTGGGGGACTTGGGATAAAAATACTCGAATGAGCTGTTTCAACAAGATGTACTTAGTGTTGGGGCACCTGGGTGGCTCAGTGGGTTAAAGCCTCTGCCTTCGGCTCAGGTCATGCTCTCAGGGTCCTGGGATCGAGCCCCGCATCGGGCTCTCTGCTCATCAGGGAGCCTGCTTCCTTCCCCTCTCTCTCTGCCTGCCTCTCTGCCTGCTTGTGATCTCTCTCTGTGTGTACCAAATAAATGAATAAAATCTTTAAAAAAAAAAAAGTGTACTTAGTGTTGGGCTGTTTGGAAATAACAGTTTCTTTTTTTTTAAAGATTTTATTTATTTATTTGACAGCAAGAGATCACAAGTAGGCAGAGAGGCAGGCAGAGAGAGGGGGAAGCAAGCTCCCCGCTGAGCAGAGAGCCTGATGTGGGGCTCGATCCCAGGACCCCAAGATTATGACCTGAGCTGAAGGCAAAGGCTTCAACCCACTGAGCCACCTCAGAAATAACAGTTTCTTGACTGAAAACAAGAGCCCTTTTAACAATGTGAACTTCTTGTCCTTCCTGATACCTGTATCATCTTTTACAAATGTATTATTTCATCAGAAAAGAAGCCCCATGTCAGTGAATCTGGTTTTATAGCAGAGGAGCTAGCACGGGGACATCTGAAGACCAAGAATCACTGAGACCAGGTGTAAAAGACTAAGCTAGATGAAACTGTTGAGTTAATAAAAATTCTTTCTATCAGAATGCAGATCCCTCCATTTTGTTTCACTCTACTGATTAGGATCTCCAATTCATATTCAGCAAAGATAGCTATGGTTGGCCTCCTGTTCCTATTTTTAAGAGAATTGCACCTAGGGGCACCTGGGTGGCTCACTCGGTTGAGCTTCTGACTCTTGGTTTCAGGTCAGGTGATGATGTCAGAGTTGTGAGATCGAGCCCCGCGTCAGGCTCTGCACTTGGCATGGAGTCTGCTTGATATTCTCTCTGTGCGTCTACACCTCTCCCTGCTCTCTCCCTCTCTCTCTCTCTCAAATAAATAAATAAATCCTTTTTTAAAAAAAAGAAATGCATCTAACATTTCCCTATTAGAATAAGGTTTATTGAAGATCATAGGTATATATTTATCATCAAGTCATTTAGCGTCATCATATACTTTCTGTGTCCACTGAATTGATTGTATGGTTTTTCTGCTTTAATTTATTAATGCAGTAAATGATAGTGGGCTGTTTCATTTGTTTTTAGTGCGAAGAGATGCTTTCCTGGTAACCTGGTCCTGCTGTCTTCTCTTTGTTTCATGTCGTCTAATGCATTTGGCTTGCTATTTAGAGTTATTTTTTTTTAAATCACTGTACATGACTGAGATTGTTCAGTAATGTTCTTTTCTCATAGTCTTCTTGTCTGCATTTGGTTGTACCTATTTTCATAGAATAAATTGAGCCATGGTACATTTTTTCCTATTCTCTGAAAGAATTTGGGTAAAATTCAGATGACTGGTTCTTGCAAGTTCAGTAGCTCTCAGCTTCTTCTGGGACTGGTATGTGTTTGGGACTTCTGGAGGAACATTGTTGCTCAAGTGTTTGGGGTTACCTTTTTCCCCACTTTTTACTTAAAAACATTTTAAACTGTAGAGAATTGGAAAGGATCATGCAGGGAAGGTACTCTCGTATACTCTCCCTTTCTCAATATTTACCCTGTGTTGACATTTTACTACACCCTTGTTTCTCTTTGTGTGACTGCGTGTGTGTGCACATATGTCTGTGTAGATTATGGTCGATGCTCAAATGTCCCCAAAACTGTGGGGTCACTGATGTTTAAATTCAGAATCCAGGGGTACCTGGGTGGCTCAGTGGGTTAAGCCTCTGCCTTTGGCTCAGGTCATGATCTCAGGGTCCTGGGATCGAGCCCCGCATCGGGCTCTCTGCTCAGTAGGGAGCCTGCTTCCCCCTCTCTCTGCCCGCCTCTCTGCCTACTTGTGATCTCTCTCTCCCTGTCAAATAAATAAATAAAACCAAATACATACATACATACATACATAAATTCAGAATCCAGTCAAGGACTACCTGTTGCATGGGGTTGTTTTCCTTCATCTGTGTTTCTTGTTTTTCGTGACATTGACTTGGAACAGGCCAGCTTGTGTATTTGTCATGATAGTTCCTTCTTAATGAAATTCTTTTTGCTTATATTGAGATATAATTGACCTATGACCTTATGTCAGTTTCAGGTGTACAGCATAATGATGCCCTGTATGTGTATATTGCAAAGCGATCACCACAATAAGTCTAGTTAACATCTGTCACCACACATGGTTACAAACATTTTTTTCTTGTGATGAACAACTTTCAAAGATGAAGTACAGGATCTTCAGAATCACTAGGTTGTACATTATATCCTCCAGACATATCCTATAACTGGAAGTTTGTACCTTTCAACCACCTTCATGCATTTCTCCTACCTTTTAACCCCCCCCTTTGGCAACCACCAGTCTGTTCTCTGAATCTACGAGTTTAGTTTTGTTTTTGTTATTTTAGATTCCACATATACATGATAAAGTATTAGTCTTTCTCTGTGCGACTTATTTTGCCTAGCATAATGCACTCAAAGTCCATCCATGTTGTCATAAATGGCAGGATTTCCTTTTTCTGGCTTAATAGTATCTTATTGTGTGTATATATATATATCATATATATATGTATGATATGTATTTATATATATATCATATATATATGATATATATATCATATTTTCTGTATCCATTCATCCATCGATGGATACTTAGGTTATTTCCATGTCTTGGCTATTGTAAATAATGCTGCAGTGAACATGGGTGTGCATCTATCTCTTTGGAAAAGTGATTTCATTTCCTTCAGATTGATTCAGACTTAACATTTTTGTAAGGATTCTACCGGTGTTTTTATTGTAGGAAAATTTGGTGTGGGGGAGTTGACCACCCCCCCATTCTGCAAAAATCAAATTCTGAGATGTGTATTCAGACATGCAAATACCAAAGACCCTAATTTGACAGTAAAAAGCTAAAAACGAGAGAGAAAAGGAGAGAAAGACAAAAAAATTTAAGAAATTAGGAAAATATTTAATTACTCATTCCATTTCTTTAATATTTATGAGATTAATTAATTAATAATTTAATTAATAAATAAATTAAATTTATTTAATATTTATGAGATTCAATTGTCACAGTTTTTCCTGGGTCAGTTTTGGTAAGTTGCACATATATATTTTTAGGACTTTGGCGATTGTTGTCTAAGTTTTTAAATTTCTTAGCAAAAAGTTGTCATGATGCTTTGAATATTTGCTATAACTGTAATGATGCCCCTCTGTGCCTTTGCTTATTGCCTTAACAATCTCACAGCAGCTTATGTATTATATTAGTCAGCAGACATGACCGATTCGGGGTGTGGTTGCTCTCCGTTGTGTGTTTGTTTCCTATTTTGCTGATTTCAATTTTTATCTTTACTATCTCTTTCCTTCTATTTTTCTTTAGCTCTCTAGTCTTGTCCTCTCTCCAGGGCTCTTGTCCTCTTCACCATCTTCTTTTCTATGTTGAACCCCGTGCTGGCTGAAGGTCCCGATAGCAGCCGTAAGCATCCCTCTTCGGTGAAATGCCACCCCTTCGTCTGTGTCACTACCTACCACACAAGCCTCCTCTGCTTTAACCTCAGCTCACTTCATGTACATTTTCCCAGTTTCCGTTTCTAGGGCATGGGAACAAATAATACATATCTAGCAGTGTGGCTATAAGATTGCAAAATAATCCATGCAAAACACAGTGTTTGGCATGAAGCCTGTGCTCAGTAAAAGTTCTGTGCTTTTTAACATTATAATGAACAGAATAACTTGAGACAGGAAGTTCTCCCTTCCCCCTCCCCCACAGCCTATCTCTCTAGCACGGTTTCCTTCTTTGGATCTCGGCCAGTTGCATGTATATCCTGTTGCTTCAGATGTTATTGGCGTGTGAAAGCTTAGTGGTTAGACTGTCGCTGTCATCTTCAAGAATCTCTGGGTTGTCATGTGGTGTTTATTAGTATACTCACGCACTATAGCGTGCAGGAACCAACATCCCTATCCCTTTCTATAGAATAGAATCTATTCTATTCTGTTAACTGGATGAATTAATATCATGGTAAATTTGTGCCCCAGACTCCTTCATTAAGTGGAGAAATTGCCAAAACTACTTCAAATACTAGAAGTAGGAGCCCATCTCTCAAATTCACCTACAGTGATGTGGCTTTTATCAAGATACATTAACTGACCCACCTGTGGCTTTTTACTTCATTTATTGTCTTTTTTATATTTATCGTCTTTTTACAATATTTACAAAGTAAAAATATTTACAAAAATATGTATATATTGTTTTGAAACTGTGAATTATAGAGGTTCAGTTTGAAGTTCATTTTAGCAACCAGTGTTGGATTTGGGTATAAGAAAGGACTTGGAAGAGGCTGGGAGCAACCTGTTCCATGGTCATTTGTGTGTGTGTGTGTGGATGTGTGAGACTAGGCAAGTTGTTTACTTTTAAATCGCTCCAAAGGAATGTATACCATGAAATTTCCCCTTGAGGCTATCTGCTAGTTTGTATTTTTTTATGGCATACTAACATTTATCTTTGACATTTGTCTTTAAAAAATATTTATTTATCAAGGCTCTGACATTTGCAAAGGGTTCCTTATTTGCAACTAGGTTTGGCCTCTGTATGTGGGGCACATTTGGTTGGAGAGTTTCAGAATTACTAAATAGACTTTGGAGTCCATTGCTAGGGAAACAGCTTGGTAGTATGGAAGGAACAAAGGCTTTGGGGTCACTCAAACTTGGGGAAACAGTCTCCCTATTTGCCCTTGAGTGATTTATCATAACTCTCAATTTTCTTTCTTCCTTCTCTCTCCTTGCCTCCCTGCCTCCCTTCTGTCTTTCTATCCACATTGCAAGAATGTTTCTTGCAGCATCAGTTGGACCTCAAAAGAACCAGTAGTGGTCCTTACATATTCAGACAAGGAAATTAATTTCTTAACCCGTAAGATAGGCTGAATACTTGCAGGGGTGTTCTGAATATCAAATGAGATTACGTATTTGAAATGTCTGGCATATAGTAGGTCCTCCAAAATAATGTTAGTTTTGTCTCCTCTTTCCTTTCCCCTAAGAGCATCCAAAATAATATGCTTATTAGCCTAGGAGCAAAGCATGGCCTCCGTAATTATTCTGGTGATTTCTCTCTTTTGGAAAAAAAAAACCTTTTTTCATTCCAAAATAAAATACAAATACAGAAGAGCACATAAAACAAATGTCCTACTTAGTGAATAATGTTAACATTCTTATAACCTCTGCCCAGGCCCCCAAGATATAATTTTGCCAGATATCCCAGAAGTTCTTGCGTGTTCCTCAATTCGATCACAAAACCCTCCTTCCCTGCAGAGTTACTACTATTCTTCTTTTGTGATTATCACTTCGTCTCCTTAAATGGCTTTATCATTCAAGTTTGCATCTGTAGTCACTAGCTTAGTCCTACTTCTTCTTCTTCTTCTTCTTCTTATTATTATTATTATTACTTTGGTAATGTGGTATGCCTACAGTTTCTGTTAATCTACTGCCCTTCCCAATTCCTTTGTTCTTCTTATAGCACCTCATAACCCCTTTAATCTCTACTACTTTACAGTCTGGATTTTGCTGATTGCATTCATGAATTCGCTGCATTTCTCTGTTCCCTGTGTTGTTTGCAAATTGGTAGCTGGATCCCAAGGCTTCATCAGACTCAGTTAGATCTCTTTGGCAGGTCTATGGCTTGGGTTATATTCCTCCATCGAGAATAATGATGTCTGACTACCTCTCATTTTGTGATGTAAGTTGGCATGGATGCTTGCTGCCTAGATCCATTTAATTAATTAAGGGTTAAAAAAGGATAATCTATTTCTGTCAACTCATTTTCATTTGTTAGCTGGAATGGTTTAATAAGGAGATGCTTTCTTCAACTCTTTGGTTACCCTGTGCTATGGTTCTGATGAAAAAGGCAGGAAGCATGCTTGATGTTTCTCTTCATTTTTAGTTTTCAGTATAATGAGCTGACATCCTGTTATCCTCAGAAGTTGATAAATTTGTTTTTGGTTTTGTTTTTGTTTTGGCTTAGATAACAAACATCTATTTCTCATAGTTCTTGAGGTTGGAAGTCCAATATCAAAATACCAGCGGATATGGTGTATTGTTTTGGTTTTTTCCTTTTTTTAAAAAAATATTTGTTGTTTTTTTTGTTTGTTTTTGATTTTTTTAAAGATTTTATTTATTTATTTGACAGCGAGAAACACAGCGAGAGAGGGAACACAAGCAGAGGGAACGGTAGCGGGAGAAGCAGGCTTCCCGCGGAGCAGGGAGCCTGATGCGGGGCTCGATCCCAGGACCCAGGATCTGACCTGGGCCGAAGGCAGACACTTAACGACTGAGCCACCCAGGCGCCCCTGTTTTTTTTTTTTTTTTTACTTAAATTCAATTAACCAACATACAGTACTACAGTACATCATTAGTTTTTGATGTAATGGTCAATGATTCATTAATTGCATAACAGCCAGTCCTCATCACATCACGTGCCCTCCTTAATGCCCATCACCTGGTTCCCCATCCCCCTACTCCCTTCTGCAACCCTCAGTTTGTTTCCAAGAGTCAAGAATCTCATATGGTTTGTCTCCCTCTCTGATTTCTTCCCATTCAGGTTTCCCTCCCTTCTCCTGTGGTCCTCCACAGTATTCCTTGTGTTCTACATATGAATGAAACCATATGATAATTGTTTTTCTCTGATTGACCTATTTCACTTAGCATAATCCCCTCCAGTTCCATCCATGTCTGTGCAAAAAGGTATTCATTCTTTATGATGGCTGAGTAATATTCCATTGTATATATGAACCACATCTCTTTTTTTTTTGACAGTTAATAATAATTTATTGAAATTTTCTTCTGTCCCATGAGCATCCATTCAGGTGCCTTTCAACTGGTAAGCTGCTCTCATAACTTGAACCACATCTTCTTTATCCATTCATCCATTGAAGAACATCTTGGCTTCTTCCACAGTTTGGGTATTGTGGACATTGCTGCTATGAACACTGGGGTTCATGTTCCCCTTCTTTTCACTACATCTGTATCTTTAGGGTAAATTTCCAGTAGTGCAATTGCTGAGTTATAGGGTAGCTCTATTTTTAGCGTTTTGAGGAACTCCCATACTGTTTTCCAGAGTGAGTAGCTGTACCAGTTTGCATTCCCAACAGTGTAAGAGAGTGCCACTTTCTCCACATTCTCACCAACATTTCTTGATCCGTGTCTTGTTAATTGTTTTTTAATCATTCTGATATCATAAGCTTAAGCATACTTACTGGATCCAGTGTGTTGCTTTTTTAAAATCTTCATTAAATTTCAAAGTGTCCTGTTATGGGAGAATCTCTTCGAGATGGCTCCTGGGTCTTCTTGTCATGACCTTAGTAGTCTTTGATCACTTCTGTTACATGATATAACAAAATATTCCAAACTCATTATTTCTAGCCCCAGACCTAGAATTGGCCATTTTGCCAAGAAGCTCTGATTTCTTCTATTGGAAATGTTCTATTGATGAGGCTTTTTTTTTTCCTCAGGTGGAACCAAGAACCATGAACATTTATAGGAAACTGGGTCTCAGTGAGGTTAAATGACTTGCCTTGGATTTTATGATGATTAATTACAGATACAGGAATAGGATCTCAGTGTACCGGTTTGCAGTCTAGGGCTTCTTCTTTCACACCACATCCCAAGTACTCGTGCTTATAGTCCCCACATGCTATATGCAACTTACAGGGAGACTGGTGTGCTATGAAGCATGCACTTTCTAAACAGAGAGAGGAAAGAGCCTGGCTCATCCATGGAATTTGGCTTTTGGATTAGAGGGGCTCAGCTCTGCAGAATTATTTCTCATCAGATTGATTCATCAAATCTATTCATTCATCCACTCGACAAATTTGACTCGTCTTCTTATTTATGTGCCAAGCTCTGAGCATTACGATGACGAGCAAAAAACCTATCTCTTTAACAACTGCAATTCTTCTTTGGCTGTGCCAGAGAAAATTGGCAGGAAAACTGATACTAGGGCAACTTTTATTTCGTTTCCTAAGTAAGCTAAGTAAACAAGAATGTTGTAGAATCCACCCAGGCTCAATATCCTTCTCTAGAAAACAGGGCTATTAATAGAACCTGACTTGGTTGTTAGAGAAATAAAGTGAGACGATGCCTACAAAGTCAATTGCTTGGTTCTCTAAAGCACAGTTTATGTTAGTTATCTTTATTATTATTTCAAAGGAGGGCTTCCCACCATCTTCCATTGCAGACCTCCCTGCATGCAGGACAAAAGGGACAGAAGCTCTGAGAGAATTCAGAGTCGCCCCTGGGGGACAGAACACATCATGCCTTTGGCACCAACCTCCTCCCTTAGTAACTTCCCAGAGACACAGCCGAATCTCAAAATCTCTGCTCTAGGAAATCCTGGCAGAGACGAGCTCCAGTGCCTACCCTCTGCCAAGGGTTCTTCGCTTTTTTTGTGTGTGTGCCATGGACTTCTTGGAAGTCTGGTGAACCCTGTGGACCCCTTCTCAAAGGGATGTTTTTCAAATGCATAAAATATAATACATGGGATTTCAAAGAAAATTACTGATATTGAAAAATACTGGTCAATATTTAAAAAAATAAATTTGTGATACAGTAATATGTGCTTTTGTAATCATGCTTGAAATGACAGGATCTAGCATCAGATCTAAGATACTGAAATGTCTCAGTGATGAGTATAAATTATACACCAAGACATCTGCCACGAGTGTAACATGGCATGAAAATATCTGTGTTCCTGTTAATGACAATGTCATAGCTACAACTGCTAATAGGTGATGTTAAATTAGCTAATTTGATGTTAAATTAGCTAATGGTTGGAGAAAACAAAAAGATGTGATTTTTGCCCATTTACATTCACAGAACTACTGAATTCTATCCACGGAGCTCAGGCTAAGAACTTTTGCTATTACGCTGTAGAGCTTTACTTTTTATGACCCTTAGAGAAATTCTACTCTTCTTTGTAAGCCTCCTCTCCCAGAACTTTACAGGTGTCCCCCACTATCCAAAAGGAGAGCGTTCCTGTGAAACCTTCCGCAAGCCAAAATAAGCAGTTAGCATTAATTTACTTGGAAACATTTTTTGAGCATTCCCAGATCCTCCTCCCCCCAAATAACCACTTTTGAGCTTTTCTTTAAAAAGAAAAATTTATTTATTTATTTGACAGAGAGAAAGAGATCCCAAGTAGGCAGAGAGGCAGGCAGAGGCCTCTCCCCATTGGCCATTGATTCAGTGATATTGGCATCCCAAAGTATCACTTTGGAATAATGCATCCCAAAGGGCATGCACACCCAGAGGGAGAGGGGGAAGCAGGCTCCCAGCTGAGCAGAGAGCCTGGTGCGGGGCTCAATCCCAGGACCCTGGGAGCATAAGGCAGAGGCTTAACCCACTGAGCCACCCAGGCGCCCACTCTTAGGCTTTTCTGATGCTGTGGGACACATCTTGCTAACAGATGCCCAGAATAAATCAAGATAAAGCACAGATGTTCACAGAGTTCAAAGCTATGGCGGCTGGACCCTGAGATGCCTGGTGTAGTCCTCAGGGAAGGAGCTTGGCGCGGCCAGTCTGGCAGCCGCGGCGGGCGCCGCCTCTGTAACAGCTGGCTGCAACACAGACACTGACCGCTGTTTTCTCTTCTTGCCTCCTTCTGTGGAAGTGACAATCCTGTTTGGATTTCTTGCCATTAGCAACAACAGGTACTAATGTAAGTCTTCAAAGAGCGAGTGGCTTAACAGGAATGTCTAGTAAGTGGACACTCGATGTGACGTCACAAGGGAGCATAATGTGCTCAAGTCTTGAGCACTAACCACCTGACATCCAGGAAACTGTTTCTGTAAAAATTCCAGTGGTTCAGCAATTATATCTTGTAGGCCCTGGGATAGACTCTGATGAAAGAGATTTTAGGGTTCTTCCTCATGGAAGACTTTTCTTCCCAGGCAGGGAAAAGACATATTTGCAGGGACACTACTCAGTAGTGGTTCTTAGAAACCAAAGAGAATGGTCCACACACCTAGAACATGCCCTTTGGGATGCATTATTCCAAAGTGATACTTTGGGATGTCAATATCACTGAATCAATGGCCAAAAATCACCTATCTTAGGCCTCAATGAAGGCAACCAGTTTAGCAAGTTGAGAAGTTTTATTTGTTTGTTTGTTTGTTTTAAGCTTTGATTAATTTATTTGACAGAGAGAGAGAGACAGGGTAGGCGGAGCAGCAGGCAGAAGGAGAAGCAGGCTCCCCGCTGAGCAGGGAGCCTGATGTGGGACTCTATCCCAGGACCCTGGGATCATGACTTGAGCCGAAGGCAGATGCCTAACCGACTGAGCAACCCAGGCACCCGAAGTTGAGAGGTTTTATAAAGTGATTCTTAACTGGCTCTCACCAATGTGAAGCGTGGAGACAACATGGCAAGGGATTAAGAGCAGGATTAATTATCCGTCTCCAATCAGACAATTCATTTCAAGTATCAGCTTTGCTATTACCTAAATGGATGATCTTGGGAAATCATTTAATCTATTCAACTCTTAGCTTTCCTGTCTGTGAAATGGGGCTTATAATCATAGTCATACCTACCTTCTAGGGCTTTTCTGTCGATTAAATACAAACTCTACAGAAAACTCTTAGCACACAGCCAGGCTCATACTGAGTATTTGATTTGTGTGCTTTTGTGTATTGGGGGTTGGCCAAAGAAATGCCTCCTGTTAGTCTCTGAGTGAAGGAGATGGCAGCTTGTGCATGTACCTACAGCTATTGGTTTTCTAGTAGCAGCCCAAGGGTTAATACTGTGAGAGGGTGTGGGTGGCTCCTGTTTAGATAAAACCACATCCCAAAGCTCCCTTTTAACCAGGGTTTGCTATTGTTAGGGTTTTTCACCACCTCTTTGAAGTTTCAAGATTGACAGATGTTTTTCAGTAATTCCCGCCCCACCAAATTTTTACATGTAGGTTTTCAAAAAGAAATCACAGGAAATTTGAGGGGAAAGTAAAACTTTGGTTTCTGATATTGAACGTGGGGGGAGGGGAAAGGGATTTCTAGAATCTTCTTCACACATAAATTTCAGGGGATCTCTGTTTTTGTGTTTCCCTTAGCCTGAAAAAGAATAAAAGTTAGTGAGGAAGACCCTTTTCATCGATGGCCAGGAATTACAAAATAAAATTATCAGCAATAACTGAACAGTTCATTTGAACATTTTGCACTCTTTAACCCATTGAAGACACAGCCAAGTAATTATGCCATTAATATTTTTTTTAATTTTCTAGTTGTTTCATTTCCCCATATGTGAAGGAGAATATTCACATTGGACCAAAGTGAAGTCTCCCCACCTTCTGCCCGTGCCTTAGAGGTTGTTAAAACAAATAGTATCTATACAAGAGCGGCCAGCAAACTTTGTCTATGAAAGGCCAGGTAGTAAATATTTTAGGCTCTCTGGGCCAGATAGCCTGCTGCATGGACTTCTTAGTTGCTTTCTTTTTCTGAGCAACTCTTTAAAATACAACATTTGTAGCATGTGGGGCTGTACAAAATAGTCCCTGGGGCCATGGTTTGCCAGCTCTGCTCTAGAACAGAAAAACGTGTGAGGGCTCTTGTCCCGAGGAAGTCATCATCCATTCAGCTTCTGAGCCCGGCATTTGCTGAGTACTGTAGGTACCCCATCCTGCGCCAGGCGATGGGTATAGCGCAGTGATCAGTACATGTAGATTTACTCTGTAGAGCTCACCTTCTCTTGGGGGAAACAAGCAACATGGGAATCAAACTGGATTTATGATTATAAGGCATCTTGTGTGGTTGCAGACAATGGTGGGTGCTTGAAGCAGACACATCCACGAGATCCTTCAGATAATAGAGGCAGAGTTACTGGGAGGGAACATTGTTTCCTGCTCTGACACCTTCATCTGGTCCCTTACCCTTGCTCTCCAGACTCGTACTTTGCTGAACGATAGAGACAGTCCGTACGTGTCCACATGAACTCTTCTTGCTTTTGCAGTGCTAGCCCCTCTGTCATTGTCTTGTCCCCCTGTCACTTCCACCCCCCACTCTCACCACCTGTCTTTTGTCCCTCCCAGTGTGAGCAAGAGGTTGGGTTTTCAAGAGTCACTTGCCATATTGATTCCCCTTTCTTATTCTTTTTAATGCACTAATACATCTTTCCACATAATAGTGACTGTTTGTCCTCTTGTTTGCTGAAATCCAAATGTTCTGAGGTTACTTTTCCAGGTCTTTTTTAGTGCCATTGAATAGACTTAAGAGCTAAGGTTTTCATCTAGAATATATAAGCAGTGGAAATTGCTATTTCCACTTAGAACTGACCTTGGGACCAGGCAGGACGTTATGTTAAACCTGAATAGCCCCTCAAAATAAAAACCTGAATACCCCAACCATCACAGCATGAGCTTCGTTTCTCACCATGCTTTGTTAAGTGATGATATCAAATACGATCCAGGTAATGGGTTCCCTTCAAGAAGGTATGGTTCCCCTCCCTTGCACCTGGACTGTATTCTTATTACTGTATTCTCATCAAACACCTACAGTAGGTGAAAAATGCCTATTCAACAATTATAGATACTTTCTCTGACATGATGTCCAGTTCCTTCACCCACCTTGGGAAAATTGCTCTTCCTCAAGTAGATCCTACATTCACAGGTGTTTTTGTTTTTTTTTTTTTTTAAAGATTTTATTTATGTATTTGTCAGAAAGAGAGAGTGCAAGCAGGCAGAGCGGCAGGCAGAGAGAGAGGGAGAAGCAGGCTCCCTGCTGAGCAAGGAGCCTGATGTGGGACTCAATTCCAGGACCCTGGGATCATGACCTGAGCAGAAGGCAGCCACTTAACCAACGGAGCCACCCAGGCGTCCCACATTCACAATTTTTAACATAACATTCCTTCTAGCTGTCACTGACTTTTTCCCATCTTCCACTGACTGCTTCAAAGATAGTCCTTGCCACCATGGTTCCCTCTTTCTCTAAGCTTTTCTACATCCTGCCAATGCGTGTAGACTGTAGCACACATTCAGCACCTGTCCCAGAAGGCCGGATATTACCATGCATTTGTGTACGTGTCCCAATCCTCTCTTTGGGCTATAACCTTTCTGAGGGCAGGGTCATACCCATAGTAGGACCCAGCAGCGCTGTGTTTAATGAGAGAATCTAGCATCAGGTCATGAGGACTCCTTATTAATAGATATCTTTGAGGGAAAATGAGTGACATATAAAAGCAACAGAATTCTGGAATTCTTGCCCAGTGGAGACAGCCTAGCACGAAGCTGTCACTGAACCATAACTGCCTTCCACTGTTCCCTGCCGCTGACTGTTTCCACCCACGTTTTTCTTCCCAAAAGGAAAACTGTGTGACCAGAGCCAGCCAAGGCCGGCACATGAAGTAAAGTTTGACATACATGACACTACATGTGGTCAGACAGCTGGTGCCAAGGACTCCCCTCCATCACCCCACAGGGCCCGCTTCAGTGGTCCTAATTAGAAAACTGGCTACACTTCCTTCTTTTTACTCCTCTCACCTTTTTAGTAGTATGTCCACTATTGCTAGTAAGACTTCCTGTCCTATGAAACTTCAAATCACATGCCCATTGAAAAGAGGGATGTTGGGCACCTGGGTAGCTCAGTTGGTTCAACATCTGCTTTTGTCTCAGGTCATGATCTCAGGGTCCCAGGTTCGAGTCCCACATCAGGCTCCCTGCTCACTGGGGAGCTTGATTCTCCCTCTCGCCCTCCTCCCTGTTGTGTTTTCTCTCTCTCACTCTCTCTCTCTCAAATAAAAAAAATAAAAGCTTTGGGGGGGGGAAAGGGATATTGGGTGGATATGAGGTAACTGACTTCCAAAGAGACCCTTTTGCACAGACTCCTCTCCCCACCACCTGCTTATGGGTGGCCTGGATGTCAGTCAGAATGGGACAAGCTGGAGTGTAGAAAACAACAAAGTCAACGGTAGAACTGTGACAGTCTCTTCATTTTTACCCAGGACCATCTATACAGGCTTTTTGGAGGCAGGAACTGTCATTCTTTCTTTATTCCCAAAACTTCCTGTAATGCCTTGGGCTTAGTTAACACTCCATAAATGCTTTGTCCATTTATCCAACACTTACTGAGGACCCGATGTGGGCTCAGCACTGCTTCCAGTAGTAAAAAAGAAAGACACAGCCCTGGCAGCATGGAGTTGTCAGTCCTTTGAGGGTGGGGAAAGTAGGGAAGATAGGGAAAGACCCCGTAACTGGAGTCATAGTGATTTAACTCAAATTGTGCCACGTTGTCACATAGGAAAAATGTAGAGAGTGATGAGAATGTATAAAATAAAACACTTTCCCACATTTTCCTGGATCTCCTTTAGAGAGTGACATTGAAGCTAAAGTTTGGGGGAAGAAGAGGAGACCTTGAAGAGGTGGCCAGGGGCAAGGAAGTCTAGACAGGTGCATCCATCTGTGGAATAAAAAGTTACCAACTTATCATCTACAAAAACTATGCAGATGTTAACACCTCTAGATGCCTGAGGTGTGGACCCATTCTCTGACCGTGCATACCCGCTGAACCCAACTTCTCTTCTCCCTCCTTTTGTTTCCACATCAGAATATGCCACCAACAGCCCTGACCTGTTGTTAGTCATATTCCAAGTGACAGGCATCAGCCTCCTGCCGCCACTGGGAATCGCCATAGCCGTCATCATCACCTTCTACTGCTACCGTGTTCACCGGCAGCAGAAGCTGAGCCCATCCTGGGAGACCAGCAAGCCGCGGAAGCTCATGGAGTTCAGCGAGCACCTGGCCATCATCCTGGAAGACGACCGCTCCGACATCAGCTCTACCTGCGCCAACAACATCAACCACAACACAGAGCTGCTGCCCATCGAGCTGGACACTCTGGTGGGGAAAGGTCGCTTCGCCGAGGTCTACAAGGCCAAGCTGAAGCAGAACACTTCAGAGCAGTTCGAGACCGTGGCGGTCAAGATCTTCCCTTATGAGGAGTACGCCTCCTGGAAGACGGAGAAGGACATCTTCTCAGACATCAACCTGAAGCATGAGAACATCTTGCAGTTCCTGACGGCCGAGGAGCGGAAGACGGAGCTGGGGAAGCAGTACTGGCTGATCACCGCCTTCCACGCCAAGGGCAACCTACAGGAGTACCTCACGCGCCATGTCATCAGCTGGGAGGACCTGCGCAAGCTGGGCAGCTCCCTCGCCCGGGGCATTGCTCACCTGCACAGCGACCACACCCTGTGCGGGAGGCCCAAGATGCCCATCGTGCACCGGGACCTCAAGAGCTCCAATATCCTCGTGAAAAACGACCTGACCTGCTGCCTGTGTGACTTTGGGCTTTCCCTGCGCCTTGACCCAACTCTGTCTGTGGATGACCTGGCCAACAGTGGGCAGGTAAGTTAGACCTGGATCGCCTTACTTGTAGGGGGCTCTGGACACCTGTCGAGGGAAATCTAGCCCACGTCAGGAGTTGCCCTTGAGCTTGCCCCACTCTCTCCTGCTAGCATGCTTTTCTAATGAACGACATTTCCCCTCCAGTTTCTGCCAAGCCCCTCTAATTCAGGACAGACGGTCTTCTCCTTAAGTCGGTCTTCATTTCTCTCACATTTGCAATGACTTTCCATTGCTTCCAACTCCATTCATGCTTTGTTCTGTCTTTTTCCTCTCTTCTGCTTCTACTCAGCCCTTCCTACTCTGAACTATTGGTGGCTACCTTATTTTCTTTTTACCCTTCTACAAGGCAGTCTCTTTATAGCCCAAATCCACTTCCATTTTGTTCCCATCTAGCACAAGGCCTTGAACAGTGAAAGTGACCAATAAATATTTGAGTGAGTTGACAGACTGAATATACAATTCTGCAGTTCCTTTGAAGCATCTCACAGATGAATATAGAAACCTTTTGGAGTAAGGAGATATTGGAAGTTCACTAGAAATTACCAAGCCATCCATTATGAATAAGGGCACCCCATGTTTTCACACACTGGACGACGCTTGATGTGGATTACAGTAGAGTCTAGAAAGCAACATTGTTTCCTCTAAGCAGGTGGGCATATGTGATTTTGAGCCATTTGGTTACTGCTTGGTCTGACCTCTTGGGTCCATGGCCACACAGCTAATGTTCAGATAAACATATTGAGACAAATATGGACAGAGTAGTATGACAGAGTAATGAGTCATGCAGTGACCTACTGAGAAGAAAACTTTCTTCCATTACATACCATTAAACATTCCTTGGGACAATAATATCAACTTACTTGACCTTCCTTAGCTTCTTGAAAAGATAGGACTTCATTGTCATTTAGTGAAGCTATACATGCCGCAAAACCAAACATTTAAGTGATTCCTTCCCTAGAAATATCTATCATCTTTTTTCCTATGTATGCCCGTGTTTTCACATTATCACTGTCCAAGCAAAACTACATGGCATACCTGTCAAATTTATTAAATGGTCTAGATGTGGTCTTTTATCGTAGAAATACTTCCATGCAGTTTAGTTTACTACAGATTTTATGAAATTATACTGCATTCTTGGCACACTAGCACGTACCATGGAGGAAACAAAGAAGATTAAGACAGTTCTTAAGTGACCGAAACTAATGGCAATGATTTTTCTTTCCCCCATAAATCTTGATGTTTTGGGAATGAGCAAACAGTTAATTTGCAAAAACAAAAATAAAGATCTAAAGTATCACAGACGTTGTCTCTCCCGGGTTATCTCTGAGGATGTTATTGTATGATACGATGACATATATCATGAAGCTAGATAAAGCGGCTCTGGGTCTTGGCATTTCCTTATTTTGGTATGCTTTGTTTACATTTTTGAAAGTGTTTTCAGGGAGAGAAAAGCGATTTTTAAAAATAATTTCATAAGCCGTAACTTTCTTTGCCAGTCTCGTGATCTAAAAGAGCACTGTGCTTTCCAGAGATCGTCTGCATGTGTAGAGGACAAGCCTCAGTTATATTTTTAAAATAAAGATGCAGCTGCAATGACATGATGGGCCTCAGTGTCTATTATTGCTTTAGGTGGGAACTGCGAGATACATGGCCCCAGAAGTCCTGGAGTCCAGGATGAATTTGGAGAACGTTGAATCTTTCAAGCAGACAGATGTCTACTCCATGGCGCTGGTACTCTGGGAAATGACATCTCGATGTAATGCAGTGGGAGGTATGTATGGACCGCCATCATGCGGCAGGGCTCGATGACTCTTCCAAATGGTGTCATGTCACTTGTTTCAAGCATGATTCCAGGGATACGACAGAGATAACCCCACAGTGAGAACTAGTTGAGATCTGTTAGTACCCAGCCATTCCGGAAGGATTGGGAATTGTGCCAAAAAGGCCTAGATTTTTTTTTTAGGACTGTATTTATCATTTGACAGAGAGAGACACAGTGAGAGAGGGAACATAAGCAGGAGGAGTGGGAGAGGGAGAAGCAGGCTTCCCACTGAGCAGGGATCCTGATGCGGGGTTTGATCGCAGGACCCCGGGATCATGACCTGAGCCGAAGGCAGATGCTTAATGACTAAGCCACCCGGGAGCCCCCAAAAAGGCTAGATTTTTAAGATGAAAGCCATGTTTGGAGCATAAAGTTTTCTATCCCCTTTTTTGAAGTATAATTACTTTTCTCTTGATGCATCTTGCCACAGATATTTAAATATCTGGTGAGAGAAGAACACGAATACAATTCATGAGAATGAGATCTATTTATCCAATGGAAAATATTATTCAGGAAAATATCTAATTTTTGTTTCATTTTCCGTTCTAAGGTTTTTTTTAAACCTTAAGAATTACAAGGTCCAGGTGGTAGTATTTGGCTCCAAATTTATTTATTTATTTATTTATTTATTTATTTATTTATTTATTTTTAAAGATTTGTTTATTTATTTGAGAGAGAGAGAGCGCACAAGAGAGTATGAGAGGGGAGAAGGTCAGAGGGAGAAGCAGACTCCCCATGGAGCTGGGAGCCCGATGTGGGACTCGATCCCGGGACTCAAGGATCATGACCTGAGCTGAAGGCAGTCACTTAACCAACTGAGCCACCCAGGCGCCCTCCAAATTTATTTTTAGGGAGATGACTTGACTTTGTTGGGCAAAACAAGCAGAGTGACTTGATATATTTGTTTAGCTTTGTAAAAATCTAATAGAGAGGATATTAAGGAATGCTACGGTATTCAGAGGTAGAGGAGGGGTGCCGCTGTTTCAGACCGCATTGTCCCCTGATCTCCATGGACATGATGAGAATGGCTCGGTTCTACACTCTTACCCTTTTCTCACTCTTCTCAGTAGTTTCCATGACCGTCCGAGCTCTCACCTTAGAAATTTATGCATCTCAGCTTGGTCCTGGCTGGTGGCTAAGTCAAGCCAAGCCAACTCTAGTTTTATTTTTAACTCTTTGTTTTGTAATATTTTTAGACTTACAGAACAGTTGCAAAAATAGGACAGGGAGTTCCCATATACTCTTCGCCCAGCTTCCCCGACCATGAACACCTTACCTAAACCACAGCACAGCCATTGAAGACAGGTCACTGACATTGGCACAATACTCTTAAGTAGTCCATACAAGTTATTTATGTTTCTGAGTTCCCAGCCATGTCCTTTCTTGGAACAGAATCCAGTCCAGGATCCTATATTCCAGTTAACATCCGAGCCTCCTTAGTCTCCTTCAACTTGCAACAGTTCCTCAGTCTGTCTGTCTTTCATGACCTTGACTCTCAGGAAGAAGTTGGACTAGTTATTTCATAGCCTGTCTCTCAAATTCGGGTTCCTCTGATGTTTTCTCATGGTTAGATTGAGATTGTGCATTTAGGGCAAGAGGAACACAGCAAAGATGCTGTGCCCTCCTCGGCAGCTCAGGGAGGGGACATAGGACGTCGGGGTGCCTGTTCAGTTTGCTCCCTGGGTTGGGGTGTTATCTGCCCAGTTTCTCTCCTGTAAAGATACTATTCTTCCCATTTGTGGTTAATATATATCTTATAAGAAGCTACCTTGACCTGTTTCTAAAGATACTGAACACCTAATTCATAAGGATACTATACCTGTTTCTTATCATAAATATTTTTAAAGATTTTATTTATTTATTTATTTGACAGAGAGAGAGATCACAAGTAGGCAGAGAGGCAGGCAGAGAGAGAGGGAGAAACAGGCTCCCCGCTGAGCAGAGAGCTCGATGCAGGGGCTCGATCCCAGGACCCTGAGATCATGACCTGAGCAGAAGGCAGAGGCTTTAACCCACTGAGCCACCCAGGCACCCCTTTTATCATAAATTTACCTCCTGATCCATCAGCCACCCTTATTGGCAACAATTATTATTGTAATGTTTGCCTATCGGTGATTTTTGTTTTCTTAGCTTTTCCACATGTAGTAGTAGGTCTTCTACTGTGAGGGAGATCCGTCCTTTCTCTCACCACCCTTGGTATTTATTCTTTTCATTGTGCATTTATATCAGTATGGAGTGAATGTTTATTTTATTCTATGGGTATCCAATATCATCAATATTTATCTTGTTGCTCAGATCACCAGAGCTTTGATCACTGGACCACACTACCCATGGGTAAAACATGGTGGATCTGGTTGGCATCATGCTGGCTGAGTCTTCATCCTGTTTAGAACTTCCTTAGCTAGGGGCGCCTGGGTGGCTCAGTGGGTTAAAGCCTCTGCCTTTGGCTCAGGTCACGATCCCAGGGTTCTGGGATTGAGCCCCACATCGGGCTCTCTGCTCAGCAGGGAGCCTGCTTCCCTCTCTCTCTACCTGCCTCTCTGCCTACTTGTGATCTCTCTCTCTCTCTGTTAAATAAATAAATAAAATCCTGAAAAAAAAAAAAAAAAAAGAACTTCCTTAGCTGACTCTCCAGGATGGGTCCAGATCTCTCCTTTCCACTGGAAAGCTTGCTCTCCCATCACCTATTTGCCTGGGTTCCTGCATGGGGATGGCACTTCCTATCCAGCTGTCTTGCCTGAGTTTCTTCCCCAACAGCACTTCCAGAACTAACTTGGTTTTTCCTTGCACAGTGAAATTTGTTTAACCAAGTTTCAGCCACGGAGAATAATTTTCTGCTTAAAAGCTTTGACAGTTCCAAAATGAATCCTTAGACCGGTACGTGTTGTGTGAGAGACGATGCTGTTGTCACTGTCAGAATAAATTTACCTAGATTTCGGTATCTTTTCTATCCTTTCAAACCCGTTATTCTATAAACATGAGCTGGAGATTGTGTCTCTGTCTTTCCCTCTGTCAGCACAGCTGGCTTATTAAGGCCCTATGTGAGCTCCCTGCTTTCATTGTTATCAATGACTGAAGCCCTTTCCTGTTGATATTTGCTGAGTGTGGAAGAATTCAGGCTAATGGGGAGGAACTGAGTTCACCAACTTTTACAAGGTCTAAAAACGGATACAGTATAAACAAGTTTTCCCAAGGAAGGAACAGGATCTCATTTGCTCAGCTAGTCTCAAAAAACCTTTCATAACCTTTAGGATAAGAACAGACGGCTTTTGGGGAACCGGAAAGAGGCCATCCCGGTTCTCATTTTGTTTGATCTTAAGCCCACTGTCCTGTTTCTCCCATCTCTGCTCAGGCTGCAGAAACCCAAGTTATTTATCTGTGCTCACTTTGGTCCGACTGAAAGCCCTTCAGCTGATTTAGTGTGAACTCACGTATTAAGCCCTTTTATTAAACTTCTTTGGAAAGCATTGTTTTTGGGTTTAGGGATTTTTGTTTTGTTTTGTTTTTTGTTTTTGTTGTTTTGGTTTTTTGTGGGTTTTTGGGGGGGCGCATTTATCTTAAAAACATTAAAGACAGATTGTTAGCCTAGTCTTGGTTTCAGAGACTTTTCTTCTATATTTCAGGAGTCTCGTGGAAACAAAATAGAGCCTACAGATAAATGCATTGCCTCCCAGCTGTTACAGATACTGGGGTGAAAGGACAGGCTTTGCCCTCAGGAAGTTTGTAGCCTACTGATGAGACATTCTTTTTTTTTCTTTTTCTTTACTTTTTAAAAATGTACGCATACAGACACATCTCTTACCTTAAAAATAAAATGGATAATAATTCCCTCCAGTTGATGTGAGGCTTTAATTCTGAAGGTCTAAGAAAGAGAACGGGATATAAGAAGGCTTTCTTGAAGCTTAAGCCTTCTTTCTGCAACCTGAGATACAAGGTGTATAATTACCGTTTTTCACTGACAGCCTCGTTTCTAAAAAAGAAATAGTGGAATATGAAGCTGACGACTTATAGATCGAGATTTTTATTTTGCAACATAGGTCAGCTAATATTCCCTCCAGTTTTATTCTGGGTAGCAAAACATCGAATTGAATGTAGCAGGATACTAAGCATCAGGGGACAGTCTTGCAAGGAATGAGAAACCCCCGCTTTCCTGCCTTTAAGTGACTCCATCCTGTTCTTGTGGTAGAGCCCAGACTCCTCACATAGATGCTAAATCTGACCCCCGCTCACCTTTCTAGGCTCATCTCCCCAGGCACCATTGTTCCACACATCATGTCTTCTTTGAATGTCTTTTAGGTCTCAGCACTAGGCTTTGTCTCATGCCATTAACTGGAACTGAAATAGACTTTGGAACAGGCAAGTGCAGTTCAGTTGTGACCAGTGCTGCAGGAAGGTAAAGCAGGGCACTGAAAGCCCGTGTCAGCTGAGGGAATTGAGACTGTAGGGTCAGGCACAGGGGTGTAGGTCAGCTTTGGAAGGAAGAGGAAGACTCTGGAGTGTCGTCTTGAGTTCCTTCCTCTTCAGCCTCTCCCCTGTGTGGAGCGGCTCGGGGGGAACAGAGAAAGATAGGGCACCACTCTGGAGAAGTCTCTCTTATCAGATGAGAAAATGCAGACAGAGGATCATAGCCCTCTTCTGAAACCAACTGGTACAGCACCGTTCGCACCCAGGAGCTCAAGCGATGGGCTGTCATAATTGAAGAGGGTGGTCAAAAGCGGAAAGCCTCCCGGTGGAGGCAGGTGTGATCATGACGAGAGCTACAGAGGAGTGGCCGCCATGACTGGGCACTTGCCGCACGGATCCACTCCTCCAGTCTACCAAGGACCCTGAGCACTGTTATTGGCCACATTTTACAGGTGGGAAAACTGAGGTGTCAGGAGATGGGCAAGCTGTGCGGCCAGGGATCAGAGCCCCGCCATCTGACTGTAGCCCACTGGCCCCAGCCTTCCTAGGACACTGCCGACCTGACCAGTGAAGGACATCTCAAGTAAGGGACAGCTGCCGTCACTACTGTTATCATCACCGATTAGGCAGCCAGTGCGACTTTGTGAGTCCTGGCCTTTAATTCAATGCCTCTCCGGAAGTAGCTGGCAAGACAGTCACACGCTTGAGAAATGTTCGGTGATGGCCTCACTCATGAAAGTCTCTCATGAAAGTCTCCAGGGACTGACATGGCCGTCTCCTCGGGGTGCATCTCTGTCAGCAGATTCCCAAAACTGTCCCTTTCTGAGCATGTTAGGGGCTCAGTGCCTTACAGTCTGAGGTAACTTTCTTACCCTTCTTTTCTCTGAAGGTCTATTTATTCATTCATTCCTTCCCTCAAAAAATATTTGTTGAGTACCAATTACGTGGCAGACACATTCAAAATGCTAAAGACACAGCAGTGAAAAAATTAAAAAACAAAACAAAACAAAAAAACAGTCTCTGTCCTTAAGGAACAAGTTGTCTTTGAAGAGCTAATACTCTAGAAAGACAGGTGATGAACAAAGATATGTGATACAATACCAGCAGTGGGAGGAGGTGAATATGATGCTTTTAGGAAGAAAAAATAAAGAGGTAGGGACAGATTATGACAGAGGGCATAACTTCAGACACTTGGCTCGTCTGACAGAGTATGAAAGTCAAGAAAACAGATCTCTCAGAGCTCTTGGAAGGAGGTGATTGGTCTATGACTGCCTTATAAAGGAGGAGGAAAGTCATGCAATCGTCACTCCGCAAGGACAGACGCAGACACTGGCTCTGCTTACAAAGAGATCTCTGTCCTGCTCTCGGTTTGTTTGGTGCTCCTGCAAGTGTCTGTGGTGTGTGGGAGGCGGATGGAGGCGGGACCCTTTCAGGGCCCCCTGTGGCAGGCCCAGCAGGCACGATATTCACATCATCCCCAAGCCCAAACCCCAGCCAAAACAGGGCCGCAAGCAAACCGACTTCCAAATCCCTGGCCATTTCGGCCTCTGAATAGAAGCTGACACACAGCAAGCAGCCAACTGAACAAGGAACCAGCGTCTAACCAGAGGAGAAACTCAGCCCCTGAGCGGAGGGACTGTCAGCTTGCCACCGCCTTGTGGAACAGACAGAAAGCGCGCAGGAACCAAAAAGAAAGAGAGACCAGGAAAAAAAACAAACAAAAAACCTAACAGCAACGAAGAGGGGTGGGGGAGAAGGGCTGAAGAGAGAGGAGAGTAGCGCTTTGTTTTCCTGGGTTTCCGGGGAGTAAAATCTGGAAGCAGATCTAAAACTTGGGGCGCTGCTTCAGGAGAGAATTCCCAATGGCGTCGCCGCTCTGTGAAGTTGGAAGTACGTCAAAACACCAGCTGTGTTCCAGATGCGGACTTCCAGAGGAACAGCACTGTGTCCCAGGGACTGGCCCTCTGCGGGCGCCGCACCGGGGAGGGGTGGGGGGTGGAGAGAGGCAAGCGTGGCTTCTCCGGAGAGAAATTAAAAGAAGCTGCAAGGGTCTGGGAGGGCAGGCCGGCTTCCACTAGTGAGAAGACTGGGGAAAGGTGACGGAAGGGGAGTCAGAAAGAAGAACAAGTTGTTCCCAATAAATTTGTTAGAAAAGAGGTTATTTGAGGAGTTGGGGAGCGGGGGGGGGGGGGGGGGGGGGGGGGGGGGGGGGGGGGGGGGGGGGGGGGGGGGGGGGGGGGGGGGGGGGGGGGGGGGGGGGGGGGGGGGGGGGAGATGGTGAGGTGGTGGGTCTTGGTGAGCCTGGCCAGGGGAAAGCAGCCTGAGGGCGGAACAGAGCCCTGGTTTGATTGAATAATTTTGTTGTGTGAGCATCTGCCTTGGGTTGGGTGCCTCAGGGCCTGGAATAAGAATTGAGCCT
>CM053603.1:59743037-59824879 GCA_028646535.1 Procyon lotor
TTCTCTTTCTTTTTTAAAGATTTATTTTTTTGAGAGACAGAGAGCATAAGTGGGAGGGGCAGCAGGAGATGGAGAGAGAATCCCAAGCAGACTACACACTGAGCATGGAGCCCAACATGGGGCTCAATCCAATGACCCTGAGATCACAACCTGAACTGAAACCAATTCAGACACGCCACCAACTGCACCATCCAGGCACCCCAAGCAGTGGCTGTGTTGCAATGAGATTTCATTTAAAAAGACGGGCAGTGGGCCTCATTTGGTCCTTTGGGCTCTGGTTTGTCATCCTTTGATCTAACTGAATTCTCATAAGAAACTTATGGTGATCTACTGAGGACATACCTCTAAGCCATTGGAGCTGGCTGCTAATGCAATGGAGAAAATGAGAAAATCTCTGCCTTTACTGCCTGGATAAGTAGGATCTATCTCTGCAAATAGTCTCTGGTTCTGCATCTTTGGGAATCTCAGAATTACTCTTCATCCTGGCTTCCCTTCAGGGACACTGAGCATGGGCTTAAGACTGTGGCCTAAGACCACAGTCTGTGGGGTTATCGGGCCTTTGTATCTACTTGGATTTAGGACACTGGTTTACCTATACAAAAAATAACATCTCTCCAGAAAATCATTTGAGAAAACCCTTTTCTTAAATAATTACCAGTTTCTGACACTCAGGGACAGGGACTCTTACCATGACACTCACTTCTTCATTGTCAGCCACCCATAATAAGGTGGACATCTCTGATCAGCTCTCTTCTCGTGTCCTTCCACAGTGTGCTTTCTTTGTACCCATCTGACCTCTTCAGGCTTTCTGTTGTGACCTGTGGCACCTCATCCCATTGTAAAGAAACTTTTTTTCATCCACGGACTTTCCATAGAATCACTTTTGTACTTGTTCTGTCTCTACTATGCTTCCTATTTCCATACTGGTCCTTTCCAACTTCTTTGAGAATATAAAGTTATCCCCAGCCTCAGCCCTCAGAATGGCCACATGAGGATTGTGACAACCTGTGTCTCTGGGATATTGCCTTTACCACATTCTCTCTAGGCTGTACCATAAAAGAAAAGAAAGCAGAGCTGACACTATCCTCTCTCTTTAGTCACTATACAGATGACTCTTAAGTCTGCATCATCAGCTGGAAACTTCTGACCTCCATAAATTTAAATACAACTGTTTAAATACATTTTCCATTTGGTTGTCCCATAAGTATCTCATGCTTAATAAGTTCAGAGATGAATTTATGACCTTCCTTATAAACTAGTTTTTCCTTAGATTGATAAATGAAACCACATCCATCCTTTCATCAAAATCAGAAACCTGGGGCACTCCTTGACTTGGTCCTTGGCATGAAGCTGGGCCTGTAAGATTTAGCTTTCTGATATCTCTAATAGCTATTTCCAAGTGGTTCCAAATAGTTGTCACCTAAAATCAACTTTTTCTTTTCATTTAATAATCAGATATTTTTAATTAATATGTTAACTTGGAATAAAGACCACATTTTTCCAGACTCATTATAAGCTCAGATGAGAGACAAGCAGAAGTTTCATGTGTGACTTCCAGGGAGTATTCTTAAAGAAAGAATGCACAGACCTTTTCTACCTTCTCTCTTTCCTGATGTCTGGAATGAAGATTTGGTGCCTGTATCTTGAATAGACATCCTGGATCTTGAAGTGGAATCCAAACTTTTGAGGATGGAGAAGCAGCAGTATGAAGGAGTCTTGGTCATGGTAGAATTTGAGAATTTGCCTTATCAGCTTCCAGGCTGGGATTGGGCACAGATGGATTTCCTTTATGGAAAGAAAGAAGGAAGAGAAAGAAATATACATACATATCAACACACACACACACACACACACACACACACACACACACACCCCTCTATCTTGTTTAAACCACTCTTACTTTTTTTTTTTTCTCTAACTCACTTCAACAATTCTCTATCTATAAAAAACTTTTCTAAAAAACAAGTCTGATCTGGGGTGCCTGGGTGGCTCAGTCATTAAGCAGCTGCCTTCGGCTTGGGTCATGATCCCAGGGTCCTGGAATCGAGCCCGGCATTGGGCTCCTTGCTCAGCAGGAAGCCTGCTTCTCCCTCTTCCACTCCCCCTGCTTATGTTCCCTCTCTCACTCTGTCTCTCTCTGTCAAATCAATAAATAAAATCTTTTAAAAAAAAAAAACCAAGTCTGATCCTTTCATTCTTCCCATTTCAACCCTTCAGTGATTCTTGTTTGTCTCTATGATAAAGTCCAAACTCCTTAATGAAGCACGAAGTTAATTCATTGTGACCTTGTCTACCATATTGACTGCTGGCATCTACCCTTAAGGATGGAACTAGTGGTAATTATGGTGATAATGACTTCTCTTGGGTTGAACATTCTGTGAAATCTCTTTGTAAAGAATTTAGGTAAATCTAATTTTAAGAGTAACATTTATTAAACTTGTACTATTGTCTAGGTCCAAGAGCTTTCTACAGATTAACTCATTTCATCCTCAAAACAACTTTGTATGATAGTATTATTATCACTAATAAGAGAGAGACTGAAGCACAGAGAGACAAGCTGAATTTCCTAATTTTGCCTAATAATGCATTTACTGCCAGGGTTTAATTCCGAGGAAACTAATATGAGAACCTGCTTAACTGTTATACAATATGTCACCCACAAGTGCTATAGAAGATCTAAGATCCCCAAAGATTTTCCGGGGTTCCCTCTTTCCTTTCCATAAACTTACCATATTAGAAGCAGAGGCCCGTGATTTTCCATCTTCCCTAAGACCACTTTAGTAAAAGTGGGGGAGAGGGGCTGTTTCATGATTCATTCATTAATTCCTAAGTCATTAGAAGTATAAGCTCATTTCTCATTCACTTGGATACTTTCCATTGTTCTAGGAAACATCCAGCACTAATTAGAACACAGTCTTACAGTTAATATCTACCATGAAATGCAAATTCATCTATAGTGTATTACTTCCAACCTTCTAAATATTTTCAGTTTAATTTTTGCTTTCCCTAGGTGAACTCAATGATGGTAACCAAACAATAACTAGGAATTTCCTCACCTGGTAGCAAAGTGTAACCCCTGCATTCCAACTACGTGAAAAGAGGGAATTTGCTCTGTGTAAGTGCTCAGAGAGCCAGAAATATTTTAATTGAATCTTGAGGTTCTATAACATTTATATTATTTTTATGCCTGACCATGCATAAGCAAACAAGATTAAGGGCAAAGGAAAGAGATTTAAAATTGTAGGACATTTTTGAAATTCTTTCCTCAATAATTCTTTGGAAATGCACAAAGTCTATTATAATCCACTACGTCCACTAATGTGCCAAGTCACAGAATGTTTGTTGTCAGATGAGCTCTTGGTGTCAAAAGTTGAAATTCTATCCAATTAATTGGTTACAACATTACTAGAATTACCTCACACAGTGATCTGTGCAAAAGCATTTAGAATACACTGGCAGGAGATAAACGTGTTTACTACGAAGATAATTCATTGATGCTTTGGCTTCATCAAATGTCTGTCTACTTGTTCATAATTAGAATACGTTTATTAATACCAGTCTTGTTCCAGAAAAGATTTAAAGCAACTTATTAAGATCCATATGAAATAACAAATAAATGAGAAAAAATGAGTCAGGAAAGTCCAGTAGAAGGATGAATCAGGACCCAAAAATCATACTATGAGGTCATGCATATTTGCTAGAGGTGTGCCAACAATTTGATTTGAAGTTTCTGCTGGCCAAGAAGACGGAAACTTTATAGGTGGGTGATTCACACTCTTTATAATGTTAAAACTATCTGGTTGCTCAGGAAATGAACAATGTTATCTGATTCTGAGATCAGAATTTTCTCCCTGTAAATCTTTATAGAAAAAAAACAAATGTGATGTAACGTCATAAACATCATCTCAATGGTAAACACAGACACAAGCTGTACTGAGGAGTTTCATACAATGTGCCACAGGATTGGCCCCTCACATCTGACCAAAGTGCAATCAAGTGAAAGAAGAGTAGTGGGGCCGAAGTGATGGACCAGAAGCCCAGGACTCCTTGGTGACCTGGCTCAAAGCAAAGTAGATTAGAGAATTTATAATACGAGCTTTCCAACATTTAGATACATAAGGATCAAAAAACTATTAAAGATGAATTGCTGTGCTTCTTCTGCAGAGATTCTAGGTTAGTTGATCTGGAGTCGGCCCCTCCTCTCCTCAACTGATTCCAACATGGAAGGTAGGCAAAGCCCAATGGAAGGGACAGAGACAGAAAGTAACAAGCAGTAACAATTTACATCTTTGATGTAAATTGATGAAGCATCTGGAGATATCAGCAAGACATTATCGTCTCACTTTGAGTATAATTAATCTATAACAACTTGTTTTGGAGTAAGGTTAATGCAAAATTAGTGGGCTTACCCTGCTATAGAGGATGTTCAACTGGAAAATGGCCTTGTACTTTAACTCTTCTCCACAAAGTGAAAATGCCTGCTGCATCAAAAAAAAAAAAAAAAAAAAAAAAAAAAGGAAGGAAATTGGAAATTACAATGATTTTTGAGTGTAGATTTCTTGAAGGTGATATTCCTTAGATGCGTGGGTGTGGAATGAGGTCTTCTTGGAATTACCTCAATGGGGCATTGGGCACTTTCCAGGAAATTGTGGCTTAGTAAGGAGGCATCCAGATTCCTGCTGCAGGACGGAGACACTCAATTACCCACTGCCAGGACTACTTCCTTCTGAGGGCTTACAGATAAATCCCTGCAGTTGTCCTACTCCATCAAGGTTACACCTGTGGGCAGCCAGCATCTTATGGTTAGCAAGTGTAGACATACAAGACCTAGACCGCCCACAGGCCACCCAGCTCTGGAGTTTCCTGTGGGATCAGCGAAGGTCTCTGTTGAACCTACACCACATTTCAGATTCTTCCAGCACCCAATCCTTTGTTCCTCGCTCCTTACAGCTGTGGATCCTTAGGGCATTCTTTCCAGAACTTTTCCCTACAAATCTCCATCTGATAGTCTACTCACCAGCACAAGCGGGTGCAAACCTCCTGGTCTTCACCTCAGCGACGTTACCCATGCTTCTTTGCAACTGAATTTTAGTTACCAGTCAACCACTCCTTTCTCTTTCTTTTTCTTTTTTCTCCTTCCCTGTCCTTGATATTTAAAGGGCCCCCTACATTGGATCTCTTGTTTCCTCTGTCACTGATTTTATTAGGATATACCTGCTTTTTTTTACTTGTTATCTGTCTCTGTGTGCCGCCTAAACACACACATATACTTACAAAGCCCCAAGGTCTCTGTGATCCAGGCATTTGATAAACTCTGAGTTAAACGAATCTGAGTTGCTGCAGGAGTTCCGAGTCTTTAAAATGCTCATGTAACACATAATTATGATTTCAAAGCACACAATTCAGTAGCATTTAGTACATTACCGGCGTTGTGCAAACACCACTGCTGTCTAGTTTCCACCACATTTCTATCACTCCAGAGAGAAATCCTGTACTCTTGAAGTGGTCACTTTCCACGGCACCTCCTCCAGCTCCCTGGCAACCGCTAACCTGCCTTCTATCTCTGGATTGAATATTCTGGGTATCTCATATAAATGTGATTTCATAACATGATATGTGATCTTTTGTGTCTGACTTCTTTCATTTGTTTAGCATAATGTTTTTGAAGTTCAACTATGTTGTAGCATATGGCAGTACTTTATTCCTTTTTATGGCTGAATACTATTCTATTACATGGATATAACACTTCTACTTATGTATTTATCATTTGATGGGCATTTGGGTAGTTTTCACCTTTAGCTTTTTGGGACCAGTGCTGCTATGTACATTTGTGTACAAGTTTCTGTTTGGATACCTATTTTCATTTCCTTTTTTTTTTTAAGTATTTTATCTTGTTTTTTACTTTTTTTTAAAAGATTTTATTTATTTGACAGAGAGAGAGATCACAAGTAGGCAAGAGTCAGGCAGAGAGAGGGGAAAACAGGCTCTCCTCTGAGCAAGGAGCCCGATGTGGGGCTCGATCCCAGAACCCTAAGATCATGAGCCAAAGGCCAATGAAGGCAGATGCTTAACCATCTGAGCCACCCAGGCGCCCCACTATTTTCATTTCTTTTGGATATATACTTAGAAGTGGAATTGCTGAATCAGATGATAATTTTATGTTTAACTTTTTGAGGAACCAAAGCACTTTTTAAAAAGCATATTGATTTATTTCACTCCGCATAATCTCTTCCAGTCCCATCCACGTTGATACAAAAGTTGGATATTCGTCCTTTCTAATGGAAGCATAATATTCCATTGTATAAATGTACCATCTCTTCTTTATCCATTCATCTGCTGAAGGGCATCTTGGTTCTTTCCACAGTTTGGCAATTGTGGCCATTGCTGCTATGAACATTGGGGTACACGTGGCCCTTCTTTGTAATGCATCTGCTTCTTTGGTTTCACTTCGGTGCTGAGCATAAAGAAAAACATGGAGGGCATTGTGAGAAGGAAGGGAAAGTTGAATGGGGGGAAATCAGAGGGGGAGATGAACCATGAGAGACTGTGGACTCTGAGCAACAAACTGAGGGTTTAGGAGGGGTGGGGGTGGGGGGTTGGGCAAGCCTGGTGGTGGGTATTGAAGAGGGCACGTATTACATGGAGCACTGGGTGTGGTGCATGAACAATAAATCAACACTGAAAAAATAAAATAAACATATTTGTGGAAAAAAATTAAAAAAAATAAAAAGCATATTGATAACAGCATACTTAGGAGTAATATAGTCTGAAAAGCTCTCTGTATGCATTCATTTTAAGATGTTAATGGTTTAATGAGTCAGTGTTTAACCTTTAGAATTACTTGATGCTTTAGGAAACCTTAACTCAAAGACTTGAATTTGCAATAATGGAATTTTAGGGCCCAGATCTACAAAGGGGAGATAATTTTGAGAAAAGACGGGTTTTAGCATGCTATGCCAGGGACCCCTTATTCCTCCTATGTTTTTCGTAATCTATCACTCAACTCTTAGTTTTCCTTTATCTTATTTTCCTTCTGAAAAGAAATTTTGGGGGTGTGAGAACATTTTTGGCTTTATAGTTTTCTGTAGTGTTTAGGCATTCATAGAAGTATATCCCTTAAGTTTTTTTGGATTCTTTAGAGGAAGAAAAATCTAAATGTTTCTACGATACACAAAAATTAGCTCAAATAATATTTATTATTTAAATAAATTTATTATATATATAACATATTATATGTCTTGTATATAATATACAGATATTTATAGGTAATATATATTATATGTGTCCATTATATGTAATAAACTGTATATTGCATATACTATTTTTCATGTGTATCATATTTGGGCATAGTATATATGATAGATCTTTTACATATAAATATATCTCTAAATCTCAAGGAATATTTTTGCTAATTTGGAGGTCAATTAGAAATGATAATACTTTTAAAAAAATTTAAATACCTCAAGGAAAGTGCTAATTACATTTCAATATAGCATTATGTATTGTGTCAAGCCTGGTCTGTGTAAAGATCGCATGAGATATCTCATTATTATGGCACACTGAACAGATATGGAAGACTTCTTATTCTACTTTGAGTATATAGAATGATGAATAAATAATTTTTCCCCAAGATATGTAGTCAACATGCATGAAATATTTCAACTGCATAATCAAAACAAAGAGCGGCAAATCACATACCAAAGCTGATGAGAGTATCCAAAGGTTGAGTGTGAGAGGGGCTGAAGACTTGTGGCCCATGTGTCTATAGGGGATGGTGTTCTGGTGCCCTTATAGGGATAAAGGTCGCAAACTACCATCAGGAAATGACTTTGAAAGTACAGATGAGTTGAGGTTAGAAAAACTCTGCTCTCAAATCTGTTACCCAGTACCCATTTGCGATTCCCACTATGTATAGCCCTTACTTTGAAAATATATGTTATATATTTCACCTAACATTTATGGGTGCTTTGTATTGGAATGTTTTCCCATGATATTCTGGTATATTACTACACATTTGAATCAGTGATAACAGCAAATGTAAATGAATTAACTTTCCTATTAAAAGACTAAGATTCTCACATTGCATTAAACACACACAAGTTACTATGAATCAACTATACGTATATATCAACATGGATAGTTCTTGATATCGTATTATTAAAAATGAGTGAATCACAGCTGCAGACATTAACATGAATCAATCTCTAAAATAGAATGCATTTCATATAACTTTATATAAAGTGCAAAAGCAAGCAGTAATAGACATGCGTCACCATTTCATTGATTTTTTCTTTAACTACACTAACATATATAATATATATTCCAAATTTTCAAGAGAAAAAAAACAAATTACAGATTGATACACACAGTGTGATGCCATGTACATAAATTTTAATAGCACAATAATTTATATTTTTACTGGGTAAATAGATATGTAGAAAAATATTTTAGAATACACTGCAAAGATCGATGCTAAATTGACAGAAGTGATTACTTCAGAGATGGGGGTTTGGAAATGAGACTGAAAAGAGAATAAAAAGGGGACTTGCCAAGTTTCTTCAATGTTTAAACTTTTTAAAATTGAAAGTATAATTTGAAAAACAAAGTCATAGTAAAAAGTTTATGGAATGGTGAAGTGACAATGAACACTCAAAAACAGTTCATTGCTGGGGACTAATTTCTTCTGTGACAATTTAGAAAGTAGTTGAACCATCAAGCTACATATAAATGTTAAATTTTCAGCAGTAAAAGAGAGTCCATATTGCCAGAATAGCCCACATCGGATAACAATTTTTAATGGGGAAGGAGCATTCCCCATGAGGGAAAAAACAAAAAACAAACCTGCATCTCTAGAGGAAGCCAAAACAATTGCATAAATTATCCTTTATGGTTTACTATATAGACATGTAACCAGTTCAGAGACTGAGCCAGTGTCCATTGTAGTGAGCAGATAAGCAGACCATGGAAGGTCACTTTGCATTACCTGTGCAATGAGTCAGCTGTCTGTCCCACCCCTTTCTCCCAGAGGGAGGGCCTGAACTTAAGCTTAGATTCCTTTGGGATCAAGGTCTCCCTCACCTTCCAGGGTAGAGTGCAATGTCCCATTGAGCCCAAGGTCACTAGGTTCTGGACAGTCAATAATCCCAGACAATAGCTGCCCCCTGAAATTTCGAATGCCTGGCTCCGAGAAGCATGTGTGCTCCCCATGGACCAGACTGCTTTCTCAACAGCTTGTCTAGGCTGCAGACACCTGCCGGGGGAAGAGGTTTGTGTTCTGAAATGCAGACCTGCCTTCCAGCCCCAGCAGTGTCATGGCCTAGGCAAATCTCTTATGGAATAATGTGAGGATTAAGTAGACCTGGGCTGACATTGTACTGTGTAAATTTTCCCATTAATGGCTATTCCTTACCCTACGCTGCCTGTATTGTGGAATGTGTCTTGACCTCTAGAATATAGCATGTGAAGACCTGGATGGCCCCTGATCTGCATGATACAGAGAGAGGCATTGAAAGAGAATATGTAGATATTATAAATATGTTATTTGTTTCCAGTTATAAGAAATATAAGGAAATCAAGGAAAAGACTAGTAATAGAGCAGTGAGCTTCAAAGATTAATAAAATATTCTTTGATGTTCATGATAAAACAGCAGTCCTAGTGACCTAGTCATTCTGTTCCTTGGAAATGATTTCATTTGTGGCCTATGTATTATTGTCTCTGCCACTCTCCTGACTCCCTCTGCTTTTACTATGGCTGCTTCTGCTTCTCTGTGTGGATCTCAAGCTCAGAACTCCTGGAAAGAGGATTGATTAATCCTCATACAATTAAAATCCTATTGAGTGATGTCTTCTCATTTCACCAGTGTTGGATTTTCTGGGATTGATTACTAGTCTAAGTAACAATTGTTAGAATCAAATAACCTCAAATATGGTGATTTTTAAAGGGTAAGATTAATCTTCTAGTAAAACCTCTGGTGTGGCAGCCCTTTCTAATTTTATGCATTCTGCTCCATTAGAGGCAGTGTGAGAGAGTTAGGATGCCTTTTATCTAAACCAGGACTCGTGTAAGAGCCAAAGGAGGGAGATATGAATAATTAAACTGAAGGGATAAGCTAGTGCTGTTTAGGCACAGCAAGAAGATATGTCACCTTAGAGCAAAAAATTGATAAATAGCAGATTGAGCTATGAACCAGTGGTGGGCGTAGAGTTGGCTATATTTTTTCCATTTCCCATTTATAATGCCTTTTCCCACCCATAAATGTGGGTGTAATGGTTTCTTATAGTAGTCTATGGTTTTCACATTGTTTTGCTTCTTTACAATTATTTCTTCAATATCTGACTTACTTGTTAGTTAGCATCATGAGGACAGGATTCTGACTCTTTTAAACCACACATCTATTTATTATAGGGTTTAGCATAAGGTAGACATTTAGGAGCCCTTTACTGAATGAGAGAACAAAGGGCTGTAACAAGGCATGTCAGGTATTTGCTTTCTCAGTTAAGGTATTCTAGAGAAAGTGGCTCCCCACTTCGTTTGCTAAATGCTGACCACAGGAGTAGTGGATGTTGATGCCATGTAACCAATGCTTGGAAGAGGCATTCTCTCCAAATGTATTATGTTAGTTCTCCAGTTGCTGTAAATGTTGAAATTAAGAATTTCCATACTTTAGCCAGAAGAAACACACACACAGAGATGCACACTGTTTAATTTATACAAACCGGAAGTGAAAAAAGCATTTTTCACTTAGGGGGTTGAATCTTACAGACACACTCAAGTATTAACTCATTCATCAAATGTTTATGTAATGTCTACTATGTGCCAGTAACTCCTTTATGTATTAAGGATACATACAAAAGAGACATAGCCCTTACTAACATCGAGGGAAAGAAACAAACAAAAATAGGAAACTAATAAGTGATACATATCAATTTTTAGTGATTGTGATTTTAAGAAAAATATAGCAGATAATATAGAGCAAAAAAGGTTGAGTAATGAGAAAAGACCTCCGAGAAAGTAACAGTGAACTCAAAACTTGAGTGATGATAAGAACTAAGATATGTAAAAAATGGCAGAAAGATAATTCCAAAATTCCAAGAGGAACAGCATGTGCAAAGGCAGTGAGGTAAGAAGTGCTTGAATATGCAGGAAACTACAAGAAAATATGTTCAGAGTTTAGCATGGAAAGCATGAACATTAGAAAATAAGACCAGGGAAGGCAGGGAACATATCATGCAGAACTTTGAAAATAGGGAGCTTAGATTTTATTCCAAAAAGATCACATGATTTCATTTACATTTTAAAAATTTAACTCTGTGGGGTGCCTGGGTGGTTCAGTTGGTTGAGCATCTGACTTTTGGTTTTGGTTCAGGTTCTTGATCTCAGGGTCATGAGACCAAGCCCCATGTGGGACTTTGTGCTCAGCAGGAGTCTGCTTGGATATTCTCTCTCTCTACCCCTTCCCCTGCTCTCTCTATCTCAAATAAATAAATAAATAGATAGATAAATAAATTAAAAAATAAATATTAAAAAATAAAAATATAACTTTATTGGGTGAAAGGATGATAGAATTAGGGAGACAGAGAAAACAAGCACACAAGATGGAAGGTGATTGTAATCTTTCACATGAGGAATGATAAAGATGATAAAAAGCCATTGCCTTTGGAATAAAGTGTGAAGACATATAGCAGAGAGTGTGCGCTAGTGGATCAGATGTGGGACGTTAGAGAAACAGTTAAATCAAGATGATTCTTGGGGTTTTGCCCTAAACAGCTGAAGAATGGTTATGTGGTAATGCTGCTCACAGAGATGGGAGGATGGAATGAGCTTGGGGATGTGGCCAATCAAGAGCTTGTGTGGACAGGTTGAGTTTAAGAGGCTGGTAAGTATCTAAGTGGAGATGTCAAGTTGGCTGTTGGTTATACCAACACAGATTTTGTAGGAAAGATTAAAACCAAGGGTGTGGTTTGGGTATTCATTAGGCTAGAGAGTCTATTTAAAACATGGGATTATATAAAAAAAATCTCTGGGGAGTGAGTAAGGCAGGAGAGAAAGCTATGAGACTTAAGACTGACATCAGGAAGGGAAGGACCCAATGAAGGGTTGTTTCAAAGAACAGGCTGGGAGAGAAGAGGAAGGCTAGAAAGACTGGCTGTCCAGGACAGCAAGGGTAAAAGGCATCTTGAAGAGGAAGAGAGTGGATCAGGTGTGGGAGATGGTGTTAATTTTTCTGAACTCCATCACTTTCTAATTTCAGCTTGGATTTGAAGATGTACCGAATGGCAACATGGACTTCCGAGGCTAAGCTTCACTGTGCTATTTTTCTCTGAGAAGAGAGAAGAATCACACTACATCTCTCTTCCTCTGCCTGAACAATGTGTGAGCAGACATTTCCCTCAATTATAAACAATGAGCAAAGAGCATAGTAAGCACGGTAAGGATATGTAAATTGGTAGAATTTACAAAGGCTAAGCTAACATTTACACAGATTTTCCAACTGCCCATCATCTTCTGAGAAGCTGCAAGGCACATTACATTCTACACTTTACTCTCAATTGAGTTTTAAGTAACTTTATATTCTCTGCCAGAGTCCTACTTAGAGTGGTAAGGAAAGCTATTTTGTTCTAGGTAAGAGAAAGTTTAATGTCCCCAAACTGGTTTCTTTTCTGTAGGCTCGCATCATTCTGTTTACTTTGGAGTTTTCTGAATTGGATGTCAGAGGTCAGTGTCTGTCACTTGACCTGAGGGAAATGGCAAGTTTTTGTATTTTGCTTTCCATTTTCCACAGAAAGGAAAGGATGACAATATATTTGCCTCTTCCTCTTCAGTGTCAGATCTTACGACAGTAAATGGAATGGCCAGTACTTCAAGACCCTCTTAGGTAAAGAATGGATCATTCGAGCTCTAGGAATGTCAAGGGCTTACTGGCTCGGACATAATTTAGGCAACTCAGATAATGTCTTTGTTTCCGTTGATGTGACCTGGAGATCTGTTGGAGAAACTGTCCAACAAAACCAGATCCAGGAGTCATCTTCACAGTGCCAGTGGCAGAAATATCTAGAGGCAAAGGAAAATTCACCTCTACAGGGTATTGAGTCTATCCTTCCCTTCTTGCGCTAGGATGTACACTACTTGACTGTGCCCCACGTCTGCTACAGCTGTGTGATCTTGAACGTGTCGCCCAGTTACTCTGAATTCCATTGATTATATTTTATAAACACTCGATTTACAGAGCCATCCCTACCTGCCTCGCAGGTGAGGATAAGGGTCAAACCAAAGTGAGATAATATACCTAAGTGTTTTGAAACTTAATAGTACTACAAGCATTCATAATGTCATTTATTATAGTACCTTAAATCCTGGATATCTCAAAGTGTTTTATAAGGTGATCCTTGTTGTTGTACTTTGTCTTTAAGTTTCCCAGGGTTTAGTTATCTCTTTTCCAATTCTGAGCATCTACTTATGTTCCCTCTTTGGTTACCATTCAGTAAATGCCTGCCCTACTCCTCACCCCTAACAAGACACCTAGAAGGCACCCTAAACTGTCCTTTCACACTACATCAAAATGGCAACAAATTTCAGCCTTAAAATTCCTGAGTTCCTTCCCCTGCTTTGCCCATTCTTATTAGAATAACCCCAAGGTCAACAGCATCATCAAAGTCTCTTACTTTATTCTTCTAACTGCCTCCCAGCTTCTGATCCTTCATGCAACAACCCTACAATGAACCTTAAAAAAAAAAAATCCGGAAATGATCGTATCGCTCCCCAGTTGAAAACCCTCAAATGCTGCCTCAATGCTGTCAAGATAAAAGGTAAGTTTTTCAAGATTGACCATGATAAGATTTCTGCTGGCATCTACATACACAGAGTATCCTTTCCAGCTCATATCTCCAAATCTCCAGGCAAGCTGGAGTCTTTGCATTACCTTGATCAATCGATAGACTTCCACTCGTCCTTTCTCATACTGTCTGCACACTGTTCTATGCTCCTGGTCATCAAGCTTCTCAACTTGTAGGTTTCTGGGTTATGACGCCACACAGTCTGTTTTGATTTCCCTTCTTTATCTGCTTACTCCAGCCAGAATGTGTACTCCTTCCATGCTTTGGAGTCAGCTTAGCCTTCTATCTCGGTCTCTGAGGCAAAGACGTTGAGGTTGGTGTTCACTTGAGTGTCTCCTTCTAGACTGTGAGCTCCTTCAATGCAGACACCATTTCTCTTTGTCTCATTCACTGTTTTACTCCAGCACCTGGCATATAACTTTATAATTACTCAATGTGAAGGAAGGAAGGAAAGAAGGGGAAAAAGGAAGGAAGGGAGGAAGGGCAAAGGGAAAGTACGGAGGGAAGGCAGGAAGAGAAGGGAAAAAGGAAGAGACTGAAGGTGTATATCACTCTATTTAATCTCAATTTACATGTACTACTAATATACAAATAAATGATGTCTACCCAGCAACCAATCAAAATTTTATGTTGGAAACAGATCTTTACAATCTACTAAAACTAAACTATATCTTAAGCAGCCTTTGGTAAAAGGTGGAACAGTTCTTATTATTTCTGCGCTTTTCCCTGAGCTCCAGCCTCTCCCTGGGAAGCCTCTACTTCTCCCTGGGAAGGCTGCAGCTGTTAATAGCAGAACTTGATGAGGAAGGTGCCAGAATCCCATCTGGAATTCACAGAGCCCTGGCCAGCCTCCTCACAAAGGTCCTTTAATCCAGCAAAATTAACTCAAGAGCATGTGGGACCTGAAATCCACGTTCTGCATATTCTTGTAGGTGCTAAAGGCCAAGCAGAGCACCTGCTTTTCACATCTGAGATGCTTTTTAAACAAAAGGCCTGTTCTGGAAGCTCCACAAGGAAGCGTCAACCACACGACAGAAAGTTTACATCCGGGAATCTCTCCTCTGGGCTGTGAGAACTCACTGGGTCCGTGACGTCCCATCACAGAGACATCCCATGTCTGTGTTAGTGTTGTCAGTGCAGTTGATTGAAATCAGCCATGGGAAGAGTATTTAAACCATAAAAATTGGCATAAACAGCGGGGCTTTTTCTCTTTATTCTGGACAGCCCGCTTCATGGCACAGCATCCTCGCCATCTTGTCCCCTCCACGCTCCCCAGTCCATACTTAAAGAGCTGTGTTCCAGATGAAACCCTGGTGAGGAACATAGAGAGCTTGTGTCTGCACAGGAAGATTTATTTGTTCATTTACCTTAATACAGGAAGTTCCTCTGCAGTGTTCTTTTAGATGGAAGTGCTGAAAGACCACGTCCTCTTTGGCTATTCACTCCAGCTTTATGGGGCCTTTGTTTGCTAAGAAGGTGTTGAAATCTTCCCAGAACACAGGCTATTAAAACTGACCATGAAAAGTCCCCCTTAGTGGACCACCGCTGTAACACACACACACAACATACACACACCAGCAAGATCCGCCTTTACTATTTTCCCTTCCTTTCTTTCCCTTCTCCAACCTTCTCCAGAACACTTAGTGGGGAAAGTGTTGAAATGAACAAAATAAGGAGCTCAAGGGCCTCCAACCCCCGGTTTGAGTGTTGGCGCTCTCTCTGTAATGGTGTCATTAGAAGGGGGTTTGTCATGATGCTGATGAAGCTTAAACTTCAGGACCTTTCCTTTTCACAAGACCCTTCTCAAACTAAAATGTGTTCATTCAGACAAATGTCTTGTAAAAAAATGACAAAAGTAAGGTGGGTTTTTTTGCATGATTTTTTCCTTGAAAAGCGTGCCACGCATTATATAAATGGGCTTGTGTGTGTATACACAGTGAGGGATAACATGTTCTGGTGAATAGAATATGGTTTTTGGACTGAGATAGACCTGTGTTTGCCATTTCCACCACTCACGCACTCTGTGACCTTGAACAGTTTACTCAATCTCTCTAAGCTTCACTGTTTGGTTAATTTAAAAATGGAATTTGGAAGCTGTATGGACACACAGAGCATCCCCAAAATGGTAGCTAAGCTATTCATACTGCAACTATGTTAAAGCAACATGGTTCATATTAAATTACAAACATTGTTAACAAATAAGTTTTCAAATAGGTGAAACTTTAAACAAATAATTGTTCAGCAATTTTGATAGTTAAGTGCATAATGATAGCCAAAAAGTTTTCACAAATTTTCACTAATCAAGATAAAAAGGAGGCAACTTGCTAAAAACAAAAAGTTATTGCTTTATCAGTCCTTTCCCACTCACTCATTGGAAGTTATCAGTAAAAACAGTACTTCATTCGTCATACTTACTGAAACTCACCCAGCAGAGATCCTCCAGGGCCTGTTATCTTTCTGAGAGAAACTCTGACTTTGCATTCCTGCCTCTTCCAAAAATTATCTGGCAAAAGACAATATCCTGCCCGGAATTCACAACGTGTCTTCATTTGTGAAAACAAACAAACAAAAAAGTTCATTTCCTCTGAAATCTTCTCAGGATCTTTTCTCCTGACTTATCTTCTGGAAATCAGTTTCCCACAGCCTTCTTTACTTACATTCATGAGGGACAGCAGGTGGATCCTCTTTAAAGTGGAAATGCAGCCTGTGGGGAGCAAGGTACCATCACCCAAATATTTCACGAGTAAGTCTGAAAGGATTTAACAAATCTCTCATTATCATTATTTCTTTTTTTAAAAACTATTTGATATTTTTATTTTTAAAAGATTTTTATTATTTATTTGAGAAAGAGAGAGCATGAGTGGGGGAGGGAGGTCTGGGAGGAGCAGAGGGAGAAGGAAAGGAAGAAGCAGGCTCCCCGCTGAGCAAGGAGCCTGATGTGGGGCTTGATCCCAGAATCCTGAGGTCATGATCTCAGCTGAAGGCAGATGCTTAACCAACTAAGCCTTCCAGGTGTCCTCTATGGTAATTATTTCTGACTGATGGTTCTATAGGTGATGAAACCACTTTAATATATTTTTTGACTGATCTATATTTTTTGGTTTTCTACAATAAAAATTTATTACTCATGAGATAAAATGCAATGAAAGTTAAAACTGAAAGTGATACCACGATTGCAACCAAGTACACTTAAATTTTGACTGTCCTCATCTGGAGTTGTTTTTCTGGGCTCTGTATTTGACATGTGCTATTTCAGTCTCCCTACTGTATCTCCTCATGTTGCCCATTCTACCCTGGAAAAAGGAAAACCCAGAGAGTTTGATAGGTTGGTCTCAGCCTCAAATCTAGAAAAAAGACAGTGTCAGAATTCAATCATTACTGAATTAAAATGGTCATTTTAAAACACCGTACAAATAGGAGGCAAAGAGGGAATTTGAACTCAGGTCTGTCCAAGCAAAGTCTACATTTTTAACCATAGTTATTCTTTCAGAATCTTCCAGAGGTGAAAAAACTCAAGAGTCTGACCAAAGTGGTTTATTTTTGTAGCCACAGTTAACTTGAAGAAAAGAATTGGTGTTTCCCCTGACAACGAATGGCCATTTCTGATTATTGAGACTGGTGGATTTTATGAGATAAGCCCCTCAGCTATGTGCATGACTCTTTACTGAAAGAGCCCATTCTAAACCCAGAATATCTGTAAAGGGCATCTTCACTTTGAACTTTGGAAAGATGCTTCCAAAGATACTATATGGCAAGAAAATATGAGGAAGGTGGAGTAGATAACCCAGATAGGGCCATAATGGGAACCACAAGATGAAACCAATTAGTATAAGAATGGAAGAACTTAACTCCAAAACACATTCTCCACTAACAAGTAACTAAAGAAGAAATGCCTTAAAATAACTTGAAGTAATGCCTAATATTCCAAAATTTTGTAGGCAGCCTTTGAAACTCTTAATTTTCACTGGGTTACAATTTAATGACCATTAAGTACTTTCTAAGCCAGAAACATTTTGACTTCCTTTGAGTTTTAAAAACTTGTCTCCCAAACCTTTTCCTTCCATGCTTCTATTTCCCCCCTTCAGACTTTGGTCTTGCTTTAAAAAAAAATTCATCTGTTTATTTTCATTCAGTTCAAGGTGAAAGACAAGGGATTACTTCTTTCTTGCAGAGTTCCAGCACCAGGCTGAGTTTAATTGAATGGCTAGGGGAATGAATCTCATGGCAGCAAATATGAATTAGTCCAACTGCCAAGGAACAGATTATAAAACTAGTCATGTGCTTGTAAAGCAATACCACGTTTCACTTTTGGGAAGCTGGATTTAAAAGTAACTAAAATCAGTGCCTAGCAACTACTGGGGGAAGAAGAAAGTCTTTCCTGATGTGCCTTTATCATCCTAAATTTCAAACCCACCATACCCAGTCTCAATTTTAAGCAGAATCAGCGAGAAAGCTTGAGCATGGGACATTTGAGAGACTAAGGGAATTGACAGAGAGAGGAGAACCAAGCTTATTGGATCCAACTGTACAGAGATGCTCGGGGAGTCGATGCTGCCAATTTGATAAGCAGTCCTATTCTACTCTGTAGCTCATCACAGTTCCGGACAGAGAGAAATATGATTTTATTATTTGTTTATCCCTTGACCTAGAGCCAAAATAAGCCCCTGAACTGAATGTCCAGCTTTGCATCTGAGCCATTTTGGTGCCTCCACTGTGGCAAAGGAAAACACTTTTTTCCCGCACTGTTGCTATGTAGATTGGCACATTGCCTATCCAAAGAATTGTGCTCCAAGAACTCTGGAAACACCTGCCAGCAGAAAACTTGGGAGCTTTGTTTAAACAAATGTACCTGCCAACTTTCCAGAACTGTTGACTTTAGAGGACTGAAAAACGTGGACTATTTTAAAACCTACTTGATGGATAACAGGAACTGGGCCATGGAGATGAGGCACGGAATGTGCCTAGAATCATGTTTATCTTTTTTTTTTTTTCTTTTAACATTGCGTAGTCTGGGCCTTGTGCAAGGAGGCTGCAATCTTAATCTCCCTTTAGCACGGAGCCTACCACATGGCTGTGAGTCGGGAGAATACTGGGGACTGAATTCAAGATATTTGGCAAAACAGGAGTTTCCAAGAAATAATCTGGTAATCCAAAGCACCAGGCTCTGTGACATGCACAGGCATTGAAAAAATGTCCTTTAGGTTGTTAAACACATGAAGATTCCTTTTGCATTCCTTTTAGAGCCTATTGTCAATCACCTAGTCAATCACTCAATCTTGAGTCTTAGAGTGTAATTGCAAGTCTGAGTTTTGATTGGACTCAAATATAATAAAAAGTTCCTCTCTCATTTCACCCTGTCAAATTAACTAACATAGGTAATTGTCCATTGGGTGATAGGCTATCTTGGGGGTATTAAATATAGATATTAGATGTACCTATCTTAAGAGTTGGCATAAAGACCTTTTGTCATGCTCAGGACAATAGCATTAGTGGCTTTGTTCTCATTCCACTAGGCAGTACATGATAGAGAATAGTTGAGCTGAAGTCAGAAGAGAAAGTGCAAGGACATTCGTCCCCACCTTGAAGAGCATGAACTGGTCCTACTGAACTTCAGTTGCTTCCTTGGCTGGGCATGGTATGATGAAATTTTCTGGAGAAGACCAATACTATTACTCCAAAGGCACATGGGCCTTCAAGAAGCTCATTTACTTTGTGTGACTGGAAGGAAGAATGTTGAAAATCTCTTTCTCGGGGTGTCCATCTTCTGGCCTGCCATTCCTTTGGATGAAGGCTCCTTAGGATAGTCACTTGGTTTCTTAGATCCTCAGTTTCCTCATCTGTAAAATTAGGGATTAAATTATGTATCATTTAGCTGTTACCATAAATGCTTCACACTGAAGGTTTACAGTTCGTTTCTGCCTAAACTGTCATTGCCTAGGGCAAGTCACATGACCAATCCCAAAGTCAAGAAGTGTGGAATTATACCCCATCCATGAAAAGGTCAAGGCAAGGGTGTGGTACAAGGGAGAGAACTGGGGTTAATAATTCAACCTACCACAGACTGGTTCGGTGGGTTCCAAACCTTGAGGTTCTTAGAAGTGTAAGAGAGAATTCTCAAATACAATCTGTTGCAGAATCCCAAAATTAAAACACACACACACACACACACACACACACACTCACACACAATCATTCTGCAGGTTCTCTAGAGAAATCCCTAGGCATCAGCTTCAAACATTAGTTCATAAAAGTATCATAGTCTGCGTTTGGAAAAGTTAAGGTCCTGTGGCCCTCTGTGACATTCTGATTTAGGGGAACTGAGTTGGGGTCTAGGAAATCCCATTTTAAATAAAACACTCCAGATGACTCTGATGTAAGGGCTCTGTGGAGCCTAATGACTCTAGAATCCCGGGATTCCAAGCAGCACCTGTATTTTGACAGCGCATATGAGTATCAGGTACCAGCATGGTTTTACTGAGTCAGGTTAAGTATGTCAGCTGAAATGTATTACCGCTTCTATCCCAATTGATACATTTGGCAGGGACAGCAAGTCCACAAGCCAATGCAAATAGAAAAGGTGGAAGCAGGAAAGGAGCAAAGGCATTTTATCAAGGTCATGTTTACAACAATAATACTAAGCAGTAAGGGCTAGTGCTGATTTTAAATATTGTTTCCAGAATCTCAGAGTTAGTAAGCAATGATCCCAGGCAGCGAAAAACTCAAGCAAAACTTCAAGTATTTATTGTATCATTTAGTGTGCCACTAGAGAAACAGAACCAAAAGGGTATCTATCTATCTATCTATCTATCTATCTATCTATCTATCTATCTATCTATCATCTATCTATCATCTATCTAACATCATCATTATCTATCTACCTGTTAGCTTATTCAATTGGCAATTGTCTGGGCTGGCTCAACATGCTAAAAATTCTTGGGGCAGGCCATCCTGTCAGGAAGGACAAGTTGGAACTCTTAGACAGGAGCTGAAGCCTGAGCCTACAGACAGAATTTTTTCCCTGCCAGGGAAACTTCGGCTCAGTCCTTAAATTCTTTTAACTGATTCCATCAGGACCGACCAGATTATAGAGGATGATCTCCTTTACTTAAAGTCAACCTATTGTAGATATTGTCAATCAAATAATACCTTCACAGGTATTATTTGATTGACAGGTATAAAATACCTTCACAGCAACACCTGGATTAGTGTTTGATTGAATATCTGGGTACAACAGAACCAAACCACACAAGCACTTAAAACTGAGCAACATACCTGAGGATTCTTCTTGCTTTTTTCCATATTTGTGTGTTATCTGTATTCTTACTTAATATTTTGTATTAAACAGACTCATTTCTCCCTCATTTTAGCTTCTCTTGAAAGAGTAATTACTATGAAATTACTAATTTGATTTGCTAGTTGTGTAGATTATATAAATAAAATTAGTTATAACTATTAAAGGAACCCTTTAGGTAATTTATTACACCCCCTTGGAAATGCTAGATCATCAAAGCAACTGTCAGAGAGCTTTGTTAACAAAGAAGGGATTCTAATGCATAAAAGAAAGTCTTGAGCCAGTTGCTCACCTAGGAATGGCAAAATCCCAAAGGATGTTTCCTGTTGGAGAAAATCTTGGAAAAATCTGGTGTGTGAGTACCCAGGGACTGAGAATGAGACACCTGTGTTGAGAATGGAGCAAGAAAGAGTGCTAAGGCCTTTCTGATGGTTTTATTTATTTATTTATTTATTTATTTATTTATTTATTTAATTTATTTTTAAAGATTATTTGAGAGAGAGAGTGGGTGAGTGGGGGGAAGGGCAAAGGGCTAGGGAAAGGGGGAACCTCCAGCAGACTCCATGCTGAGGCTGCTGAGCATGGAGCTGAGGTAGAGCTTGATCTCATGACCCTGAGATCATGACCTGAGCTGAAACCAAGAGTCGGACGCTTAACCAACTGAGCCACCCAGGTGCCCCTCTCTTATTTTTGAGGAACAGCTTTAGCTTCTTGTATTATAACTTTCAGGGGGCTCCATTGCAAAGAGCTTGAAATAATTAATTTCATCAAGCCAAAGAGACCAAAGTTTGAAGAAGAAATGATCTTTGCCCTTAACACACTTACAGTCTAGGGGTAAAGAGAAATAGTAGAAGATGACTGCAGACCAGTATGGAATATGCTGCTAAAGGCCCCCAGGGGTGATGAGCAAAGAAATAGGGCACTCAGGTGAGGCTGCCTGGAGAAGAGGGTGTCTGGGTGGAGGCTTGAAGAATAACAGGAATAAGCTGGTGAACAGGCCTGAGCGATGGTGTAGGAATAATATTCCACATAATGTAGAAGCATGAAAAAAGTCACAGATGTGAACTTGCACACTGTGTGTGTGTTGTGTGTGTGTCTGTGTGTGTTGGGGATAGGGCTAGGAATGGGTACAATACAGGTAAGTATGGCCCAAACCGGGTCACCACACTGTACAACCATGGAGTTCCCAAATTACAATGACTTTGGTTCCCACTGCAGAATCTTCAGGCCCATAGATGCCTGGGGCACAGAGCATGGAGGTTGGAGTGGTACGAAGTGATGGTGGAGAGGTAGGCAGAAATTAGATTATCATGAAACTTTTTTTTCATTTTTTAAATTTTTATCATCGTGAATTCTTAATGCCATGATAAAGAGCTTGGCCTGGGGCAATCAAGCTACAGGCAATGTTGGATTTCCCAATGGGAAGATCAGACATATGCTTAAGACATCAATGAATCAGGAGAAGAGCAATAGTTTCATTTTGAAATGGTTTATAAATTTTTTAAGTGGAAAAGTAATTATCTTAGGAAAAAAATCCCAAAACATTGTGTTTTCTTATATTTATTTAATATTTTAGCATTGCTTTTGTTTTTGAATTAAAATATGGCAGGAGATGGGGGTAGGTAGCATAATCTTGTCCATGTTTTGGACAACTAAGAGTTTTCTAATCTTGCTGTTGACGATGTGTAGCTTTTCAAGTGTATTAACATGAGAAAATAAAGGAGGGAGAAACTTGGTGACCAGATGCCTTGTTTTGGTATTAGATGAAATAAAGTAGTGTTTTGCTTTTGTTTTTACCTTCACAGACCTCTGTATAATGTATACAATAGCATCTTGATGTTACAACATTTTAAAGTTATTTGAAGAAAAATATACTAAACCACAGTTCCTGACAGGACACGCATGACACATTCACAAGGAAAATTTCAGGGCAATTTGCTAAAGTGATTATTTACCAAAGAGGGAATAGAATCACTTTGGCTTAAGGGAAACCAATGGGGAATATTCCGGGGTTTAGCAACACCAGGAAGCCATTAACACCCTGAAGTGTAAAGGGACAAGGACTGGGGACAGTAAACAGAACCCTGAGATCCTAGACTGCCACCAGAACTGGAACTATGCCCTTTGGGTAGAAGGACAGAAGCAGCATGGAAAAAGCAGGAGGAAGCACGACTTGGGCTCCATCTCCTCCTGCCTTCTAGTTTTCTAACAACACCTCCTATTGACCAAACTCAAACAGAAACCAATGAAGAAGCTTGTTCAGCAATAAATCCATTGAAGTCAATTTCCACTACAGAAAGCAGGATGAAGAAAGGATAGCAACTGGGTCTGGAGAGGTGAACAGAAGATATCTAGCATAGGTCTGTACAGCCAGCAAACATTTACATGAGTATTAACCTTTGACACAGGTGTCAGCAAACCATGGGCCAAATCCATGTTTTGGAAAAGGATGTTTTATTGAACATAACCACACTCATTTATGTGCATATTTTCTAGGGCCCTTTTTGAGCTACAATGGCAGCACTGAGTAGGTGGGACAGAGTCTGTCTGGTCTGTGAATCTGAAAACATGGATTACTTGGCCTTTTACAGAAAACCGTTGCCAACTCCAGCTCTCCACAATAAAAAGTAGGCCTTCTCTTTCATACAAATATTATGTCGTGGTAGCAATGTATGCTTGAGAGGAGATCTCATTTTTTGACCTCTGTCAAGCACCAAATGTGAATGAGTTTCAGTCCTAGTTTTGTCATGGACTGAAGCTATGTTTTTATATAAATAATAAATAGTGAATAAGTAAGGAAGTAAATAAATAGAAATATACTTGGAATAAATACACGTAACTAACAAATCTAGACTGGTATGTTTGTGGTAGCCTTCCTAATTTACCTGGGAGTTCTGATTTATAATTTGAGATTTATATCTCAAAAGTATGTAATTTTACTGATTTATTTGAGAGGGAGAGAGAAAAAGAAAGGGCATGTGAGGGAGAAGCAGACTTCCTGCTGAGCAGGGAGCCCTACGTGGAGGCTCAATCCCAGGACGCTGGGATCATGACCTGAGTCAAAGGCAGATACCCAACCAACGGAGCCACCCAAAAATATACATCTTATATATATGTGGAATAATACTCTTAAAATGACCAGACTTGGGGTGCCTGAGTGGGTCAGTTTGTTGGGCATCTGCCTTCAGCTCAAGTCATGATGCCGGGGTCCTGGGCAGGGGCTCCCTGCTAACCGGGTGCCTGCTTCTCCTTCTCCCACTTCCCTGCTTGTGCTCTCTCCCTCTCTCATTCTCTCTCTCTGTGTCAAATAAATAAATAAAATCTTAAAAAAAAATGACCAGACTCAAATATATGACTATTTAATTGCAATTGTGTCATGGTGAGACAGAACAAGAAAAAGAGTTGTTTACATATAAAGAAGGATTAAAAGAAATATTGGAGATTTTCACTTCAAGGGTCATATTAAGGTCACCTGTGACTTTCGTTTCCAAGTGATTTTTACACTGTTTTTTTTTTTAATTAATTTATATCAAAACTCTCAGGCACTGCTCTCATAAATCTTGGCTTGGATCTTTCTTGCTACTGTGCCATTCCACATTTCCACCAAATTTCTACCAGGATTTATTATGTGCTCTGGAATAGCAAAGACTAAACTTGAAGTCAGAAAGCATGCCATAAAGCATTTCTTCAATGATCGCTGGCAGGAGTGATGAAGAGGAGAACAAAAGACAATGGAAGGGAAAGAAATATTTAACCGCAGTAATACGCTACTTCCTCTAAATGCACGTAAAGATTGAATTCTCTTAAACTATATGTAAAAAATTACATGTCCAGAAATACTGTAAACAAAACCAAGTACAAATTGAAAAACTAATATATATGTTCACCTGTGTGTGTATTTGCCATTCATATCACCAAATTTCAATGAATGATTGAAAAGGAACAAATCAAAATGAAAAAATGAAATACAAGTGGCACTTAAATTATGGGAAAATGCTCATTTTTATTTGTAATAAGAGAAATCTGAAATAAAATTATGAGAGGACATTGTTCGTCTTTCCCACAAATGTGTTTTGATTACACCCACCTATGGGATCAGACACACTTATGCACTGTAGTACATGAATGTGAATGGTTACATCCTTCATGGAAAAAATTTAGCACTTTTTTTGGCAGTATAAATGACATAAACTTTGAACCCATGATTCTACTTCCAAAATCTCTGGTATGCTTCTATGTGTAAGAAATGATGTATGTACAATAACTAACAGTATGTGCATTTTTCACTGCTCCATTATGTGATATAGAAAAAGATCTCACTTAATGAGATCTAGAAGCTTGTTTAACAAATTAGGAATGCAAAGCATAACTATAAATCAACATATAGATCCACATTCTCCCCCTAAACCTGCCCCCCAAAAGGGTGTGGTGTCTTCAATATGCCATTCTCTATTTGAAGGCCATGAACCTTTGCCATAGTTAAAAGTTACGAAGAATGCAAAATAAGGAAGCTATTAAAAAGAATAAAAAGCAGCTCTGTATTGAAACAGAATGATCTTGAGAAATATGCTATAAAATCCAGCAGAACACCCATGAGCAAGGCAGCCTGGAGGGTGCCTTTCTTAGGATTCAGCCTCCCGATGGCACTGAGCAGGACAGCAAAGGCAGGAGAATAGCTCTGCTGAGGTAAGGAAAGAAAAAAAGGAAATCATCACATTATTATAAAGCATGCCTCTCATAGTGTTACTGCCATGAAGATCAAAACAGGCAAAATGCTTTGAAAAGCACAATGTGTGATATGACTGAAACAACTATTTATTAGCCTGTTGGATAGATTCAGGGGGCAAGCTCCTCACAGTTTCCAGGTGAGACTTAATTTTCATCTATCAGTTACATGACTGGGGACGTAACTTGAAATGATTGGAGAAGGAAAAACAAGAATTTTGAGTAAGACCATCTACACTAGTCACCCAAGACCGGCAACCATCTTTCTGTGACCACGCTCCTTCAAAAACACTGAGCTCCAATCACTCTGACCTCAACGCACAAAGAGTGGAGGGAAAAGGTCACAGTAGAAAAATACAAATAAATGAGGTGCTCTCCTATTGTTTCTTGGGGTTTGGACTGTCATAGACAAAAATCATCTACCTTTACCTCTTAACCCCAGATCAAATCTTGGGTAGGAACTTTCTCAAATGCTAGCTTTACCACGGAGCATGTTTTGACCTCCCCACTGACCTGAAAGTCACCTTTCATTTTCCTGAAATTCTCTAGCACTTTGTTTTGTCTTTTTTACATGTGACATCTCATCTTATACTCTGTACCTTTGTCATGTAGGGACTGGGAGATCCATTGCACAGAGGAAGTAAGCCCCGATTCATTCACCTTTGTGAGTTATCATCTAAAATGCCATCACAGTGCCAGATACTCAGTAAGTGTTATGGCCTAACTTGTGTCCCACTATAATTTGTATGTTGAAACCCTAGCCCCCAGTCTCTCAGGATGTGGCAGTTGTGGGAGATGGAGTCTTTCTGAGGTAATTAAGTTAAAATGAAACCTTTAGGGTGGGCCCTATCCAATCTGACTGGTGTCCTTATAAGGAGAGGAAATTAGCACACACAAGGACAGACACCAGTCTGTGAAGACACGATGAGAAGGCGGCCATCTACAAGCCAAAGAGAGAGACCTCAGAAGAAAGCAAAGCCTGCCGACACCTTGGTCTCAGAGTACCAGCCTCTAGAACTACGCAGAAATAATTATTTGTTGTTCAAGCCACCCAGTCTGTGGTATTTTGTTCGACAGCCCTAATACGCTAATATAGTAGGTATTCAAAGAAATATGACTACTGAGCTCGGCTGCCAAGTCATACTGCATGTCTAAACTTGACTGGAACTCAATTTATTTAGCCCTGGGGAGTATGTATCTGAACAAACAATTAAGGGTGGAGAATGTGCTTGCCATTGAAGAGAAAGTTGATAGAATTCATTCACAATGAGCATTCTGTAAAGATAAAAAGGTTGAGAATTTATAAGTTTGTGTGCAGGATTCAGATAGCCCCTTGATTAAATATCAGCTCCACTCTGCCCTGTTATATCAACTTTGGGCAAGTTATTTTAACCTTCAATGTACAACTTACTCATCTGTCAAATAGGCATAATACTAATTTTCTATTTCATGGAGTTGTTGCAAGCATTAAATAAGTCCATGCTAAGTGCTGAGAACAGTTCTGGGACCAGAGTAAGCAATCAAACTTTTTCTTTTTTAAAGTTCTTATATAGTAAAGCTAGTTATAAACTAGGGTGACTGTGGCAGCCAATACAAAAAGAATGACTGAGGGGTGCCTGGGAGGCTCAGTGGGTTAAAGCCTCTACCTTCAGCTCAGGTCATGATCTCAGGGTCCTGGGATCGAGCCCCACATCGGGCTCTCTGCTCAGCAGGGAGCCTGCTTCCCCCTGTCTCTCTGCCTGCCTCTCTGCCTACTTGTGATCTCTCTCTCTGTCAAATAAATAAATAAAATCTTTAAAAAAAATTAAAAAAAAGAACGACTGAGGGGCTCCTGGGTAGCTCATCAGTTAAGCATCTACCTTCAGCTCAGGTCATGATCTCAGGATCTTGGGATCAGCCCTGTGTCTGCTCCCTGCTCAGTGGGGAATCTGCTTCTCTCTCTCCCTCTACCCCTCATCCCAACTTGGGCTCACTTGCGTATGCTCTTTCTCAAATAAATAAATAAATTTTTAAAACACACACACACACAAAAAAGAACAAATGAATCAGCATCTGTCTTAGGTGACCAGATAATTGACAAACACTGTCTCATATTCTAACTTAAAATCTAACTCTTCAGAATCAGAGTAGTGTGGCTTAGTTTATAGCCACAGAATCAGAGGCCCCGCAGCTTAAGGAAGTGAGTGACAAGAAAATAGACTTCTTGGGTGCCATTTTGCCTAAGAACAGGTGTTCTTTTGCCACTGACTTCCCAAGACTATTGACAAATATGTACTTAACACTTACAAGCAGAGAGTTTTGGTGTGACTTGTGGTATAAGTGTCAGTTTCTAAATGACAGATGAGGGAAGTTGCTATTAAAGTAGGATCTGCCTGCAAGAAGAATGAGGAGGATTCTGGGTCATTTCTAGAGCAACACTGACTGAACATCAGTCAGTTTTATGAGGAATCTTAACTGCAAGGCAGACAACTGGATGTGTAGGCATACTGGGGGTTATTTAGGGTCTCAAATCCTGAATCCAGAGGAGATAGAGCTGATATAGGGAGCTGATTTTATCCATCAATAGTCCATGCTGGTGTAGCTTTTCTTGAAAAGAACTAGATGGTTGGGAAATAAGATGACCAGCCCAAGCTCTCACTGTTGGTGAGTTGTGAGGCTGGGATTTGGACCCAAGCTTGTTGGTGATAGTACCACTGATTTTCCATACTACTACTTCAATAGTTTACAGGAAAGTTTGCACTAAGTTCATCTCATTTGTCTATTGAGTCATGAGGACCCAGTCACTTGGTCTAAGCAGGTGGCTCATGGCTCTCAGTTCTGTAAGATGAACAATAGACTCTTTGCATAGTAGAGACCAGCATGGAGGGTATAGCCCACTTTTCTCTCTCCCATCAAGAGTGGCTATTTTACTGGTTTCAGACTTGCCTCTGTGCTATACAAGGACCTGGCAATGTCTCTGCTTTGTGGCTTCAGCTGGGAGACGATGGGGCAGCCAGTTGGTTTCTCCCATCCTGCCTCTAACAAGAATGTGGTTGGGCTGCAAATCACCATTTTAACACTTGCACTATGATGTCAGAGGATATGGGACGTTTGGTTGGCATATGAAGGAGAACAGGCTACTAGAGTCATTGGAAGCTCTCTAAACTCTCCCAGAAAACACATTGGTTCAGGACTTTCAGCTGAAGAAGGTCATAAAATGTTGCCAACAAGAAATAAAGGACCTGTAGCACCACTCAGATCTCTGTATTCCTTTTACCAGCCTCCATGGGTGCTGCTGCTAACAGCTCACAGCTGCAATCTTCTTCGGAGGATTGTCTTTGGGCAATTGGAGCTGCGTAGCCCAGATATCTGGGGTTTATGCCCTGATTCCCTCCGTCATCATTCAGGACATCCCTGAGCCAATGATTGCCCAGGGCAAGGCTCAGAAGACTCACTCTCTCATCTCAAGGTAGGACAGAGCTTGGTCTATAGTTTAGTCTTTGGGGCTGCATGTGAAATGAGGATGAGGCTGAATATCACCTGAAACCACTTATTTGCCTAGATTCTTTTGCTCCCTTATCCCACTTTTCTCACTTTCAGATCAGTTTCTCCTGGAAGCTCTCCTTCAGTAAATGACTTGCATAAAAATTCCCATCTCAGGGTCTGCTTCTAGGGTCTAAAGAATTACCAGGGGCCAGATAATAGCATCAACAGAGCAAAGAGGTAAACTGTAGAGTAGGGACCAAAAGGCTGAGGGGAGTAGGAAAAGTGCTGTCTGGTTGAGTTCCTATGACAGACCCTCTCTAGGATGTTTGCAGGATGGCCCCATATGTGGCTATGGGTGGTGAGGGCAGAGAGAGGGGACAGGGACAAGGAAAAGGAGGAAACTCAAGAACCTCCTCCAGGATTCCTGAATTCTCTGAAAAATTACTCCATCCCCCAGCTCCACTAGATCTATAATGTCTCTTCTACTCTTTCCACAAAGAGTTACAAACACCCGAGTCTAGGTCTTGAATCTTGATTAGTTTTCAATCTCTGAGGAGTTGAGAAGGAGGATGCATTATTAGAGTAGCCAGTCTCAAGTGTGAGGGGCCTCCTGCCTTGCTGTGGATATTTTTTCTTTTCTACTTGGGCATGGAGGGGAACCCTTGACTGTGGCAGCCATGCAATACTGGGGCCCTCAGGATCTGTAAGATATAGATCCCCAAATCTATAGAGACAACTAGAGACATTCAATTTCTTTATTCGACCTCAAAATATGTACTTCATTCAAGACATTATTCTAGACCTTGAGAAAATGAACAAGACAGACCTGAACTCTGTCCCCATGGAGCTGGTGATCCAGTAAGGAGACAAAGAAGTAATTAGAGAAGCTCCATCCAAGGGCTATGTGCTATAATCAGTGACTCCATGTGCTATGGGAACTTGGAAGTGTGGCAGTTTTTCAGATTTGGAGGTAGGGATAGGGACACCTTCCTAGAAACCTAACATTGAAGCCAAGGATAAACTTGGAATGACCTAGTCAAAAAAAAAAGGTGAAGGTATTATTTTTGCATGAAGAGGAGGAAACTGTCTAAGCAAAGAAACTGTCTTGGGAAGCAAGAAAGCTGGGGATTTCTTGAGGCCAGAGGAAGCTGAGAATGTTTAGAGCACAGAGGCAGAGGTCACACTGGGCAGGTGCACAGATCATTTTGAAAGCCAAGTTAAGGAACCGAGGTTTTACAGTATGAGCAATGGGTGGGCCTCAATAAATTCTTAGCATGAGCAATGCATATTACTATATGCATTTTAGAATGATCACTGTAGCTTTTTCCTGAAGGGTAAGATTAGAGGAGGGAAATAAGTTAGAAAGTTCTTAGCACAGTTTAGGAGGGAGAAAGAGGGAAAGAGAAAGAGACAGAGAGAGTGTAGTGGCTTGCACCAGATTAGAGATAGTATAGAGATGAAAAGATCTTTAGAAGGTCTAATAGACAGGACTGGATGATTTGGTGTTGGAGTAGAGGGGAAAGAGTGAGGGAGATCAAGAAATCAAGGCTGATTTTGTGATTTGGCGTTTAATGGTAAGGTCATTCACCAGAATAGGAAATAAAAAATAAGAGAAGATTGGTGGTGGAAATGAACCTGGTTTTGGAACACTATGACTTTGAGGTATCTGTAGAACATCCCAGAAGGCAGTTGCATTCATGCTTCTAGAGCCTAAGAGAGAATTCTGGGTTTTACAGAAGTCCCTGGGACAAAGGCCATGGCTGGTGCCCAAGTTCAGGTGAGAACATCCAGGGAGAATGTATAAGAATAAGAAGGTAAGAGGGCCTCGGACTAAAATCTGAATTATCACTAGACCCTCACAGAAATACCTGGACCAGGACCGTTCAGAGGTTGGCATGTTGGTGCTGGATAAGATGGTCATGGCAATGATGATGATAGTGATATTAACCACTAGTTGTTCTTGAACGCTTGCTATTTTGATATATGCCTTATATATCTTGCTCACCGAAGTCTCTGACAGTTTTATGAAGTATGTATTATTATTATCCCCATGTTACAGATGAGGAATACAGATTCAGAGAGGTCAAGAGACTTGCTGGAGCTCACATGGCTTGCAAGAGCAGGACTGGGGCCCCCAACCAGGCCTGTCTTTTCAGGGCTCTCAATTGCCATATTTTCTTTTTTTTTAAGGATTTTATTTATTTATTTGACAGAGAGAGATCACAAGTAAGCAGAGAGGCAGGCAGAGAGACAGGGGGAAGCAGGCTCCCTGCTGAGCAGAGAGGCCGATGTGGGGCTCGATCCCAGGACCCTGAGAGCATGACCTGAGCCAAAGGCAGAGGCTTTAACCCATTGAGCCACCCAGGTGCCCCACACTTGCCATATTTTCAATGGAGGTCTAAACTACAACCCCAAGACCTTCCAAATCTCAGCACATGGGTTAAAGCAGGCTGTGTCCTCTGGGGGTAGATTTAAGTGCTATTTGATTCTTTTAAAAATTGTTAATGTACTGTTCATGCTACTGATAATAACTATGAGGGTATTTGCCTCTCCACGAGTTCTCATTTCCTCATGAGTGTTAGGGACAGAGAGATGGAGCATCCCAGAATTCTAGAAAAGGAGAGCTAGAGGGCAACTTAGAACATCTAATCACAACCTCTTGGTCTACGATGGAGAAAGCTCAGGGTCTCAGGTCACTCAAGCACACAAGACAAATGGCCGAGTCTCTCGGGGCTCCTCTCATTACTAGCTTATCTTTTCAGTTTCTCACAGCCGAAAACATGTCCCAAGTGCCCTATTCCAGCGCCCTGGAGAAATGAGAAGCTACCAGTCAAGCCAGAAGGTAGCCTGGGCTCTACTATCCTCAGTCAAGCCAAAATTCTTCAGTGTTTCCAAAAAATCCCAGGTTTCTATGAGAAAGGAAAAGATGGGGAAGGACAGCCTGAGGCAGAGGCTAAAGGTCACGGCGTCTTACCTAATAAAGTTCTTAACTATCTTCTCAAATAGGATGCATCTGCCATTGTGCTGGGAAGGGCTGGTGTTAGAGGATTGTTCAGTGCTGGCTTGGGAAAGGCAGCCTCTTTGGCTTCTGTAAGTTCCAGTCGAAAAGTCATCCCTGAGATAAGATCAACACACCTGTGCCCCCACATACCTCATTAGTATCTCAAGGATACTAATATCTTCCTAATTAGAGTTAGTTTCAAGAAACTCTGGGACCTCAGAGTCGTTCAAGTCCTGAGAAGAGGGTCCTTGCTCTGGTTAACAAAATGTCTGTGAAGTGAACAGATGGTTGAATAGAAGGAGGCCGAGTTCACACCAGAGAATATGAATGAGCCTGGTGGCCTTTGTCCTCTCCACACCCCTATCCAGGTCCCCTTGGTTCTTCTGCAGACACTGGGGACCTCACTGGACAGGGGCTATTTTGATTCACTTCGGTACCCTCATGGGCTCTAAGGCAAGAGAATTGAGAAACTTACCTTTCTGAGGTAAGTCCTCTCTTCATGGTGATCTAACACATTAGTAAGTGAGGATAATGGAGAAAAGTCACCAAGACATGCCCCAAAGGGGAAGTGGTCCTCACTGGTAGCCTCATCGTGGTTACAATGCCAAATCCTCCACCCTCCCTTCTCATCCCCACCTCAGAAAGTGTTTCCCGTTATTTATTTAAAGAGAATAAACAAAGGGGCAGAAAGCAATGGAAGTTTCTTTAGGGTTTCTTTCACAACACATTCCTTGCAGAAAGTGGACGAGTTTTCCAGGATAAGAAGAGGAGAAGAGAGACCACAAGTTAAACGATACGTATGATAGACAGTTCCAGATCCTGCCTGCCACAGCAGCCCTTGTCATTCCAGATAAAATGTTAGCCCATTCTTTTATTTTCTCAAATACCGACAGGCGCTCAAGTCCCCCAGCGTTACGTGAAGTTTATTCTGGAAATGCTGAGCTCTCCGCAGAGACCTGGGGCAGAGAAACATAATTAAAGGTCTTTATCAGTTTTTATATCGTCTTGTCCTAGTTTTATAGAATGCTCTTGATGAAGGCAGAGAACAGAAGTAAGTAATTAGTTTCTTCTCACAGAGAATTATGTGGGAATAGGAAATCCGTCCTGTGGGCTCGGGGTCCTAAGAGCTCAGTCCTTTTCTACGAGAGGAGGAAGGCAAGTCAGGACTTTCACGGGATGTCTGTGCCTGTGGAGGGGGGTATGAATGAGCTAGTTATGCCATAAAATAGCCACATCGTTTCTTGCCACCTTTTCCCGCTTCCAGCCCGTATACACTTCATGTGTTTCTTGGCTTCCTTATTCGGATGAGGTACCAAGTCCAAGTGAGCCGAGGGCGTCATTTTGAAAGCTGCCCTTTGAGATGGGGTGGTGGCCGAGCCCACAGGAAATGAAGAAAGCTGATAGTGAGCTCCATGCTGAGGCCCGGAATCAGGACACTTGCTCTTGAGGACAAGAACTACTTTGTAAAGAATAACCAGCATACCCGCGGCCCAAAGGCTTGGTGCTTAAGCATAGCCAAGCCCCGAAACTCATTTTTCCATAAACAAGACTCAGCCTTAGACATAACTCTCTTTAGACTCTCTGATGACTTCATTTACTAGGCATGCCAAAGTGCCCAGATGTAGGACTCGCTCAGCCCCATTCACTGGGGAAACTGATCTTGTCCTTTGATTGCATATTAGCAGAAATGTCATTTATCAAAGCTTTGCCAGAAGGTCACTGAATCCCTCATTCGCCTCTAAGGACCCCGAGGTCATTTTGGGGGTGACTGTCTTTCCCCCACCTCCGCTTGCCACAGTCACGCACACGCGCTCTTCCAAAAGCGTCGGGATCTCCAGTTCCCGGAGGGAGGGGGTGTCTCGTTAATAAAGACTGATCCCGCCCATTTGATCTCTTGGATATTTATATTTCCGCGAATAAATGGTTTGGCGTTTTTATGACCTGCTTAAAAAAAAAAAAAAAAGGAAAAGACTATCTTCATGAGAGTATTTTTAATGTAAAATAATTCCAATGACAAACAGCAGTAAAAAACAAGCTTATTTTTGTGCCAAATATGTTTCAAGTTTGACAGGCATTTCTCGTCTGTGCACACTGTTCGACAGAAAGTAAGGTGGTCAGGAGCAAAGCTGGATCAAGAAAAAAGGGCTTCATTAAACTGAGAGAGTGAGCTGAGGCAACACAGGCAGGAGAAAACAAGACACTTCTCTAAATTTTTGTGGGGCTCAGCTTTTTTTTTCTTTCGGTGGTTTCAGACAGATGGCAGAAGTTAGTTTCATCTTCCCGTCAGCTGTCAACCACCGAGACAATTGTGAATTCCCATCTAAGATGGTTCACGAGGTTTTCTCGAACTCTAGGCACCACGTTCTGTTGATTTTCCACCCGAATTTCAACTGCACTCTCCCATTGTTTCTGTAAAATCTTGCCTTTGTCATGTTTCAGGTTTTGTTCAGCTTTGATTGTTAAAGTAATTATAGGCATGCAGTCAAGTGTACAAACCTTGAGTGTACCTCTTGAGATTTTTACCCATGTCCACGCATGCACAGACAGAATATTTCCAGCACCCGAGGAGGTTCCTCCGTGCCCCTGACCAGTGCCAGACATGGTCCTACTTCTGCCTATGGCATCATCTTTTTGCTTTGCCTGTTGTAGAACTCATAGAAATGGGACTACACTGTGTGGAGTCTTTTGGATCTGACTTCATTCATTCACCATAACACCTATGAGTTTCGTCCATTTCAGTGTACATAGCGGTAGCTTGTTCCTTTTTAGTTCAGTGTAGTAGTTTAACTTATCAATAACCATGACTTTCAGTGGTGGAAAATTCGATCACCATACCTACGGGATGTCAGACATCAGGGAAGAGTAGGACGAAAAGTACAAGGGCTTTCAAATCTGATGCCGATGTCAAATACCCATTGACTCTGCCAGAGATTAGCTTTGTGCCTCCGCCCCCCACCCCGAGAAGTTGCTTAATTCATCTGAGCTTGGCTTTCATGGTAGGGTAGATTTAATATCTGCTATTACAGAGAATAATCCCAGAACGGGGGTCTGGGAATTGGTTCTAAGGATAGAGCCCCAAAGATTTCTAATTTCTAGAGACTTATTATTCAGTGTTCACCTGATGAAAGATTGTGAAGCAACTATATATTCCAGGCACCATTCTATCAGTGGATCAGATGGGCAGTTTGTCCTCATAGCTCTAGGGGAGACAGACACCAAAGAATTAAACACTTAAGTGAACAAAATGATTTTGCCATCAATAGGTGTTGATGTAGGCAATCAATGGGGCAAGGAGATAGAGCAGTGGTCATCAGGTGCTATTCTAGATCAAGAGGCCCAGGAAGATCACATGGAGGAAGTCATGTGTAAGTAAAGAGCCACTGTGTATGATTCATTCATCTAATTCTGGGGAAAAAGACTTCCAGACAGAGGGGGACGCAAGAACAAAGGCCTCTAGACAGATAAGTTTTGCACATTTGAGTAATAGCCAAGGAACCTCAAAGTGCCTACAATGTAGGGAATGGGTTGGAGGCAGGGAGAGTGAAAGCGGTTGAGGTTAGAGATGTAGTCAGGGCCAGACCCTTGGGCCCTTATCACTCACTCACATCAGAAGCTTCCATACATTCCTTCTGAGCTTCTGGGGCAGAGGGTGGTTTGAGTGACTGCTCTAAGATCATTCAGAAGAATTGAATAAGAATTCACATCCTCGGGACGCCTGGGTGGCTCAGTTGGTTAAGCGGCTGCCTTCGGCTCAGGTCATGATCCCAGAGTCCTGGGATCGAGTCCTACATCGGGCTCCTTGCTCTGCAGGGAGCCTGCTTCTGCCTCTGCCTGCCTCTCTGTCTACTTGTGATCTCTCTCTCTCTCTGTGTCAAATAAATAAATTAAAAAAAAAATCTTTAAAAAAAAAAAAGAATTCACATCCTCTATTTCTATTTTTCCCATGTTACCCAACTGTAAATAATATAATTTCAACTCCATTGCCAGGGCAGGGTAAATGAATGGATGTGAATGGTATTTGGTAACATACACCGGAATGATTTCTGAGGCTTAAATGAGCAAGGCATGTTCTTTGTAGCAGGGGTAGCAAGGTACAACGCCTGGGCCAGATCTGGCCTGCTGCCTGTTTTTGCACACTTCATGAACTAAAAAGGTTTTTACATTTTAAATGTTAACAAAAATCAAAAGAGGGATAATATTTTTGGACATGTGAATTCATATGAAATTCAAGCTTGTGTCATTTGAGTTTTATTGGAATATAGCCATGCTCACATATTTATATATTTTCTATGGCTGCTTTAAGTGCTGTGATGACAGGGTTGAGAAGGTATTGCCCACCCCCCCGCCCAAATCTAAAATATTTACTATCTGGCCTTTCGTAGAAAGTTTCCTGACCGATCTTCTCTGTAGCATAAAATCTGGAAGTTTAGTAACTGAACCACCCGACCACAAAATACCAAACTTTCAATAATACAATGTTCGTGAGAAATATCCAGGAGAAATATATTGCCAAATAGACTCATAGATAACTCGGTTAACTTGCCGTGTAGACTTGCCAGTGATACCCCATTACAGGCAAAATAAAGGTTTTTGATTTTGGAGTATTCGATCTGCATGTCTCCTTTCCATCAGCAATTAGGTAACAGGTCTGGACTCTTGCAGTTTATTAAGGCCACTACTTGTATATGACCAAAAATATATGTCTTTTCTATATTAATGGGACTCACTAAGTGGATCTAAAACATTAAGAAGGGACAGCATGTGTGGATGAAGAAGAAGAAAGGGCATTATGAACTGAATGTTCGTGCTCTTGCCACCTGCCCCCAAATTCCTATGTTGAAGTCTCAACACTAAGTAGGCAGGACTTTTGGGAGGCAATTAAGTTTAGAGGTCATGAGGGTGGAGCATTCATGATAGGATTGGTATCCTTATTTTATTTTATTTATTTATTTGAGAGAGAGAGAGAGAGAGAGCACGAGATGGGGGAGCATCAGAGGGAAAAGCAGGCTCCCCACTGAGTGGGGAGCCCTATGTGGGATCTGATCCTGGGACTCCAGGAACATGACCTGAGCTGAAGGCAGGTCATGACTGCGCTGCCTGAGCTCACTGAGCTCACTGAGTGAGCTCACTGAGTATCATGCACTCAGGTCTAAGTCCTTGTAAGAAGAAAAAGAGACTAGAACTCTCCCCTTATTCTGCCTTGTGAAGATACAATGAGAAAGTGGCCCATCTGGAAGCCAAGCAGAAAGCCCTCACCAAGAACTCAATCTGCTGGTACTTTGATCATGGACTTCCCAGCCTCTAGAACTATGAGAAAAGAAAAAAATCTCATCACTTAAGCCGTCCAGTATGGTATTTTGTTATTGCAGCCTGAGCAGACGAAGACAGAGGGAGAGTAGGAGGAAAAAACTAAAGAGAGACAGAAACACATTCTTATTTAACTCATTAGTAATTATTTCTAATCTTGCAAGAGAATCACAGTTTCAAGAGAATTATCACCAACGTCGACTCTTGTGTAGTTAATATATAGGTTTTATATTACCGTGAGTATTCTAAGTCCATGCTAACTCCATGGTTTATTCTCTTACTTGTATTTGTTAAATAAAGGGTGATACCCAACTTCTGTATCAACACGGACGGGACTGGAAGAGATTATGCTGAGTGAAATAAGTCAAGCAGAGAGAGGGCATTATCATATGGTTTCACTTACGTGTGGAGTATAAGGAAAAATATGGAGAACATTGAGAGAAGGAAAGGAAGGGTGAATTGGGGGAAATCGGAGGGGGAGATGAAACATGAGAGACTGTGGACTCTGATAAACAGAGGGTTTTGAAGGGGAGATGGGTTGGGGGTTGGCTGAGCCTGGTGGTGGGTATTGAGGAGGGCACATATTGCATGGAGCACTGGGTGTGGTGCATGAACAATCAATCTTGGAACACCGAAAAAATAAAATAAAATTTAAAAAAAGGTCAATAAATCCTGAGAACCTCTCATATATTCCTGACAGATATGATAAAGAATATGATAAAAACTTTCTCATCAATAAAGAAAAGAATAAACTATAATTTATTGAGATCCTGAACTGGGCTCATCTTTATGATACACTATCTCCATAATGTCTTCAACGACATTATAAGGTAGTTAACCGTTATTATTCTCATTGTACACCAAATGACCTTGAGGCTTGGATATAAGAGATAGGGGGTGCTCAAGGTCACATAGATAGCAAGTGGTGAAACCAAACTTCCATCTTAGCTCTCTTTCTTCAAAGGTCTCCACTCTTTAAAATGAAAGATGCCTCTTTCTAGAAGTCCCTTGGTTCTTAATAAAATCTCTTCACTCTGGATGCCAGGGAAAAGAAGAGACTTCCTTAAAGTATGCTAACTTATCTGCTGCAGAAACGAAAGACTACAAGATTTCAGAGTAAGGGCAAGAAATCCCCTATAACAACAACTTTATTTTAGAACTATAGAAAGTCCCTTCTGGTCAGAATACTAATGTGTCTGAAGAACAATCCAGTGGGAGGCCTGCGGTGGTCAGTTAGCTGGAGAAAGGCACTGAAGGGCTAAGCTCTTCCCCAAACTTTCTCCACTGCCTGTCCCCCCACTGCTAGTGGGTATTGACTGTGTACTTTGGAGGCTCTGGTACAACTGAAAGTCAATGTACAAGGACTATATTCTGATCTTTATTCATCTTCTTTAGGGAGAAGAATTTAAAGAAGTGGGTCATTCCCAAAGCTTTGCAAAATCCTTCTTTATAAGACACTGAGAAATCTATCTGCTTTGATGATTCAGTTTCTCTATCTAGAGAGTAAAGTGTTTTAAGTTCTTTCTCTTGTATTTTTTCATATTTCCCCCTAACTCCTGACCCTTGTAACACTTTTCAACCATTTTGAATCTTTGGCTGAGCACCTAAGTGCACCTAAGTGCACAGCATTGTACTTCGTGCGTTGCTGAAGACGCAATGCGGCTGGACAAGCAGCCATTCCTGCTCCCTAAACCCGACCAAGAGTTTACGATGGAGGGAACTAATCTGACCGCAGCATAAATCTCTTACCAGTGACCTCTTCTCATTGTTAAGCTTGCTTGAATAATCACATCATTTTGGGCAAATGTATCTTAGGAGACGTTTTGTGACCGGAGCATGTGAAGGGCAAGACAATATTCCTTCCATTAAGAAGGTTAGGTGTCTTTGTTTTCACAGCAAGATAGAAGTTTATCAAGGGGACATACGTCAGCTTTGGAGAAATACTGACTGGGGTTCAAATTATAGCATTTTTTACTGTGTCACTTGGGACAAGGCATATAAGTTCCCTAAGTCTCAAATACCTTTTTAAAAATGAACATATGAAAAGTAGTTTATAGAATCACCCTGAGCTGAGATGGTGTTTGCTGTGCCTGGTGAGGAGGAAGTGTTGACTCAATGTCTTCTTCAATCTCTATCCTTCCATGTCTTGAACTGAGTTAATTAACTGCTTAGACAAAGCCTGTGTAGCCTTGGGTGAAAGATCCATTTTGTATTATTTGACTCTGCCTTTCTTTTATGGAGGAATGCCTTCAAAATGGTACAAAAGAGTTTCAAAAATGCAAGACTGAATGGTTATACAAGTTCCTTTATTGAAGAACCTCAGAGCCTTTACCATATTAACAAGTATTTATGTATTATGAAGTAATAAAGAGAAAGTGTGCAATGTTTTACTAAATGACTTAACCATAGAATTCTTTAATTTTCTTCTTTTTTTAAAGATTAAACTTATAAACTGAATATCCAAGGTACAAACCCTGGGACAGGCTGATTTTAATAATTGCTGTAAGGAAACTTGACTCATTATTAAGGGAAGAAAATAAATTTGTATCCTCTGTGTAATACATATATGGAATAGTTTAATGTAAAAAGAATAGAAAATATATTAAAACCATAGTAAAATATAGAAGAATATCTCAAAATCTTTGCATACCAAGGACTTCAAATAGCCTAGGACAAATAGAAAAAATTACAAAGATAAATATTGTTGGGTTTGATTATGTAAGTGCCCAGATATTTCTTTGGCCAAAAAAATCTTAAATTTAAGAGGCAAAAGTCAAACTTGAAAAAAAATCATTTATCAAAATATAATAATCATCTATTAAAATAGTGAATGTAAAAAGTGTACAAATAAATGGTCAAAGATATGATTTATATATGTAGATATATAGTCACAAATCATATAAGAAGCAATAAGATGGCTAATAAATACATGAATCCAACATTTAGAGAAGTGCAAATTAAAGTAAGGATGTGATATTTTACCTATAAAATTTCTAATCGGTGGTCAATTTTCATGAAAGTTTTTTTCTAATAGACATTTACATAAACTGTGAGAATATTAAATGGTTAGATACATCAAAATAATTGCAAGTACCTTAAATATAAAAAAAATGAGGATGCAATTAGGAAAATAAAAGAATATACATAAGAATAGTATGTCGTATCCCCTAAAATATATATGAAGATGTTTAACACCTGGATAAAAGTCATGTATAATTTTGCCAACACAATATTGGCTCAATTAAAATAGGTTTATTAATAAACATAACTCGTTTGAGAAAAGAACTCAAACATTAACCTTGATCATCACTTGATTGGTGGAATTATGAGTGTTTTTGTTGCTGTTTGCTTTCTTCCTTAAACATTTTTGTATTTTTTAAAAAAGGGGAAAGATCCACAAAGTTTTAGAAAAATACATTGACAGATTGGATTGTTATTTCTACCACTGATTATGTCCATGATGGTAGAAAAGGAAGCAGCGGTCTCCCAAATACTCCTCAGATGCCTGCTAGTCCATTTACAAATATATTGCACTGTTTGATAAAGCAAATAAAGTGTTATGTCCAAGCTTAACTAGTTGGCTGACAAATTTTTCATCTAGGGTTGTGAGAGCCATCTAGAAAGGGGAATGAAGAGAGAGACAAGAAAAGGAAAGCAAAGGTTCTGGGCATCCCAAGAGTATTACCATTGAAGTTGGAGGAAGTGCTGAGCATGAGTGCTATAAATCCCAAGAATTATCCTAACACTTTTATGATGAAAATCATCTGCAATAATTCTTTCTGGCAAAATAGGGACTAGTCAAAGTCACAAGGTACTGAGTTATGCTAATGAATTTTATAAATAATGAACTTAAAGCTGTAATGATAACCCTATAATAATCCCATGAGACTTATCAAATGCCTACTCTCAAGAGATTTCTACTCTGGATTCTATATAAAGTATGGAAATTTGCAAACATTTATTGACTTCCTCCTATGGGTACAGGACATGAAGGGAAATACCAAAAAACCCATCCTTCTAGTGTTTCAATTTTTTGTTTTGTTTGTTTTCAGTTTTGTTTGTTTGTTTTGCAACGCATACTGCCAAGACATGAGTACTTCATTATAAAGAATATTTCTCAATGATAAGAATTATATATATATTTTGCATATATATTACATGTAATATGCATATTACATGTAATATTACTTCATTATAAAGAGTACTTCCCAATGAGAATTATATATCTATATAGCATATATATCACATGTAATGTATATTACATGTGATATATACACATATATTACATTGTATTATATATTGTGTCATAAAATAGGCAACACGTCAGCCATTTTCTTAGCTCTTTTCTCTCCTGGATGTAGAAAGGGATGGGTGACTCTACAGCAGCTCAGTACCTCTGGAATCTATTTACAGTGTGTTTCTCCTGGGTTCTGGCAAGGCTATGGCACTTCCGGCAGATGTTTACCTACCGTCTCTTCTGTTCATAAGCCACTCTTCTCTCTGAGACCTACCTCGTTACCTGCAGGCGTGTGCCACAGTTGGCGGCCATGATTATAGTTTCTGTTCCCAGCCCTCTCTCATCACTTACCGTAGGGGGGGGGTGGAGGGGGAGGGGGTGTCTGACCCAAAGGGATTCAGTGAAAATCTCTCTCCTGGGAAATGGAAACTCAGATCTAGAGACAGGGAATCTATCTATAGAAACAGTAACAGAGAACAGAACGGGAAAAGAGACCTTATGAGGACACAGGGACAAGAAAGTAGAGGAAAAACAACAGTTAGGACTCGCTTTCTGGAGTTCCACAGCATCTCTCCTAATTTCAGTGTTTCCTTAAAACCTAGCCGTATTCTGACTTTAAGGTTCTGCGAAGCGCCCCTGTATATTTAAAAAAAATTATCCTGCCCTCTCCCCACCCCTTTTTATTGTTTATTAAGTTCACGCCAGGTATTTGAAAGCCAGGAGACTTAACTAATATAAACTTTTACCAAAGATAAATATTTCATTTATCTTATCTCCTGCAGTCCTCCCTGACAAATCTGTCCTCCTTTGGGGCCACTTCACTTGATTAACTTTAAACTCGAACTGTATTTACATCATTTATATTATGTGCTTGTATCAGATTGTCTGAGCTCCTCTGGAGTAGTTACGGTCTGTTGTGTAAACACAGCATCGATGTGATTTATACAACTTTCATTATTTACCCAACAGACTGCGTAACTACTCCAAATGAACCGTTATGACTGTCATGTGGCATAAATCCATTCTCAGGCACTTTTGAAAGCGTGACTCACTGTACTCCTTTGTGTAGGGGAATTTATGAAATGCGCATTATCCATTCAATAAGCTCTAATGTCTGCCTGGTGAGGTTTAAAGCTAAATTAATCCACTGGAAAAAAAAATGAAACGTATGGATGAAGAAGAAGTAATTCTTTTTACCAACTAATGCTAGCACCCCCCCACACATGAAGAAAAAGTGAATCCACAAGTGTCTAGTCCACCTAAAACCAATTTGCAGGTGTGCATTAATGTTTAACTTACCAAGAATTTGTTTATTTGTTTTCTTCACATGACTAAAAACTAGGGCCATGTTGGTTTTGTTCACTATTTCATCTGAGTCCTTGGCCCAGAACCTGGCATAAACCCTCAGTACACTTTGCTGAACAAATGCCTGATTAAACTCATCTAAATGGTCTCATTCAGTTTTAGCAACAGCCCCATTTCACAGATGAGCAACAATGACTCAGGGATGGTAAATAATTTCTTCAACGTTGCATAAACTTGTAAGTGGTAAAACTGGAATCCTGTCTCTTCTCCCTCAGAGCTTAGTTATTTTAATTATGTCAAAAAGCACACGAAAAACACAGAGATAATAAAATATTCAGGCAATAACCAGCATAAAACAAAAATTATGGGTTCCAAAGAATTCAAAAACAAGCAGCCCAGTCTGGAAGTCAGGAGATCTGTGTTTCCTTTAATGTGCTGTATGCATAGGGTGATTCCCTTCATTTGTCTTATCTTTCCTTCCTGGTGTCCCAACTCCTTTTCTAAAATGTGCAGTTTGGATACTTCATTTCACTTGTCTTTATTCTCTTTTCCTTGGCCCCTCCTCCTGAGACTCAGTCCCTCCTTCAGTGTTCCTCCCTGGACACCTCACTTGCCTCACTCCCTTCCTGGCCCCAGGAGCCAAGAAATATTTGATCTCTACTTTCCACTGAGTAAATCAGTCACTAACGATGTTCCTAAGAGGCCCTCGACCCACCTCTCCAAAGAGGCTGAGGATTAAAAGGAATATATTCTCATTAGCGAAATTGTAGAGATCTTACATTAATACCAGGGTGATTGGGTAGGGTGGTTCTCTCTCTTTTCTTCCCTCTTTCCTTTGTCTCTTCTTCAGTTTTGCTGCACGTGGAAATCTTTCCAGGCCTTGAGATCATATCAGGCAGATACCCATCAGGGTGCTTTGAGGGGACCTTGGTAAGAATATTAATACCATCACTCTTCTCAGATGGCATTATCAGATATGACCATTTTTTTAAAAAGATTTTATTTATTTATTTGATAGAATGTGAGAGAATGAGCAGAGAGAGTGGCAGAGAGAGAGAGGGAGAAGCAGATTCCGCTGAGCAGGGAGCTCAATGCGGGGCTCAATCCCGGGCCCCTGGGATCATGACCTGAGCCGAAGGCAGATGTTTAACTAACTGAGCCACCCAGGCGCCCCCAGATGGGACCGTTTTTTTACCCTCTGAATGAAAGCTGCTCTGATGAGCATTCCCGCCCTTAATCTGGCTTTGGTATCCTCTCAAGTGATATTGACACAATCTCTGGTTCATATCGTCTTCTTCCAACCATAGAAGTGTGTCACAGCCACAGTTCAGGCAAATTCGGGCCTGTGGCATGCAGAGGACACAGCCCCATGGTAAACTTCTTTTGTTCTAGGATCCACCCAGCTCTGGGGACAGCATAGCTGGCTGATTGCTCATAGCCCCCTGGTACCAGAGCAGGGGAAACCCACAGCTGCCAGAGACAGAGGAACTTTGTGGCTCAAGCTGGGTTGGGTTGAGATCAAAGCCCCACTTGGGACTCACGGGTAGTCTCCCAAGCTTTTGCATTGCCCTCTAAAGAGCCTTAAGATAGTCAAGTAGGACGACTCTGAGTGGGAAAATGCGGGGACCGACACGATGGCTTTTCTCTCCCTTATTAGGGATCAGTTGATGTGGATTTCAAGACTGAAAACTCAGCCTATGTGCTGTCTCTTAAAGTCAACTGTCAGGAGACGAAGCCGTTATTGAGGGGTAGGAGTGATTTTTAGATGAATACAAACATTGGGTGATTGTTTATTTAGGGAAAAAAAAAACAGGGCAGATTAAATTGGGGAAAAAAAGAAAAAAGGAAACAACCAAGCCAAAATAAATAAATAAATAAAAACTAACAGCAGGAAAACAAATACTACACAAAGAGGATCAGAAAAGAAACAAAATTAAAGCCCCTGAGTAGCATTTGAGTACTGGTGAAAGACAGAACCAATGCATTGTCTTGTCCTTAAAATCTCCAGAAATAGCAGAGAATGATGAATAATACACATGCAACGAGGGAAACAAAAATCTCTTCATTTCCATTCTCTTCCAGAGTTTAACTGAAATGAGTCCCTGTTCCTATTTGAACGTGGCCTTGAAGGGCTTTGAAATCGGAAAACAATCCCCGCATGCAGAATTGGATGCTCACTAGCTAACGTTTAAAAATAGGAAATGAAAATGAGTGACAAACTAGAACACTGGAGGAGAGAGAACAAGAAATATCGTTTCCCTAACCTTCTGCTCCTTCGCTGTCCCATCCATCCCACAGGCACAGCGGAAATTGGTTTGCTTGGGCTGGCTACGGGTTTTCACCCTAAGTTATTGAAAAGGCAAACCAGGGTCTTTAGATCCTTGTAATTACAAAGCTAAAAAGCAATTGGAAAAATATATTCAGCACCTTCAGAGCATTTGATGTGACTTCCCGGTGACACTCAGAGGCAGGGGCAGGCTGTTAAGGGAGGATTTTTCTATTCAGTTCTGCAGCCCTTCACAAAAGAAAAAGAATTCTTAGCACCGTTTTTTCCCATTAAGTGAATTCAGTTAATTAGCTTCGCAAACAGAGCCCATGCATTATTCAGCATCAGACATTCATCAAAATTGTCTTTCCACAGACAGCCCTTCTCCTCACCTCTCAGCGAGATGGGGCCAGGCTCCTCCTGTTAGGATAAGCATTTGAGACAGCACTGACACAGGGGTTTGGGTGGAAGACGAGGACATCTGAGCCGTATTGGAGCGTGTGTGGGTCGGGGGTGGATGAGTGCATGAACTGTGAAAAAGAATCTGAATGAGCTCATGATTTGCAAAAGAAAGAAAATGCAGCGGTTCACTTGTGGTCTCTCTGGCGTGTGTATCCTGAAGAGATTTCCCTGCCTCATCATATTCGTTGGGATCCAGTAACCCTGATTCATGATTTTATCGCAGTTGGGCTGAGCAACTGGCCACACACATGCCCGGGGAATAGATTCTCTAACCACTCCCCGTGAGCACCACATGTAGCCTGGGAGGCAAGCCCGGCAAGAACCTCAAGACAGGGTCTCTGCCTCACCCAGAGACTCTATTCTAGGAAAAGGAAAGTAATCCAAGCCACCCATCTGGGCTTTTGGATGCAGCTGACCGTATGGTACAACAGATTCTAGGAATGTTTAAGCTTGTCCAGTGTGTTCTCTTGGTAATGAGGAAAGGGTCTAAGAGACGTCAAGAAGTTGTGCAAGGTTCCCCAGTTGAGGAAGGCTCCCCAGCCTTCCTGAAATCTGGCTCCCCAGCAGAGCCCTGAGACCCCTGTTGCTTGACCATTGCACATCAGCCTCAGGACAGCCTTGAAAATCAGCGTCTCTGCCATCTTCTGTCTCGTGATTTCTTATTCTCTATTCTCATTGAGAGGCTTTCGGGGGTAGTGGCTTCTATAGACAATCAGCTTGGGTTTGAATCCAGCTTTGTCCCTTATCTGCTCTGGGATTAGGGGCAAGTTATTTAACTCATCTGGGCTTAAGTTTTCTCTCCCATAGAAAGAATTCTTATGAGGATATGGGTGACTTGGTGCCTGTAACCTGACTCAGGTCCCTTGCTACCTTCTCCTCACTTCCCTACTCTCTTTAAGTAACAGACTTCATCCACCTGTGAGAGACTTGGAGACAGTGATTCATCAGGCTGATGGCCCATAAGGTACAAGTAAGGCTAATATGCTATAGTCTTGTTGTGAATAGTTGTCTTATCTACTTGGCATCCTCCCCTTCTTCTCCGAATAGAACACCCCTTTCTCAGCCCATTATTTCTTTACTCAGCCCATTCATGTGGTCACCGAGTCAGTCTCTCTGTTCTTATGTGGCCTGGTCCCACAGGCCACAATCAATTTGTCCAGTAGTGGGCACCCAAACCAAATTGAGCAAATAGGTCATTCAGGTGGATTTTTCCAACAGTCACTGGGGGCCGGGGGGAGGGAGAAGCTCTTCATTTTTAGTGATGAAGCTGGGGAACAGGAGACAGAGAAGTCTGACATTTGCCATGTGGGAGGAGCAGGACTCCGATGACAGAAGGTGAAACCATCAGAGTAGGAAGCAGAGATGAGCTGGGAAAAAGTCTTTGCAACATCTACATTCCTAGATTTAGTTTTTCCTGAAGCCTAACTTCATTTCTACCTTTAATATGTTTGACTTTTCCACCTTTTTTTTTTTGACTGGGTGAGATACCCCAGTATCCAGTATCCATCCATTGAATGATGCCCTTATGATTCTGCAGAGTAGCTATGTGTCAAGGGTATGTTACCTTTCTTGCATGGTTGACGTAAGGAAGAAATATTATCTCTAAGGCCCCTAAGTCCTAGTGGGTATAAGTGTTTTATCTTTACATGTATTTAAATACAAGATCTGACATTTGTTAGATGACATGCATGTCAATCTCCACAGGGATCATTATCTGTAAGATGATAAGGATAGTAACTTGATCATAGTGCATTTATTAGTATTAAGTAAAAAAATACTGGGTATGTAAGTGTGCGTTGTTTATTAAGATGCTATGCAAGGATATGATAAAACATGACCTTTGTCATAATCCATTAAACCTTCCACAATCCCAAGTCTAGTTTAAGGAAATCTTCACATCACGCTCCCCTTCTATGATTCTTGTATGGATTGCTAGTTTTGTAGTGTAATTGAAAAATTGCAGTATAAATGCCACCGATTTGTATTTATTCAGTAAACCTTCAGCTAGAACTTTGAAGCAACTTAAATACAGAAGCAAAAGAAGCCAAAGATCTTACTAGTTTGGGAATCATCCCTTGCCAGATGTGAATGTACCTGACACACACTTGACAAGTCATCTGAACAATTATTAAGTCACTAGCGATGATTCTAAAAGGAAAATCTCCAAACTCTTTGGCCTGTGCATTTCATGCCTTTGTCCTTGGTTTTGTTTGGGAGTGAGATTTGAGAATCCACTGGGGCTGAGAATCAAGGCATCTCATATCGGGTCATCAGGAGGGAAAAGTAAGGCAGACGATTAATTCAGTTTTCATAATCAGTGATTTAAACAGAACAGTCTGTCATTTTTTTTTAAATGAGGGGTTCTAGCAATTTATTAGGCAGAAGAAATATAAATGGCCAACTAAGAGAAATGGATGAGAGGAGGACTTTATCCTTGCATTTATCTTATTTGAAGTTCATGACAATTGGTAATGTTTATTGAACACCAACTATGCAGTCGGGGATTTATATGCAGTTTAACCTTCATGACACTGGTTTTCTTATTCCACAAATGGAGAGACTGAGCTTCTGCAACTTGACATGACTAACTCCAATCTAGGGCTGTCTGGATCCAAACTACTGCTTTCCTCCCATGCTGGACAGACAGGACTGGTTAGAGGTAAATGAGGATAAAGGGGTACCTTTCATAACCTCTGGTTATGATCTAAGATGTGTCTGAACCACATATTTACCCCACGGCAAACAATTTTTCCAAACTCCACCATGGAGGCCTACCATTTCTGAGTCTTGCCCGCAACGAATGCTATCTCCTCATTCACTGCATTCTTGAGCTTATGAAGGGACTTCTCCAGATGTTTCCCCAATCAGAAGGTGTGAAAAAGTCCAACTGCGTGTGAGGCATTCAAGGAATCTGCCAGGTTGCAGGAGGAATTGAAGAGTTTATCCGCCAAAGAGACAGAGCGGTTGACGAGATTCTTTTCCTTTTTAAAAAAGTTTATTTATTTACTTAAGTTATCTCTGCACAGGACTTGGGGCTTGAGCTCACCATCCTGAGATTGAGAGGCATGTGCTCCTCTGACTGAGCCAGCCTGGTGGCCCTCTGAGGTGAATTCTTAACTGAGATGAGAACGATTTCGTCTGTAGTAAGTCAAAAAAACAAAAACCGAAAGCAAACAAAAAAAATCAAAACACCTCTAAATTTCTCTCTGGCGAAAAAAGTACTTTCACATAGAAATTGAACAGCTGCTGTTGTAATCATTATTACCACCATTGTGATTATTATGTTTACTTATTAAAAGTACCCTCAATAAGGCCTTGTATAAGAGCCCCCCTTGTGAGAAGGGATTGGGAAGGCTGAATTGTCATTTATTTTCCAATTTGCCACATGCATAGCAGTTTCTACCACAAGAGGCCTCCCAGCACTAAATTCTTATTCTTAAGAGAATGTCTTGGCCTGTGCTCATCTCTCTCTGATACACTAGCTCAAATAATACCGCACTTGGGCCTGAAATTCCAGGATTAGTGGTTCAATCCACCACAGGAAGTGTTCCTCCTCCTACAGTCTTTCTTGAAAATGATAGTTTTTCCACCTTACATTCAACCTCAAATTTCTTTGGATGAACTTCTGTATCAGCACATATTTTTTTTTAAGGATTTATTTATTTATTAGAGAGAGAGAGAGAGAGAGAAAATGGGGGGAGGAGCAGAGGGAGAGAGAGAGAGAGAATCTCTAGCAGACTCCTCGCTGAGTTTGGAGCCCAACATGGGCTCGATCTCATGACGCTGAGATCGTGACCTGAGCTGAAATCAAGAGGCAGATGCTGACTGAGCCCCCCAGGCGCCCCTCAGCACATATTCTTTGTCTTTCTATCAGGTATTTACAGTTTTTGCTTTAAAATCGTAGTGATTTTATTCTTAAGTCTTATCTCTCCTAAACATCAGCTATTTCACAGCAGAAAAACCACTGGACTTCTTTTCCTTTGTAGCCATAATCTTGAACGGGCATAAAGCCAAAACAGATTTCCTTCCCTAGCCCTGGGGGCCTTTATTCATCACATATTTACCAAGCACTTTGCTGGATGGAGCGTACAGTGGTGTCTCTTCTTTCATGTGGTTTTCTCCCGTAAACAAGTGAATAAGGGATGAGATGAGAAAATCTCATCCAATATCAAGATAGTGGAATATAATAGAAAACCAGCAATACAAGGACCCCGAGTCAAGAGAACCCCAAGCTGAGGGATCAGCAGGCACAAAGCCCTAATATGATAGCCAAGGTGCCATGTCCTTTACCCACAGTGGGGGATGCAAAAGCCCAGGAGTAGGAGACTTAGTGAATGAAGTTCTCCTTTATAGGGAAAAATAGAAGTCGGGGGGGAACCAGGATTAGAGGTATTGGGTCTTTAATAAAAAGTCCTAGGTATTTTATATTCACTAGGTATTTTATATTCGCTAAAATGATATAGCATACCACACATCAGAAGAGAAGATCAATGAGGTTTATTTATTTAAATCGGTAATAATTCTTATCCCTCGAGTAATTTCTAATAGTCTTTAGGCAAATTTCCCCAATGTGGAGGTAAATAACAAAACTGAGTAAGAAGAAGCGTGGGCAACAATATCTCAAGTGTTCTTTGAGAATAGATGCCATATTATGAAGTCTGAGGTCTAAGGAGTTAAACTCACATCGCCTCCTCTGGTATGAAATTCAGGGTAAGTCCCCTGCCTCTAAACCCAGAGAGCGGGATGAATAATGAACTGCATACATGCCCATCATCAATGCCTCAGGCTCAAATGAACATTCGAGAATTAAATGATTCTGCCTAAAGCCAGGGATTTGAAGGGGAAATCCTACTTCACAACAATATCCTTTCCCATTTTCAAATAGTCTTATAAATCTTCTCAAAAATGTCCCCATCCTTAGTTTGTAACTTAAGGCATTCCCTGATATGCCTCCAATCTTCCCATCTGAGTAATAACTGCCCTCTTTATCCTCCAAAGTTCAGAGTATTAGAGGAATAGACCCATGAATCAAACTGATGATGGCGAGACATGAGCTTTCTATTTGCTAAGCTTCTTGCATCTATAATCACAACGAGAATTCCAAAAATCTGACTTTGTGACAGTCCTCTCAAGAATGAATTTGGGTCTACTGAGCAAAATGCTTTCCCAGAGTTGATGCCTTATTTCCAGTGTATCCTCCTGCATAGGGACCTATGGGTTTCCACCCTTGGTTTCAAAAGCAGTTCTTGGCCATGACGATGTGTTCTTTCCACATGGATCTGGGACAAGTTGTGCATGCTCAGATCTTCTTCCCACTTTCATTAGTCAGAATAGTCACCCCTCCTTCCTGGGCAGTCAGGAAACAGACAGAGACAGAAGGACAGACAGAGAGACACGGAGAGAGAAGAGAGCACGCACAGATATGCTATTTTTGCAGACTTTTTTTATGGGAGTAGTGATGGAATATATCTAGGGGATTCTTCTTAACAGCCAACGTTTTGATCTCTTCATCCACTGGGCAAACAATGGTGTATGTTCTACTAAAGCAATTTTTCTCCAATCCTCCTTAGACTATACCTCCTGGTGGGCAAGTTAGTTTTCACCCAGAGAGGATACTGAAATGGTTCACAACAGCACATTTATGGAGTCAACTTGGAAGCCACACTGTACCCTGAGTTGAAAGACTGCTTCCTAGCCTATTTCCCTTTTCAATTCATGCCACAGCTCTTCTGTCCAATACAGCTCAAGAGCTGTCCATCGGGATGACAGCACAAACCGTCACAAATAATACAGTAGTAATGGAATGAAAATGTCCCCACTTTGAATACTAGAACCTCCTTCTTCGTATACAGTAGTAATGGAATGAAAATGTCCCCACTTTGAATACTAGAACCTCCTTCTTCGTATTAAATCCTGAGGGTAACATAAAAGGCTTCAAATTAAATCCCCTTGCCATTTTAAGTTAAAGTCTGAAGAAATTAAAGTCCAAATCTTTCTCCCCAGTGTCTAATTCTGTTTAGTCTCTGCCAGCGGCGTCTTACCTAGATGCTGAGGTATAAGTGGAATGCTTTTAACAGCTGGCCCCTGGTGATCTCTCATTGGATTGGTGATCCCTGAAATTGAAGTAATTCAAAACTGAGTCTCACACTGTACAGAGGCTATTTGAAGAGTCCCCAAATTAGCAGGACATATTTATGATCGCAGTAGGGAGGGCCATCAGAGATACTCCTGTCATTTTTACAAAGTGGCCCTGTCACAGGTTGGCATTCATGGAAAGTAGATTCTGAAATAGTGTGTAGTATGTAGGATGTGTAGTAATGAGTTCCCAAGGGACTTAAACTTGTGAAAGGGAGGGCAAGGAAGCGAGTAGGTAAAGGGAGGAAACCGGTGACATAGACCCCAGGCAGCATTGGCCAACCTCTACAGGGAGCTAGAAGGATTCGGAATTGTCCTGAGTTTGAGGCCAAGGTGCCAGGACTTTATCCTGCCTCACTGGCTCGGCACTGAATGTGGGCTGTCCGGACAAGGATGTGACCTGGGACCAGGTGGCTTTCTGCATCTGAGACAATCCCTGGGGGCACTGGCCACTGAAGGGAAGGCTGTCTCCACACCAACGGTCTTCCCAGCAGGTGAACAAGTCTGTTGTTCTAAGGGGCCATCATGCCCACCGCACTTTCCAGTGTTACACCTTGCTCTAGTCTCCCCATTCCCCGTGTCGCCTACCCAAATCTTCTAAGCGTCCAAGCTCCACTGAATCCAGTACTTCTCCAGGGCTGAGTGATGCCTCCATTTGGTAGTGGAACTACCATTTCCGGGCCTTTGAGGAGGCAGTTTAGCCCCCTTCCAAAGGTCTGCCATCACTGCTTCTTGCTATGGAGTGAATTTCCTTGGTCTCTGAACTCTGTCCCCCAGAGGCCACTTCCTTGTCTTCCCCATGTTTGCTTCTGCTGCAGAATCCCTTTCAGCAAATTCCTGAGGCTAAGCTGCCATTGATGATTCTACAACGTAAGGCCCTAGGGGCCTTGCAAGGACCTAGACCTCTGCCACAGGCCCTTCTCAGGAATCCTTCTATTTTTAGAACAAAATGTCTAGTCCTTAAGTGGTATATTCACTTTGAAGAACTATCTAGCAGTATCCACTAAAACAACCTAAATCTACCTCTTGGCCCAGAAATTCCACTGTTAGGTGTGTGCCCACAGAAATGCAAACATATACTCACCAAGAGAAACATGCACAAGAATGTCCAGAGCAGCCCTATGATAATAGCTCCAGATTAGAAACAATCTCAGTGGTCATTAACAATAATAAATACAGTGAAGAATCCTCCTATAGTGGAGTTCCGTGCAAACTATTGCTATATATACAAAACACAGAAGCTTCTCACAAACCTAATTGGGTCAAATAAGACACAAAAGGGTACACATTGTATTATTTTATTTGTATAATACTCAACATCAGACAGAAGGGAGACAGAGACTATGCTGCTCAGAGACAGGGTAGGGTTACTCCTGAGGGGGCAGCAATCTGAAGACATAAGGGTAGTTTCTGAGGCTGGTTATAGAGTTGTGCACAGTTGGTGAAAATTCAGTGTATGCGTGCTTGTGATTTGTGCACTTTTCTGTATATTGCTCCTAAATGAAAATTTACTAAAACATAAAAATCAATACAAAATTTATTTCTAGACCTTGAATCATTAGTTTCCAGCTCAATAACAGCAGTGAGGGCAGCTAGGTGAGCTAGGTGGTTCAGTTGGTTAAGTGTCTGACTTGATTTTGGCTCAGGTTATGATCTTAGTGCCATAAGATCAAGCCCTGCGTTGGGCTCCATGCTCAGCAGGGATTCTGTTTGAAATTCTCTCTCTCCCACTGCCCCTCCCCCTGCTTATCCATGTGGGCTCCCTCTTTCTAAAATAAATAAATCAATCTTAAAAAGAAAATAACAGCAGAAACATTTCTTTCTGTCTCCTTATATTTTTCAAACATGGTATACATCCCTGATGGAATTGACTTTCCCCATATTATTCCCCCTTATCTTTTGGGATGGCTCATCTAAGTTTTTAGCATTTTAACGTATTATAAAGTTGTTTCCTTCTTGCCCACCAAGCTATTCCTTTTTTCAGAATCTGAAACTGTTTTTTACTTTTATTTATTTATTTATTTTTATTTTTTTAAAGATTTTATTTATTTATTTGACAGAGAGGAGAGAGATCACAAGTAGGCAGAGAGGCAGGCAGAGAGAAGGGGAAGCAGGCTCCCCGCTGAGCAGAGAATCTGATGCAGGGCTCAATCCCAGGACCCTGAGATCATGACCTGAGCAGAAGGCAGAGGCTTTAACCCACTGAGCCACCCAGGCGCCCCTGTTTTTTACTTTTAATCGTGCTTTTATGTGTTTTTTTCTAACATACTCTTTATTGGAGATTTTTTTTCTTGGGGACCAACTGTTGTTAGAGATTTGAAGACATCGAGAATTAGCCAGCCAAATGAATGCATCCATTGCTCAACAAAATCTTGTGTTCCTTCATTTCCTTGAATAAAAAAATCCCACCCAGAAGTCTCCATTCAACTAACTTCCAAGCTAGACATAGGCTTGTTCTGTCACTATCTTGTCTTGCTTCCTTTCATAGCTCTCATCTTTCTTGTGCTTTCTCTTAGATTGATCATATTCCCCTGGTTTGCCCATGACAATCCTGAAACCAAGACCTCCTATTGGTCCGGTAAAATTATTTGTGGTGGGTTGAATAGTGGCCCCCCCAAAAGAGATATATTCCTGGGAACTCTCATAATGTGATCTTATTTGGAATAAAGGTATTGGCAGATGTAAGTGAGGTAAGACTCTCAAGATGAGACCTACCTGGATAGAATGGGATGAGCCCTAAATTCACTGATGATGTCCTTATAAAAAAGAAAAAAAAAGGAGAAGACACAGAGAAGAAGGTCATATGAAGAACCAGACAGACATTGAAGTGATGTAGCTACAAGTCAAGGAACACCAAGAATTGCTGGGAACTACCAGAAGGTAGGAGGAGGAAAGGAAGTATCCTCTCCAAAGATTTCACAAAGACTTCTAGCCTCCAGAATTGTCAGAGAATAAATTTCTTTTGTTTTGAGACATTATATTTGTGGTCATTTGTTGTGGAAGCCCTCGGAACCTAACAAGTTAATAGTTCCCTTTTAAGTATCAATAGGTGCCTGGGTTTGGATGATAAATTACATGATCACCCTTGTTCACTAGGGGTCCTCATTCTGTGTGTTTTCCTCAGGCATCAAATACATAATCAATCCCCCCAAAATAACTCTGGCATATTAAAACTTACCCACTCACCTAGGAGGTAATTTTTGTCGGTCTTCACAGGGTATGCTTCTCAGATCAGCCCCCGTTTTCTGTAGCTACTTGGTTCTACTAGCCCATGTGCCCATGAGGGCACAACTTCCCAGAAGCTTGTTTAAAAGATGCTCTCTCTGTGGCTTTCAAAGGATAACTCTCTGCTTTTCCTTAGATCTCAAATTCTTGAGGGGGAGGAATTATATTTATTCTGAGACTTTGCCTCTCTTTCTCCGAAGATGTTCTTGACATTCTCCCAGTTGCCTTTCTCAGAGAAGCATCTCAAGATTAAAGCCCTTCTCCATGTCTTGGGCCAAACTTCTCCGATTAACTTAACCTGTCCAGAAGTTTCTCTTACTCTGCTTCTGTTCCTATTTCCAAAGACTGATCATTCTGTGCACAAGCTTACTTTAATGCATTTTAGCTCATTGTACTTGTGATAAGCCTTCCAAATTTCCTTCCATTTCAGTTGAAATGTAAGTTACATTTCAGTAGATTAATGGATTACAGGCCATTTCTTAGACTGCCTCATTTTATTACATTCCCATCTCTGTCTGGTTGAAGCCACAGTCTGTAGCTCTAAAATATTAAAAAGACTACCATGAAATCATGTGATGTAGATGACTCCAAGAACCTGGAGCGGGGGCGGGGGAGAACTCAGCGAGCTCACAATCTAAAACAAGGTGAAGAGAACTGGGGGCAGCCAAGCTAATGGTGCCTAAATGTGCCCAACAGAACAGTTCTAAGGTTAAATAATGTTTTGGTTTATAGCTCTGGCTATGAACCAACACAAATAAGATGAAACTATTTCACCTACTAAAAGATCTAAAAAATGTGGGAACAGATGCTCTGCCTTTTGTGATGTAAGTTTCACCTTAAACTAAAAAGTCTTTGCTTTTATCCTCGAAATAGGACCATTGACTAGTCCTTGGTCTTCTCTCTCTCTCTCCTCTGTGTCTGCTTTCTCCTCACTTCTTTAGAAATCTCATTCAGTCTCATGGCTTGATGTCCCATGAATATACTGTTGACTCCCCAATTTTTATTTCGTTCTCCAATCTTTTACTTAAACTCTAGAATCATATGTTCAACTACACTCAACACCTCAACGGAGATGCCTAATCAACTTTTCAAACTCGACACATTCAAAACTAAACTTTAGATCTTCCTCTCTAAACCTAGGCTACTCCATTAAATGGCAAGTCTCTTCTAGTTTCCCAGGATGAAAATCTTAGAGTCATCCTTAATTCTCTCACCCTTACCTATACCCTAGGGGTGAGGAAATCCTGTTGACTTTCATTTAAAACATCCCCAAACTGACTACCCTTTACTACCTCCAATTTCATGATATTGGTCCAAGTGACTGTCATGTCTCATCTGTAAAAAAATGTAGCAGCCTTCTAGCTGGGGCCCTAACTTCCACCTTTGCCCCTGTATTCTGTTCTTTCACAGAAGACAAAGTGTTTACAAACATAATTCAGTTTAGGAAGTCCTTGGATGATTTCCCAGCTCACTCAGGCCCCTCTGCACAATGCTAGCAATTTCCCACATTGTTCTTCCTCCTTCATACTTCCCTGACCTCTCTACTACTCTTCTCTTGGCTTACTTACCCCCGCCTCACTGGCCTCATTGTCATACCCCCACAAGCCTCCCCCCCCACTTTTTTAAAGCTGTTCTCTCTGCCTGCAGTGCTTTTGTACCTCACTTTCCTCAGAGCTGCCTTCTACCATCTCCTTCCAGGCTTTTCTCTATTAGAAGTTTTCATTTTGGCCTAGGTTGACCACATCATTTTATCTTGGAATCCCTCCTCCGACCTCTGGAATTTCTAATCTTCCTTTTCTTCTTTTATCTCTTGCTCACTGTATTCCAAAAGTTTAGAGCAGTGCCTGGTACTTAGTGAGTCCTTATGAAATATTTGTTTATCTGAATGAATGAACGAATGAATGTTGATATAATCCCTGCTAGAGCCAATGTGCACCCATAAAAACCATTCAGGATAATATGTAGAGGCCCCTATAGCCCATGCCTTTTCAAAAATAGCTGCCTAATCACTGTAGGACCTGCTCCAAGCAGAGGCTTGCATTTATGAAACAGTGAAGCTTAAAACCTAATTTTCCTGCCCTGATTGATCCAATAACCTTCATGTCTCCCTGGATTGCATGGATTCTTTCAGTCTCTGAGTATCAATGCTTACAGCTATCTATCCAGATTCCCAGTTGATTCATTAATTGGAAATTTAATGAAACAATAAATAACATTCACTCTTGCCTTTCTGAGTTCAGAAATAAGGACTTTCTGAGTTCAGAAATAAGGACTGAATTAATTAGGTGGACATCAAAATACCAACTTTATTTATGGTAAAGGAGAAAGCAACTCAGGTCTGTGACTACAGTCAGTTTCCCGGTGCATCCCCCATCCTTTTGATCTTGTTTGTTAATAAAGTAGGTTTGTTTAAGACTTCCAAGTACTGAATCCTGAGAAAAGAGGCTTTATGCCTTGGTGCATGGGGAGGGAGATTGGTTTGAAATAAAGATAAATTTTAACTATTGCTAGCTTTCACTATGGGGACAATTGTAGGTGAAGAATGAGTCTTTCAGAATTTAAGTTTCCATAGTGTCCTTGGTGACGTGAGCCAGCATATTCCATCAAATAAGAGCATCATACGAAGTCTCTCTGGTCTTGATTCCCTCATTTGTCTACTTTTATATGGCTTCCAAAAGGGAGAAGAGGAAAGATAAAACTCCTGACATCCACTAACTAATTATTTTCTCCTCCTTCTCCTCATCCATCTTTCTCTCCTTCTTCTCTTCCACCTTTTTTCTTCTCCTTTCTGATGTCAGTATTTTTCTTCTATGACCTAAGGAAAAGGGAACTGTAACTCTTGACTACCTGAATTTGCCTTTTTCTCCCTTTCTTTTTGTTCCCTTCCCTTCCCTTCTCTCTCCTCCCCTTTCCTCCCTTTCCTTCCTCTCCCCTCTTTTGCTGTTCTCCGTGCTCTCTCTGCTTGGATTTTTGGGTAGCTTTAATTTATTCCACACTCCATGAGCCCAGATGTTTTCAAGTTTCTGCAAAGAATTGTGTTTTCTTGTTTCCCATCATTTTTCCTAGGATGATAAGTTCTAAAATTCTTAAGCCAATGAATCACCAACTCATATAAATAAAGACCAGGGAAAGCACACCATGACTGAGGTATTTTAATAGCTATGGTAATCCCAACAGCAAATGCTTTCTGTCACCTTCTCTGTAGCTGACTGCTGTTTCAAGATACCATTGGTCCATGAAATCATTTAAGATTCAGTTCCAAAGCACAAGCACAGTTGATATTTCTAGACATGTTTCTGATATAAAAACATTCAGGGCTTTTCATTTAAACATTTATGAAAGATTCCAAACATGCTAGCATTTTTATGGTATCAGCAGTGATATTTATAAAGTTACCAATATTCACAGATTGAGGAAATGTTTATCATAAAATGTAAAGCACACTATGGAATATCTATAAGGCTAAGCATCAGATAGCAAGAGACATAACTCTCCCCCTTTCTTCTACCTGATCCTCATTTAACCCTTTTAAACCATTTAAACTCCCCGCTCCCATTAAACTTTTAGCCCATTTAAACCCCTCTCCCATTATAGGCTTAAAATTATGCATTGACCCACTCCTTTCATCACTGACCCCTATAAACCTATGGAACAGGGCTGATAAATTCAAATACCTACAGAAGTCAGTAAGGTAATGTAAATGAGAGAGATGTTTGAATACAAGAAAACCAGAACAAAACCGATGATAAATAGTAAATTCCTACAGTATTAGAGATATAACAGGGAGTGGTAGAGATTGTGGTATATTAGAACCCATATACCCTGTCTAAAGAGAATAGATACTCTGTACATTGTTGCCTGGTGAGAATATAGCCATGCATTGCCAGATCTTCCCAAGTTTCTGGAGAAGCTGGATACTGATATGGAATATTCTATTACCCCAAATGCTAGCAACTTACTCTAAATTCTTAACAGCACTGGGTGGAACAAAGATCATCTGAAGAGTAGAATTGGCTCAAAAAAGCTGCAGTTTTGTTATGGAGTAATTGAAACCCAACATCTCTGACAACTTTATTGCTTTGTCATAGACTCCAAAGTCATCAATTAGCTAATGAAGGAGAAGTAAAAATATGAAAGAAATAAGATTTAATGGGAACCTGGTATGGTATAGGTGGAACGCAAATTACTTCAATACCATTTAGCAAATATTGATTGAGTACCTACTTCACACCAGACACTAAGTAAAATGTTTGGGATATATACCACTGAACAAAACAGACAAAATCTCTAACCTCATTGAGTTCATTCTAACTGAAGTTCTCTTACTGAATATCAACTTCAATCCTGGAAGGGAGAAGTATTATTAACATCAATTTTTAGATCAGCCAAAAAATGATGGAAAACAGGTTTAAATTCAATTTTGTAGAACTTCAAATTCTCATTTGTTCCCACTGTGCCATATTCTATGCTAGTTCCCAGGAGAAGGGGAATGAGGAAATAGGGAGATAGTCTTTTGATGTGTATTAAGGGAGTGTGGTCTCACTGAGTTACAAATTATAGTGGCCCCTTGAACAATGTGGGGGTTAGGGGCAATGACCTCCCCATTCCCCCACCCCTTATGAAGTCAAAACCTCATATAAATTTTCACTCTCCCAAAACTTAACTACTGAAAAACTAACAGTCTACTATTGATTGGAAGTCTTCCTGATAACATAAGCAATTGATTAACACATATTTTGCATGTTATATATATTATATACTGTATTCTTATAATAAGATAAGCTAGAAAAAATAAACTTTTATTGAGAAAATCATAGGAAGAGAAAACACCCTTATAGTCCTGTACTGTATTAATTGAAAAGTCCACGTGCAAGTGCACCCATGCAGTTCAAATCCATGTTGTTCAAGGTCAACTGTACAACTCAAGATGGTAGTATCAGTATCAATATCAGCACACATTTATTATCCTATTCTTGGCAAAGCATTGTGCTAAGTATTTTTCATATATTAAATTTTACTGCAATGGTATTCTTAGGTAAAGGCTATTCCTCGTTTTAGAGATAAGGTAACTGAGGCTTAAAAAGAGTAAAAAAATCTACTCAGGATCACACAGATAACCAATGGTAGAAATCCAATTCAAGCTCAGATCCGTCCTGATCCAAAGCTTGTGCTTGAAAGGCCAGTTCTACTCTGAGTCCCGTGATCAGTCCTTTTGTGATTAACAGACATTGCAGTGAAAGTTTAAACACTAGAGAGCAAGTTTGATAATGCTCGCTGTATCAATACCCATTGGCAGGAAAGCCCATGGCAAGGGTCCTTTCCTAAGGAGTGTGGTCAGAGATTTGAACTCAGCCCTACTAAGCATGGAAAGCATAATAACAGGAAAACAAAACCCTTCTTCCCTCTGCACCAAGGCCTTAGCAGATCTGGCTGTTGTCCATCCTTGTGAATTCTCTTTGAATTGAGAAGAGAACTGAATTGAGAATTGAGAACTGAAAGAGCTGGCTGTCTCAGGAAACTCAGTAGGTCACATAAACAACAAAATAATAAGTCCACTAAGCCAATGTAAATGGGAGAAGTCATGATGCAGACTATTCACATTAAAGACACCTGTCCTTTGCATAATATATACACAGGTAATAATTACTAACAAATAATTTCCTTCTATAATTTGAGTAAAGCTGGGAAAATATTTGGGCTGTTTATACATAAATGCCATATCCTTTTCTAGTATTTATGAATAAGTGTTGAGTTTTATAGATTATAGAGTAAACTCTATCCTCTCTCACAAAACTGTTTCTAGTTTTCTGTTTTTCCCTTAAGGTCAGTTGACCTAGTCACCCAAGCTAGAAATTTGAGTTATTTTAATTTTCTTTCTACTTTATCCCATATATATTATCTCATATATTATATACTGTATTCTTATATCATATTTTATATATACATATATAAAATATATAGGCACCTCTGAGATTCTCAGAATCTCTTGTTCTTCATTTTTTCTGTCTTTCTCATAGATTAGTCTTATAATCAACTGCTTGAACAATTATGATAGCCTCCATTCTGGTTTTCCTGCTTTCACGTTTTTCTTTTTTCTTTTCTTTTCTTTTCTTTTCTTTTCTTTTCTTTTCTTTTCTTTTCTTTTCTTTTCTTTTCTTTTCTTTTCCTTTCCTTTCCTTTCCTTTCCTTTCCTTTCCTTTTCCTTTCCTTTCTTTTCTTTCTTTTTTAAAGATTTTATTTATTTATTTGAAAGAGAGACACAGCGAGAGAGGAAACACAAGCAGAGAGAGTGGGAGAGGAAGAAGCAGGCTTCCCACTGAGCAGGGCTCCATCCCTGGACCCTGGAATCATGACCTGAGCCGAAAGGAGACGCTTAATGACTGAGCCACCCAGTCAGTCCTGCTTTCACTTTTTTCAACATTGCTGGTTTTAAGACATCTTAGAATATGATTATTCTGTTCTGTCAGGACCCTCCAAGAGTACCTTATGGTCTATAGAATAAAGTTCAAACTCCTTTGCTATGTATAATTTTTAAGTTCATTTATTCATTCTAACTTTTATTAAGCTTCTACTTTTTACTCCCTAGAGGAAAAATTATAATAAACAAGGATAATTACTTACCATTGATGGAAACTACTTAGAGTTTAGTGGAGGAGTTGTATATGTAAAGACAGATACAATAAGTACAATAGATGTTAGTTAGAGGTTTGTTTGAGATGGTATAAAGGTTTAATGAGGGAGTGGTTAATTAATTCCTATAGGGTATAAATGCTGGTGGATTTAGTTGCATCTGTTCTGTACTTTTCCATAATCCTACAACATGGTTTTAGTCATAGAAGTTGTGATATAGATTAAACCAATTAGAGTTTTCCTTGCCCCTGGTCTCAGCCAATGGTTTAGGGATGGACTTGTGAATTTGGCTGGTGAAATAAAAATGAATGTTGGGACTTTTCAGGAAACTGTGGGTCAAGGATGCTCTATTGCTTTCTGGACAAAAAACCTGATAACCCAGGACTCCCTGGCAGCTGGAAGAAGATAGGAACCAAGGTCAGGAAAAAGGTCAGCCATCACTATGAAAAAGAGCAAAAAGACTATAGGAAACGTATCTTTGAAGATGCTGTTGAGCTGAGGGATCAAGTATTAAACTCTACCCTAATTCTGAACTTTTTAGTTAGATAAGCCTCTTTATTATTTAACCAAGATTATGTAATTTCACTCCCAATTCTTTTTTTTTTTTTTAAGATTTTATTTATTTGACAGAGAGAAACACAACGAGAGAGGGAACACAAGCAGAGGGAATGGTAGCGGGAGAAGCAGGTTTCCTGCCAAGCAGGGAGCAGGATGCGGGGCTCAGTCCTGGACCTGAGCTGAAGGCAGATGCTTAACGACTGAGCCACCCAGGCACCCCTCACTCCCAATTCTTAATCCCTTTTCTCTTGGAAACTGTTGGAAAACTTACTTCTGCAGTTAAAAGAGGGCCCCATATCTGGGCTAGATTCCTCCTTGAGAGGCCTACTTTAGTCTCGTCACCTACGTTCTTACGTGTTGAAATGTCTGCTTTTCATTTTAGGATTCTTATTATTATGACCAATCTCTCTCTCTTTTCTCTTTCTGTCCTTTTCTCTCTTTTCTCCCTTTAAGCACATGCTCTTTCAAATGGATTGTGCTGTTTGTGTCTCCTCAAAATGAATTCCTCACAATTTATCTTTGGAAAACCACCGCCTCCCTTGTTCTCAGTCTATATAACATAAGTTTCTATGACCTTAGCCTATGGCTCTAGGAGATAGCACAAGACCTATGCTTGGTTAATGAGCTCACTGTATTTCTCTGGTTACCAATATTAGGTTAGCAGATCTGTGGCCAAGTCTGGTCAATCTAAATGAATGCATACCCTCTTGCTGTATCAGTAAGGGCCCAATCAGGAGACAGATATACATAATAATTTGAACAGGAAGACTCACTATAAGGGATTTTTAATGACTTACAAAGAATTAACTAAAAAAGGATAAAAGAGAAATCTAAAGAATATCCTAGGGCTGAGGGAAGGTATCTAAGGAAGAAACAAACTTGGTCGGTGGGAAGTTCTCATCAAGGCCAGGATTCAGGCCCCACTGGAGAAGATGTGATTGTAGACACTGGGTGGTGGAAAGATTCCTTAGGTTGCTCAGACAAGAGCTGCCTCAGAGTTGGTGGGCCATCACCAGTAAGCAGAGAACCACCATTTGGGAGTGCCATGAAATTCACCAAGAAGCTGCCTATATAAGAGTTGCTATGGAACTTGCTGGAAATTAAGCTGATGTAGACTGGCGGTGGGGTTTTAGAGTCCAATGGAGACACTAGGAAGCTGTCACCAGGAAGCTGATAGTAGAATAGTAAGTAAGGCACCTATAGAACTCACTCTGAGGAAGCCTGCTCTGATATTTCCAGAGCTTGTCCGGAAGCTGCCCAAAGAAATTTGTTCTATGGATCTCACTGCTGGGAAGCCACCTAAGGAGGTGGGCTTTACCAAGTGTCCACAACACAATAGCAACAAGAAAAAAAACAAGCATGCTGGAATCAGGAAGAGAAACCCTTTGCTTTTCCAGGGTCCCTCTAGCACCTTCTACTAACAAATCTCAACATCATTCTAGCTGGAAAGGGAAACATGTTCTGATCATCACAAGAAAGGCAATGAAGGTCAGATTTGTAGGTGAGAGGCAACAAATTGCTCACTGGCACATTCTGGGTTTTTTATTTTAATAGTGAAAAAGAGATGCTCCCCAGTGTCTACTGATGAATGCTCAGAGCAAAATGGTGGTGATTTTGCCACCAGGAGGCAAAAGTTCACCTTGGAATAAACCCAGCACAGAAATAAACAAAGCTGAGATATGAAGAGAGGCAGGTTGGTTACAACATTTTTTGGGTGCCTGGATCCATCCATGTCTTCAATCTACAGTGAGGGGGGATCAAAATATGTGCCCCCAAAATATGTCATCTTGTTTGTAGATTATTTTGAGCTGAAGGCCATCAAGACCTAGTAGACTCAAGAAAAACTTTTACCTTCTCCTTTAACTACCTGAAAGAATTTAGACAGAAGGCCTGGCCCAAAAAGAAAGCTATTACCAAAAATAACTTTTTATCTGAAAGACCTATCTGTATAGAAGGGCATAATTACCCTTCTAATTACCAAACATTTGGTAATACCAAACATTTGCTCTTCTTACCATCCTGTGAATTACCCTCCTCCTCTTTGAAGCCCCAGGCTTCTATCTTATTCCTTACCTCAAGAGGGCATGTGAGCCTTGATTGACCTATTTGTAATGGGGTCTCATATTCTTATGGGACTCCCACAGGGGCATAATTAAGTTTGTTCTTTCTGTTAATCTATTTTATGTCAGTTTAATTAATAGACCGGCCAAAGTAACCTGAGATAGAAGAACAGAAAAGTTTTCCTCCCCTACAACATACACTTGGACTTTTTAGTTATGAAGCCATTAAATTTTTCCCCCTAACTAAACCAGTTTGAGCTGGATTTAAGTGTCTTACAATTTAAAGATTGCTGATCAAATCTTCAATAAATCCTCCAGCATTCAGATCATGTCAGATCTGCACGTATTAATCTGCATCTCATTCCTTGACTCTAGTTACCGAATACATCACCCAGATACTGCAGTGATGTAGGATCTGAAAGCTTCATTAGCGCAGGGAATCTTCTTGTCCTTAAAATAAATGCCACATCTGCACAACACCAAAAAGTTTCCTATGGAACATCTTCAGGCTTCCTGTGTCACGCCTTTTGCAGGTGTATTGAATTATGGTTCAATCATTTTATATGCAGTATCATATTCATTACAACAGAACAAACAAGATTGAAAAGGGTTGAGTGACAGTGACGGGAGCAGAGTTTTTAATGAGAGAAACCAGATTCGAGAGCCTTAGCATTTGTTTTCCAGATTTGGGATAATTCCTGGCTGGATGAAGTTTTAGAGGGAGCTAAGATACTCAACAAAACCCCAAGTATTACCTGCCCTTTTCTGAACTGAATGATTTCAATGTGAAAGGCGAATGAATAGCTGTAATATGGTCCCATAAACTTAAATGGTCGCAATTTAAGAAATTGAATTGGTTTTGATGGGTACTTTTTCCTACTGCTGTTGAAAGGTAATTTGCCTGAAAGTCAAAGACAAGGGGAGAGAATTTTGTTGAACACACGGAGGAATGGTTTCCAGGTGAACCATTAGCTCTGCTCCGTGATCTCAGTGCCCTCAACTGAGGCTGAAGTTGTATCAATAGCAATCACTCATGTAATCTGACAGGGGAGGGATTGCCTGATGGAGAGTATTTCCAAACACACTATAGCCCAGAAACTGCTCTCAAATACCCTGGCACTGTTCCCAGAGATGACAGTCTCTATTATATATATCTTTGTAAGGAAGGATTTCTGCATTTCTTATACTCCACAAATTTAGTCCAAGTTAAAAGGTTTGCAGAACAGAACTTGATGTTGGAAGAGGTAATACAATTGAATTACTCATCTCATTGATCTTAACAATTTTCAACCTTCTTCAGCTTATTCTAGATGACATTTTGGCCTGACATAGGATTTGAAAGTGAAAAGCGAGTATGAAAAGGAGAAAAAAGGAGTGTGACAGAAGTGAAGAAGAGCCATTGGAGAATCTTCATTCAAAGTCGGGAACTGGACAAATGAAGATGATTGGGGAATCAATGTCTTCTTCCTGGATATTTTTCTACTTTTAGAAAGAGAATCAGTATGTGATTCTAAGCTAAATGTTCACCTTGAGAATTCTGAATCAGCAGGATAGATTATTGGGAGTCTTCTTTTGTGAAGGACCATAGACCTTCTAGGACAAAGAATGCATATTCCAAGATTTGAGCCCAGAGCTTTCTAGTGTAAGATTAGTGGTTGCCCCAATCTGTTGGAAAACAAAGTTTACATTTTTTTCAGAGGGCAAAAATTTCTTCCTGAGGAAAGAGTGGTCTAAAAGATACACAACTAACACGTGAAGGATGTGTGAGCTAATGGTTCACATAAGCACGGACCTTAAGGGAACTTGTTCCAATTTCTTGGAAAAAGATGACCTTTAAACTATATCACTGTATCTTTAAAAGAATCAGTTGGCCTTTGGAAGACCCAAGAGAATCATAATCATTGACAAGTTTAGCCACCCTCTGCAAGATCAGGAAATTTCTTCTCACCTTATCTCTAATATCTGAAACTAGGAATAGCTCAACTGTCTATTATTAGATGAAAGGATTAAAAATAAGTTGTGGTATATCTTTCAAATGGAATACTAATAAGCAATAAAAACAAATGAGATAGTGATACATATGGATTAACTTCCAAATAATTATGCCGATATGGATGAACTTTCAATTATATGGCATGAACAATAATATGGATGGACGATATGGATGAACTTCCAAATAATTATGCTGATTATAATTGTAAAAACCATGGAAATGCAAACAAATCTATAGTGACAGAAGCAGTTCAATAATTACGTGAGTATTTGGGGAGATCAAGGAAGGATGGGAAAGAGGAATTACAAAGGGGCTTAAGGAAATTTTGGGTAATGATGTATATGTTCACTGTCCTGATTGTGGCGATTGTTTTACATGGATATATATACCTGTGAAACAGATCCAATTGTACTCTTTACATTTTGTATGCTAATTATGCCTCAGTAAAGCTGTTAGACATACAAACAACTCTGCTCACCCAATGGCCAGAGTAATTAAATTTGTCCTTGAGACCTGGAAAAGACAACCTCCTCCTGACTTCAGGATGCATTTCATGGAGATGGTGAAAACATCAGAGCAGCATGCCATGGGAAAGCTACAGCAGCTTCCAAGGTGGTCAGAACTACTGGTTTTGGCATCATCATGATGAGACCAAGCAAGAGTTTAAAGATAAATCAACTTATCTTTGTTACTGACTCCCAAGTCCTTGGCGATAGCTAAGACTTGAATTGAATCAAGGATAAGGAAAGATTACATGACAAATGCTACAAAGGGCAAATAATGGACTTGGTGTTTACACCCATAAAACTGGGGTGCTATGAAGAGATGGGAGGGCATGAAGATCAATCTCATCGGCCTGCACCAGTACTTCAATTTGTTCTGGTTCTGTTTACAGAGAGCAAGGCCTACCTCTTCCTTTTCATCTTTTTGAGAAGACATTTACCAACCAGGATTATATTGGCCCAGGATAGAAAAAGCAAATGAATGAGAAACACGACTGTTTTCATGCCCTGCCATGCAGAGAAGAAACAAGACTTCTCTGTGCCTCAAGAGTACTGAACTTAGAGTGAATGGATAAAAATTATTGGGTATAATATACCGAATATAAATATAGCACTTGATATAATATGAAGAAGTTATTAAAAATAGTGGGTAATATTTTAAAAATGAAATGGGCTGCTTTGTGAGACAGTAATCTCCTTGTCAGCAAGAGCATTGGATCAGAAACTAATTACAGATATTGTTTCTACACTGTGTGTTCCCTTAGCTAAATTGCGTGTGATTTAATTGATTAATTCAGGAACACAATCTTTATTATGCAGGCTACTATTAGTTATAATATGATAACTGTGTGTGCATAGAAAAAAATATTGCAGGAAGCATAGTAATACATAGATTTTAAGTGGCGGCTTGCTTAATTTGCATTGCATTCTTTTGTTCAATATATGCAATTATAAATTGTGTTACAATTTTGTTTTGTGAAGTTTTGCAATATAATTTGAATTATGTTCATTTTTTTAAACAGTGTTCAGTATAGGTAATATGGAAGAATATATTCAACTATGGATAGTTCCATTAAATTAATTGCCTTCATGACACAGTTTTTTTTTTTTTTTCATGACACAGTTTTTTAAATTAAGATTTCCTATGATTATGAAAATCCTAAGATTTCCTCTAACAACCATAGGTCACAGCCCCTGGAGAAGGACTGATCACACTGGGTAATATTAGATTAGATCCTCTAAGATGATTGTCAATTCTTCAGTCATCTGATTCTAATAATCTCAGAAAGGTTAACTGATGGAGATGGAGTTCGTTCTACTTGGGACATTTCCCCCAATCACACCCCACAATTTTTGCCTGAATTCCTCCTTATTATTTAGGTCTCAGAGCTTCTGGGAGTAAATTTTAGAAGGAAAAGTTCAGTAGTTTGGTTTCAGCCATATTACAATTTTAGATGTTTCTTTGACGCTCAAAGAAAGCTGTGAGTTGGAGGCTGAATCTGGAACAAGGGAAGGGTGAGCACTGTGTGGATGATGTCTATTTCCATGAGATTTAGATAAGATTAGCAGGGAACAAGGTAGATAGAGGAGGGGGAACCACAGCAAGCAGCCAGACCTCTCTGATGTTTAGAGACCCAGTACAGAGGATAGAGATGCAACAGCCAGTGAGGTAGGAGGGAATCAGATTAGCATCATGCCACAAAAGCCTTGGGAATTCCCAAAAGGGGGAAGGACTACAACATCATTTTTGTGCTCTTTTTGTCAAAAATGTATAACTGAATATAGTCATGGAGAAACATCAAACGATCAAATTGAGGGACAGGTCTACAGAACAATAGGTGGCCTGGGGTCTTCAAATATATCACGGCTATGTATGATAAGAAAAAGTGAGAAACTCTTCCAGATTAAAAAGAATAAAGGGACGTCACACATAATCTTGATCTTGGATTGGACCCTGGTATAAAAAATATACATGTGTATGAATATATGTATATATATATATATATTGCTATAAAGGATATTATTGGAACAATTGGCAAAATTTGGGTAATATCTGTAGATTTGATATTATATCAATATTAATTTGATGACTCTAATACAGTTGTATAAGAGAGTGTCTTTGGTTGTTAAAGATAAAGGAACCTAATGTTTGGAACATGTTCTCAAATAATTTAGAAAAAAAATACCATCTCTTGATGAAGATAAGGCTAATGTAAAATTTTAATTTGGGGAAGAATGAGTAGAAGATACATGATAATTACTGTACTATTTTTACAACTTTTTTTTTAGAGAGAGAGTGGGGGTGCAAGTGGGAGGGAGGGGCAGAGGGAGAGGGAGAGAGAAGATCCCAAGCAGACTCTGTGCTGAGTGCAGAGTCTGACTTGGGGCGCCATCCCATGACCCCAAGATTATGAGCTGAAATCAAGAGTCTGACACTTAATCCACTGAGCCACCCAGGCGTCCCTGCAACTTCTTTTTATCTGAAATTATTTCAAACGAAAAATTTCTTTAAAAATTAGAAAACTAGAAGAGAAAATGAAAACACGAGCACATGTCTCTGTCATGTATCAGTTTATAGACTGAGAAATGTGGCCTTTCATGGCCCCTGCCACCTACCATATGTTGTACATATGTCTTTTAACCTCACACGTGACTTTCAATCTTCTTTCTGCTTCAGAAATTCAGAACAAGTTCTCCAGACTCAAGGTGCCTTAGACCATTTTTCCCATAGAAGGATTTCTAATGATCCCAGATACAATTAAGCCCTGATGAAAGAGTACTTCAGTATGGTTTATGGGCCTATTCTGCTTGACATATAAGTCCATTAAAATGACTTTTCTCATGAAGGGATTCTTTGATACATTAGAACAACAATGATATTATTGTCACTCAACCATTTCATTCCAAGAGCCAGAGCTATATATAAGTCATAAGAATGCATTCATAAGAGTTGGAAAACACAGCTTTGTGAGATTGACAAGAAGACGTTTTAGTGTTAGAACAGGCACGCTTTCTGAAGAGCATTTCAGAAATTGGGGTCAAGAAAATGGCAGCTGGGTCTGTAGGATATTCACATCAGCACTTTTTCCCTTTAACATTTGCAGTCTTACAGAGGCCAGAAATTATATCTTTGTTTCCCCCAGATTTTCTTGGCCTCTCAGACATCTGAGTGATTCCTTAGTTGTCACTCACCAACAAAGACTTCACATTTACCAGAGGACTTGAGAGCAAATTCCTTAGGCCTTCAAACCATGGATGATTAGAAAAGCCAGCATTTAGTAATTAAACCATGAAATGAATGTGAACCACAGAATATTTGGAAGGTTATTGCAGAATGTGCCGAGCAGCTGTCGAGCACGAAGGACTTTTCCTCCAAGAGAAGCCCTTCAGTCTTCAAGATGTCCAGGGGACCCCTCTAGTGATGTTGCAGCTTTTCCCTAGCTGGAGATTTTCTAATGCTTCTTAATAGCTAATATAAATCATAAAATTTCATAATGGTAGACAGGCATCCCAGGGTTGGCTTAATATGTATCATCTAGCAATTTGCAGTACGACCTACTGGGTAACTCTGCATAAGTTATTTTGATCAGTTTATGCAGCATAATGATAATGGCTTTTGTAAATTGCTTGTTTTTCCTTTTGTGTGATGGATTTACTGTTTGGGATTCTGAGGGGGCTCAGAGACTCATAACCTTGGAGGAATGTCGAGCCTTCACCCCTCTGTGTTAAAACATGAAAATTCTCATGAATCAAGAAAATGCATTCCGTATTTCCAGAGCTTACACAATCACAGGACACACATCAAAATATCTGTCTGTTGAGAATCTTTACTAGTATCTGTTTCTGTAGTAGCATTTCCTGACAGGGGCCCCATGTTGAATGGGAATTATTATTTTATTTGTGAAGGGTAATTCTTTTTTCAGTTGGATAATGATCAGGCTTTTTTTAGATTGGTGCTCTTCTATCAGCTCAGAAGACTTGCACCAAAATTAAAGAAAAATAAATGAAAATGACAGTACAGTAGCCCCTTTTTTAACTTTACCCAAGGGAAATGAATGAAATGTATTTCATCTTTATTCTACTTTTCTCCAAGTATCAATAAATATTCAGAAAATAGTTCCCGGGTATCATCATGAGCACTTTGATGCAGGTAATCAAGAATAACATGTTTTGCTAAATTTGCCACGCTATGTCTGTTCTTTTTGGTAAGGCAGAGCAGATGGTTGACCAACTGAAAGGAATTTAGAGTTCGTACGATGGGTTCTCACCTCTCTACGTGTGGTCTGAGGGTCAGCAGTATCATCACTGCCTGTGAGCTTGGAAGAAATGCAGACTCTCTGAATTGTGATGCTGGAAATCTTAAGAAGGAAGCTGGGGGCTTACGTCCACATTGAAGTTTGAGAAAATTGGTACAGGTGATAGCATTTTATGAGGAGTTTAAAGGCAAGGAAAGAGGTGAAAAGGAAAAGTGTATTGTTCAGGCACAAGTAATATCTCAATAAATTCTCATGAGGAACTTCTATTACCTTCTTTGCAGAAAGAAGAAAGCTGACACCTGAAGAGGTTAATTATATCACCCAAAGTCATGATTCAATAAATGGCAAAGCAAGAGTCTGATCTCTGGTATTTCTAGTTCCAAAGAATGCCTGGCTCCATTTTGTGACCAAGTGATTTCACCAGTGTTGAGTTTTAGAAAGTTAAATGTGAGTCCACAAGGGGGGTCGAGGCTGCTTCTTGTCTGGAAACTACCCCTTTTGCTCTTGCGAGGACTGAATAAGATGGTTTAAAAATGGGAGAGACTTCTGCCAGGGAGGTTGTAACTTAATTATTAGTCACCGAACCCCAGAGTCTTTGCTGCCCTCTTCTCTCCAGGCTATGCTTATAAAACCAAGTGTCTCCGTGGTCTCTTTCCCCTTTAATACCCAAATATCAGCTATCTGAGTTGTCTTCCTGAGTGACTGTGGAAAGTCTGGTCTTCTACTTTATCCTCCCTGCAAGCATATCTGAAAATGCCAGAGGCTTGTTTATATGTTTGATGATCCCCATGCAGTTTTCGCTTTTCAATTTTACCAGCCTTCTGTTTGAGATCTCCTTCCTCAGTGGTCTCACCCTAACAATGGGCACAGGCATCTCTATTAATTCCCCAAAGGACTGTTAAGACCAATGTTTGGGAACAAGACTAGGAAATGACAATGCAGAAAATATAACTGAATCCTGAACAAATGTTTAGTCTCATTTATTCTCCTCTTCTCTTTCCTTAGTTTCAATGTGTTCTGATTTTTCAGGGGTCAGCCTCACCTCTCTCCATGTAGGTGTTTTGGCTGTTTCTACTCTGCCTCGAAAACAGGCTCCCAGGGGCGCCTGGGTGACTCAGTGGGTTGAGCCTCTGCCTTCAGCCCAGGTCGTGAACTCAGGGTCCTGGGATCAAGCCCCACATCGGGCTCTCTGCTCAGCGGGGAGCCTGCTTATCCCTCTCTCTCTGCCTGCCTCTGCCTTCTTGTGATCTCTCTATCAAATAAATAAATAAAATCTTTAAAAAAAACCAACCAACCAAACAAACAAACAAAAAAACAGGCTCCCAGCTTGCTCCTGGGTCAGTGAGAGGGGAAAAGAGTTCTTATCCCCCCCCCAATTCCAGACTTGTTTTTTTCTTCCCCAGGATTTGTGAAAATGGAAATCTTCATTTCCTTTAGAGGAAATATCAATCTCTATCTGAAGGGTGTAAACTGGCCTCCATGTCTAAATAAGGCAATTGTAGTACTCAACATTTCATTTCCTGTTTGGCTAATTCAGGCTAAAATAACACCATGGAGGTGGATACAAAACCATGAAGATAGATCCCCGCTAGCCCTCTGGCTCTTCATTCCTCTTGATGTGGCTTGGTATCCTAATTAGTAAGAAGCTACTTTTCAAACACACCTATACATTAAGAACAAATAGCTTCCTTACAAAGGGAAGTCTGAAGTCTGAACAACATTTAATATCTTGGGCTGAATTAGGCCTTCCCAAGGACAGCGCATAGATGTTACATCTGGGTAACTCAATGGGTTTAGTAAGTCCATCCTACGCTATCCATTATGACTGACACAAGACATCACTCATAGAACAGTTGTGTTTTTGGAGGGGTATATGTGTGTGTATGTGTGTGAAGAAGTAACCACAAGGTTATAGAAAAAATAAATCCATCCAACTTCTATATTCTTTGACAGCCTGTTGACACAATAAATCACAGAAACTGGCCATATCCAAACACTGATTCATAGCTCTTGCTCGATTTAAAGTTCACTCTATATTAAGGATTGGAGAAGTGGTCTCCAAAGAGGGTACACAGATGCCAAAGACCAATTTTACATCTACCTTGAAAGCAAAAACTTCCTGTAATCTATCAAATGGCACAATAAGCCTCAACAATTTTAATATATTTCTCCCCCATGAGCTACCTTATTATGCCCATGCCCTGTTGTTTGCCTTAGATACAAGATGAAGACTCTGCATTCACACCTCTGAAAATTATTCAGATTATGTTTAGCCACAGAATAGGTTTTTCTGTCCCTATGGAATGGAATCTATTTTTTAAAGATGGAATTTGAAGGAGTAGGGAGAAAGAAAGAAAGGACACTTTATTGAATTTTATGCTTTTGAGGACACACCCTTATGTACCTAGAATCTGTGGGCTTATCCCTTAAAAATGCACGCACAGATAACATTAAGAAAGTAATTTGACCTGATGTAGTCTTTCAAACCTTTCAGAGATGTTCTCCATGAAGACTTTTAATTTAAAATTATTTATTTTAGAGAGTGAGGATATACAATATCTTGGCATCTCTAAGTGGAAGAAAATGTTAATACCTTTAAGACAGCAGAAGATGTGATACCTCTAAAGGGTAATCTCAGCATCATCTTCTTGCTTCAATCTGAGGTAAAAGATGAACTTCTTCTCTTTACCATGATGATTTCCCTGAGGCCAAACAAGTTGTTGACCAGATTTATCCCTGCAGTAGTTAATGTTGGATGCTTGCGGCTCGAATGGCCTTTGAAAGTGGGAAGGGGCTAGAAATCAATGGTTGACTATTGCTAGTTTCCGTGGCTTAGTCTTAAAAATGGAGGCAAGGAGAGTAGCGATTTGAAGGATTTCACTTCTTAGTGACCAGGTATTTCTTTTTCACACGTACACTTAACTCAGTGTGTGATGGTGAGTGACAATCATTCCTGCTCTTTGAACACTTACAAAGTGTTCTATCACTGCATACGTTGGAGGTTCCTTAATGGAGCCTTCCTTGTGACTTATCTTTTCTTCTGGTAAAGGGACAATTTGTGCATTTTCTCCAACCAAAACCTAAGTGGGAGAGGGAGAGAGAGAGAATATCACATAAACGAGTCAACCAGGATTATCAATTTGTGGATTGTGGGAGAGTCTGTGTTTCTCAAAGTAAGGAAGGGAGGGCCAGGCAAGATTAACATAATTTATGTTTTCAACACGCAGGCAAAACAATGGTAGATCTTAGTGCTTTAAGTAGAGTAGATTTCAGAAGGTGCTTCTCTGGGGTGTAGGTGTTCTTGAAGTAAAATTTTAAGAAGAAAGTCGAAGGACACTACACTCTTGATTAAATGTCACTTCATTTCAAACCTTGAAGACTCCAGCAGCACTCTGTCTCTGATATAGAAACACTGTTGTGTAAATTATTGAAATAAAGTCTCAAATGCTAAGTGTCGATGTCGATGCAAAATAATGGCTTGAGTTCATGGAAAACTTGAAAACTTGGCATTCTGGTCCAAGTCTCTAGCCTATCTAACCAGGATTGTTCTTGTTCTCCCCTTGTCCTTCTAGAGTTCATTCTCCACATACACAGCAAGACAACTTTGAAAACAAAATGTGACTCACATTGAACTTAAAACTAGAACTTCACGTTACCCTCAGATAAAATCGAATAGCTCTCTTGGGGCCTGGGTGGCTCTGCTTGAGCTCACCCCAACCTCTCTGGGAACTTCATTTTGTCCCACTTTCTCACTGGCTTATAATGCCCCAGCCCCATGGGCTGCCTGCCATCCTTGGAACAAGCCAAGTTCATATTTCTTTGCACTTGCTGTTTCCTTTTATTTTGGACTACTTGTCCCCTACAAATTTCAATGCCTGCCTCCACCTTCTCATTTGCATTTCTGTTGAAAGTCATCACCTCAGAGAGAGCTTTTCTGGAACATTCCATCCAAGCCAGTACCCTCCCTCTGCTTCTTACGCCATTGTCTTATTTTCTTTATAGTACTTATCATTACTTAAAAATACAAAATAGTTTATTTTGTTGATGTGTTCTTTTTCTCCTTCTTAGTAGAATTTATGTTCCCCAAGGGCAAAGACTTTATCTTATTCAGAATTATATGCCCAGTCTTTAAACCCTGCCCTTGCCACAGAAGTAACTACTCAAAACACAACACAACACAACAAAACAACAACAACAACAACAACAAATAGCTGTTTGGACTAGCTAATGAATGAAAGGACTAGCTTTCACTGAGATTTCACGTGTTGGATCTTATGAAACATAGAATGTTGGAGGGGAAAAGTATCATATTTCTTGGACTCATTGGGCCTCCCTTAAACACAATTCCAATCCTTGCTCTTTCGTGAGCAGACAAAGAGAGATCCCATGGAAGATACAGGCTGTGATATTTGGGAATGCCTATAACCACTGGAGGGAGGGCAGGAAGAGGCTTCCAAAGCCAACGACACATGTGGAAAGGGAGAGAATCCTGGAACCTGGCAGTGCCTCTCTCTGGACGTAACACCTGATTAAATTGTTAATCGTTCTTTTTCTTGGGCACGGAGAAGGACTTGAGGCTCGGAATACTAACTCCAGTCCTATTCTTGCTCCGCATCCTGAACAAAACCGAGTAAGATCTAGACTCCTGGGCCTGTTGTATCATCTGTGAAGCGGCAACGCCAGTAAAAAGAGCTAATAGTTTTATTGGGTCTTTACTTTATTCCAAGCCCTATATAAATATTCCCACATATTGCTTTGCATAGTTCTTACAATCAGCCCCATGACATGGGCCTTCTTGCTGAACCTGCCCACACCGCCATGTCACACAGCGATTTGGTGATTATGGAAAAGCAGAGGCAGAGCTGGGATGGCAGCTTCCTATCAGTTGAACCAAACATTTAGGATTTTAATGGCTAGAGGAAGATCAAAATGAAGTAACTATGTAGCTCTAATTGAATTTCAATCACACTGCCTTGAAATTGTCATGAAAGCACAGAGCCTCCACCACTAGACTGGGAGAGTTTCAATGTTACAAACATGCTTTTTATTCACCTGTCTCCAGGATCCAGTGGGGAGCATGGCTCATAAAATTAAATAAGCTCCTTCTCCCTCTTCACTCCCTTTCTTGCTTTTTTTCTCCTCCAGAGACAGAAATGACAGGTGCCATAACCCAGAGGGTCATAACAAAGGTATTCCTGTGGAAGGAGTTCGAAGCGGATCACGTCCTGGGCAAACTCCCCAGCTCTCCGTCTTTCAACCTGCTGACAATCCACAAGGCTGCCTGGCTTCCTGCAAATCCAGCTCTGCCAAGTACTTGGTGTGATTCCCAGGCAGGTTAGGGTAAGTGCTATGTTTACAGCACAACTGTAAGTAGGTAGGAGTTTTAAAATTCTAGGAAGTATCCTTAGCTCTGCCCGAAGCCTGGGGCTTGGCTTCATTAACTTCCCAAAGTGCAGGAACAAGACTCCTGGCCACACATTGTACTTAGATTCAGTGGTGTTAATTACGCATAAGCGGGGGAAAGGCTCTGTGTTCCAGGACTAGGCGGGATTCAATAAATACTAGAGGTTACACAACGTTTAGGAAACTGATTTTTTTTTAATAGTGCTGCCTAATGTTGAAGTTATGGAGGAAAATCATTTCGTTCTTACTTATTTGCTTGATTCCATATTAGGGTCCCAAAGGAAATGTAAACAGCTGTTCTCAGCTGTGTGCTTTTGTTTATTAGTGTTTTAAGTTTATGTTTGTGCAATATGTAATTTCTCTTTGGATCCTTTTATTTATATAGATAGTAAATAATAATGTGACAGTCAACACACCAGGGTATATTAATCATTCTTGGCAGGTAGAGAGCTGCTCCTTGTTCTGCAAATAGAGGGAATAAAATTTCGAGAGCATTAAATGGTGTGCCTTGGATCAGTGGATCCGACAGTCATGAGCAAGACTGGGGAACAAAGGCTAAACCTGAAAACTTCCTCATTAACTCAGTAATCAGAATCTGATTATGTAGAAGCAGACTGGAAAGAAAACAAGAAAGCAGGCTGATAACTTCAAACTAAAAATAAGCTCAGGGAGTTTTGAAATTGTTTACCTTAGCTGTCCTCTGCCCTTCAAATGACCTTAAAGGGGTCCTTAATGCTGATCTCCTTTTCCCTAAATAAAAAGACTTTCACAGCCATTAGAAGAAGTTGAATATTTGGAAGGGAAAGATTGTGCCAAAACATCTGCACTTTTGTTAATTTCACTTCTGGATCTGTAAATTGCCCTTGAGAAACGAAAACACAGTCACCCTATTGTGGAAGGCTACAAACTGTAGGAATAGGCAAATGGATTCACTTTTTTTTTTTTTTTAATGGATTCACTTCTTGATGTTGTGATGACCTTGTGTGCTTTAAAATTCTTTCAAATTCCACAAATAAATACTGGGCAAGCCTACCCATTCATGGCATTCTGTACAGACACAGAGGGCTGGATAGAGTGCTGGAGATTATGCAGAATCACGCTCCATTTAACAGATGAGGAAACGCAGACTGTAGATAGAGAGGAGGAACTGCATGGTGACATTGCTATTCAGTAGCACAACTGTGACTTGAACCCTAGCTCCTTTAATTAGTAGTGCCTTTTCAGGTTATAGCCACTATTTCTCACCACCACCATCACTGATTTCCATCCCTCACAGAAAGTCATTCAACGAGCATATTGCAAAACATAGATTTTTGGACTCTTAGTCGGCTAGTCTTTCCATCTGCCACCATCATAGTTCATGCTGGACTTTTTTTTTGAAACAACAAATAAGGAAATTGTGCCAGTGTACCTTCTGGCCCCTAGACTTTATTCTGCACAATGACATCCTAATTTCTGTTCTCAGAGTGAAAATATTTCATAGAAACAATAGGTTGCAAGGAGAACCACAGAAAGAGTCCCAAGGCATTCTACTGATGGAATTGATTTTTCAGAGTTGTTTCCTTTGTTCTGAAAGGAAACAGGTTGGCAACCATCTCATTGGAAATGAGGACCATGTTAATTATTTATTATAAGTTATATCCATTTACACAGAGATACAACAAAAGCAGGCTTGGACAGGTTTATTAATTATCCCAAATTAAATCAGAAATCAGAGAAAAATGACTTCCCTTCAAGATACATTGGGAAAGGATTGTTTTAAAATATCTTCCAATTCTGAGAGCTAACACAGTGTATTCTTTTAAAATTCCAGCTAGATTTCTGGCTTTTTCTTCTTCATTGTTCTTTAGTGGCAACAACTAGAATCTTGAAGAAAAGAAAGCACAGGGAGATTCCTGAAAGAAAAACTACAGGAAGTTGTTTCTAAAAATGGAACTTCTTTTCTATTGCAAGGGAGGACATAATTGGTAGTCCCAAACTTTTTTTTTTTTTTAATTGTTCTGATGAGTTGAATGCAATGTGGAAAGGGAACACCACTCTGCAAAGACCATGGGGTGATTACCAAGTAAGGAAGAAATGGTCAGAATGGTTGTGAGAACAAGACGTGACAGGACTGAGCTGAGCTGGTGGTATTAGGGCATAATAACTGAATTTCTTGATAACTTACATTCTTATTTTTCCAAAGTAATGGGAGGGGGCATATAATAAAGGACAGAGGTATGTTAAGGAAATCAAATGAGGAGTAGAAAGTTGAGCCTCATACAGAGGGCTCTTTATGAAGAGACTACCCTGCTGCCAGGCCCTGAGGCTACCTCTCCTACCTGGTGCCTCTGATCACTCTGAGGAGAGTTCCTGATTCTTCTTCTTGGTGAATAGCACCCGTTGTTCATACAAGAACAGGAAAATCTCCTTTCCTTCATTCTGCCACCCCATTTTTAATGCAAAGAACAATTTATACGCAGTGAAATGTACAGGTCAAAAGGATAGAATTTGATGAGCTTTGACAAATGTATGCATCCATTTGACCCAGACCCCAATTAAAGTATAGAGCATTTCCAGAAAATTCTGTGGTGCCTGCCACCTCTGAAGAAATAAATGATAGTTTTTAAAAATAAGTTATTTGTTTTCCCTGGTGACCTGGCAACATTTCTGTGGCTGCCTTTGTTAGATACTGGGAATCAGACTGTAGGAGACCATGGTGCTTTCAATGGCCTCGACTGATTGGATGTTTAATGAATTTCTCAGTGGTAATTGTCACTGCTAATATTAAACCAGCTCTGCCAATAAGGGGACATGGTCGGAATGCCTCGGCCCTCCGTATAAAACCGTCACTTTGCTTCCTCTAGGCACCATGTGTCAATGTGTATTAAACAGAATGGTCCCGAATGCCGAGGGTGTTCGCCAGCTGTAGGGCAGGCAATATTGGGAGCTGCCTTTTTATGACTCTCCTGCTGCTTAAGCAAATTCTCGTATCTCTCAAAGGAGTGAACTTAATTTCAGGACGAATAAGCACTGGGGAAATAAAGTTTCACATGGGTAAGCAGGCCGAATTCTGTGTATTTTTATAGCTGGCTCTTGAAAAGTCTTTGAGCTTGAAAAGTCATTCACACCACGGAGTCACCTGGTCACGTGACGGGCTTGCTGAAAGTCGCTCAGCCTTGGTTCTGCTGAGAGGCTCCCAAATGCCGGTCTCTGGTAGAACCTATGTTGACTTTATGGCAAGCGGTTATTCGATGTGCTCAGTCCTTGGGGACCAAAGTGGTACATAGACACGGCCTCCAAAACTCCACTCCTACCACCAGGCTTGTGAAAATGCTTGTTAGGGAAAGAGAGAGAGAGATTTATCCAGCTTTTTAAAATTAAAGATGGCTTTCCCATACCAGGGTCTCCTGAGAAAAATGAACTTTCTTTAACGGCGGTTAGTACCAGCAGCGAAAGTACCAGCAGGGGATCTGTTTAGCAGAAACCGGGCTGAGGTGCTATAGTTTATTTTAGGTTAATGGGCTTCTCCGGTTTCCATCCCAAAGTCCCCATCAATGGATGTCAACGTTTCTCCAGTTCTGGAACAATGATACCTGGCCTGGGTTTCTAGCAGGACTCTGCCTGCAGATGTTGTCATTCATTTATCCGGCCCGTATGAGTTGTTTTCTTAAGGATAAAAGGTGTAGGATGACAGAATGATCTATTCCCACCGGGAGATGGTGCTGACTAAAATTTGCTGGTGTATTTGTAGAAACTCCTTGCAGAGCATCAAGAGTACATTCATTCTCAAGGCAGGGAGCTAAAAAAAAGACTTAAGCCTGATGAAGGAGCTTTGGAAGGATGTAGTTGTGAAGCTTTGAGGATGTGTTTGGTGTTATTCAGGAGCCCCTGTGGTATAGGAATGCTGACTGGACCGAGAACCGGGAGGCCGGTGTTCTGGTCTCAACATCACTGCTAAATTGATGAGTCACTTGTAAAAGAGGAGATTAGAAAGGAATACATCCCAAGGTCTTTTTCTGCTGTAGACTTTTATGTAGGTAAGTACTATCGAATCAGAATCAGCTTTATGGGAATGCAGTTAGAATTTCGAGGTTGGCAATGATGATGATGTGAAACCCACATAAAAAATTTTCCGTAAGCAGAATGGGATTTCTGCTTTTTGCAATGATGGAGTGGTTTATATAGGCTGATAATTCTGCTTAGATGCAAAAACAGCAAAGTAAAATTTAAAAACAAAATAATGCACGCCCTTCTCCCCCCCGCCTTGGAGTGTTTGAAGGTCTTGGAGAGCAAGAATGATTTTGAAGAAAAATGCATCATTGTGATCAGTATGCCTAGCTACGTTTCCCCTTGAGGGATTTACTAATTTGTAAGAGGTGTGAGGCTAAGAAGTCAAGTAGAAGGGAGAGTGCTCAAGCCTTCTATAGTTTAACTAGCTACAGGAGACAAAAAGTGGTGTTCAGATTTATTAAGCTACCTGGAATTTGAGGGTCTAACATCTCAGAGAAAAGGGAATTCCAGTGAAGTGATTCTAAAACTCTTATACAGGGGTGCCTGGATGGCTCAGTCGTTAAGCGGCTTTCTTCAGGTCAGAATGTGATTCCAGGGTCCTGGGATCAAGCCCCTGCTCGGCATGAAGCCTGCTTCTCCCTTTCCCACTCTCTCTGCTTGTGTTCCCTCTCTCAATATGTCTCTGTCAAATAAATAAATAAAATCTAAAATAAAATAAAAAATAAATAAAACTCTTATACAGGTTTTACCCTCAAAGCATTTATTTACAAAATCGTAAACTACAGGGAGTGAAAGCATACAGGAGAAACAGAGAGCAGCAGCTAGAAACCAAAATGTTAATTAAGCACAGTTCTTTTGGAAATTCATGATACTGGGGAGGCAGAATTTGAATTTCAGGGCACTTCGAAGGAGCTTCCTGGTGAGCATGCCAGGATCCCTTGTGAGAGTCTTAGGAGGCTATGTCCTAGGAGCAAAGTAAAAATTAGGAGTAGACCAGTCCCTACCACAACAGGAACTCAGGCTGAGTCATCATAATTCTTGGTCGGATTATGGTGATTTGGCCTGTACATCACCTGAATTTTAGAAGAAAATAAAATTTTCTCCGAGAAAAATAGCATGAATAACATGACACATGTCTTCTACAGTAGTTCATTCACAATGCCCAGCATTCATTCGAAATTACCAGATTTACCA
>CM053603.1:59825379-59859361 GCA_028646535.1 Procyon lotor
AAGGAGCTTCCTGGTGAGCATGCCAGGATCCCTTGTGAGAGTCTTAGGAGGCTATGTCCTAGGAGCAAAGTAAAAATTAGGAGTAGACCAGTCCCTACCACAACAGGAACTCAGGCTGAGTCATCATAATTCTTGGTCAGATTATGGTGATTTGGCCTGTACATCACCTGAATTTTAGAAGAAAATAAAATTTTCTCCGAGAAAAATAGCATGAATAACATGACACATGTCTTCTACAGTAGTTCATTCACAATGCCCAGCATTCATTCGAAATTACCAGATTTACCAGGAGACAGGGCAAAATAAAGGTAAACTGAGGAGAAAAAAATAGCAAAGAAAAGTAGGCCCATCGGTTATCCATGTGTCAAAATTATTAGTCATAGAATTTACAATAAATGAAATTTTTTTAGAGTGATGAAAAGTGTCCTAGCATCAATTGTAGCAATTATTGTGCAACTACATGAATATACTTCCACCCATTGTATTTTATACTTTTCAGACTCTGTATGCGCATCATAACCTAAGTAAAGCTGGCCACACCAAATCCTAAAAAATAATGCACTAGAACAATTCAACAATACTAAATTCGTATAACACAAAAAGAAAGCATCAAAATATGCAAAGCAAAAATTAACAGAATTTTCAAAAGAAATAGAGAAGTTCATAATCACAGAGGCAGGTTATTAACACAATGCTCTCCGTAATGAATAAAACAAACAGAAAAACAAAAAGTAAAACTAAAAAGTAGATTTAGTAATTGACCTAATTGATCACTGTAGTCAATAAATGCAATGTCCACATTCAGGTATAGAAGGAACATTTGGCAAAATTGATCATCAACTGAGCCATAAAGCAAGTCTCACCAAGTTGAGAAGATTAAAATCTAACAGGTAATATGCTCTGCCCAGGATGAAATTAAGCTAGAAAAAAATTGATTAAAAGCTAAGTAGACATCCTCAAATGATAGAAAATATAAAAACAAATTTAAATAACTAATAGTTCAAAAACATTATGATACAAATTAGAAAATATTTTAAGCTCAATGGAAAAGAAAATATTTTACATCAAGCCTTTGGGAATGTAAGCAAAGGCTTGCTTAGAGAATTTAAAGCGTAATTGGGAGTCTTAGAAATTAAGAAAGGCTAAATGTTAATGATCCAAGTATCTAGTTCAAATACTTAGAAAAAAACAACAAATTCGGTTCAAAGAGAGTAGAAATAAGAAAATAATAAACATGAGATAATTGATAAAGTTAATAAAGTAGAAAATATAGAATGGATGTAATCAACAGTCAAAAGCTGGTTTTTTGGAAATATTATTAAGGGGCACCTGGGTGGCTCAGTGGGTTAAGCCTCTGCCTTCGGCCCAGGTCATGGTCTCAGGGTCCTGGGATCGAGCCCCACATCGGGCTCTCTGCTCAGCGGGGAGCCTGCTTCCCCCCCTCCCCCGCCTGCCTCTCTGTCTGCTTGTGATCTCTCTCTCTGTCAAATAAAAATAAATAAAATCTTTAAAAAAAAAGTGGTTAAATTCTGGTTTGACAGATTAAAAAGAGAATAGTAGTGAGAAATGAATCGCCTGACAAAAATCACAATATAATGAATGAGAAACATCATTATAGATACTATAAACAATGAAGGGATAATAAAAGAATTTTATGAACAACATTATTCCAATACATTTTAAACCTTAGATTGAAGAAGTAATTTTTAGCATGTGAAAAACAAACTACCAAAAGAGACACAAGGGACAGATAATTTGAATAGGATGATATTCATTAAAGTAATAAAATTCATGAAGTAAAAAAATTAATCAAAGAAAACTTCAGACACAAGTAGCTTTGCTGGTAGTTTTTTCCCAAATGTTAAAGGAGAAAAATATCAACCTTATAAACTGTGTAAAACAAGCAGCACTTTCCAACTCAAAGTGAGCCTTTCTTATGATCTTTGGTAGAAAAACCCTAAACAAAATATTTGCAAATAAAACCCATCAATGTATAAAACGTATAGTATCACAACCACATTGGGTTCATTTCAGAAAAGTATGGCTAATTAACATTTAAAAAATCAATCAATTCAAACTCTCACATTAGAAAGACAAAGAAGAAACTTATATGATTATCTCAATAGATGCAGAGAAATCATTGATAAAATCCAAAATATATTCATAATTTAAAAACCAACTTTTTAGCCATTCTGAGTGGAAGAGAACTTTCTCAATCTAAAGGAGAGATAAAAATATATTAAAAAGAGCATACTTAATGGTGAAATATTGAAAGTAGTACTAATATTAGGATAGAGGCAAGGAAGCTCATTATCACCACTTCTGCAGGGGGCAAGATCCAACATGGCTCCCAGTGATCCCTGAATCTTGATATTCATGCTTTTGTGCCATCCTCTCCTCTTGAGTGAAGGCTGGACTTACTGAGTCACATCTCAGAAATTAAATATGGCAGAAGTGATGAGATGTCATTCTGAGATTAATTATTAAAAAAAACTGTCACTTCCATCTTTGCTCTTACTCTCTCTCATTCTCTTAAGTAACTCTCCATGGGAGAAGCCAGCTGCCATGACTTGACACAGCCATATAAAGATGCCCAAGTAGTGAGGAAGCCAGGCCTGCTAACATGTGAGTGAGCTTGGAAATGAATTACATGCTCCACACTCCTCCATTTGGGTCTTCAGTTAAAACGTGGGCTCTGCCTACTGCTTTGGTCAAAGTCTCATGAAACACCTTAAACCAGAGGCACTTAGATAAATTTCATCCACGTAATGTGGCCTATGAAATAATAAATATTCTTTGTCATAAGCCTCTAAATGTAGAGGCAAATTGTTATGCAGTAATAGATAACTAATACAACTTATATTCAGCATTGTCTTGTCAGTCTTAGACTGCTCAGTAAGACAAGAAAAGACATTATCATTGAGTGTATAGAAAATAAGTATGATTTATTATACTCATAGGTTACAAGATCAATATACAAAGAATGATTGCATTATATTCATACAGATATAGGTGTGAATATGTATCAGCAATAAACAACTTTAAAATAAAATTTAAGGGGCCCCTGGGTAGCTCAGTCAGTTAGGCATCTGCCTTTGGCTCAGGTCATGACTCCAGGGTCCTAGGATGAAGGCCCACATTGGGCTCCCTGCCCAGCGGAAGCCTGCTTGTCTCTTTCCCTGCTGCTCCTCGTGCCTGTGTTCCTTCTCTGGCTGTGTCTCTCTCTGTCAAATAAATAAATAAAACTTTAAAAATAAATACATAAATACATAGATAAAATAAAATTATCGTAGATCAAAAAAGCGCTAATAATAAAGAGGTCAATACATTGAACCCTGTGAAAGTTAAGATTTTCTAATTACCAAAAGATAGCATTAGATCGTAGATTGGGAAAATATCTTTTAGAACATACATTCAAGAAAATAAATTTATTCAGCATATATAAAAAAGCACACACTAATCAAAAACAAAAACAAAAAATAATCCCCCATTTAAAACTGGGCAAAAGTCTTAAATAGGAATTTCACAATAAAAGAATATTCAAATAGCCAATAACCATATGAACATTGCTCAATATCATTAGTCATCAGAGAAATGTGAGTCAAAACGCCAATGAGATATCATTCATTATATACCAAACAGAATGGCTGAAAATAAACAAACAAACAAACAAACAAACAAATAAATAAATAAATAAATGTAATACTAAATGTCAATGACAGTGTGGAAAAATGGGAGTCTCCTATATCACTAGTGAAAGTCTAAATTGATGAAACCACTTTAGGGTATCTATCAAGGCTCTATTTATGGCTTCTCTCCCATCTAGCAATTCCAGTTTTAAGTGTGTACCCTAAAAGAACCCTATAAACATGCATCAAAGCACACATGTGAAAGAGTGTCCATAGCAGCCTTACGGATAAGAGCTACAGACTGGGGCGCCTGGGTGGCTCAGTCGTTAAGCGGCTGCCTTCGGCCCAGGTCAGATCCCAGGGGTCTGGGATCGAGCCCCGCATCGGGCTCTCTGCTCTGCAGGAAGCCTGCTTCTCCCGCTACCATTCCCTCTGCTTGTGTTCCCTCTCTCGCTGTGTTTCTCGCTGTCAAATAAATAAAATCTTAAAAAAAAAAAAAAAAAAAAAAGAGCTACAGACTGGAAGCAATACATAGTAGGACGGGTACATTGTGATCTGTTTGCACAATGATACAATGGAGAAAACGAGTAATTCCTACTAAGAAATAGCATGAATGGATTTCAAAACCATTATATTGACTTAGAGAAACTTTACAAAAAGAGTATATTAGTGGTCTCCCCTTTTTAAAAGTGCAAAGCCAGCCTAAATGAATCCCGAGTGTTAGAATTCAGAAGAGTTTTAATCTTTGGTTGTTCGTGATGGGGGCCGGGGGGAGGGGTCGGTATGAAAGAGGATTCTGAGTTGCTATAATATTCTCTTTCCTGTTCCAGGCGGTGGTTAGACAAGTGAGTCATTCTGTGAAAACTCATTGAGCTCTACTGATTCATGCACTCTTTTTCATGTATGTTATGTTTCAGTAAAATGTGAACTAAAAAAAACTCTTCTTAAAGGTCACAGTTTTTCTTGCTGGAGTAAACTCATGAAGCCCAAGGCAGGGGCGGGAAGCCCAGAGGACCCGGTGCCCAGCAGGTAAAATGAGGGGAACGAGCCTGGAGGGAACTCTGGCCAGGTGGCTGCTGCCCGCCTGCTCCAACCGGATGGGCAATTGCTGCAGCCCAGTCCACAGTGGCCTTCTGGGAGTACTGGCCGGCCTTGACACACCATCTGGTTTTTCAAGGAATGTCAGAAATTCACATTCGTATATGAAATCTCTTGACTTTTAAGGTTGGTATTGAATTAGAATTATTTTTTTTAAAGATTTTATTTATTTATTTGACAGAGAGAGAGCGATATCACAAGTAAGCAGAGAGGCAGGCAGAGAGAGAGGGGGAAGCAGGCTCCCCGCTGAGCAGAGAGCCCCCATGCGGGGCTCGATCCCAGGACCCTGAGATCATGACCTGAGCCAAAGGCAGAGGCTTAACCCACTGAGCCACCCAGGCGCCCCTGAATTAGAATTATTTTATTTAAAAATATTTTATTTATTTATCTGAGAGAATGAGAGAGAGAGAGACAGAGAGTGAGACAGCAAGTGAACATGAGTTGGGGGAAGGGACAGAGGGAGAAGGAGAAAACAGACTTCCCCTTGAGCAGGGAGCATGAGCAGGCTGAGCCCAAGACCCTGAGATCATAACCTGAGCGGAAGGCAGACGCTTAGCCAACCGAGAGCCGTAGGCACCGTAGGCGCCCCAAATTAGAAATCATTAAAACACTACAGAGAGAAGAGGAGGAGCTAGCACAAGGCAGTGGGGCCCTCTGACATTTATGTTATTCATAGGAAAAGGAAAGTCCAAGCAGGTGATTTACAAGGAGTAGCTAGTGGAGTGAGAAAAAAACAAGGCAGGTGTAGACTCACAGAAGCCCATGGACACAATATATTATGAAAGATGAGAGAAAAATGAAAGTCCAGTCTTGACTCAGTGACCCCTCTATAGGATGGAGCCCCCTGGGGCTGTAACACTCACGATGTGTAACGGTCTAGGCCCCAGCTCTTCCTCAGACTCACATCATACCATTCTTTCCTTTGTTCATGACATTACAGGCACACTGGCCTTCTTCCAGACTCAAGCAAACCAAATAAGCTCCCGTCACTGGGGCTTTGTCCTCACTATTGTTTCTATCTGGAAAACATCCCTCCTGGCATCTCCCTTGATTGGCTCCTCATTCTATACATCTCAACTTAAATACCGCTCCTTACAAAGGCTCCTCACGGATGGGGACTTGGGGACAAAAAGCAGACCCTGCTCCAGGCTCTCTCTCGTCTCAGTCTTTTTAATTCCTCATCAGCCCTTAGCATCATCTGAAATCACACTGTGCACTTGGGCGTTTGATCTTTTATCTTCTGTCCCTTAGGGAGAACAGAGTTCCATGAGGCAAGGACATATTTGATCGCGTCCAATCCTGATCCTCACATCTGGTAAAGTGGGTCTTTTGGTTGGGTAAGTAAATAAATTAGAGGAAGAAAACCGATTGAGCTCGAAATCATAAACTTGATGGCAATATTAGAACACCAATATATTCTTATCTGTCCTATTTTATCAGTCTGCAAACTGATAAAATCGAAAATAAATGTAACATAAAAAACATGGCCATAACTAAATACCACTCTGGGTGGCTTAAACAACAGAAATTTATTTCTCACTATTCTGGAGGCCCAAGTTCAAGATCAAAGTGTTGGCGGGTTTGTTTTTTTTTTCCTGAGGCCTCCTCCTTGGCTTGCAGAGTGCATCTTTTTGCTGTGTCCTCACGCGGCCTTTTCTCCGTGCTTGTACATCCCTGATATCTTTCTCTTTCTTCTTATAAAGACAACAGTCCTATTGGAATAGGACCTCACTCCCCCTTTATGGCCTCATTTAATCTTAATCTACCTCCTTAAAGGCCCTCTCTTCAAATATGGCTTCATTAGGGGTAAGGGATGCAGCATGTGAATTTGGAGAGGTGGGGCACGACTGAGGCCTTAAAACCCATGTTAATCTCTGGCATGTTCAGTCTCCCACTGTGTGGGTCTGTGACTTGATTCCACAGCGTGACTGAGTACCATTTGTAATCTCCTTGAATTGGCTGAGAAGGGGATAGAGTCCCTATTTAGTTAGATGTAAATGGCTTTGCTGAGCACCAGTGTTATATAGAATCTAGAGGATAGAAATAGATAATATGCTCTTTTCTTTTTTTTTAAGATTTTATTTATTTATTTGTCAGAGAGAGATCACAATTCGGCAGAGAGGCAGGCAGAGAGGGAGGGGAAGCAGGCTCCCCGCTGAGCAGAGAGCCTGATGTGGGTCTCCATCCCAGGACCCTGAGATCATGACCTAAGCTGAAGGCAGAGGCTTTAACCCACTTTAGCCACTCAGGTGCTCCTGTTCTTTTCTTTCAAAAAAAAAAAAAAATCTACCAAAAAACTTTGATATTTCCATCATCCACTCTGGAACATTTGCTTATTTCCCTCCAAAGATGTGAAAATTGAAGCATGAAATTCTGTTATTAAAGACCTCATTGTTTCTCTTGAGATAGCATGTAAGACCTGGAAATATAGTTTAATTATCTAAGAGGACCATGTTATAACTAATGATTGACTACTACATTGCTCAGATAGGAAAAAAAAATCACGTTGGTGCATTTAATTTTGTTGAGTAGTGAGTAGTGACTTATTTCTGATTAATGGTTTCACGCTAAGTGCTTCTCATTTTGTGCTCTGAAACAATAAAGATTAGGTACAATTAGAATAACCTTCACCTTTCAACTTGGGGAGCTCCCTTGGTCTGCTTGTATCTTCATTATTTACCTGGAAAACTGCATCACACTAAGGCATGACATAGAAAAACATAAGACATCGTGGTTCTTCCAGGGATTCTTGGCTAAAAACAGAAATGATGCATTTTCCTTTTACTACCATGTAATGACTGATCATTAGAGGTTCCTGGCATTCCCTGAAACTTCCTATTATGATATAACGGACCTGCCTTGTGGGAGTCCCAACAATGTGCCTAGTACAACAACAAAATGATGTCTAGGCAGGCTCTGAAGCAGATACTTTAAGCTGGATCGGACTGGGGCTTCTCAGCGTGTTGTCCAGAGAATATGTTGAGCCAAGTCTGACACTGTGAAAAACTTTTTTTTTTTCAATAAAAGCACTGAATTGATTTTTGCAGAAGTTTTTTTCTTATCGGACTCTTGAAGGAGAACACTTTGCTACTAGCAAGTAAGAAAGACAAGGTTCTTCAATTCCTGATGACACAGCAATGTCCTTCCCATTTGGGGATTCTGAGCATTTCTTGTGAGATAAAGTTCATCTGGTGTTTTGGGGCTTTCCTGCTACAATCTGACCTTAGTCATACTTTGAATGCAGCCAGATCTAAAAAAGGCAGTTAGTTAAGGAGCAGAATATAACTCCGCTCCTTGAGAGTTGGTTTTCAGCTGTCACACAGCTGTGATCTGAGGAGCTAGTCTTCGTCGTCGTCTTTTTTTTTTTTTATGTATGTATATATTGCATAATAATCACCACAATAGGTCTAGTTAACATCCACCAGTTTACAGCAACATAGTTGGAGCTTGAGGGCTTTATACTCAAGTGAAATAAGCCAGACAGAGAGAGAGACAAATACTGTCTGATCTCATTTATATATAGAATAAAAAAAAAAAATGGAACTCATAGACAAGAGAACAGATGGGAAGTTGCCAGACGAGGAGCTAGTCTTTTATGGGAGGTGGAGATCTCTTCACTAACAGGAGAGTCGGGAAGGCTGGCAGCAGAAGCCCCCATGTCCCCTTGACGTTTGGATCTACAGGAACTGAGTCCCTCTTACCGCCATGTCCGCCATGACTTGAAGCACAAATTTTTCAACTGTTTTCACAGATCCCCCACTCATAAACCCTGGGGAGTCTACAGAAAACTCTGGAGGTTTTCTGTTCACCCTCTTTCCTCTTGTCCTCCCCTAGAAGCAATACAAATTCCTTTTCTGGTCGTTTATGCCTTTATTTCATCATGCACCAAAGGTAATATCAGAAACAGGGTGAGGTTGGATAGGTTTATTAACGATCGCTTCAAATTAATTACAGTATTTCTCTTTCCAAGAATGCTTCTGATGAATACAATTTTGAATGATGTATAAATCATAAATCTTTATTCCCTCAGAGTCATCTCAAACTTTAAGAGAGTGGAGAAATCACATGCTTTCAAATTACACATACCTGGAATTCGAATTTTAGGTTATCGGCTTGTCAAAATCCGCTGTCTTCTATAACTCAGCGTAACCAACAGTAGATGGTATGTCAACAAGGTAAGATACAAAGCTCCCAGAAAGAGGCTGGACATTTCCTATTCCCTCTCCCTTCTTTACATTATGTGCAGGACTTAGCATGGTCTGGAGTCTGACACCTGCTTACATGTTTAATCAATTGCAACCAGTTTAAAGTGAGCTCTGGAGGAGGAACTTCTTTATCCTGGAAGAATTTTGCAGGCCTGGAACAGCAGTCTCTAATGAGAAGAGGGTAAATGTGAGTTTTCCCGTGGCTCTTTGAGTGTTGTTTTTTAGAGACGGGATTCTGTTGTGCTAGGTACAGTTATGATTTTATAGTAATCTGTTGCTTTTGAATGCAGGCTGTAACCTTAGCATCATTAGTTTGCAGAGAGTGAAATATTTGGGAGAAAAAAAAAAAAACATCTGAGAACTTAAGAAACTAGAAGAATTCAGCCAGGGATTCAGAACTGCTGCTGAGGGGGTGGGGGGTGGAAAGACAGAAGGCAATGATGGTGAGAGATTCACATTAAGGTTATTATCTTGAGTGTGTAGAAAATAAAATATCTCTCTAACCTCTGTCCCTGCTGTAAGTATGTTCTTCTCTCTAGAGACTCACAGTGTCCCCCAGATGCAATCCCACACCGGGGTAATTTCTATAGTTAGCTCCTTCCCGCCTTCATGTTTAAAGGCTTCTTATTGTAGAGTGCTCCCTATTGTAAAATCCAATAAAAACAAAGGGCTTGTTTTCCATCTAGGCTGTTCTCCTAACTAAATTTCTCCCAATGAGCTTAATGAGCGTTGATTCAATTTATAGGCGGTGCTATTTCTTCAATAGCCCCCAAGCCTATAAAACCATGAGAGGCAAATACTCTCATTCCAGGTGGTAAAGTGTAAATGCATCCTCTATCCCACCTGTTTTCATTTAATCTTGGATTGTTTGCCTCATTTTGTTCTTCCCACGTGGAATGGAAATGCCTGGTGCTGCTGAGAGAAGCCAAGCAAATGGTAACATTTCAACTTTTAATTCTCTCCAGAGTCAGTTGGAAAATAAATTCAAGTTTTTTTCTTTTTTCCTGTTTGGAATTAGATTTGATCCTCCCACCCTGACTCCAGGATATGCCAAACATACTTTATGTTTTGCATTTTAAAGTTTCTGACCCCTTTGTCTAGGAAAAGGCAAGGTAGAATAATATTTATACGATAATTTCTCTTTCTCCAAGCTTTTCAGACTCTAGCCTAGAGGTTGCCATTTTCCACTTCCCCACTCCTCCCATCTACCCCCCCAACCCCCTACTCCACCCTACCCCCCACCCCGGTACCAAGAATTTCAAAGCTCAAAAGGAAACAGTGAGATAAAGAAAAATGGTGGAAATTTAGAAACAGAACCTTTTCTAAATCTGCTCAGAACAGATCTGAGCAGACAGATCTTTTTTTAAAAAAATGGGCCAGACTTCCCTATCCAGAAGACACTTCTGATACGGTCCCAGAATTGATGGGATGCAGATCAGATAAGAGGAAGAAAGGGAAAAGAATAATTCGTAAAAGAAAATGGAGAGTAGGTGGGCAGCTATTCAACTTTTCTTTTCCCAGTTCTTACCCTCAAATTCCCTTTTATACTATCTGCTTGGAGGTAGTTTTAATTTTATCCATTTAATGCTATATCTATTCTGTGATGAAGTGGATGTTCAGAAAAGTCGAGTAACTCACCCCAAATCACACACTCATTAGGTGGTAGATTGATTTCATCTGGGGTCTGCTGGTCTTCAAACTCCTCTTCTTTGAGTATGAAGGATGAAAAGTAAGGAGAAAAGTAAAGAAATGAAAATGAAATGAAAGGATGAAAAATAAAGGAGGAAAAAGTGACTGAAAACAATACAATGCCATCAGATAATTACTTATATTTGAAGTATTTAATACTTTAAAAAATTTATTTGTATAGAATCCAAAAATTGAAAAATCTAGTAAGGTATAAAAGAGGAACTAGAAATGATCTATGAGAAGATCTTATGAGAAGAGGGTAAATATGAGTTTTACATGACTCTCTTAGTGTTGTGTTTAGAAATAACATTCTGTTGTACTAGGTGTATTTCATATTATGACTTAAAATTTTCTTTTGCCATAGGTTTATATATACCTCAGGGTCATCTATTTTTAATATGTTTTTTCACTTTATTATGAACATTTTCTTTTGTCTACATATACTCTTCTATAATATGACTTTAAATAATGGAGTAATTTATTCAACCAAAAAAAAATAAAAAGCAACAAAACTTCATTGAACATGTCCTCTGTCCCAGGCATTCTACTAGGAAATAGGGATTCTAGCCCTGAGGAAGTTCACATGTGTTGAGAGGAGACAGATAATAACAATGAACAAGTCAACAAGATTAACAGAAATTGATTTACAAAGCATTATGAAGAAAATACATATAAGGATATGGTAAAAAATAACTCTTTAAGGCAAATCAGAGAGGGAGAGAGAACATTTTGGAGGATGTGATGTAGGGGTTGGGAATTAAAGAACAAAGGAAAGAAGTTAAAAAAAATTAACTAAGAAATTAAATTTCAAGCCAAGGAATGGCTGTCCAGACAAAGGTCCCAGAAAGTAAAAAGACTTTAGATCGGAGAGCTCTTGCTCTGTTCACAAGAAAGTCTATGCTGCGGGAATATCGTGGGAGCAAAGGAGAGGGGACAAGAGATGAGCCGAGAGATTTGATCAAGGAGGAGAACATTCAGGGTCTTCTGGCCCCAGAATTCAGATTTCATTAGAAGCACTACTGGGAAGCTATCAAGCGTTGCCAAGCAAGGAGAGCCCTGATTTGATTAAGGTTTAATAGGCATGAATTTCTCAGCCACAGACTCAGGCATGTAAAAATAGAATTTATGTCTTAACCCAATTTCATTTCTTTTTTTTTTTTTTAAGATTTTATTTATTTGACAGAGAGAAACACAGCGAGAGAGGGAACACAAGCAGAGGGAATGGTAGCGGGAGAAGCAGGCTTCTGCCGAGCAGGGAGCCCGATGTGGGGCTCGATCCCAGGACCCTGGGATCATGACCTGGGCTGAAGGCAGACACTCAATGACTGAGCCACCCAGGCGCCCTAACCCAATTTCATTTCTGACTTTTAGCCTCAAGTTCACCCAGCAGCAGACAATCAAATCTACCCAACTGCAAGTTTCTCACAGTTCAATCCAATGATTTCTAGTAAATCCACAAGTACAATCACATTCTGCCCTTCATCTCTTCTTTTTCCAAGAAGAAGAGGATGATAAACATCCTGTTGAGATATGCGTGTGCATGTATATGCATGGGCGGGCACTATATTGGATGTGATGGTGGTGGTGTAGATGGATTATTGCTTTTCTTTGCTGGGCTTCACCACTGATAGGATTGATCCAATCCTCAAGCACACACTCCTCATCCATGTGGGTACCTGTGAATTGTCCAGTTGTTAACCAATGGTCCCATTAATATTTATCATCAGTGCAAAATGTGGACTTTGAAAGTTAAGAGTCAGATGTTCAACTGACTGAGCCACCCAGGTACCCACCCAGGTTCTAAACAAAGAACAAATATTCTTTGTTTATTCAAAGTATTCGTGGCAAGTATCATCCCTTTATTTTTCAAAATGAACTTTCATTAAAATAAAATGAAAGTAAAAAAATAAAAAAAACTCAAAATGAACTCATCAATTGCCACTTTTTAAAAATGCAAACACCTTGAGGTTTTTTTTACAAACTTTGTATTAATTTTTATTTTATTTATGTATTTATTTTTTAAAGATTTTATTTATTTATTTGACACAGAGAGAGAGAGATCACAAGTAGGCAGAGAGGCAGGCAGAGAGAAATGGGAAAGCAGGCTCTCCGCTGAGCAGAGAGCCTGATGTGAGTCTCTATCCCAGAATCCTGAGATCATGACCTTTAACCCACTGAGCCACCCAAGCGCCCCTGTATTAAATTTTTAAATTTATTTAGTGAGAATTTATTTTCATTTTATGTGCATAATGTTTTTTTCTTATAAAATTATTTTGTATGTTTTTCTCTGTTGAGTGTATTCTTGGCTATTAAATGCCTTGTTTTTTGTTGTGACAGTAGTCACAACAACTATTGGTTTTTACATAATTACTTTGTCTCTGGATATTTTATTACTTGTATAAGATTTTCCAGCTGATTCTCTTCATTTCTCTAGTGAAATGATAGTACCTACTAATAATAATTGCATTTCCTCCTTTGCAATTGTTAAAAATCCTATTTATACTTCTTGTTCTTTGTTATTGATAGAATCTTTTAAAACAAGGTTTAAGAAAAGGTAATGGCAGTAGTTCAAATCTTTATCTCTTTCCTTATTTTAATGGGAATGTTTCTTGCATTTTATTCTTATACTCTAAGCTAGCCTTAGATTGTTTTTTAACCATAATAAATGTTCCTTCTATTTGTAGTTCAAAATTTTGTGTGTAATCTATTGATATTCACCAAATGACTTTTTAACTTATTACATAGTTTTTTGTTTGATGTGATCAATCGTATTATTATATTTTTTACTGAGAGATCATAAAACAAAGATAAGATTTTTAGATTATGTCCTACTTGCTCTTGATATATCACTTTTTAATAAATGACTGAATTTATCTATCATTCAAGAGCTTAGCATTTATATCAGTAAGATTTACATTTTTATATTCTAACTTTTATTGAAATGTAGCATCTATATAAAACATTCACACATAAATATTTTGCAAAAAATCACATGATGTTTGTTTTTATGTTTCACTTTATTTTAAAATTTTATGTATTGGTCTTACCTGTTAGACGGTGGTCTCCGGATTAGGCTCATTACATAAAATGCGCTGTAAAGCTTTCCATCATTTTTAGTAATGGAAAAAGTTGGTGTAATATGAGAATTTTCTGTTGCTTAATACTTTGAAATAACTAATCTATAAAACCATGTCCGAGCCTACATCTTTTTTATGAAGTTTATTCTTTGAACATTTTCCATTTCTTCCATAGCTATTGTTTCATATTTTATCTGTGTACAATTTTGTACTTTTTTATGTGGGAATTGTTAATATATTTTATTTTCTTATTCTTTGAAAGCAATATTCATTTCTATGGTTATATCATATTTTTAAAGTTGATCTTGCGAATTTATGCTTTTCAATTTCCTTTGGAGATTACATTTGCCAGAAGAATTCATTGTTTTCCTCAAGAACGTGTTCTTTGATTTATGCAGTCTATTTCTTTCAGTGTAATTATTTATTTTCTGCTTTTAACGTTATTAATTCCCTCCATTTTATTAAATTTCTTTTATTGTTCATTATTAATCTCCTCCATTTTATTAAATTTATTTTATTGTTCTTCATATAACTTCTTGAATTCTTTACTCATTTGTGTCATTTTTCTTGTTTAATAATGAAAGCATTTATAACAATGAAATAACTCTGAGAACATGCCACGTGTTCTTATATGGGTTTTATAAGTTTTTTAACTTTCTAAAAACCCTGCAATTGCTCTCTGAATTAAGAGTTCAGGAAGCTTGGGGTGCCTGGGTGGCTCAGTCATTAAGCGTTCGCCTTTAGCTCAGGTCATGATCCCAGGGTCCTGGGATCCAGCCCCACATCGGGCTCCCTGCTCAGAGGGAAGCCTGCTTCTCCCTTTCCCACTCCCTCTGCTTGTGTTCCCTCTTGTGCTGTGTCTCTCTCTGTGAAATAAATAAATAAAATCTTAAAAAAAAAAAGGGTTCAGGAAGCTTAAAATGTCTAAGTTGGGTTTTAGTTGTCTTTAAACTTAGCAATAAGAGGTAGCAGCTTATTTCCATTCCACATAATAAGAGTTCTGAGATGGTCCATAGTCAGTAAGATGGTTGTCCAAGGTCCCAAGATTCTTCAAAGGATTTGGACCACCATCTTAGCAGAGAGAAGAAACACTTTCAGAAATACAGCCCCAAAGTTCATCGGAATTATAGTTGTTTAGAGTAAAACACTTTGCCCAGTGAATTCGTTTTAACTCATTCTTGTGTACCCATCTGCAGAGACCTGTCAACAGAGAAGTCAAGAATGACATGAATTGGCATTAGAACACTAATTCTTTAAAATGTATCAGGCGAGTCTTTTGCCAAATTATTTAGCTTCTTAAAAAATTTGTGCAGTTCAGGTATGAACAGAGGCTTCAAGGGCTGGACAGTATGACATTTGAAGCTAGTCACAAGCTTTGCCAAGGAAACCAGAGCTTTTCGGGAGGAATCTGGAAGTGTTTTCCCAAGGTCAGCCTTCAGAATAGAGTGGCGCCAGCACAGTTTTCACTAGGATGTTAATGTGGAGGAAAATAAGGACCATACTAATAAGTTCTTACAAACTAGTATATAGTTATTAGAAAGAGGGAATTCAAATGTCCATTCTTTTTTTAAAAGAGAGGGTGGTACTCTGAAGTGGTATTTGTTTGTAGGTTGTTTGTTGTTGTTTTGAGAGAGAGTGGGGGGTGGGGAGGGGCAGAGATAGAAGGAGAGAGAAACTCAAGCAGATTCCATGCTGAGCATGGAGCCTGACATGGGGCTCTATCTCATGACCCTGAGATCATGACCTGAGCTGAAATCAAGAGTCTGATGCTTAACTGACTGAGCCACCCAGGCCCCCCTGTAAGTTGTTTTTTCTAAATGTCTTCACTCAGTAAAATTAGAAGGTTGCAAATTTTATGGCACATCACCCATTTTTTAATCGTTAGTTTGCCTCTCTTAGATTCCTAAACTCTGGTAGCCCAGTACAAGGGACATGATAGTTTTCTATGTTTAGATTCTGTCAGCCCCAGTTCTGTGTCATCCATCCACATCCTCTGGCATGTCACTGCATTCATTTCTCCCCTCTGAGGATACCTCTTCAAAGCAATAATAACTGGCTCTGGCTTCATCAAGAGTCATATGCAAATGGACATAGAGCTTCCCCCCTTCCCTGCTCGAGCTCGTTCTCAACTGGAGGGGCATGAATTCTTGTGCCGTTCCCCTTCCACCAGCAGGGCCCAAAGCCTGAGAAATTGACATTGGATCAGCAGTTGCTTCAAAGACAAGAGGTCACAGGGAAAGGAAGATATGTAGGATACAGGTAGGTGAAAATATAAGATAGTTGAAACATGACACAAAAAATCTGAGAAGACATTTTTCTTTAGATGTTGGAGCATGTACCCTCTCTGGAAAGTAAGATTACTCGAACTCTCATTTTATTACAGCTGCAACCTCTCAGGCTTTTATGCAATCAGGGCAGTGATATAAGTTTCTGTTCTCCAGTCATAGTTTCCGTCCTATTCTTCTTATCCTGAGGCACCACTGGATTTCTTACTTTTGCGGTAATAAGCCACACCCATCCTTTCTAATTAATGGGATTTAAGTCCTGGTTTCTGGGCAGCATAGAATAAGAAGTTTTTACTCTTTGTTTTCCTTTTCAAAATCTCTTTCTATTCACTTTCTTCCTAAAGGAAAAAAACACACAAAACAATTTATGCCATAAAGAGTAAATTCAGTTGTATTTTACATTGTCACAAAAGATATGATACTGAATTATGAGCTATCACACTCACTAATCTCAAAGTCTTTCAAAGTGGTAGAATGATAAGCATCAGTCTGGCTTCTTGGGATGTATGTGGGAGAGAGAGAGAGAGAGAGAGAGAGAGTAAAAGAGAGAGAGAGAGAGGGAGAGAGGATCTAGAGAGATAATTTTCTTAATCATTTTCTGGGTTTTGTTTGTTCGTTTGTTTGGTCCAAAAAAGCCCACACCTAAATTATTATGTCTCTGCTTAGTTTGTATGTGTTGCACGTGTGCATAAAGTGCTATATATGTGTCAGGCTTGTTTCATATAGGAAAACACTGACAAGGTGATTTTCGTAGGCAAGGTGCACTTTGTGGAGGGGAAGGAAGCTGGAGAGGGAGAGTCACAGAAGAGGGCTTGGGTTCACCTGCCCTCCTCATCCCCATGCGGTAAAGAAGGCATCAGTGCTGTGGGAAGGGAGCAAATGTGCCTATAAAGGGAATTCCTGAATAAACATCCTGAGGGCTTATGAAAGAGAGGGTGGTAGAGTATGTTTAGAGTAATGATTGCTCCTGCATCCTGTGGTCCAGAAGTGGAAGAAAATAATCTTTTACAGGAGTCCTTATCCCTTCTGGGAAACAGTGTTTCTGGTATGACCAAGAGATGAACAGATTTGAGGACAGAAGCATAGAGAAGATGGGCGGATCCGTTCTTGTGTTGGAATTTTTGGCAGAGGCTACTAATGACCGCCCAAAGGCATTCTTTCTTTGTGCAGATTGTATCGTTGCTCTAAATATTTTCTATCCTTCCATCTTAGTTTGGATTCCCAGGAGACCCTGAAGCAGGGACTTAAGTGTAAGTAGCTTATTTGGGAAGCGATCACAGGAAATACTGATATGGAAATGAAAAGCAAGATAGAAAATGGACAGATGCCAACAGAGGGTGTGTGATAAAGCAAGTTACCACTGAGAACAACTGGAACTTAATCTTATCCCAGTGTACAACATGAACTTCAGAGCTGTCCTGATGGATGAGAGACCTGGAGTGTTTATTGGTTGAGGGAGCAGTGGGAGGAGGCTTTAATTCCCCAGTATTATGCGCCTGTTGTAAACATGAACAAGGAAGGCTCCATGCTGGCAACTGGATGTCAGGCTGGTTTGTACTGAAATAGCAAGCACTAGACAAATATCCATAGTGGCCTCATTGTATCTGCTTTACCCTCCCTGTGAAAGGATTGGCTTTCCTGCTGCATTGACTTTAAACTTGGGTATGTATTGCATCATTTTCTTTCCAGTGGGAGGATATATTTCCCTACTCCATTGACAACAGGATTTGGCCAATGAAATATGAGCAGAAATAATGTGTTCAAATTTCTAACAAAAGGTTTAAGAGTTATCACATTTTTTTGCTTCTACCTTGCACCTAGCAACATCCTGAATAGTAACTACTCATTTAATCTGGGCCCTGAGATGAGAAAATATGTAGCTGGGCCTCAGCATGGTTAGAAAGAGAAATAAATACAATTCGTGATTATAAGCCTCAAAAACTTTGAGGTTATTTATTACAATCCAACATGACTAGCTAGCATATCCTGACAAATACCTGTATCTAAAAGTAAGTTGTTGAAAAAAAAAACATGTGGTATTGACTTTGTGTCTAGGCAGAAAATGACAAGGAAACTGTTACTTAGGCCATAAAGATGGCATCCAATTTATGCAGTAGTGAAACATTCAATAAAATTGTAAGCAGTAGTTAGGAAGACAGGGTCCAAAATGGTGGCATAGAATTTTCCTAAACTCACCTCCCATGGACACATCAAATATATAGCCTCATATACAACAATTCCTTCTGAAAAAGACCTGAAAGTTGGCTGAACAGCTAGTTTTTCCACATGCAAAGGATAAAACGACCACATAGAAACAGATAGGAGAGGCAGAGATGAAGTTTTGCCCAAAGCACTACCCCCTGCATGATAACTGATAATTGCTAGGGATCTCACAAAGGAGAAGCATGTTCCTGAGGAGCTAGGGGTTTGTGCCCCAGAGCAGACACCTCAACTTTGAGACCTGTCCTGAGCCTCCAAAGCTTTGAAAAACAGAGGGGTTATATCCAAGAGACTGAAAGGGCTGTGATGAAACTGAGATACCACTCTTAAAGGGCTTGCATGTACACCCACTTGCCCAAGGATTCAGCGCAAAAACTGCACTGTGAAAAGTACTAGACTATTTGTGAAGGAGATCCATTTGCTAATCTCAAACTATTTGCCAGAGGGGCAAAGGCCTGCCGGGACTCTCTCCAGGACAGGGGTACTGGTGGGCACCAATTCTACACTCTCCCTTAACCTTGCTAGTACTGGTAAGTGTGTGCATTTTCTGCAGTCTCTTGCTACACTGCTAGAGCTGACAGGCATGTGCTGCCCCTCCACTCTCTAGTTTCCTCACTAAAACTGGCAAGTACACACAGATCACGCAGGAGACTCTCTCTGATCACCTGGCTCTGGTGGTCAGGGTGCTTGCATTCCTGAGTCTCATGATACTGTTATAATTGGAGAGAAAGTTCTTGGCAGGCTACCACCAGAGCATGGTGCAGACAGTGGACTGAAACACACTTCTAGTCTTCCTATGAAGAAGTCCCATTTATTTGTTCTGGAGCTTCAGCCTGAGGGGGAGTCTTTAGGTTTGCCACACACCTAGAGGCTACAAAGGGCTCTCAGGAAATGTGGGCTGGAGGATTCCATCTTTGCACTCTCCCTTAGTCTTGCTACAACTCGCCAGTACCTCCTAAAAGGAGCATCTACACTTGTCTGGAGCCTCAATTTTTGCAACTGTTGCCCAAGGAACACCTCTAGATCCTTTCAAAGCTGTGGCCCTGGAGTCTGACGTCAAATCATCCTGATACTAGGACCTGATTGAGATCCCATCCCTTAGAACATTCAAAGGTCTTGGCACATCCTCAACAACTGGGACCTATCAAGAATAAATCAAACTGCTTGATTTATTTAGACAATTTATTTAGACAGTCACAATGTTTTGAGAGGCAACCAAGAGCTAGAGCAAGGTTGGATGACAAGGTTCATCTCCTACAGAAGACTACTCACTCAAGACCAAGAGATAGCTGTTTTACCTAATACACTGAAACAGAGAGTCAAGAAAAATGAGGGAACAGAGGAATATGTTAGAAACAAAAGAACAAGATAAAACCTCAGGAAAAAACCCTCATGAAATGAACGCAATTTATTTACCTGATAAAGAGTACAAAGTAATACTCATAAAGATGCTCATTGAACTTGGAAAAATGGATGAACACAGTAAAAACTTCAACAAAGAGATAGAAAAGGTAAGAAAGTAGCAACCAGAAGTCACAGAGCTGAAGAATATAATAACTAAACTGAGAAATACATTAAAGGAGGTCAAGAGCAGACAAGATGAAGCAGAAGAAATGACAATGAGGTAGAAGACAGAGCAGTGGAACTCACTCAAACAGAACAGCAAACATAAAAAGAATTTTAATAAGTGAACATAGCTTAAGGGATGTATGGGACAACATCAAACAGAATAACATTCACATTATAGTGGTCCTAGAAAGATTAGAGAGAGAAAAAGGGGCAGGAAACGTATTTGAAGAAATAATGCCCCCAAACTTTCCTAACCTATAGTAAGAAACAGACAACCAGATCCAGAAAGCACAGAGAGTGCCAAACAAGATGAACCTGAAGAGATTCACACCAAGACATATTATATTAAGATGTTGTAAGTTAGAGAATTTTAAAAACAGCAAGAGAAAACAAGTTTTTAACATATGAAGGATCCTCCACAAGACTATCAGTGGATTTTTCAGCAGAAACTTTGTAGGCCACAAGGGGCTGGCATGATAGATCCAAAGAGCTGAAAGGGAAAAATTTCCAACCAAGGACCCAGCAAGCTTATCATTCAGAACTGAAGGAAAGATAAGGAGTTTTCCAGACAGCTTTCCAGCAAAAGCTAAAGGAGTTTATCACTACTAAACCAGCCTTATAAGAAATGTTACAAGGACTTCTTTAAACTGAAAAGAGAGGGTACTAATTAGTGACAAAAAAACATATGAAAGAGGGGCGCCTGGGTGGCTAAGTCGTTAAGTGTCTGCCTTCGGCTCAGGTCATGATCCCAGAGTCCTGGGATTGAGCCCCGCATCAGGCTCTCTGCTCGGCAGGGAGCCTGCTTCTCCCGCTACCATTCCCTCTGCTTGTGTTCCCTCTCTTGCTGTGTTTCTCTCTGTCAAATAAATAAAATCTTTAAAAAAAAAAAAAACATATGAAAGAATAAATCTCAGTGATAAAGGTAAATATACAATAAAGGTAGTGGATTAATCACTTACAAAGCTAGTATAAAGGCTCTAAGACAAACATTAATAACTCTACAATAATTAAAGGATATACACAATAAAAAGGTGCAAAGTGTGACAACAAAAACATAAAATATGGGATTTGTGGGGAGTAAAAATATAGAATTTTAGAATGCATTCAAATTTAAGTTGCTACCAACTTTAAATAGACTATTACATATATAGGCTGTTGTATCCAAGCCTTATGGTAAACACAAAGCAAAAGCCTATGGTGAATACATAAAAGATCATGAGAAAGGAATCTAAACATAACACTAAAGAAAGTCATCAAAGCATAAGGGAAGAGACCAAGAGAAGAAAAAGGGAACAGAGAGGAACTACAGAACAACCAGCAAACATTTAACAAAATGGCAGTAAGTACATACCTCGCAATAATGTCACTTTTAATGTAAATGGACTAAATTCTCTGATCAAAAGACACAGAGTGACTTAATGGATAAAAAAATAAGACCCATCTATATGCTGCTTTTAGAAATACACTTCTGTATTAAGGGATGTATGGGACAACATCAAACAGAATAACATTCACATTATAGTGGTCCTAGAAAGATTAGAGAGAGATACACTTCTCTCTCAAAATACACTTCTGATGTACAAATACACACTGACTGGAGGTGAAGGAATGGAAAAATATGTTCTATGCAAATGGAAGCCAAAAATTTGGATGGCGGATAATAAGCTAAATGAGCATGTGGCTTTAAATGAAGAAGTTGGCATATAGAATATTAGTACCCTGACTTGCTGCTAATGACTGAATTTCATAATAAAGAGGTAAACTCAGAAAATAAATTGGCTTTTATTACTTGAATTGGTTTTCAAGTAGGAATGGAAGGGAAAAGAAGAAGTCTAGAAACATCAGGACAGAAGGTGCTGGAAAACCTTGGAAAATGACTGAAAAATGACAAAAAATGACAGAAAATAGAAGGACCCCCGCCTCTAATGGTACTCTGAAGCTAACATAGGTGTCCGGATGATTTAATTCAGAATTATTTCACATGGAAAAGAAAAGCAAACTTTAATCTTTTCAAAGCCACTGGAATTTTTGGTTTCTATTACTAATATCTGAATGTAAATTTAAGCTGACTTTATATAGTCATAAGACTCAGAGCAGTGTTTGCCCCAGGAAACTTTCAAGACTTGGTGAGCCTGGTCTGGACTGGATCCGTGTGCCTTCTTCTGGGAAGAAGGTTTAGGCACTGGGTTGAGAGGAGGGCATGCATGACCATGCCCGTGGATGTTGCACAGTGTTGTGAATAGGCTAGCAAGAAGAGCTAGAACAGTAAATTTCTGGCTTAGCTGATTATGGCCTGAAACATTGGCTGTTAGTTGTTGTTAGGTTTGCCTAAGACTGTCACACAGTAGGGCTCTGGCAGGAGTTTATATCGTCTGCCATTCACTATAAGAGATATTTCTTATTCCTACTATTTGCATAGCAGTCCTTGTAATTATTTGTGGCAAAATGGGAGGTAAGAACACACTTCTGTCATTATCTTCTTCTTCCTCCTGGCCTTGCCCCATACTGATGGAGTCACCTTGAGTGCATTCTACAAAATTCTGATAAAAATCATGCAGTCCCATGACATGGAGAACTTGGTGACAATTAGCTTCATATTCTTGACAAACAAAGGAATGCTTGTTCAGCACATAGATGACACCAATTTAGGCCAGGTATGGATTCCTTTATCAATACTGAAGTTCCCGAAGCTACTGGGCTCAGGGACTGTAAAAGCATTAACATAACCATCCAAACATAAAATAAGCTTTCTTTTCCCAGGGTCTATTAGTCATTTGCAAAGAACGACCATGTTTGGTTAGTAAAGAAAACCTCAATAAATTCCAAAAAAGAAATGATAAAATCAATCTTGTCTGTCTATTCTGCAGTCAGATTTAAGAATCTTTGAATTCAACTTCTGCGACTAGTAAATATCATGAAAAGAAAAAGCGGGAAATTTACCTCATTAGATTAACAAGGCTTATGTGATTTAGGCAAATACAGAGCATTGATTCATTTAGATTCAGATTCAAACAAACCAACTATTAGAAAAGGTTTTTGAGATAGTTGGTCAGATTAATTATGGACTAAGGATTAGAGGACACCGAGGAATTATTGTTGATTTTGTTAAGGGGATAATAGTGGCACTGAGTCTTCCTTCCATAACTTAAATGCTCCTAATAAAATAAAGTTTGTCGAGTGGGAGGCAGAAGATGCAGCCCCTGCATGTCTCCATCTGTAACCATCATAACAATGTATGTTCTAGCCAGACTGCTGTTCTCGAAATTCCTCACATACACTCTCGTCTTTCAGAATTCAGTGCCTTTGCAAAAGCTGTTCCTGGGAGTTTGCCTGAAACCCTCAAACCCTTCGCCTGGGCAAACAGTCCTGTAAGACTCAGCTCAAAAATTGCTTTCATGTATTCTTTCCTCAACAGACATGGCATATAAGTCCCTGTGTTACCACATTTTTATAGCACTACTCCATTAGACTATATTTATTTCTTGGAACACCTTTCTTTTCCCAGTGTGCCCTACAGATGCTTCCAGTCTGTCCATTTCCTTCAGAAGAGAATTGTTTCCATTTTTTTACTTCCCTTTGCTTTACTCCACAGTCTGTTTTAATATTGCTTCCCACCCACCTCTCCAGTGCACTGATAAACAGCGGCCTCAAAGTTATCTAATCTTACTTGATCTCTGTGTAATATTTGAAAGTGTTGTTCATCAACATTTTCTTGATCACTTGTGGGTTCATTTTTGTTGATCGTTTTTATTTTGACATGTCTTAATATAGCTTCCTCCTACAAGCAGGTGATGAAACAAAGGCTTGTGTGCAGGGGGTTCATTTTAGGAAGTGATTCCAAGGAATGTGAGGGGGCAAATTGGAAGAGCAAAACAGGGAAAGAGAAAAAGCTGATCTAAGTGTGCAATCTTGATTAAGGAAATCACAGCTGTGGACCATAGGACTTCATCTTGCTAATAGCTGTGTAAGAAGCTATGAGGATGCACTCGAGAATATTCTCCCTGAGGATCAGAAGAGAGTAATATTTATCCATCATTTCCCATCCCTCACTGGTCAAGGATTGCTCCACGGGTTGTCAACAACCTTGTAGTTATTTACATGAGAGAGAGTAGCTGAGTGGTTCCTGCAGGTGCCCTTTTTGCTGATGGCAGCAAATCCCCAGCAAAAATTTCCCATTACTTGGTATAGCTGTGACAAGATACATTCAGATTACGTTTGAGCTCAGCTGATTGATCCAAAAATGACAAGGTTAAGAAAGTAGAGGAAGTTCTAGCCTCAGCAATCAGACAACAAAAAGAAAAAAAAGGTGTCTAAATCGCCAAGGAAGAAGTCAAACTTTCACTATTTGCAGATAACATGATACTCTGTATAGAAAACCCAAAAGACTCTGCCAAAAAAATTGCTAAAACTGATACACAAATTCAGTAAAGTTACAGGTCACAAAATCAATGTACAGAAACCTGATGCATTTCTATACACAATAATGAAGGAAGAGAAAGAGAAATCAAAGAATTCATCCCATTTACAATTGCACCAAAAAATGTAGGATACCTAGGAATAAACCCAACCAAGGAGGTAAAACATCTATACTCTGAAAACTATAAAATACTGATGAAAGAAACTGAAGATGACACAAAGAAATGGAAAAACATTCCACGCTCATGGAATAGAAGGGAAAATATTGTTAAAATGTCTATACTATTCAAAGCAATCTACACATTTAATGCAATCCTTATCAAAATACCACTAGCATTTTTCACAGAACTAGAAAAATCCTAAAATTTGTATGGAAACACAAACGACCCTGAATAGTCAAAGCAAACTTGACAAAGAAAAGCAAATTGGGAGGTATCACAATTCTTAACTTCAAATTATATTACAAAGCTATAATGATCAAGACAGTATGGTACTGGCACAAAAACAGACACAAAAATCAATGGAACAGACTAGAAAACCTAGAAGTGAACCCACAACTATATGGTCAACTAATCTTTGACAAGGCAGGAAAGAATATCCGATGGAAAAAAGACAGTTTCTTCAATAAATGGTTTTGGGAAAATTGGACAGCAACATGCAGAAGAATGAAACTGGACCACTTTCTGACACCATACACAAAAATAAAGTCGAAATGGATGAAAGGCTTAAATATGAGATAAGGAACCATCAAAATCCTAGAGGAGAACACAGGCAGTAACCTCTTTGACATCAGCCATAGAAAATTCTTACAAGATACATCTCCAGAGGTAAGGGAAACAAAAGCAAAAATAAACTATTGGGACTTCATCAAGATAAAAATCCTCTGCACAGCAAAGGAAACAATAAACGAAACTAAAAGGCAACCTACAGAGTTGGAGAAGATATTTGCAAATGACATATATGATAAAGGTTTAGTATCAAAACTATATAAAGAACTTGTAGAACTCAACACCCCAAATAATCCAGTTAAAAAAGTGGGCAGAAGACATGAATAGACATTTTCCCAAAGAAGACATACAAATGGCCAACAGACATATAAAAATAAGCTCAATATCACTCATTATCAGGGAACTACAAATCAAAACTACAATGGGATACCATCTGACAAGACAGAATGGCTAAAATTTACAACACAGGAAACAACAGGTGTTGACAGGGGTGTGGAGAAAGCAGAACCCTCTTACGCTGTTGGTGGGAATGTGAACTGGTGCAGCCACCCTGGAAAACAGTATGGGGGTCCTCCGAAAGTTAAAAATAGAGCTACCCTATGACCCAGCAATTGCACTACTAGGTATTTACCCGAAGGATACAAAAGTACTGATTCTAAGGGGTACATGCACCTGATATTTATAACAGCATTATCAACAATAGCCAAATTATATAAAGAACCCAAATATCCCTTGACTCATGGATAGATAAAGAAGATGTGGGGTGTGTGTTTGTGTGTATGTGTGTGTGTGTGTGTATCTATCCATCTAAATATATATATATAAAACTTAGCCATAAAAAATGAATGAAATCTTACCGTTTGCAATGATGTGGTTAGAGCTAGAGTGTATTATGCTAAGCAAAATAAATCAACCAGAGAAAGACAAATACCATAGGATTTCACTCATATGTGGAATTTAAAAAATAAAACAGATGAACACAGTGGGGCATGAAAAAAAGAGAAGCAAGTCAGAAAATAGACTCGTAACTATGAAGAGCAAATTGCAGGTTACTGGAGGGGAGGTAGACAAGGGATTGGGTTAGATGGGTAATGGGGAACAGGGAGGGCACCTGTGGTGAGCCATGAGGTGTTACATGTAAATATGAGTCACTAAATCCTACACTTGAAACTAATATTACAGGAGTGCCTTTGGTGGCTCAGTGGGTTAAAGCCTCTGCCTCCGGCTCAGGTCATGATCTCAGGGTCCTGGGATCAAGTCCCATATTGGGCTCTCTGCTCAGCAGGCAGTCTGCTTCCTCTTCTCTCTGCCTGCCTCTCTGCCTACCTGTGATCTCTTTCTCTCTGTCAAATAAATAAATAAAATATTTTTTAAAATTTATAAAAAAAGAAACTAATATTACACTGTATGTTAACTGGAATTTAAATAAAAACTTGAAAAAGAAAATCAAAACAAAACCAAAACAAAATAATAAAATAAATGTCCGCAGCATGAAAGAAAGAAAGAAAGAAAGAAAGAAAGAAAGAAAGAAAGAAAGAAAGAAAGAAAGAAAGAAAGAAAGAACCAGTAGGATGTGAACTTTGGAGCAAGAGATGTTCAATATTCCATTTTTTTCCTGGATCCTCTTTCCCTACCAGCCACTTAAATATAGGTGTTCTCCAAGGCTAGTCCTCTGTCAAGTCCTACATATTCATTCATTCATTCATTCATTCATTCATTCATTCAAAGAAATATTTATTGGGATCCTATTATTTTCCAGACACTTGAGATTCATTAATAGATGTCAAATAAAGATAACTGCATTTATGGGCTCAACATTATAGAATTATATAATAATTAAGTAAATTAGCATATTTGAAATGTTATAGAAAAAAATTAAAAGAAGATTAGAGAAACTAGGAGTTTTGGAGACAGGAGTAGTTTTGCCAAGATAGACTCCATTAAGGAAGGGATATTTTAAGAAAGTCTTAAAGGAGGTCAGTGCAGTATCAATATGAAAATCTGGAGGAAGAGATTTCCTGATAGAGGGAAGAGCTTGTTCAAAGGCCCTGAGGCAGCAGCATGACTACCATGTTTGAAGGCTAGTGAGGAGTGGTAGGAGACAAAATCAGAAATCTAACAGGAGCTGGATAATGCAGAGCATGGGAAGCCGTTGTAAGGACTTTGGATTTTACTTAGGGTGAAATGGGAGGCAATGCAGGGTTTTATAAAAGGACTGACATAACATGACTTAACAAAGAGTCACTCTGGCTGCTGTATTGCAAACAGGCTGCCAAGAATCAGCGACAGCAGCAGGTTTACTAGAGAGGAAGCTGTGGCAGGTAGACTTTTGAGGAAGCCCCCAATAACTCGTGCCTCTTAGCATTCACATTTTTCATGGGATCTCCTATCCTTGAATGTGGGCTGTTAAAATACAAATCTGATTTGTATCACTACCCTGCTACAAATCCTTAAGTGCCTTTCTCTTCCACACCGGACAAAGTTTTGCACAGTGGATAAGGTTGTAATTCTATAAAGCAGCTTTTCCCCACGATTGTGTCTGAGCTAACCTCCGCAGTCTCAGCTCCTGCCATTCTGCTTTTGGACTAGATGCTGGCCCCATACTCCTCCCGCCATGCCACCAGGAGACCTGCGTTTTGTTATGAACCCCCCTTTTTTATTTTTATTTAAGTTCAATTAGCCAACATATAGTACAGCCTTAGTTTTTAATGTAGTGTTTGGTAATTCATCAGTTGCGTGTAATACCCAGTGCTCATCACATCACATGCCCTTCTTAATGTCCATCACCCAGTTGCCCCATCCCCCCACCAACCTCCCCTCCAGCAATCCTCAGTTTTTTTCCCAGAGTCAAAAGTCTCTCATGGTTTGTCTCCCTCTCTGATTTCTTCCCATTCAGTTTTCCCTCCCTTCCTTCTGTGACCTTCTGTGCAATTTTTATATTCCACATATGAGCGAAGCCATATGATAATTGTTTTTCTCTGATTGACTTATTTCACTTGGCATAATCCCCTCTAGTTCCATCCATGTTGACGCACATGGTAGGTATTCATCCTTTCTGATGGCTGTATAATTTTCCATTGTGTGTGTGTATATATATATATATGTGTGTGTGTGTGTGTGTGTATATATATATATATATATGTATATATGTATATATATGAACCACATCTTCTTTATCCATTCATCTGTTAAAGGACATCTCGGCTCCTTCCACACTTTGGCTATTGTGGACATTGCTGCTATGAACATTGGGGTGCAGGTGCCCCTTCTTTTCATTGCTGGGTCATAGGTTAGCTCTATTTTTAACCCTTTCTATGTTCTTGTCATACCTCATATTTCCTCCAATAGCATGAGTATCTTCTGCTATATTTGCCTTCATGTAAATTCCCTAGATTCTGACACCTTTGGGACTAGGGCCATTTTCCATCTTATCCACTGGGTCTAGTTTTGTGACTATTATGTGGCAAACAGTAAGCTAATAAGTGATAGACTTTGGCGCTAACCATAACTTGACACCAGTTATTTCTCCTACGCTCTTTTGCAGCCATTCTCCAATTATCTCTGGATATCTGGATGTCTACTGGCCCGCCAGATTCAACATGCCCCCTCTTCTTATTTTCCTTCTCAACTGATGACAACGAAATTCACTCAGTTATATGGGCCACAGAATCGAAGTCTCTCTGAGTCCCAAATCAGGCATCACCGTATTCTAGTGGATATTTCTTGGCCACCTCTTAAGCTGTTGTTTTCTTTCTCACTACTATTGTCTCAGATAAGATCCACTTATCTCTCAACTGTGCAAATTCTATATACTCAGAAAACAGCTGCCTGTGTCTATCATCTGCTCATCTCGGCATCAAGTCAGAACCCTGCTGGCAAACCCAGTCCTCCTTTCTTCTGCTTCAAATACCTCACTGACACCTCAGAGGCATTTAGTTCAAATGCTGTAAGAGGTTCCCAACATTCAACTCTTGCACATTCACGACCTATCTTAGCTTATATTTCCTATGATCTCCTACCACACTGCCCCATCTTGCACATTATGCTCTAAAAATATCAAGCCTCTTATAGTATCCTAAACAAAATTTCTATACCAAGGCTTAAATGCATTTACCTGTACTGTTATTTCTGCCAACATTCTGTTTCATCTCTCCAGAGAGACGGCTATTCATCTTCTGCATTCAGCTCAAATGTCCCCTTACCCATGAATTACTTTTTAATATTTCCCTCTAAGAGTTATTCACTTCCTATGAGCTGCCTTTGATGTTTATTTATATTTCTATTGTACTTATAAATTCATTTCTTCCTTTAGGCTCGAGGTCTTTAAGAACAGAGCCTGGGCTTTACTCATCTCTGTTGTCCCATGGACAAGCACAGAACCTGATACAAAGTGATTGGTCATAGATAGTGTTTCATTGAATAGTGGCCATTCTTTATCACACACAGCTTGAATATCCCATTGATCTGGAGAACACTAAATACTCCCATTTGTATTGAAAGCATTTACCAAAGCGTTTAGATTTTAACATACAAGGAAATAGACAGAAAGGATCCTATTGCCCTGATCTTGGAGTCAATAAGCAATTTATCTGCTCATGTCTGCTGCAGAGTAACCAGGGGAGTCTAAGCAAAATTGCAAGGAAATGGGGGTTGCCTTTGGTATCTTACCTGCTTCCCTTCCACTGTTCATTCTGAAATGTTTTACCTTCTAACTTTCTCCCTTTACCCCCAACATGCTTATTCTCTTTTCTCTTCCCAAGGCTCTTCGTTTTGTTCTCCAAAAGAATCAGAAATTTTGATCAGCAATAATCTTTAGAGTAAATTAAGAATCTTTTTTGAATTCTTGGTCTAAAAGGAATGAATCTACTGGTGGAACAAAAGCACAGGATGTTTGTTTGAAATTGATTCTATTCCAGAAAATGTATGATATATGTTCCAGGTCCCTGAAACAGGGAAACTGAAGGACTCCATACAAATCTGTTTTTGCTTCTTTTCCTCCTTCAATTTTTGCTAGGACCCACACCCCTACCTTACTTTGCACATGTTTTGTAATGCAAATAGCATATGTACTCCTTGTAAGGGACAAGGAATTAATGATTCTCCAGAAAACATCTAAGGAAGGACAAGGTGAGAATGACAGGAAGAAGCTATTATATATGGATTCCAGACCACCTGAGCTAGATATCTGTGTACCAAGGCCTTCTGGCTCCAAGGAATAACACCTGGGTCCTCATCTTCATTCTAACTGGTTCCTGGAAGCCTGAAAGGATCACCACCTTCAGTAAAAACCAAAGGCAAGAACCCCCTCTTTTCCTTTCCAAGTCTTCCAGGTGCTCTGAGTATCTCTCTCTTCTGTGTATCTTGAACAAACTGCTATTACCTCCTGCTGTCTTGCATACATGATTTTCATCCCGCATGGAGCCAAGGATCCTCTTGGCTGGTCCTATGAGACTCCTGTTTAGGTCCTTGGATCCAGCCTACCAGCATCATAACCAGAGATGACTTGACTTTACACTTCATTTTATGGATGAGAAAGGCAAAGCCCTCAGACACTGCCCAAGGCTGCACTACTCTATGGTTCTAGAACCATCTCCCATGCTGTCATTCATAAATTGTCATAAGGAAGTAAGCACGTAAGAGCAAAGAGTTTCTCTCCTGCATTTCCAGAGGGAACTCTTGACACTGGAATACTATAGAGGACTTAGAAGGATAACTCTCAGCTGATAAAATTCTGAACACAGGTGAGCAAATATCACATAGTATTTAATTATAGGCATAATATTGAATCATGAATGCCACTTGGCACATAGAAGAAAACAATTCCCTATAATTTTTCTGTTCAGGATCTCAGAGGGACTTAAAAGGTGAGCACACAAGCCCAGATCTTGTTTTCACGGCAATGAATTTGTGATGACACATTATAAGAAATGCCTATTGTCACTATTACAGATCTGGGAGGTTTTCCTCTTTCCTTTAGATGAACAACAAATATGACGAGCATTCTTTGGAGAAAGTAGCAATGGCTTCATCTTACACAGCTGATGCCTCAGATGCTACCAATGAGGATTTAAAAGGCTGGCAAGATTTGGGGAGTTGTGGCTAATCAACAGGCCTGGTCTTGCTAATTGTAGTGAGTGTCAAACTACAAATTTTGCTGATTGCAGTCTTTGGGAACTGCACACCCCGTCTCATAATTAGCAGTAACAGCATTAATAATCTTCTGGCAAACACCTTCCCCCAGCTCTTTGTTTTTCTGTTTAATTTCTATAGCTCTTCTCCCCAGGTTTTCTCTCTGGAGTTGGAGTTAGGAAGCTAAACAATAAACATTGAATACTAATTAGATGCTAGGCACTATGAAACTCATTTATTTTATTATTAAACAAGCTACAATAAAGTCCACATTCCCATCTACAGATATGGAGACTGAGGCAGAGAGAGTTTAATAAATAATTTTTAGAGGTTGTAACAACTGTAAGCACATTGCTACATATTTGACAAGCATTTTTCTTTCTTTTTCCTTTTTTTAAAGATTTATTTATTTATTTATTAGAGAGAGAGAGAGAGGGAGAGGGAGCTAAATGGAGGGAGGGGTAGAGGAAGAGTGAGATTGCCAAGCAGGCTCCCCACTAAGAGCAGAGCCTGATGTGGGGCTCCATCCCAGGACCCTGAAATCATGACCTGAACTGAAGTCAAGAGTCAACACATAAGGGGCACTTGGGTGGCTCAGTGGGTTAAAGCCTCTGCCTTCGGCTTAGGTCATGATCTCAGGGTCCTGGGATCGAGCTCTACATGGAGGGCTCTCTGCTCAGCAGGGAGCCTGCTTCCCCCTCTCTCTCTGCCTGCATCTCTGCCTACTTTTGATCTCTCTCTCTCTCTCTCTCTCTCTGTCAAATAAATACATAAAATCTTAAAAAAAAAAAAGTCGACATGTAACCAAATGAACCACCCAGGCACCCAAGCACTTTTTTTCTTAATTTGGAGATACAGGTTTGCAGCATGTAGGAACTTCATTTCCCAATCTCAGGTATGCAAGAAACATAACTTCTGTTTTTTGTACAGCACACAATTTCCACTATAAATCTTCCATCTGGCCAGAAGATACTTTACCTCATTCATTTCTGGATTCCTCTTCTTTGCCCATTCCTCGAAGTGGTAGAAATATATTTTGGTCAATTCTTTCTCTCTTGCCTATTTCTTGGAACGTTGTCTAAGTTTTGGTGGGCTCATATAGTAATGTCAGTGCTCGAAAGGAAGCACACAGCCTGGGCCATCAGCTCTCAGGCTGGCCCACTAAGATGACTTCATTCCTGCCTGTCACTGGGTGCTGCCCCCTGAGTTGGTCTTAATAAATAGGCTCAACCCCAATAGCCAGGTTCTTGGGTCTAGCACTTTCTCCTTTCACTCTCAGAACCTTTTGGGATTTGGAATTATTCTCCAAATCCAGGCTACACTGTGATTAAGAAAATTGGTTTGATCATATGGCTCTCCCTTTGCTGTTTCCATATTCCTCTTGGATGCTCTCATATGTTAGTTTTACTTATGTTACACTGAGTAGCGGACAGATGCTGAGGGTGGCAGTGCTATGTGCCTGGACAATCACTTTTTTTTTTTTTTTTAAGATTTTATTTATCTATTTGACAGAGAGGAGAGAGATCACAAGTAGGCAGAGAGGCAGGTAGAGAGGGAGGGGGAAGCAGGCTCCCCGCTGAGCAAAGAACCTGTTGCAGGGCTCTATCCCAAGACCCCTGAGATCATGACCTGAGCCGAAGGCAGAAGCTTTAATCCACTGAGCCACCCAGGTGCCCCTGTACAATCACTTCTATCCAGACATCTTGCTATTACCTTGGGCTTGGTTTGTGAAATGAAGCATAGGTTTCCCCTGCACTGAAATCGCCAAAACTATTGAAGGTTCCTTGCATATCTCTGTACCCCAAACTGATGCCAGAAAGGGCAGGTTCCAGCCCAACCCCTATTTTCACAGTTTATATTATCTTTCCATCCCTTATTAACTCTATCAGACTTCTCTTCCACTTCACCATGGTGGTTTTAGTTTGGGGAGGGTAGTCTATCCTGATTCTTATTCTCAGGAAGCCCATCTTTTGTCCCAATTCTACTGTATATTTTATACATGTATTTTTTTCTCTTGAAAATCTAGACTTTTGAAAGAAAAAAATGTAATATACTTCTTCATTTTACCTGTTAACATTTCCACCCTTGCTTGAGGCAACAACCATAGACTTCTTTAAACTTCTGCATGAAGAAGGATCATGAAGTAATAAGAAATCTGTGATATGGGAAGCACATTGGTTACTTCTTCAAAAATATTATTCCACCACATTCTAAGATAGAAGAATTAACCATAAAAAGTCAAGACTGGACTGTGGTTGTAAATGGAGGAGAACGCAGGCATTATAGCACAAGTGAAATGAAAGTAGATTCAAGAAAATGGTCAACAGTATAATGTAAACCTAGAGAAGCATTTGTTTTGGGTCAGACTCACTGCTCTGTACTTTTAAAAAATTCTCTTTTATCCTCCTCACAAATACACTGGAGAGGTTTTACTACTTCCGTTTTGCAGATGATGAAAATTGATGTTTAGAGAGATAAAATGACTTGTACAAACTCACTCCACGTGATATATTCCAGAGTTAGAAAGACCTAGAAGCACAGATACCAGTCTATTCTTCCCAAAAGTATGAATAAAAGGAAAATCATCCCTTTCCTTTTAAGATGCTAGAATTCCAAAACTGGATGAGGATTATAAAAGAAAGAATTCACTTCACTTATGATAATAGATGAAAAAAAATGAAAAAAATTAAAACAAAATATTAATTGAAGCTAACAAAGTGTGAAAAATGCATCATGATCAATTAGGACTTATTTAAGGCATAGAAAGAAAGTTTAGCATTAGAAGATATAATTTCTTTTTTTTTTTTTTAAAGATTTTATTTATTTACTTGACAGAGAAAGAAATCACAAGTAGGCAGAGAGAGAGGGGGAAGCAGGCTCCCCGCTGAGCAGAGAGCCTGATAAGGGGCTCAATCCCAGGATCCTGAGATCACGACC
>CM053603.1:59868710-59891628 GCA_028646535.1 Procyon lotor
GCCCCCCCCCCCCCCGTCGTACAAACTTGAAGTAGATTCCGACGCTGGAAAACTTTCCGTGAGGAGCAAAATTGCTCCTGGTTGAGAGCCAGTGTGATAGAATACTGAGGAAATGAAGTTACAGGACTTCTAGAGCTAGGTCATGAAAGGCCACTCAGCCTTCTGGTTCTCTTGGCACACTTGTTCTGGGAGAAAGCCATTGCTACGGACATCTAACTACGCCGAAATGGCCATGCTTGGAGACGTGATCTTCCGGGAGGATGATCACAGCTGAGCCCCGGTGATAGCCTCCCCTGAGTCTTAGCCAAATTCTCAACCCATAAAACCTGTGAAATAATGAGTTGTTGTTTTACCCCACTAAGTTAGTGGTGGGGCATTAATGCAGCAATGGCATTTGAAACAGAATTACCAGGAAATGAGAAGAATATCTAGTCGATTGAAGAGACAGGTTTTACTTGCATTACACGTGTAGCTTATCAAATGAGGAGCAGATACACGAGTACCCACAGGCATGAATTCTGCACACTCAGTTATCCGGGTGTGTACTTGTGGTATGCTGAGAAAGTAAGAACTGGCATCTGAAACTTGTTCTCATCTTTTTTTTTCTCTCTCGAGAGAGAAAATATTTTAAAGATGTAAGAGTTAAAGAAAACATCTGGTTTATGGGAAAATTATAAGAACAAGCTCTTCCCTCCCCCACTTCCTACTACTCCCTCTGTGGAGCATTAGCAAACTCTCAGACCTTAGCAACAAAATCAATAACAACAGGCTAACATCATTACACTGTAGAGGGCGGATTGTGTCGGCTCTTACTTTATTAAGAAAGAACAACATGTGTGAAAGAACAGCATCCTGGCATCCTGCAAGGACGGAAGACTCGAGAGAATGCAGGAAAGAGGGCAAGGCAGTTCACAAATATGCTGAATTGAAGGAATTAGGATCACACCCTGAAATAGCAGGAAAACGAATGTTTGCTTTCTCTGGCTTATTATTTGCTTAGTGATACTTCAGCCTTTCTAAAAGATAAATGCCTTGGCTGTTGTTCTATCAGTCTCTCTGCTTTATTTAATTTTACAAAGAGGAATGCTCAGATGTTAAAATATTTGTTCTCTTTTCACTTACGATTTGTTTCATTTTCTACTCAAAATGGAATGACCCTCCAAGGTAAGATTTGAAGCACAGAGAATTCTTCATGTTCATCTGGCACTGGTTCTGTGATAAGTTCTTGGCGTGTTTTCATTATTTTACAAAACACCCCAGGGAGGTGTTTTGAAATGAAATGATTTGTCCCCTTTCACCTTCCTTGAGAAGGTCAAGATAAAATATTTAGATCCTCAAACCTTCCATACCAGCCCATTTTTCCCTTCAGTGTTTTTGTTTGTTTGTTTTCAAAATGAAAACAAAGAATAAAGAAGATATTCACGTTGAGAAGGGGCTGGTTGTATGCCTTTTGGCCCTGAAACCCCTTTCCTGGCCATCCCCTGCTTTACCTAGTACTGCGGGGGCTGCTCCTGACACACCACCTTTTCCAGGCTCCTCTACCACTTGCTTCTGCCAGTGCTCAGCCAACAGGAGACCCTGGAGGGACTGCAGGGTGGGAGAGGAGAGAAGCAGCCTTCCTGCCTGGTTCCAGTTTCTCCAGGCAACTCTAGCCTTGGATGGGGTTTCAAGCCAGCTGTGCTACAACATCTCCTCCTATTGTCCTTCCAGCCCCAGAGCTGGTAGCAGCTGATATGTCCAATATTAAATTTCATCTGTTGCACAACATGACGTAGGTTCTGTTTTTTCCTCTCTGGACCTTCACTAATACAGGGAGAATCTTGTTCCAAATGAAGCCCAGCTTGAGACCTAGAGATTATAGGGTATGTTTTCAGAGAACATAAAAAAAGCAAGAAAGCCTTTGTATTATCTCTTTAGACTTTGTTGATTGACTTTACAGTTTAGGTCAGAATGCTTTTAGAGTAATATAACATGAAATTCTAGAGAAAGCCAAACCTTTGGTTTGGCTTAATCCAGTGGGTGTCTTAACCAGGGGTGGGACAGATTAACTGCAAAGGGTGTGCTGGGAAGTTTTTCACATGATAGAGGTATTCTAAATCATGATTTTTGTGATGGCTACATTGGTGTGTATATTTATCAAAAGTTATTGTGTCACATACATAAAATGGAGCATTTTATTGTGTGCAAATTATACTGGGGTGAGTAGCAACCAACATTCCTCAAATCTATCTCTCTGGTGTTTCTATAATAATGATTCTTTCCTCTTTTCTCCATTTATTAATTTGAATACTATTGTGAGGAAGAACTATCTCTTCTCCTGTATTTCCTTAAGTATTTATTATCTACCTATATCAGTAACAACTCGTGGATGTTTGTTCATGGATTAAAATCCAGATTTGTTCCTAAAATTTTATTGCTAACGTTTTTTCCAGTTTGAGTCATTAAGGCCTACAGGTGGGGTTCCTCAAGACTCTCCCCAACTTTTTGAACATTTTCCTACTTTCTGGCCCCACGTGTTCCTAGTTCATCTTATTTAATTTATTTAATTATTTAATTGATTAATTAATTTATTTATTTTTCCTGGTTCACTTTATATTTATGATGCTCCAGCCAAAGAATTAATCATTTCTCGAAGGAGCCCTGGTTGCTTTTATTTGAATGTAATGTTTAAAGCCAGTATCTGGGTGTTAGGTGGTCTCATTGTTATTGGGCTGTCATTGCTCTGACCTTCAAGCAAACAGAGCTAGTTATCTATGTATGTATGCTAATCCATATGTACACATATATTTTGTATCTGTTATTTTATGTATGTATACTAATCCATATGCACTTACACATTTTGTCTTTCTATAGACATATATTAAAAATCATCAGTTAATACTAAAAAAATTATCATGAGTTAATACCACTATCTCTATCTACCATGGAGTTTATTTTAGGCCTCCCATTTTCCTTCTTTATAAATTCTTTTTTTTAGCATTAAGAAACACTGGCTTTCATTATCTATGATCTATTCACTTTTTCTCACTATAAACATAATTTCAAAACTGCTAGACATTACCCTCGTTTAAAAACAAAAGCAAAAATTACTTACTAGCTAGATTATAATTTTTATGTGTAGTTATTTTTGTCTTTAGCCTTAGAATATCCAGTCAAGACACAGGTTTCCATAGTTCTTTCCTTCCTGTGAGCTTAAGTGTGGATATGTTATTTATTTGTAATAGAGTCAGGTTCATTCGCTAGTGTTTGTATTCCATTTTGACTTACCCTCATGTCCTGATGGCTTTTATTTATTTATTTTTTTTAAGATTTTATTTATTTGACAGAGAGGAAAACAGCGAGAGAGGGAACACAAGCAGAGGGAATGGTAGTGGGAGAAGCAGGCTTCCTGCCGAGCAGGGAGCCCAATGCGGGGCTCGATCCCAGGACTCTGGGATCTGACCTGGGCCGAAGGCAGCCGCTTAATGACTGAGCCACCCAGGTGCCCCTGTCCTGATGGCTTTTAATTATTTGTTTAATTTTGGGGAATGTGAAGGATGTATTAAACAGTACTATGGTTTTAAGAATCACAGTTAGATCAAAAGTTATATTCAAGGGAGTATACTCTTCCTTCAACCCTGATACCTTATTCCCTCATCTCTTTATTCCCAGCCTTTTCCCACAAACCCCTGTGGCTTACCATTTTCTTAGTCTTCAGTTTATCTTTCCAGAATTCCTTCTTCAGGAATGTAGCCGGTAGAGAATCATTTTTAGACAAATGAGCAGATACAGGGGTATTCCTTTCCCATGTAAAGTGTAACATACTGGGTGGCTCAGTCAGTTGAGCATCTGACTTTGGCTCAGGTCATGATCATAGAGGCCTAGGATCAAGTCCTGCATTGGGTTCCTTGCTCAGCGGGGAGCCTGTTTCTCCCTCTGTCTGCTGCTTGTACTCTGTCTCTCTCTCTCTCTCTCTGATAAATAAATAAATAAAATTTAAAAAACATAAAGTGTAACATACCATAGACAATTTTTGAGGGCTTAGCATTTTTTCACTTAAAGCTATGTCTTGGAAATCACTCCATATTATGTCAAAGAGATTTTCTTCATCTTTACATTTTTTATAGCTGCATAGTGTTTCCTTATGTTATTATTATATTATGCCTGATCATTCTTTATCAACCTTCCACTGCTGTAAAACTTGTGTTGTTAGACCTGGATATTTTTGTATTCCTCTAAATATCCTTAAGGTTGGCTCTAGGATTGCAGTGAAGTTGTTTGGAAACAATTGGATTTTTTTAGAGTCTTGCTTTCAAGTTTTGTTGGACACTACTTGGGCAAGACCCATTGGCCATCTACCCCATGCCCAATGAATCAGGAGGGTTTTCACTCCAGCAGATGGAAACTGGTATGGTTTCTAGACCTGTGTGAGTGTTGGGAACTATTACCTCTAATTCTTTCTGTGGGCTCTGGCAGTTTCCTCCCATTCATACACTGAACAGTATTCTGTTACATACCTTGTAGAAATCCCACATTCTTTCTGTCTGCAGTTATCTCTTCTCCAGAAGGTTGTCCAGTAAGTTCTGTTGGCCATGGTCCTTCTGGATGCCTAAGTTCATCTCAAGTCATGGAGTCCTTTCCCTAGGGAACCCCTCTGCCCACCCCCTCCCTTCACCAGAGCCTGGAAACTGTCTCATGACAGTAGGAGCAATTGGATGACTCATCTCATTTGTTTTCTGTTTCTCAGGGATCACCAGCCTTCTTTATCTGATGTCCAGTATCTTGAAAACTTTTGTTTCTTGTATTTTGTCCTTTTAAAAAAACTGTTTTAGGCAGAAGGGTACATCTGGTCCCTGTTATTCCATCTTGGCTAAAAGTGGATGTCTTTGCTTTTGTAAACAAAATTGTTTTATTTTTAAATTTCAATTTCCAGTTGTTCATTGTTAATGTAGAAAAATCTAATAGATTTTTGTGAGTTGGTTTTTTATTTTGCAAAGTAGCTAAACTCATTGGTTATCATAGCTTTTTTTTTTTTTTAAGATTATTATTAGGGCTTTTTCTACAGACTATTATGTTGTCAGTAGATAAAGACAGTTTTGCTTTGTACTTTTATTTATTTTTCTTGCCTTATCTATGATCTCTAGCACAATGATGAATAGAAATGGTGAGAGTGGATATCCTTGCCTTGTTCCTGATCTTAGAAAGAAAGCATTCGGCATTTCACCTTCAAGGATGATGTTATCTGCAGCTTGTTTTCTTAGATTTTCTTTATCAGGTTGAGCTAATTGTGGCTTTCTCTGAGTTTTTATCATGAGCAGGAGATGAATTTTGTTAAATACTTCTTATTCATCTTTTAAGGCAATCATGAATTTTCTTTCTTCTCTTAATTTGATGATTTATACTAATTGAAAGTTTTATAGTAGCTTTATTGAGATATAATTCACATACCATTAAAGTTCATCATTTTCAAGTATGCAATTCAGTGATTTTTAGTATATTCATTAGGTTTTGCAACCATTACCAATATCTACAGAACATTTTCCATTAATTGATTTTTAAATGTTTATCCAATTATGTAAATCCTGAGAAAAATTCACTTGGTCATGATGCATTATTTTATTTATAAATGGATTCAATTTGCTAATATTTTCTTAGGGATATTTGAGTTTACGTTCCTGAGGAATATTAGTCTATGGCTTCCTTTTCTTTAATGTCTTTCCTGGATATGGTATCTGAGTTATGCTGGCCTTGTAGAATGAGTTTAGGTATGTTTTTTCCTCCTCTATTTTCTGGAAGAGTTTGGAGGAAGTCATATAATTTTCTTTTCTCTTAACACTTTGATAGAATTCACCAGTGAAGTGAGTCATCAGAGCCTGGAATTTCTTTGTGGGGACATTTTAATTATAAATTCCTTTCCTTAATAGATATTAAGCTATTTATATATTCTATTTTTTCTTGTGTCAGTTGTGATAATTAGTATGTTTGGAGGAATTTGTATTTTTTCATTTAGGTTGTCAAATTTAATGTTATTAAATAATTCCCAATCACCTTAGTTACCTAACACTGTGTTTGTAAAGATGTCTTCAAACATAATGGCGTGAAAGAGCAATGATATATTTTTTATACCTCTAGTAGTGTCTGCCATCCAGGAATTCAGGAGTGGCTTGACTGGTTCTAGTTCAGAGTTTTCATCAGGTTGTGGTTAGAAGTCCCTGATGCTGCAGTTATCTGATGGAGTGACAGGCGTCAGAGGATCTGTTTCCAACATTGTTCACCCACATGGCTGGCAAGTTGGTTCTAGCTTTTGGCAAGGAGTGGTGGTAAGGATGGGGAGGGGGGTTGCTCAGTTTCCTCAATATGGCAGATAGCTTTTCTTATCAAGGTTTAAGAGACTAAGATGGAAGCTCTAATGCCTTTCTGATCTAGCCTTAGACATCGAACATTGTTACTTCTATAGTCTGCTATTTGTCATGTTGTTGAGCCAGGATCGAATATTTTGTTTTCTTTTTCTTCCTTTTTTTTTTTTGTTTTTTTTGTTTTTTTAGGTGTTTTTGTTTTGTTTTGTTTTTGTTTCTTTACTGTAGTCTCCACATCCAGCATGGAACCCAATGCAGGGCTTGAACTCACTCCCCCGAGACTGAGACCTGAGCTGAGATTAAGAGTCATATGTATGCTTAACTGGCAGAGCCCCACGGATGCCCCTTGTTTTCTCTTATAAAGAGTGTTACTTTATTCTCAAAGGCAGTTAAGTTATTTTAGAATCAGCTTGATCCTTCTGAAGTTTGTTTTAAGTTTTTTAATGTTTCTATAGTGAGTCTAAACTTATGGGCACCATGTAGCTATTAGCCACATGTGGCTATTTAAATTTGTTAGTAAATGCTAAGGACAATTAAAAGCTAATTTCCTTAGTCATACTGGCCACATTTTGAGCGCTCAGAAGCCACATGTGTCTTGTGGCAAGTGTCTTCATGACACAAATGCAACCCATTGCCGTAAATGTAGCAAGTTCTATAGGACAGAGCTGGCTTCAAGTTGCTTTTACTCTAGGACTCATTTAGTCCTATTTCCATACTATTTACTCTTCTTGGGTCTCTACTGAATGCTCTGGCATTCACTGAGGACTCTCCCTCCTGGCTTACCAGAATACAAACTTCTGCCAGCTCCGTGAGATCTCTGGAAAATAATCGGTTTACGGATTTCCAATTGTTTTTCCCAGCCTCATGAATTTTCATCCTACATTATGTGGCCCAGAATTCAGCAACACACTCAAGACCCTAATGTCAATCTCCAGAGCTATTTCTTTGCATAGCTTCCTCCCTTCCATTCTGTTCCACAGATTCCTGTTGCCCCAGCCTCCCTAGACTCTGATCGCTGTTTTCTTAGCTCAGTTCAATTGCCACAGTAGACTTGGTTTCTTCTCCTGCACTGTGTCTGGAGTACGCAAAAGTGGGGGTGATTCTAGGGCCTCCCTCATTAGTTTCCTTATTTCAAGGATCATGTCCTGCTTTGTCCTGTAGCTCAACATCAAAAGATGTTACATGTATTTTTTCCAGTTTTCTAGTTTTTATGGTGCTCATTTAGTCCAACTTGTTCTATAATGGCCAGCAGCAAATTTGTTCTCCTTGAAGATCACAGTAAAATAAAAAAGAAAACACACACACACACACACACACACACACATACATAGATAAATTTATTAGTAGATTTTTGGCATGTTGACATAATTGTATTTAATTTACTTTTCAACCCTCATTATCATTACTATATAAAAACACTGTTATATGAAAATAACTGTTTTATGATAATTGTCTTGGCTTTATTGGAGTAGAGGTACTTTTGTTTTGAAAACTTTTTCATGCATGATTTTTTTTAAGTTCTTGATTTCGTAACATGTCAACCTATGTCGAAACTCAGTAAAGACAAAGTCAGTGAGGGGCAACTCGGTGGCTCAGTTAACCAAGCATCTGCCTGCAGCTCAGGTCATAATCTCGGGATTTGGGGATCAAGCCCTGCATCTGGCTCCCTGCTCAGTATGGAGCCTGCTCTCCCCTGTCCCTCTGTTGCTCCCTCTGTGCTCGGTCTCTGTCAAATAAATAAACAAACAAACAAACAAATAAATAAATAAAATCTTAAAAAAATACAAAGTCAGTGAAATATTTCACCCTTATCTGTTCTTCCATTCAGTCAGTTACAAACCCCCAAACAGGTAACCCCTGTTATCAGTTACTTGTGTATCTTCCTACAGATACTTTGTGCTTATTCAAGGCAATAAAAATATAAGGTACTACTTTTCTTTTTTAAATAGCAGAGCTTAAAGATCTTTCTGTATCCATCAATAATATGGAATGATAGACAGAAGCATGAAAATGTTTCCAGAAAAACTGCTTCTCAGTAATTTTTCTCCTAAGTTATCAGGTAATCCCTCAAAGGGGAAAAGTGGAATTTTAAAATTTGAGAGATCGTGATAAATTTAGAAAATAATTATAGTATGTTTTAAACCCAAGAGACCATATAAGTTTGACAGATAGTATGGCTTTTCCATTCTTCCTATGTGTGTCCTGATCAAAATGGTGGTGTTTCTGAATCATAAGAACAGTCAGTAACCAAACCAGTAATAGACACAATTCATGTGTTAGTAACTATCTACTCTACTTTGTTTCAGATATTATTTCAGGTACCAATGCCACACAAGATTGCAAGTTAAAAATGGATAAAAGAAAAAAAAATGGGCAAAAGAAAAGAGACAGTGAGGTTAAGATATGGGCAGGGATAAAATAAAAAATGTGCCTTTGAATCATAAATCTGGCTTTGCATATTCTGAAAACCACATTTAAACATTTTTAAGCTCTTTGAGATAAAAACAGTATAATTGCTCAGAGAAAGTAGAGCAGATTTTGGAACAAAGCTCTGACAAGGACTTCTCCTCAGGGTGCTACATAAAGAAAACCCCAGGAGGCAATGACCAACTTCTTTGTCAACAGATCTCAGAAATCCACTCCCGTGGCTTTGGCAGGCACGGCTGGCTAATGACCATCCTATTTGTTTCATCGTTAGCCTGTTGAGGTGACTTTTTCTTTTTCCTTCTGCTCAATGCTGACCAGGCAAAAATCTAACAAAGCCTGATCTATAGATGATAACTTTATAAAAACAGAACACATGTGGAATGTTAGTGATCTGCGACTCAAGAAGGGCAGGTCTCTACAAGAGAGGATGAGAATAGATGATATTTAGAAACCACAAGTGGGACCCCTTTTCAGGTGGAGGCATTATTTCGAATCAGTCTGAACTACTTACTCTAGCATGGGAATAGACTTTTGAGAATTATAGGACGAGGTGATGAAGAAAATTTACGGTGTTTAGGGAAAATGATTGGCAAAGTATCTTATCTAGGGTAGTTAAAATCCATACACACACCATACTTTCATGATTTCATTGTAGGTACAGAGGCATAATTGATGTACCAGAGTCAAAGAGGCTCATTCTTTGATTGATGTAATCAAGAGACGAGAATATGAATAAAATGATGAAAATGCATCTTCATGTAGATTTCAAGTTTGAAAGATGATTCTATATAATTGTTAGAGTGAAGTAGAAAGTTTTATTATGAATAGAAAAGGTAAATCATTTGTGGCATATTCGTACAATGGCATACAGCCACATACCATAATATGGGCAAATCTCACAAACATCATGTTGGGTCAAAGGAAGCCAGACATAGAATACAGATTTTTAAATCTCATTTATATGGAGTTCAAAACCAAATAAAACTTAACAAGAGTATTAGATGTCAACTTTGGGGAGATGGGTGGGTGTTTTGACTTCTAAAAGACAAGCAATATTTCTGGGGCTCTAAGTAATATTTTCTTTCTACATCTGAGTGGTAGTAGCATGGATGTTTGCTCTGAGATATTCATCATGTGATTCACTGAACGTCACAATTATGTTCTGTGTACTTTTCTGTATATGTGTTTTATTAAGAAACTAGCAGGAAAACTTAAAGTTTTAAATAGTGAAAAATTTTCTAAAACTCAGTCAGTTTTTAAAACCAGAACTCTTCTTTTCAACTATAAATGTAGGCAATTATCCTACAGACAATGGAAAACAATGTTAACTATTCAACTAGAATTTTGGAGAACATTGTGCAAACACCCTCTTTGCCTAAAAAATATATTTATGGATAGAATGCCAACTATAAATAGTTTCCGACTATTAATGGAATAATTTCAAGTTAATTGTGTACCTTTATGTATTTTTTTGAGTTAGAATGAGGAACCAAATGTATTTCTGAGAGTCAAACAGTTAAGAAATTTATTTGGGAGCCTTTGTGAATGAAGGGGTTTTAGTTGGTGTTTACTGCTGTATCTCCAGTACTCACAACAATGTGTGGGACATAAGAGGTGCCAGGTAAATTGCTGTTGAGAAAGTATAACTGTGTATTTGAATATTTTGCTCTCTGAGGAGAAGATGGTGTTCATACTAGGGTGTGGTCAACACTCTTACTTCACGTCTATTAAATGTAGTGTTGCAATTGTAAATAAGTCTTAGCCTACTGGACATTTTTGTCATTCTCGTTGCCTTGGGAACAGAGATGAGGCAGAAAAAACAACATGGCCAAAGGCAAGGGTGTGGAACAGCCTGGCTCTGTGTGGGGAAGAGTGAGTAAGGAGTTCCTTTTGGCGGACGGGCGGGGGTGGAGGGAAGGAAGGGCATTAATGATGGGAGATGGTAGAAATCATAAAGTTAGGATAAGACGAATGCGGGACATTAAACATCAAATGATGATGCTAGAGCTTTCGTTTGAGCTCACACATGCCTGCATGTCGAGTTCCAGTTCCTAACGCCACAGTGAAGGGCATTGAAATGAACTGGCCCTGTGGTAGTTTCTGTACAATTTCCCCACACATGCAAAATTTTCTCCAAAATGCATGTAGGTGTCGAGAGAACATCAAGAAATCTGGGAGAAAAAGTATCTGATGGGCAGTTGTATGGTAGTAAATCCTTGAAAGTACGATTTAATCTTTCATTCAGAATGGGTCTACTGCTCATTGGATAAATGTCTGAAGGTTGAGGACATCTTGGAGCCTCAGCCTTAGCCTGCTTATGGCTCTAAATTGCAAGACATTTTGAGTCAGCCTGGCGGGGCTCTGACTGGTTTGGTGCAGTCCTTTCCACATGTCTCAACAACTATCAAAAATAAGACTTACCCATGGAGGGCCTTCCTGGAATACCTTGATTCTAAGCATCATAATAAAATTAATCATATACATTTAAGTAAAAGATTTGAAAAATGTAATGCAAGCAGCACAAGCCCACGTGGTCGCGCTTCCACTGAGCCGTGCTGAATATGCAATTACATGTTGAACAATAGGTATTCATAAATCAGGCAGAATGCTCCTGAGAAAACAGTCCTCTAATTAAATAAAAGGGGAATCAGTGTTTCTTGTTGCAGGGATTGTTGGTGGGATTAAAGGATTGTTCTGGAGCCCAGTGCACAGAATGAGAGACCTCCCTGCCTTCCTCCGAGTTCGGCAGCCCCCACCTACTGAGACGCCCCAAGCCCCGAGACCAACTTGGTTTCACAAAGTGAGAGGATTAAGACAGATCTTGACCATCACTCCCCTTGTGGCATGGCTCTCATCATCTGGGCCACTGTGTTGCACAGTCTGAGCACTGTGCAAAAGCGCTGGGCAGGGCTGGAGGCGTGAGGTAGGAGTTCAGTCCGTAGGCTGGTGCCAAGCTGTGCGCCTTGGTGCAGGGCTGTCTGCCAAGGGAGCATCTTGTTCTAATTCACTTAAGGATGTACTGTGAAGCCACAGGGGGCTGCCCTTCTCTTATACTTACTGCTCTCGGGTTAGGGACCCTCCTGCTCTACCCCAGGCCCGGTGTCACAGCTTCTTGTATCCAGAACCAGACCTCCTGAGACGATGACCTATGCTCCCTCGAAGCATGAGCCCAGAAGCCACCATTGATTATCTCCTGCCTCAATAACTCTCTCCCTCTCTCGGAAGCTATCATCCTATGAGGGTTCTGCCTATTCACAGGGTGCCCCGGACACTTTCTCTTCCAGTTGGTTCTGTGCACTGACTCTGATAAGGCTGGATATGGATTTCCTATAGATACAAGGGAGTGCCATAATGTAAACATTTAACACAAAAGCTCAACTATTAGAGATCAGCAAAGAAAGAGAAAATGAGGAAAACAGCTCATTTTTCCCTTGCCATTTCACTGAGGAAGTGTAAGACCCAGGGTGAGCCCACAACCCATAGTGTGAACGTGTTGTTATACTAATTATGATCCTGCTTTTGAAAATAATATACATATTTATATATAACCCAGCCCCTAAATGCAAGCCAATTGTCTACTCTGGCATCCAACCAAAGAAAGAATTTTTTTTTTCAGTGCTGGGGAAAAAAAAAGGGCTGGCGGTGGAGGGCATCATTTACATTTATACGATACTAGAAGCGATGAGAAGTCTTGGGTATTCTCTACTGTTATTTTGACTACACACGATTTTCATCTTATTGTTCAGAGCCTACGCCTTGGTATAAAATATGAATCAGTTGTAAATATTTTTAGGTTTTTACTTATATATTCTCCCAAAGGCTCATGTGAAGGTCTTGCCCCTAACCCTCCTGGCACGATGTGGGAAAGATTGGTGCTTCTCCCATTCTCCCCTCGGGGTCTTCCTGTTCCCAGGGGGTTGTGTGTTAAAGCTTAACCCAGCGGGATGCGCAATGTGTGTAGAATCCTTGTAAAACACCGGGAAATGTTTTCTTCAAAATGCTTTCTTTAGGCTCAAGATCATGGCCTTCTCTGAAATTCTGCATCTGGGATGGGCAGAAGCCTAATGAGCTGGGACTACAGGACACAGAGGGACAGGGGCAAGGGAAGACAGATGCAGAAAGACAAGAGTTGAGTCTAGCAGGCGAACCATGCACAATGGTCAACTGAAAGAACAATCTAGCTTAGCCTAAATTATTCTGGACTTACGCAAAAGACCAGTCATAGAAGATTAGAGCTGGATTAAGTTCAATAAATTAAGTTAACAATAAGTTAAATTTTTGCGCTCGCCTAGCTTTCAAAAATTCGTAGACAAGTAGCCTTGTCCTACCTTGTCATTTTAGAAACAAGGACACCGAAGCTCAAGGTGGCCTCAACTTGTCCGGTTTCACACAGGACACCAATGCACAGCTGAAGGCAAAGACTTTGTTTCCTAGGAAGACTTTGTTTGTATATTTCTACATGGCAACATCTGTTTATATTTCTTCAGTATCATCAGGCGTTCTCTGTTACCACCATTTTTAAAAGACTTTTTTAATTTTTAATTTTTTGGACCAGTTTTAGATTCCCAGCATAATGGAAAGGAGAATATGGAGAATTTCCCATGTACTCCCTCCCCATCCCCATATGCTCAGTCTCCTCGGCTTCCCCCTCCTAGGGGTGCATTTATTATAATTGATGACCGTACACTGACATGTAGTCGTTACCCAAAGTCCAAGTTTCCATGACTATCGCTCTTGGTGTTGTACATGCTATGGGTCTGGACAAACGTATAATGGCATCTATCCACCATCACACTCTCATGCAGGTATTTTTCACAACCCTAAAACTCCTCTGTGCTCTGCCTATTCATCCTCCCTCCTCCCTAACCCTGGCAACCCCCGATCTTTTTATTGTCGCCATCATTTTGCCTTTCCCAGAATGTCATGACCATAACTTTTTGAAGATTATGAAATAACAAGATAAACTGCTTTGGGGGCATTCAAGTGACAGAATTCTTACTCTAGTTCACCCAGAAATATAGCTCTCCTGCACCTTAGGGCAGAACTGTAGAAATTAACGATGTATGTGTAATGACCAAAAATGGTGGAAAATAATCAAAGAGCTTATACGTGTGTTCTTCTACCCCCCGCTGCCTCATGTTGAACTACTTTCAAAAACCCTGTTTCTTAGGAGTCAGTATTGAGAACATTTTATCATATGCGCAGAGCGTGGCCAGAGCGGCTGTTTCCAAGAGACCCCTCCCCAGGCCTCGGCGGTGCTATCTGAAAGAGAGAAGCTCAGTGCTCCTAAAGCACATGAATAAATCAGGCCCTGCTTCACATCCCAAGGTCCTCTAAGACTCCCAAGGAAAATCCACATTTAAACAGACCAGAAGGATGCCTGGTTAGCCTAATCTAGGCCGGTGTCTGAGAGGCTGACCGTGCAGAGGGGACCTCCTCCTCCAGGCCCTAGAGAAGCTTGGCTTGGGGGCGCCTGTCCTGGGAGAGGCTTGCATGACTCCAACCACTCATGTTCTCCAGCAGCCACGAAAGGTCAGGCTCGTCTTGGGAAGGGGAGCCAAGAATAGTTAGATACTGTTCCACTGGGAGCCCAGGTCCCCGGAGAGGGCTATTCTGGGAGCGAATGCATAGTTTACAGCATCCAGTCATAGGGACTGGAGCGTCGCTTGATCCTCTCCCAAGGGCCGGGGCAAACACAGTTTGTGTGAGTATCCTTAGCACCTCGTACATAATAGGCTCTTAGCAGATGCTTTCCGAGTGAATAAATAAACAACATTTCGTTAATCCCCAAATAAAAGATAGCCTCTAAATGCTCAAAATCTTTCTTTGTCCAGAGTTCTTAATACAGAAGAGACTTAACACAGAAGAGACTGCTTCTGTGTTACTAGCTGCCAGCAAAATTGGTCCTATTACTGGTGTGGCTGCAAATCCTCTCACCTGGCACCATGTTGGCACACAGTAGACCTTCACCTCATCTCAAAGGATAACCCCAGGAAATCAGGTGCCCACTAGGGTACACAGAAGAATGTGCTCGAGGCAGTGACTTCTCTGGATGTGCCCATCTCTTTTTTTTCCCCAAGTAAGATTTTTAAATTCAGAATACGCAACTTGAATTAGAAACTTAATTACTAGTATCACCTCTTTTTCTTGCTCTGTTATATATACAAATAATGCTCTGAGATTATTTTCATCTGGAAGAGAGTTACTCTATTGCTCTTTGGGTTAAAACCAAAGAAGTTATTTTTTCTTTTTTGTAGGTGATATCATAAATAGACACGGGACATTAACCACGGAAGGCACTTTGGATGGCACATGGGAGTGTGATTACATTCACAGTTATGAGAATGTAAGTAGGTGTGTGTAAATTGTGGTAGCTTTTAACATAATTTTTGAGCAATTATAGCCCTATTGCATTTTGCCAAGAATGTTCCATTTTGCTTCTTGATTCTGATACACTAAATGGGTTTCCTTAGAACAGAGATTGGCAAAGCTTTTCTGGAAGGCTTCTAGGTAAATATCTTATGGTTTGTGGGTTGCACAGTCTCCGTTGCATGAGAGCAGACATGGGCAATCCATAATGAATGATCATGTCTGTATTTCAATAAAACTTTATTTATGATCTCCGATGTTGGGAGTTCACATAACTTACATATGTTGTGAAATATTGTTCTCTCTCTGATTTTTTTTAACCATCTTATAAAATGTAAAATCACATTTAGTTCATGGGCTGTAAAAAAAAAGAAAAACAAAAACAAGTGGTGGGCCAGATTGGGCCTGCGGGCCATCATCGGCCGACCCCTGCCTTTGACTCCCTCAACATCACGACCAATGCCTCCCATTCACTTGCTTTTCCTCGGTGGCTGACTGATTCCATTCAGACCTGTCTATGGCAAGTTCCAACACCGGGGACTGAGCACCTATTTATTTGCACTGCCCTTGGCTGCTGCTGGACAGCTGGCCTCACCAGTCATACCCCCAGAACTTTAGTCTCCTTCTCCTGTTTTGAGAATAGGGTGAAAAACCGGCACTTCAGGGTGTAAATCTGACATCACAGAAGGGACTGGACCATGCAAACCAGAAGCAAGTTAAGAGGTTAACTTTCAATGGGGCAAATTTGGACCAGTGGGAACTAGTAGGTGGTAGGACGCCAATCAATCTGTCCATGGTAACACAATTTCCTATACAAACTGTCCTGAGACATCCCACTGGGCTGTGTGTTTGCTCTGGCCAAGTGTAGTGCTGTACCCAGAGACGTTATACATCTCTAGTGATTCATTCCTCTGATTTCCTCTCTCACTTTCTTCTTTCTGTGCTCTTGTTGCCCTAGGTTTGCACATCCCAAATAAAGCACCGGCACTTCATCCTTGCCTCAGGCTCTAATCTCTAGGGAACTCAGCTAAGACATTCTTAAGCATATATATAAACATTTACCAAAAGTTTCCCAGTCCAAAAAAAAAAAAAAAAAATGTCTAACAGTCAGTGTGCTCAGAATACATGGCAAGGATTGCAAATTCAGCAAAGGTCCGTTAGATAACATACACGTAGGAGATAATGAAGAGTGGTGGCAAACGGGGTACCTAGGTTTCACTAAAAAGGAAAAATGAAATTCAGCTTCGATCATGAGAAGGCCATGCAGGGAAGAGGGCTCAGTAGTTCCAGATCTGTCTATTTTTCGAGACCGGTTTTTTTTTTTTTTTAAAGATTGTTTTATTTATTTGACAGAGAGAAACACAGCAAGAGAGGGAACACAAGCAGAGGGAATGGTAGCGGGAGAAGCAGGCTCCCTGCTGAGCAGAGAGCCCGATGCGGGGCTCGATCCCAGGACCCTGGGATCATGACCTGGGCCGAAGGCAGATGCTTAACGACTGAGCCACCCAGGCGCCCCGAGACCAGGGCGCCCCGAGAATTTTAGTCTGGCATTTCCTGTGAATTTTCCTTGTTTTTAAGTACTGAAACCTAATTTTAAAACTTTAAACTCCACGTAGGGTTAAACGCATTTACCTGTAGGCTGGAACTAGTTCCTGTAACCTCTGGTTTATAATTCCAGGAGGGAAATGGGAAAGATTACAAAGTGTAGAAGGAGCAATCAAGGAGAGTGGGCAGGGTATCAGTGGGTAACAGGTGTGTCTCAGGTATGGCTACTTTTCACATGTCAGCTTCCCAGGAAGATGAACAAAGCACCCAAGTATTCACACTTTAGGGCTCTGTTCTGTTTCTTAAACTGCAAGGACTTGACCTCTGATTTTTGGAAAAAGCATGTACTACCAGTTCTGGGATGGTGTTTATGATATGGATTAAGACAGGAAATGACTGTTGACATCATCTCTTTCCAGGCTCACGCCCAGTGTTTGCCTCTTTTTGGGGACATCCCCAACAAGGAGGGGCCTTACTTCCTTGAAGACCTCGGCTCAAAATCACTCAAAACATTTTATATCATATTTACATTTGTATGGATATGAATATAACATTCAGCTTACATTTATTTACTTTACCTTTAACTCTTGACTTTATATTTATCCGCAGGCAATGCATTTCAAATGTGCCCTATCCTGTATGGGAGTCCTCTATATTGAAAACAGGTATTCTGTCTCATAAAATCCTTCTTCTTTAGGTTAAAACTGCCCAGCATATTTAAATATTCTTCCCAAGGCATTATTTTAAGTCTTTTCACAATTTGTTAATCTTGGCTGACCATTTTCCTGATTGTCAAAATCTTTTAGGGTCTGGAACCATAAATTGAATAAGTACTATAGAAAAGACCTGACTAGTAAAGGGTAAAATTAAATGATCAGTTTCCATATATAGGATACTAAATTTTGATTAATTTAGTTTAATGCTACATTAGTTTTTCAGGGCTTCATGCTGCAGGTACCTGTTATATTTAACTGGACAGGAATTAATTGCTTGTATTCTTATAAATTTGAACATTTTCCCGAGTTCACATTAAACCAGCTCTGTTTTCTGTTTCGAGTCCTATTTTTCCTTTGTTCCACTTTCATCAACAGCTGATTTTATTTTATTTTATTTTACTTTATTTTATTTTAGTGTACATATTTTGTAAGCTACCTGAAGCACTTTTGGAAATGAGTGGAAGTATAAAGAAGTAATATATGAAACACTGTAGCCAATCATTTTTATTTCTTGTAGTTACGGAGAGCAATGTTATTTTCTCCAAACCAGCCTGGATTAAAGGTTCACATTTCAGTATTCCTTTGGCAGCCTATCAATTCATGTTTATTTAAAGAAATGAGCCCCATGGAGGTGTTTGCTAGCTAACATGTTGTTTTTCTAACTCTCTAAGAGTATACACTTATATGTGCATATATAAATATATATAGGTCTATGCATATGAAATGAACATATATTCCTTGAAACATTATCTAATCTAGAGTTCTCAAGGTTTTCAGCTGTCAGTTTCATTGCTTTGGAATGGTATTTATTGCCATCTGCTCCTGTCCCATTCTTCAACTTTACAATTATGCTTTCATGAGTTAATTTTATCAGAAATCTCAAGAGCTCCATTTTGCCTTATATCAAATCATCTGGTAAATAACCATGTCAACCCCAGTACCAAGAACACTGGCAAATTCTCTTCTGGAATTTAGATGGTATCAGGCAGAGTTCGACCAGAGATGGAGAACCACTAGAAGTGATAAAGAATAAACTGTCTTTTTACAGAAATGTAACCTTTCACAGTTAAGGGAGGTGGTTAAGGGATTGATGTGTGGCCGTTCTCTCTCAGGCTGAAGCCAGAGTCTGAAGTCAGCAGGGCAGGTGGTGGAGAAGGAAAGACAGGTTTGAAGCAGGAGAGGGGGAAAAAAAAAGACAAATGCAGCACGATCTGAAACCCACAGGGACAAACTGGAAAGCCCAGCAGCCTGTATCTCGAAGCCTCCAACTTCAATGGTACTAAGCAAGCATGAACTGTCTTGGGCGCTGGGAACCCAGAGGGGGCCATCAATGGGGAGCCGAAGGACCTGTGTGCCAGGCTTCTTCAGCGCATGGCCTACTTGGGGGTGCATTGACCTTCAGAGCTTTAAAATCATATGATTTATGCTTGATTTCAAAATGCCACTGTGTATGTTTCTCATGGCACATGCTAACGTGGGATTATGCAATGCAGGGAATCCTGATAAACCAAGTTCCTGCTTAGCAAAATTGACTCGGCATCCATGGGACACATCCGAGCTCATTTTTCCCTAGAGACAATCTGAAGTCAAGAGTCTTAGAGTTCTTCTTCCCATCCTAAGTCCTTGTCGGGTTCCTCTGGCCCTCTTCCCAGTTCTGTCCTGGGGTGGGCAGGCATGGTGGCTTCTTCCTTGGCATCCCATTCCCAAGTTCAGACACAGACAGCCCTGCAGAGGATGGGAGAAGAAGGTTCTGTTGGGATCCCAGGCTTTCCCAGATCGGGCTGTTTCTCCCTTTCCCCCCTTGGGGTGGGGGCTGCAGCCTGGTTCTCATGGCAGTTCCCAAGTAAACAGCCCTTTACTTCCTGGCTTTCTCTAATCAGGGTGGCAGGGGGATGTGTCCACCTCTGCAGCGGCCTTCCTGTGTTGACAACACTGTTTGTTCTTCCCATCTCCCTAGGGAGAAGCCGCCTTATCTTTTCTGTGCAACATATTTGGGAAAAACACATTTTTCTCTCTTAAAGGGATTGATTATTGTGTTTCTTGAGACTAAAAAGAAAAGGCTTTCTGGATCCAAACAGTGACTTAAAAAAATAATCTGAATTCCTCTTACACAACAAGAGAAAGAGCTATGCTGGTGGTGACCGGTGGCACATTTTGGATCACTCTGTGCACTCGAAATACAGTGTGTGTGTGTGTGTGTGTGTGAGAGAGAGAGAGAGAGAGAGAGAGAGAGAGAGAGAGAGAGAATTTGAAACATTTTTCAAACACCAGACCTACATTTCTTGTTTTAAGTAACCCGGGAATTTGTAGGTATTGGTTGAGGCACGCTCAGGGTTTTGACAAAAAAAATTGTAACAGGCACTTAAACGTAATTTAATTAAAAATGATCCCTCAAAGAGACCTAAATACAGGAAACAAGCTGGTGGTTGCCAGAGGGAAACTGCAGGGTGGGGAAGTGGGCAAATAGATGAAGGGGAGTAACACGTAGAAACTTCCAGTTATAAAATAAATAAGTCCCTGGGATGAAAAGATGGAATGTACAGCATAGGGAATATAGTTAATAATATTGTAATAATGTAGCATTGTGACAGAGGTGACTGTACTTAGGGTGAGCACTGAGTAATGTACAAGACTGCCTAGTCGCAATGTTGTCCACCTGAAACTAATGAACAGTTTGTTAACTACACCTCAATAATATAAATAAATAAATAAATAAATAAATGTCTCTGTATAGGAATTATTTATATGAGGGGCGTCCTAGACTCAGACTCACTGGTTTGTAACAATAAACTTTGTGAGAAAGTTTTAAATATATGTATATATATTTATGTATAAATGTAAAACATAAAATTTTTGTATATTATTTATGTAAACTATATATAATTATATATTATAAATATATTATATAAATATATAAATATTTTTATAAAATACATTCATTTCATATATTTTAATCATAATAAATATAATATATTTTGTATATAAATATATACAAAATATTTGTATATTTAAATATATTTTATATATCTATATATAAAATAAAATGTTTTTATAAAATAGAAAATGTATATTTTATCAAAATATAAAAATAAATTTATATATTTGATATTTAGTATAGATATATGTATTAAAATATATGTATTTGCAATTATGAGGAAATTTGTCACTAACTCTGGGTTCCAACTGTCTTTTTCAGGCCAGTTCCCATCTTTCCTTTCATTCATTATAGAGAACAACAAAGAACTACAAAAATTTTCTCTCAATAATACAACTCTATGTGCAGGACTATTGGTCTGTGTTCCTTGATATTTTCTGTGAGGTTAATTAAGGCTACAAAGTTGAGGAGAGGGTGGAGTTGCCTTTGGATCTTTCATTGATTAGAAAAATGCATTGTTCCCCTCCAAATATTGCATTGTCCTGGGAGGCTATGTGTACATTTTCACTTTTGAGACGAGATTGGTGAACTACAGTAAGTTACGTGTGTGTATATGGGTGGGTGGGTGTTCAGTGTCTTAATTTTCCATGAAAATATTTTCTGGTCTCAATATTAATTAAATAGACATTGATAGCATTATTTACTATGTTGAAAGCATTAGCCACTGTTTGGAATCAGAGATTAGTCTTTGAGAATTTCCTAAATTAGTTGGTGAGATGGTCATACAATTAACCACTGTACCAAGCAGAAAGAAGTAACTGATGCAAATAGGGGTAGACACAATACATTTTGACAATTTAGAGAAAGGAAGAATGATTAATCTTGAGTTGAGCTGAGTTGATCCTTGAGTTGAGTTGATCCTTGAAGGATAAGTAGAAAAGAGATAAGAGTTGGAGAAATTGGCTTAAAGGAGCACATAGCATCGGCTGGACCAAGAACTCTCATTTCATTTTTTATACATAGTTCATCATCTTTTCCTTGTTTTGGAACATGTTGGAACCCTGCCTAGTGGTGTTTTTGTAAACCAAGCTATGGATCAGAGCAAAGGATGAGAGAGATGTCCAAGATCTAATACTTGGAGCTAACGAGTACCTTTTCTCTGCCAAGCACTCTGCATGGATTTTCCCATTTAACCTCTGCAATCAGCCTGCAAGAGAGGTAATACTAATGTGTCTATTTGAGGCTTTGCTGGATCAGTTAACTTGCAAAAGACATAGTCAGCAGATGATGGGATAAGGATTCAAATCCTGATGCTCTAAATCTGGAGACTGAACTCTTAAATACGCTAATATGCCACCATACCAGAAATTTTATAGCCTATTATTCTAAAGCAGATAGACCTGAAATTTGCACTGGTCCTAGCAATGACTGCTTATTTGTCACCCAGCACACTCATGTCCTAGGTGTGGCTGTGAGCTAGAGTGAGTCACCATCCTCTCTCCTCCCCTCCACGCTCCTCATTATCCCTAGACCCCTTTTCACCCCCTCTGGCTACTATACCGTAAGAACTTAATTCTTGCCCCATGTCTTACCCTCAAAACTACCTGCTTCTTTTCTGACTCACATTAGGAATCACCTGAAATTAATCGCCCAGTGATTTGTATTTCAAGTTTTATTTTCTGACTAACAGAACCAATTCAACAATCCCAACTCATAATAAACATGCTTTATGTTGCATCTGAGAATGATGTCTCATGGTATATAATAATCCCAGAAAGATCTCCTAAAATGTTATTTCAAAATAACATAACCTGCCTATATAAACCTGTGTTTTGTAAATGGCTAATTGAAACTGACAAAGGCCTTCATTATTAATTTCCTAGGACAGGACATCCATTCACTTGGTTTTGTATCCTGGATCCTGGGTACTTTAAGAAAGAATATGAGACTAGCGTGAAGCAATCCATGTTCAAATTCTGAGTCTGCTACTCATCAGTCGGCTAACGTCTTCAAGATACGATCAGAACGTAGGCCAGTGTTACTTCAAACAAAGCCTGTGTTTTTCTTTTTTTTTTTTTTAAAGATTTTATTTATTTGACAGAGAGAAACACAGCGAGAGAGGGAACACAAGCAGAGGGAAAGGTAGCGGGAGAAGCAGGCTTCCTGCCGAGCAGGGAGCCCAATGTGGGGCTCGATCCCAGGACCTTGGGATCATGACCTGGGCCAAAGGCAGACGCTTAACGACTGAGCCACCCAGGTGCCCCAAAGCCTGTGTTTCTTCCACCAAACTGTAAACACCTTACTCTGGAAGGACCACACACTGTATTTTTCAAAATCCCAAGCAGGAATAGAACTTTCTTTTTCTGTTGAGAAAGATCTTTCTCAACGAGCCTAAGATGATCCAACTTGATGTAAACCTAAGGGCCAGAGGCTTGAATACTTGTCTTTACAAAATCACACTGGCTACGTGGCCTAGACACCTGACCATATATTTTACTTCCTTTGGTGTAAGCTGTCCATTTTTCCTGCAGGTGGAAAATTACTAGTATTAATACAGTCTCGGACCAGTTAATGAGGTGCACTTGAGCCCTCCCAGTGGGAGCGGGGCCTGATTGCATTTGCAAGCAGCCACCTGCAGGCATAAATTGTCA